>QJNX01000001.1:0-739845 GCA_004155925.1 Monosporascus sp. MG133 | reverse complement strand
CCCTTGGCTTTTGCAAGAGATCATGATCATATCCCGGAGTTGTGGTCGGCGTTAAGCGTTACGGTATCCTAGGGGCTGGCCCCTTTCTTTGGCTAGTTTTTAGAGCGTTGATTTCCGCCCGGGGAAGGGGGTTGCCAGCGCAGTATTATCGAAAATAGGCCCTCAGAGCCGTGCATCTCAGTACCATAATACCATTTATTTACCCGCTTCCAATTCAAAAATGTCTGTTGCTATCTTGTTGGGAACGTGCGATGAGACTTGGTGTTTTTGACGCGGAAGGAGAGGAAGGGGGGGTTTGGCGCGGTCTTTTACGGCTTGATGATACTGACTGATACCTACATATCAACGACTTCTTCGCCTGGAGGAACAAGCAGCGGCCGAAGACTCCGATTCCCGCATGTCTCCCAAACACCGGGAATCAATACACAATCCTGCATATCCCTCAGAATATCCA
Organism: Monosporascus sp. MG133; assembly: GCA_004155925.1. Taxonomy (NCBI): domain Eukaryota; kingdom Fungi; phylum Ascomycota; class Sordariomycetes; order Xylariales; genus Monosporascus; species Monosporascus sp. MG133. Next base: position 739,391 of record QJNX01000001.1, on the reverse strand, counting down.
CATCGGCGAACAAGCCGGCCCTAACCACTAGCAACCCACCCCCGTCCTAACGTTGAGTATCCTCTGATTAGGAGAGCACGACGGCAGACCTCACCGCTCTCCGTCCGCCCCGCGTAATCCGGATTCACGACGTCTAGCAGGAGACGCGGCGCACCCGATCCTGCCGGCAACCGGAGGAGCCCCGACTCGACCTGGCCTCGATCTCCGTCCGGCAGGCAGGCATCGATGCGAGAGAGGGAGAGAGACAGAGCGCTGGCAGCCGCGTCTGGTGCTCACGCGCGTACTTTACTATCTAGTGTTGCGGCGTCCGGGGTCGTTCAATATCGCGATTTCCTGAACTCGGCGCCGTGGCCGACGGCTACTATATCCCCCTCGGCGGCGCTGCTGCGGTATGGATCGTAGCGCCGCGGCCACGAGAAGGTTGAGTTCGTTGCTGGGGGAAGGAAGACCCAGGGGGCCGTACCATACCACGGCACGGCTAAAGTGTTGGTTATTGCGGCGCGTCACTTCAGAGGTAGAAGGAATATCCTCACATCTGTGGGACAGCAATGTCAAACGCGTCTTTGGATCTAATTAACAAGTAACTTGTGAATGGGAGGAGGGCAGGCGACCTGTATGACGGCATCTTGAATGTCGGTTGGCTATTCCTGGCACTTCTTGCCCCATTTAATCGGGTAGATGGGGATGTACTATATTGTTATTATTATTAGTATTCGCGGCTGCCCCGCGGAAAGAAGGGAGCAACAAGATTAGTCCCGGCTGGGCCTCATTATAAGTAAAGGTGACGCGAAACTTGGACGTCCGCTGGTTAGCTGCCGTGGTACTGTGATGGTTGACGTTAGGCTATAGAGCTTCCAGTAATTAACACCTACGCCATGATAGTATCCTACTTATTCAGGGGCCATTGCTGTGGCTAGATATCCATATTACGTCATTACGAGGGAGAGTCCCAGAAGCGCTGCGCGGTATTCTTGCCTTCATAGCAGAGGCTTATGTTAATAGACGTTACGCCAATTTTGTTGTGTATCTGGATGATGGAAGAAGAAATATATTCGAGTGTTGAGCATCAAGGTATGAGACTTCCAAAAATAATTATAAGGTTACCCAGGACGTTTTAGATGTAAATCTTTGCAGGGTAGACTTATAAGGTCTATAGGGTAGACTCCTGTTGTAATGCAGCAGGACTGTAGGTGTATATTGGAATAGGAGTAGTTATGTCGGCAGTTGTGGTGATTTGTTGAATGGAGGTTGAAAGGATTGCAAGGGCTTTGATATGTGGCCCTAGGTTTGCAAGGACAAAGAGGTCTAGGCTATATTAGCCAAGGAGATTCCACTCATCTAGCTAGACAGAGAAATCAAGCAACCCAGTTCCCCCCAGCCTGAAGAATTGCAACGCATTTGCCGACATGGTAGCATCTTCTGGTTCCGTCTCTTGGCACAATTGACATCCCGATCCACCTATTCTTGTGTTGCATTCGAGGTACCGCTTCGCTTTGGTACGGAAGGCTAGGAGGGGGTCGACGGCAGGCTCGTCGACAGGCTTGGAACGGCAGGCTCGGCGTGAGGGCGCTTGGAAGCAACATCTGCGAATCGGCTCGAGGAAGAAGGTCTCGAAGCTCCCTTAATCGCTGGGAGAGCGTCTGCATACGTAGCGGCTGTCGTCGATTGGAAGTAGGAGGCTCGTCGACGAAGTGACGTCCGAGAGGACCAGAAAGCCACGATGGCGTCTGGAAAAGCAACAGCGTCTGGGAAGGATGTGGGAGGTTAACCGGAGACCGTCGACCTGGAACAACTGATGAAGATAGTCGCCAAGTTGTCGTCGAATAAAGGCGTCGAAAAGAATGATACGTACCTGGACTGGAGATATTTCGACTTCAAGCTCGGCGAGGAAAATCGATTTCGGGGCAGCGACAACTGGGAGATGTGGAAGACGGCGGTCTGGGTGGCCCTAATGGCGATTGGGTACCGCGACGGTGACTCGGCGAGACTTACCCCTGTCGACGAAGCCAAATTGGCTGCCGCGGTCGTCGCCAATGTCAAGGAAGGTCCCATGGCAGTTGTCGCCGGTCTTACGAAGGGCACGGAGATGGTAAAGGTGTTGGAGCGTTTGTACGGGACGAAAGGGATCGATCAGAAAATGGACCTTTGGATCCAGCTGCAATTCGCTAAGTGGGAGAAGAAGTCCGCGTTTGACCATGTCGTCGACTTTAAGCATCTGGTTCGACGGTGCAACGAAGTCGATATGCCGGTTAACGTTGGTCAGCAGGTTACCATGTTTATTAATTCCATTCGGGACCACGACGGAGCTGCTTGGAAGGGCCGAATGAGAGGAACACTTCGCCAGCATCCAACCATGACGGTGAATCAGGTATTCGACGACTTTGTCGCCGAATTTCGAGAGAAGGATGCGAAGAAAAGGAGCCATAGCGCAAAAAGAAACCACGATGGAAAGCCCGCATGGAATTAGGACGGTCAGCCACTTTGCTTCAAGTGTGGTGAATACGGACATATGGCGAAGGATTGCCCCAAGAAACGGAAGCGTGGCGCTGAATGCGAGGCCAGCTTTATCCCCAGAGGGCTGGAGGACTTGTACAGATCGAGTGGAGCGGAGTTGTGATGGATTTGAGGGTGTCGGCGACGTCTGAATGGCTTCATGGCAACCCTAGGGCCATGAGGGCGTGTCGGCAGTTGTGGTGATTTGTTGAATGGAGGTTGAAAAGATTGCAAGGGCTTTGATATGTGGCCCTAGGTTTGCAAGGACAAAGGGGTCTAGGCTATATTAGCCAAGGAGATTCCACTCATCTAGCTAGACAGAGAAATCAAGCAACCCAGTTCCCCCCAGCCTGAAGAATTGCAGCGTATTTGCCGACAAGTTAAGCTTAATGATCCAAAATCTTTAGGCTAAGCAACAGGTTGCTAAGCCCTTATATATACCCATACGCCCTCCTAATACGTATAAATCGAAGAAAAAAGCTGTTAACGAAGATAAGGAAAATTTTTGTTAAGTGTTGCTTTTGTCCCTAATGGATCCGGAGCCCCTATATAGTCGTATGCAACTATATAGCCGAACTCATCTACACCCTTTAATTTCCCACACTGAATTAATAGACATAGGAATGACGAGAATGCCTTGTCCCTTAAAACACAATTCATGGATGGGGGATGAGATACCACCAGGTTATATTTTACACCAGCCAGGTAGGAATAGCTTCACTCATCTATTCCATAGTTGTATTGCTTGTAAAACGACATCATAGGATTTGGTGACTGTGACGGCTCCCATAAACCCACGAAATCGTGACTGGCCTCTCTTCAGCCCTGTTGCCTCATGCCGACCACCGACTTGTGCCTCATCTGTCCGCATTTCGATGTACTCTATTCGAATAAGCTGTGCTATTTGCACGTCACTTTTATAATAAAAACTACACGAGTGCCAAACCTCTCGGACACGTCTTGCATTCAAAATCTGGCGCAGAGTGTCCAGTTGCAGGTAGTATGCAGATATCCGCCCCGATACTGCGAAGTGATAGCAATGGATCCATTAGTATAGAACATTACTCTTGTTGCAGGCTAGATTGCGAACACTCAACTGCACTCGCCGCCTTATAGTGCGGACCCGCCTATACAATCAGTGCCTCATGATAATGTCCTTTGTGCACTTCGCCTCTGTCGGTGGCAACATGGCGCCTTTAGCGCATTTTGAAGAATCTGTAATGCCACTGCGGCTTGGGTGAACGCGGCTTTTTGGAATAGTAGATAAACCCAATACCAACTCGACTTGAGATTCCATTTCGCGTGGCAAGACCCAACAAAATTGATTGCGCGTCAGGCGGTTTAGTGATTGTATTGGCAGCAACGACAGCAACAATCTCATCCACTTCTTCGACTTCACCGTCAAACCTGAACTCCCCGCGATGAACGGACACTTCCAAAGACCCGACACGTTTGCCTGTTGCAACCGAGACACGAAACTCACTGGACGGCAGATATGGCCCGAAGAACCCAAGCTCACCACAGCTTAGACTTGGCGGCACCTCGCTCAGTGAACGTTCCAGTAGCAGATCAAAATTTATCCCGGTGTGGTCGCTGAGGTAGCTTTTTGTGCGGGAAACCTCGTCGGATTTGTGTCTCGCCGCATTGTCCCGAGCTTCGCACGCCGCCTTCCATACGTCGCAGGACCAGAACCTCCGGCTTGAATCTCCGTAATGCCAGAAGGGAATAGGTGTATAGATAGGCACACGTTTAATGGGAGCCTGGGAAATGTTCCTCGACAGCCAGAGACTGTCGGCGAAGACGAATTCGACTGGGCCAATCCAGGAAGTCCTGGTATTCACGAGTTAGTTTCACACGGTTAGCATGGGGCGACTGGGTGTCAACTAGAGATCGCGTACCATGACCATGTCGAGAATTGCTCAGACAACCCTCCCGGCTGGCTGGGCTTGCAGAAGCGTTTCTGGCTGTCGTCCGACGGAAACCACAGTATACCTTGAAACAGAAAATGGGCGGGAATGCCTTGTGTCTGACGAATGCTCAGTTCAGAAGTGTCCCCAGGCCTTTTGAATCGGTTGAAGATGCCTTCGAAAGCGTTGAGCACATCCTGCGGAAATGTGAGATTCTTCCTGCTGTAGGTTTGCACTGCCCTATGGTAGTTTTGTATATCCAGCCCTTTGCTTACGTCCCCCAAATAGTGGTATGGTGTTGGGTCCAGGTCTCTCCTAAGCTTCATACTCCACCAGGGCGGCCCTGTCCTAACCTCAACGTCAAAATCCTTAAACCTTTGTTCTTGGTAGTTATACCCCTCTCTCCATTGAACCTCAATGCAGTTAAAAAAGGTTTCTTCGGGCGTGAAGTAAAGGCAGCGCTGCGATAGACATTGTTCCTGGAACGTCCAGCCTCGTGTATCCCAGGTTGACCTCCGTACCTCTTCGCATAAAGACGGCAGGCAAATTGAAAGATTTAGCGTCGTCCCGTCTGAGGCGTTAGTAATCTTTGCTGGTTCGATAAGGCGCCCTGTACGGGGACTTATCCCCCTCAGTCCAGCGTCCGCATCACTGCCCGCGGCGGCAATGATGGTTAACGTTGCAGTGTCATAAACGTCATCCATGCTTCCGATCAGTCCTGACTTATCCTCTTGGTCATCTTGTACAATGCACAAGGTATCCACCCAGAGGTATCTTATCCCGATCATTCGAGTTAATTCTATAGCATCTCTGACGGTACGAGGGATTCTTCCACTCTTGAGTGAGGCTTGCCGCGACTGGGACAGAGCTTTCGGAACACCAAGATCTTTGACGTTTTCTCGAATAGTGAGAAGAATGGGAGTTATTTCGGCATTATCCCCAGGGAAAAGGATAGTAGGAATTCGACCCCAGACGTAGGACAAGGCCACGTAGTCACATCTTTCGGTTCTCTGCACCAAGCACTCGTCTATCACGTCGATGAGCCGGAAGCCGTGCTTACGTTGGAACAGGTCGTTGCCTTTGCCTACGGACTTCTTGGAATGCTTGTGTTTTTTGCATTCCTCAAGCCAGTATTTTACTAGCCGAATGTTAATGCGGTCCCCAACCTCGCGTCGTGGGAGGAAGTGCATCTCTTTGGGCGCTGAGGGCGCTGAATCATCTGGCAAAGATTCGATTTCCGCAATTATGAAACGATCCTTCACCCGGTCGATTTCTCTGAGCGGGGCTCTGTTGTGCTGAAAGCTTGGCGGCTTCTGGTCTATCGCCAGCAGCAGGCGTGGCTGAGGGTGCTCCGTGCGGCCGCTTGCCTTAACTGACAAGGGACTTCGACTTTGGATGAAGAGTTTGGGCGGGGAGCTAGTTGTCAAGCACAGTCTTGCAGAATTCCATCCGGCGCCCCAGGCGAGACAAATAGACTTGGAAATAAGGTCGCAGAATGGGCAGTCTGGGTCCTTGTAGTCCGAGAGGCAGCCTACGAATTGTTCGTTTACTTCGTAGCAAAGCATCTCCTCCAGGTCCAATCTGTCGCAGGTGTTGCATAACTGCTTGGACGAACTGACGTCTTGGCATATTTGAGAGTGTGCCGCACTTTCTTTTGGCTGGTACATTCTTTGAGATTCTCTGTGTGCTGAATTCTTTGGTCCAAGGTTGAGAACAGTATCGCCGAAGAATGCAAGAACGTTGGGCGGTTTAGATGGTTGGGAGGTGATAGAGCGCTCACGCATGGCTCCTTGCAGCCGAAGTGGTCGGTCTGGAGTACGGCTATTTGATGCCCAAGGAACTGCGTGGGTGCATTGCCGAGACGAATTGGACGAAGGACAAGAAGAGCAAACCAGAATCCCAGGCGCTTTTATGAGTGGTCGCCAACATGAGCTGAATGGCTAGCTTAGGGAAGTGATCGACGCTCGACAGCGTCTGAGGTGCGTTACGCGACCCTCCGCGGTATATAAATCTCTACTGGATACCTGTCTGGCTATGCAGGGCCAGCAATAGTCAGGCATCCAAAAGGGCTACTTGCAGAGGTTGGAGTGTCAGCTGATGGCTAGTTCAAGGATGTCATTGGTGTGGACGTGCATGCCAATGCCACCACTCGCAGCGAGATATCAGCAGGAACTGGATGGAAATTCCGGGGAGAACAAAGTTATGGGCGTGGATTATGCCCAAGTCTGTCAGACAGAGCTGAGGTCTGCCGATCGTTTCCCGCCGTGTGGTGCTCAGCAGTGAGGAGTTGCATGAGCTGAGTGGGCTTAGGAAGTGTCGACAGGTCACGGCAGCTGCAATACTTCACTATCGGCGACATGGCCAATTAAAACCATCCACACGTAATGGCTTCAGCAGACTTAAGAAAGCTTCCGTTAGAGCGCCCCCAGTTTCTACAAGCATCATCTTTCAGTAACCATGCTCCGCATCTCAGCAGGGTGCGAGAACAGGTATCTTAAATCTCTTATTTCTGCCTGCCCGAGCCATCATCAAGCGATTCGAGGCTTTCCAGCGCCTATCCCCCGAGCCACCATCTAAACGACTGTGACGGCATCCCGAATACAATGGCAGGCGATCCGCCGACTACTCCGACGCCGCCCTCCCAGTTTCTTTCTTACCTCTCCAACAACCGGCGGACTCCGACGCGCGAGCTGGTGCAGCCTTATCTGTCCTATGAGACCTGGCTGCGCAGGGCGTTTGCGAGGGGAGACGCCGGGATTGCCGGTCTTGCGGGCCTGGTTCCGATCTATGATGGCCACCAGAGCAAGTTTAGGATCCGGGCGATCGACCGCCTGACTGCCAACAAGGAGAAGTACTTGATGCTGCTGCCCGACGATAAGCTCGAAGCAGACCGCGCTCCAGCCATTGCGGCGTCGCTGGAGGAGTATAAGAAGAACTTTGAAGCTTTCACACACGGTCAGTTGCCCCTTGTTTAATCCTCAATGCTTGCTAAGAGTAGAAAACGGGAATCACAGGCACCCTAGCATGTCTAGGTATGTACACCATCAAACAGTTAACAGCAGCTGTCTACTGAGAAAAGGCCCGGCGCAAAATCAGATTGGTCCAATATTGTTGTAGCCGGGTCATCCGCGCTCCTGCCCTTGCTCTCGCGCCGAGAGGACGTGAACATAAGGGAGGACCCGACAGTAGAGAGACCGCTCGAAACCTACTTCCAGTACGCTAATCGTGTCCCCGGTGGCTGGGTCGGGCATTAAATTGGGTATCTTCTAGGACGATTGCAAGCGCAAGTGACATTGATATATTTCTCTATGGACTCGATAGCGAGGACGCGGCGATCACGCGTATCCTTGAGCTGGAGGCCGCAGTGCGGAGGAACCAACGGTTGCTCCCTGGCGCGGGTCTGTCGCTGCGCTCCGAGAACGCCATCACATTTATTTCGCCGAAATGGCCATACCGGCACGTTCAGGTAGGGAGAGCCTGCATACAATCCACACACACCATCACTAACACAAATAATGTTGGGCGAGATAAAAGATCATCCTCAGACTATACAAATCTATCAGTGAGATACTGACTGGCTTCGATGTCGACTGCGCCTGCGTTGCCTTCGACGGAACGCAGGTTTACTCTAATCCGCGGGGGATCACAGCTATCGCCACGCGCACAAACACCATCGATCTCAGCCGTCGGAGCCCATGTAAGTACCGTGATACTGAGACTCTAGACATCCTAGCTCTTTTTCTAAGCAAGTTAAACCAGCATACGAAAACCGCTTGTGGAAATATCGCAACCAAAACTTTGACGTGTATTGGGACTGTCTCGATCGAACACGAATTGACGAAGAGTATTTCAGGAGTTTCGTAGAATATTACAATGACCTTAGCAGCCTTAAAGGCCTCGCTCGGCTTATCTTCTCCGAAGTCGTCCTCACAAGAGACTACAACCATTACTGGCGAAAGCGGTACCTGAAGAAATTCGATGACGGCGGGGAGCCGGCTCTCGCGCCGGAGAGCGGATATGCCACCCATAACATTCCATATGGCGAGCGGTTCACTGCTGACAAGTACGTATGGCTTTGCGTCACCTTTTCGGCGTCTGTTCCTGTAGTGTTTGGAGATCCTGACATATCCAACTTATTAAAAACCAGGGTCCGCAAGTATGTCGAGAAACACTCGAAGGGGCAGCAGCACTTGTTCGGTACAATCCAGGACGTGGCCGTACGAGGCGCGAAGTCGGGTAAGAAGAGCAAGAAGAAGCTGGTTGGGAAAGTCACCTTTCTCAAGGATGATCCGGGCCGGCAGATGATTGGGAGCTTCCACCCGCTGAGCGAGGACGATTGGTGAGATATTGCGTCTCTTCTATATTCCCCTTATTGTTTCCTTTTGCTCCATACAATTGCTCACCTACCCTACGCAGGACCGAAATGGCATATGCAGCCGGTAAAGGGGATAATGAGGAAGGTAGTAGGGAGGTTAGTGAGGGGAACAGTGAGGGGAACAGTGAGGAGGACAGTGAGGAGAACAGTGAGGAGGACAGTGAGGAGGATAACCGTAAGGGCAGAAATGATGGTGTGGGGGGCAAAAGGGAGAAAATTGTGAAATCGGTGGCCCGTGGAATTGACAAGCTAAAGGGAGAACTTGAGGAACGTATGGGCTCTTTTTTCTCATAGGAGGCTGAAATATTTCCATAGTGCGCCAGCAAGTCCGTGCGGTCCCCCTAAGGACCGCTGGGTGCGAGAATCGAGGATGCTAGTATCGCTGGATTTAGAAACGCGGGTGCTAGAATCCCTAGATGTGGGAATTTCTAAGTGCCAGAATCGGTGGGTGCTAGAATCATGGTGCTGAAATCACTAGATCTGGATTCGGCGACGCCGTCCGACACACCCTGGCTGAGCGTCGTACTTTGCTGCTGTTTATTGCCCAGCTCAATTTACAACCTTCCCTCCGATGCACCGACCAAGCCCCTTGGTATAACGACCAGAAGCAACAAGACAAGCAAGGTTTTGCGCAACAAACTCCGCACGTGCCACTGGGGGGCGGCGCATCGATATAGCACGCTCCCATCGGCGGACCCCTTAACGCACTATCGTTGGTCTGTTCGGCGTGGACGCGACACTCTTTCTAGCGTGGTCCGGGACCGACTCTCGTCGAAATACTGGCGGCCGAAAACTTGCTGTTATTTCACTATAAGGGTTCGTCTTACAAACCGCCACATTGCGTCCTGCGAGAGTGAAAGGCCACGCTACATCCCCGGCGAGTCGGCTAGCAGCAGATTACCAGCTTGGAGCTGCTAAATAGATCCAGACTCCATTATGCTTGCAGGTCACTCGCCCTGAACGCCGCATCCACCCGGCGCGAGCCCGCATGAACGTTTTTCTTGTTATACGCCCTTGCTCGCTGTCTGTTACGGCCGTTTCTATGTCCACTGCCACATTATAGCTCACCGTCGCCATGGTAGGCCGTGCAGTGGCCTCAGCTCCAGCATTTTCGCACACGCCTCCGACTGGGCACAAGGCTGGGGTATATGATTTGGCTCTCGCAGATCTTCGACGGCGTCCTTATTGCGTTTAACACATTATTGGCTGAAATACCGATATAACGGCTCGCAGGCATTTAGACCGCATGCGGAGTATCGACTGGCCAAACTTTGGCAGCTTTCCCATCTATATTTCGCTGGTCCGAGGCCACGGGACACGATAATCCAATGTTGCGCTTAGCCCCTATTTACACTAAAGATGGTTCCACCCCAACTAATTTTCGTGCTTGAGGCCTCAGGACCAAGCATATGTTGCGCTAAGGGGCCTCGATTGACCCAGCCGTTATAGTGATGTCAGGGTTTTATATTACCTGAGCCGGAACTATAAGCCTTCCGTGGAGGTCAGATTAAGAAGCGGTTGTGGAATGGTAACCCTCGACGGCCAGAAAATTTCAAAGGAGTTTTACGTACCACTGCGGTTTAAGAAGCCACCCGGTGGAAGCTTTTTTGGCCTAGTTTTGCAGGCGTTCTGAGACTGGACCAGTTTCCCTTTTTTTCCCCGCCTTATTGCAAACCTGTCTCTCATTTTACTTGCTACTTACATTGCTTACCTGTTAAACTTGACCTCAGCATCTTGGTTTGGATTTCCTGGCGTGTGATATCATCATAGGGACCTCTTCGTCGCTCTCCCCTATTCCCTTGCTAAAAGTCGCCATCACGGCAGTCTCACGTTGATAAAACCTACCTCTTCTATTCACCCTTAAAGCTTTTTACCGTCAGGGCAATAATAGTATTTGCTACTATCACCTAAGTAACTATCTGTCTACTCAAATCATATCCCAATAGCAGAACCCCAAACCAGACTGCTCTTGGCTAAGCAAGCCACCACGCAGTAAGTAAAGTAATACAATTAACTATAGTATTCCTCCCTAAAGCCACGCATGTAGCATAACACTACTACAACAACCTCAACAGCATCCCCAAACCCAGTGCAGCTCCATACCCAGCCAAAGTCCCCCTATCCACCGCCCTCCCCTCAGCACCAGCAACAACAGCCACGCCAGTCGGCACAACGTTCACACCGCGACACGTAACGCAATCCGGCTGAGCCACGGCCCCGTCCACGCTACCGTTAGACGCAGACCAGCTATAATACCCCCCCGCAGCGCCAGGCAGGACCACGCTCTTAGTGACGGTCGGCGCGGCCCCACCGCCGACAACGTCCGCATGGCCCGAACCCGCGAAGGTGGGCGTCGGCTGCACGGGGGCAGGCGCAGGAGCGGACACCTTCCCCACGACCTGCGGGACGGGCGGCGGCGCAGACGCGGACGCGGACGCGGCGACGGTCTGCGCGAGTCGCATGGTGCGGAACACGGTCGTGACGCTCGTGGTCGTCATGCCGACGACGCAGCCGGCGTCTCCCGGCGCGCAGGCCGTGACGGCGTAGGTGCGCGTCGAGCAGTGCGAGGTGACGACTTGGGCCTGGACCTCGGTCACCTCTTCCACTTCCGTTTCTACCCCGTCGTCGAGGCCGGGGCCGAGGCCGACGATGGGGGCAGCCACGACGGGAGGAAGCCCGGTGGTGGGTATTGGGGCGTCGGGGGCGTCTGTGCAGATGGTCGTGACGAACGCCCGGAAGCGCGTGGTCAGCCGGCCGAGCGGGCAGTCCCGCACCGACGGCGGGCACGCCGTCACGGTGTAGACCTCGGCGCGGGTCACGGTGCTCGTGTACGTCACCTGCGCGGTGGTCGTGGCGGTGGTGGCCGTTGCCTCGAGCCCGCCGAAGCCGGGGAGTACATCGTCGTCGCCCGCACCCTCGGAGGAGTTCGCGGCGGTGGTGGGTGCGGGGCTGCCTGCTGCCGGTGGCACGGCGGGATCTAACGGCCGGCTCGTGCTGCTTGCGCTGGGCCCGACGGTAGGGCTGGAGATTATGGGTGATACGGCGCCAGGGCGGGTGGAGCCGGCGCTCGCGGCGGGAGAGGAAGAAGACGAGACCCGGACTCCGGACAGCAAGCCGGAAGGCGTCGTAGAACTGAGTCCCGAACTCGCGGATGACGGGGCGGAGGATCGCGGCAGGGATGTGGGCGATGTGGTAGATAGGGCTATGGGGCTCGTAGTCGGCCGGAAGGGGCTTACGGTTGGCGACGTGGACGTGGCACGTGTGGAGAAAGAAGAGCTCGGCCGCAGCGATGATGCGATCGGCAGCGGGGCCGCGGCCTGGCACGCACCGGCGATGTTGGACGCCGCGTCCGGGCCCGCGGGCACAGGGACGAGGTCTGGCCCTGCGCCGCACGTGACGTAGTTGGCCATGTAGAGCGCTTCATTGTCTTGGTCGAAAGCGACTATAATTCACAAAAGACATCTTGGTTAGCAAGTCTTCTACCTCGAAACGGGCTGCTACCAACGAGGCGTAGCAGCCTTGAGAGGAGGAATAGAACGGACACTACAGTCGTAAAAAATAAGTTCGGAAAGGAAAACATGGATATAAAATGTACGTAATGGCATAGGCCCGAACGGATCGCCTATGCAAACTGGGGCATTTGGCAAAACCGGACCACGGTCACCGGATCATCTGGACCACACGGTTGGGGACACTAACTATCTAGTTCCATCGCGGGCTAGCACCCTGCCAACGGGACCGGGGGTCGGTCCTCTCTCCTTAAAACAAAACATAGCGTGTTTTTGGACACATATAGTCTAGACATACATCGATCTAGACGAAGCTTAATTGCAGGGCCGGAGGAAAAAAAAAAAGGGGGCGGGGGAACCCAACTTACCGTAAGCGCCCCTCAAGAAAGTATCGCCAAGGATCCAGATGCCGACGTCCGGGGAGTACCAGGCGCCGAGGTAGCAGGCGCCGCCGTTGTTCCAGACGAAGTCGGCGTAGCGGACGTCGATTCTTACTCCGCCAAACTCGAAGGCCACGCTGCCGTTGAGCCGCATGTAGTCGCACGGGACCTCGTAGCCGCCTTGGCCGTCAGGGACGGCGCCGGGGAACCCGGCCGCCAGCGCCACCACGACGCTCTCGGGCAGGTGCGACAGCGTAGTCCCCGAGTCCACGATGACGGACACGGGCAGCGACACGTCCGCGAGGGGGCGCGCCGCCGCGGCGCCGGGGGCCGCGTGCGAGACGCCCGTCAGCTGCACGCGGTAGTGTCTGTGGCGTTGGTGCCATTGGGGCAGGTATCAGCCGAGACGAAGCGGGCGGGTCATTTTATTAGTTGGTACAGGGTGAAGAAGGCGACCGTAATAGGTAGCTAGGTAGCTAGCTGGCTGGGTAGGTGGAAAGAGGGAACAAGGACACAAGGGGGTGGGGAAAACGTACGGATCAGAAGGCAGGGTGGGTACCTTACGCAGGTTGCCGGCGTATTTACTCCTATCGACGCCGCCGAAGACAATCTGGCCCGTAGTGGCGACTGCGCAGGCAGGCGTCAGCCAGTCAGTCAGCCTCCTCCTTCATACACAGGGGAGTGAGGTAGTGACGGCGCCAGCAGCGAAGAACAAGAAGAAAGACCCTGACTGGACTCACCTCCGGGAGGGCGGATCTGGCCGCCCAGGTCCAGGCTGAAGAGCTTGCTCTGGGTGAAGCTCTGCGCGGCGAGGGAGTCGATGATGCCGGGGTAGTTGAGGAACCCGTTGATGTCGGTCCCGGAACCCCCGAGGCCGTGGGCGAGCCCCATGATGCCGAACCACACGACCTCGGACCTGTTGGAGACGCCGAACTGCTGACGCTGAATCCGCGCGTCTTGGAAACGAACGAACGCGTGTCAGTATCATCGCGTCGTAGTCCCCCCTGTGCAATTAAGGGTGGATGGACGATTGGATGGATGGATGGATGGATGGGTGTATCGTGCTTGCTCTGCCTATCTGCTTGCTTACTGTTGATGTATATGTCATCCCTGTAGTAGGTCCCGGATGTCGCGCCGGAACCGTACTGGATCTCGAACGGCTGGCCGAGGTCCTCGTGCGTAGTCGACAACGCGGGATCGTAGCGCCCGAACTCCTCGCAAAAGCCGGGTTCGGCGGCCCGGTCGCAGTCCGGGTTGACCCAGAGCTCGAAGGAGCCCGTGTCGAGGAGCACGTTGACGGCCTGCGGCGGGTTGCTGTTCCCGATCGTCACTGTAGGGAGGTGGCATCAGATAGGCAGTCCTCGATTAACGTTACGTGGTGGCACTAGTTCTAGTAGAGAAGAAGGAGGAGGAGGAGGGGAGCGAGCATATATACAATTAACCAGGTAGGCGGCACCGTACACCCCCAGAACATCCGTCTTGAAGAAGCGTTTGGCGAGACTCGGCGTCCCGACGCCCTGATGTTCGACACGCCTCAGCGGGATCGCTAAGAGCTCCGAAGGGTTCTTGAAGAAGGCCGTCGCGTCGAAGATACCGCTCGAGTCGCCATTCTGCGAGCCCTCGGTGTAGCTTATGTTCAGCAGAGCCAAGGCGGCCGCTGATAAGAGAGCAAATCTCGGGGGCGCCATGTTCACTTCTCGCGAGTCAGAGGCAGAAGAATGCCGCGGGAAGAGAGCCACGGTGCAGGAGGAATCTGGGGCCCCTTGGGAGGGGCGGCATTTTGCCCTATATTAACGAAAACGCGAGGAATCCAGGTGCGGCGCCAGGGCGATTACCCTTGCCGTCTGAAGAATGTAGACACAGCCCAGGAAGGGCTAGCGTTGTCGCCCGGGGATGAGGATGAGACATTTGCTCGCGCTCCGAGACAGATATCGATTATATGGCGTTCGAGGAACCTGGCGAAAGTTGTGCCGTCCCCAACAAACGAAAACACAGCCACTGGCCAGAGGCAAAGATCTTGAAACCATAACTTGGAGACCCAAGAGAATCTTGTATGGGGACCTGCGCTATTGAGTTGGAAGTTACCCCTTTTTCCAGGTCTGTATATGTTGAAAACTCGCTAAATGAGATTCCCGAACTATAAAAAGGGAGAGCACCATAATCAATACACCAGGAATATAGATACTTTGACTCAAGGGAGATTTGTTAGGGGGTTTCATTAGATTCACTTAACAAATCAAAGTCAGAAGCAGATGATCTACCTGTATGGCCCTACTCCCCTCCCGCCGCAGACGCCTGAAGAAAAACCGTGATATCGTAGCCGCTCTCTAAGAAACGCCGTAGATAAGAGCTCGTGTAAGTCCCCTTTGTCTATGCCTTGCTCTTCTTGTTGACCCAGTCGCGCCAATGCTTGTATTCCGAATACAGCAGCTTGTGCTTCCTGCCCTGGTACCGCACGACCTTGAGATCGGCCACGCTCTGCCACTTGTCCTTCCGCCCGACCCAGCCGGCCTTGCGCATGAGGCTCACCAGCGTCTCGTCCTTCGTCCAGCCCTGCTCGGGTGCCACGTCCGGCAGGTACGTGGCGCCGTACCGCCTGCCCCGCTCGGTGAAGCTGATCCGTATCCCGTGGGTGCCGAGCTCCCAGTCCATGGCGTCGTCGCAGTCCTCGAAGTCGGTCAGCAGGGTGACGGCCACCTCAAGGGATGGCAGCTCCCGCTTGTTTATGGGGTCGAAGCGCATGTCGTGGATCGCCGCAGTGATGGCGTACGACGAGAGCCCTTCGTCGAGCTCCTGCGCCTCGAAGGTGCCGATGCAGCCACGGAGGGACGTATGCCCCGTCCGAGCCGAGACGGTGTTCCATGTAACAAACAATGGCGACTCTGTGATGACGGACTGCGTAGAGGTAAGAGACGAGGTAGAAGTCGCGGCCGTCTCGGTGGAAAGCGACAGGGTGGACTCGGAAGACGCGGATGAGCCGCTTGACGAAGAACCGGCTACACGTCGCATTGCGGGTATTGTCTTCCTAATGTTGTCCAACCTTGACGAGGAGCCCTCTCCATCTTCGCCGGCGCTGTAGTATTCAGCCCAAGATTTCTGTATCTCGTCGAGAGCCATGGACTCCCGTCTCTCGAGGTAAGCAGAGAGAGACTCGAAGCAATAGAGGCAATGTTCGACAGTAGCCATTTTGTCGGACTCAGAGATTTGGACTCGGAAGGATGGGCTGTGCGGACTCGGCTGGGACGGAAGAGATCGAGATTTTTTCGAGGGGGGGGTTTGAACGGACAATGTGGTGTGCTTTAAAGGAGACGTGAGAAGTCCCCTCTGGAGGGCGATGGTGGGTGGGTTGGGGTGGGTTGGGGTGGGCTTGCGGTGGCGTCGTTGATTACTTACTGTAGATACTGTAAGTAAGTGCTTGCAGAAGCCCGGGGCCTAAGTTAGGCGCTAGAGCTACCCATCTCACTAAATATTTGGGGGCCCAGGACATCGTCTCCAGCTTTGCTTGTGATGCTTATAAATGCGTACAGTGAGTTAATTATGCATTATTCCGAAATAGGACGATTTCGGGCACATTCACGGAAGTGCTTTCCAGAGCCAAGGAACAAAGAAAAGTACGTTTGCTCGCGATATTATTCTGCTAGAGGTGAACTCAATTAATCTTGGTAGGCAAGAAGAAAGTTTAAACTAAGATCGATCTCGAAGTCAAAAAGCTTCGAAGGCATCGAATAATAGAAGGTTCAATACCAATAGGTTATAAAGATAATGCCGGCATAATCTCTTCTTTTTCTATTCGGGGTATGGGATAACTCAGAGTGATGCAGTATCGCAAACTCAGACTGATTATGTGCATAATTCCAAAACTCAGCTTGGGCAGCAAAGGGCTGCAAGTACGCTAGAGTGGAATGCCTGGCTTGCAGCTGGGCCCAGCTTTAGCGCCTCAAACTCTACTTAACTCCTCCCAAGTGCCTCCCCGTCTGTGTAAATCGGCCCCTCAGAAAGCGGACACCCTGGGAGGTAAGTCGGCAACCATCCAGAGTCATTCTCAAATTCGATCGTGTCTAAAAGGATCTACGGCGCCTTCCCTACAAAAATTCAGAGTTGCTCGTCAGTTGGCTAAAGAGGAGACATCAAGCTTGTAACACTACGGTCCATGTCGACTACTTAAGTAGTCTAGCGTGGTGGAAAGACGCTGTTTGTGTTCCACGGTTAGTTTATTAACCGGCGTCTCAGGCGGCATCCTGATTAGTCGGCAACGACTGTGATGTGCCTCTACAGACGGACCTGCTTCTGATAATGCTATCGCAAGGACATCCGTCGACCCGGTGCCACCGTTTTTGGTCTTTGGGCGGCACTGACCCCACTAATTTGCACGGCATGATCCACTGCAATTGCGGAGGGAAAGGTGAGCTTGGATCTGGACTCAAAATATTGAGGTCTTGATATCCACCAACCATTTGTGGAAGTGGCATTTGGCTTACTTGTCATAATCTCTGTCTACGAGTGATCCATTGTACTGTATAACATAAGGACCAACTCGATCGGGACTGTAAACACGATGACGAGCGCCTCCAGCTCTTCGTATGGTTCCTCCACGCCCATTGGATCAGGATGGGGAAATGCTGCAGAAGGGTATCATATAGATCAGAAGATGGGGCTATGTCTAGGCTCAGCCTCCGGCGACGACCTCGCCTTTCCACGGCTGTCCGCTGAGGTCCTTATAGTAACTCGGATCCATCCCCGCCTGTTGCCTGGCTTCTGCGTTGAACGGACCCTTCACAGCGCCTCTGAAGTATTGCTGGACGTTGCTCCGAAAGACCTGCACCGGGTCCGTGCCCTCTTGTTGGCAGATCCACGTAAGCCATCGATGGCCCGCCGTGACATGCGTGATCTCATCGTTATGGATGACTTCGAGTGCCTCGACGCTTTCCATGTCACCGGCGTTGCGGAATTTCTCAATTGTCAGCGGATTAACATCGAGACCACGCGCCTCGTGCACCAGAGCGATGACGCTGATCCGGGCACGAAGATCGTGGGCCGTTCTCACTGCGGACTCCCAAAGACCGTGATGCACCGGCAGAGCGCCAAAGTGACTGCCCAGCTCTTCCAGCCTTGCTCGTAGTAGCGAAAAATGTTTCGCCTCGTCGTTGGCGACCTTGAGCCAATCGTAAAAGAACGTCCGCGGTAATCGTTGAGCAGGTCTATCACTTGTGGCAGTCGTCTGGAAGGTCGCAAACCTCACGCAGATATCGATCGCAAGATCGATAGCCCATTGCTCGATATTGGCTAATGCATGGATCATGGTAATCCTTCCTTTGAGACTCCCTGCCTTTCCTGACCTAGGCATCGCGCCAGGTTGGACCTTTTTCAGAGCCTCCCTGGGCGGTTCATCAGGGGCCGTGATGGTACCAGCGCCAAGTTCCATGGGTGAAGATGTGTGCTCTCTTGTGGCAAACAGGGAGAATAGATGCGTCGTGAGCTCAATCTTAAGTTCTGGGTTGGAAGTATTCAAGATGTGAACACACCAATCACTGAGAGTAGCCTCATCCCCGAGATATTTGGGTTGTTCAGATTTATCGAGCTTGGAGCCGTGCTTGAACTTGACCTTCTCGCTGACCCTCTCGATTTTGGCCAGCCGCAAACCAGGTTCATCAGTGACATATAAGCTCAATCTACCGCTGTCTTGCACGGTGACCGGGAAAGTACAGGTTTTCAGGCCATAGCTAGACTCACCGGTCTCTACGTTGAAGTCGTACGCATGCCACGGGCAAGAGGCAATATAAGATGAGTCTTCGATGTCGATATGTGCGTCGGTCATTGGTCCGCCGGCGTGAGGGCATTCCGCCTCCATGGCATAATAAGTCCAATCATTCTGGGTCTCCTCCGCATGAAATTGTGGTGCAGTACGGGGACGTATGGTGGGTAGGCGAAACAGAACAAGGCGCTTACCATTGGAGAGCGACACCGTATACCGGGAATGTGTCAAATCAGAGAGGGAGCCCACATCGACTGTTGACATCTTTAGACGAGTCGCTCTAGAAAATGGGTAGCTAAGGGGTCCTTGGCAAATGATGAGGCTGGGTATAAAACGATCTGGAGACGACTGGAGAACGGGGAAGAGAAGGCGTTGACATGGACCCTTGTTTAGGCTATCCTGTCGTCTGAAAAATTTGAGATTCAAGTGAGATGTGGCTGAGTACTTAGGTACATGTGGCTTCACGCAGGGCATGTGGCTTGTGGTCAGTCTCAGCTTTCGTCTCAAGCTTTAGGCGCATTCATTCGTTCTTCTTAGCTCCCTGGAGCTCCCATTGTCGGTAAAGATACTTTAACTGTACGTTTCATTTTCTAGCTCTCTCCAAAAAATATAGGAGCCAGATTGCATCATTTTCGTCTGGTCAAGATAGTTCGATACCGATGAACAACAAGACGCGTGAAGTTCCTGGATCGATGATCGATCTTGGAACACGGATAACTCATTACCGGAGGGACCAAGACATCTAGTAGCCTTAGCAAACGTCGCCAAGAATTCGCCCACTTAGTCCCTACGACACCGTACCGTTACTGTTTAGATACATTGACCCTGCTCTTGGGAGCGCGACGAGCGGTTACAGCGTCGTCTCAGACCCCTGCATCTGTCTAGTGAGCCCCTCTCTCATGAGCCGCGGGCGTCGCCAAGCCCGCCCTCCACATCTGCATTTTAACCTTCTTTCTTGGAGCCCCCAGAACGGCCAATTCCAGACTCAAGCGGGTCGTAATCCTGGCCTATAGCTTTGGAATCATTGTTGTTCTGTTTCGAGAAGTGTCAGATCGCCAATCAAGAAGGGGCAAAGCCTGATCTCGGCGCCTTCTGTACGCGTATGGCACTACCCGCATTCGGGCGCTTGCTACACGATGGTCGACCGTCTCACCAGTGCTTACCCTCGGGGATCAGCTTGCGGGTGACCCTGCATTAGATGCTGTTCCGACTCATGATCCATGTTTCATTTTCTGCTCTTTTCGTCATCAGACTTGGGACGAGATACGAGCCTGGTAGAATATAAAGGCGTCCCGCTCACTCGTCGACCTATGGCACTTATCCTCTCGTACTCTTCATCCTCTTCGAGTTCCAGCTTCACTCTGTCGATCAGCTTTCTCTTCTTGTTCACATAGTAATACATCTGCTCGTCGCCGGCCGACCTTTCATCACTAAAACCTCAAAACTTCCGAGCCAAGCCGCTACCACAAAACAGCATCAGTCAAAATGAAGTTCTACGCGATCGTGTCCTTTGCTCTTTTCGCACTCGCCTCTGCAGAGCTACGTAAGTGTGCCGGTTCACCGCCTGGTGTGCATGGACGGAATGTTCTAATAGATTTGCAGGCAAGGTTCCAAGGGCGAACCGGGCCGCTGCTGCTCCTAAGCATGCCCGACAAAACGCTGTTGACGTCCAGGCGGCTGCCATGACCGACGCCGATGGCAACGTCGTTCCGTTTGACACCGCAAATGTCAACCTTCCCATGCAGAATGGCGGCCTATAAATTCCTTTGGCTCGGAAAGAGGAAGGACTCCCAAGGAATGAGACCCCATCATCCATCACCCTGGCAACAAGCAGGCCCGTATCGGAAGGACGGATTAATAGAACTGGCATGGAACGGTGTTGGCGCTAGGGTATCGATATAAGCATAGATTCACGGGTGGCATTAGGTTGGCAACCTCGGGATAGTCAGTCAAGCGGATACTCCAACTGGGTTAGCAACTCCACCTCTGGCGGTATCAGTCACATCATACAGTACTTCAGCCTTTAAACTCTAATGTCGAGATATCATACCCAAAAAGTGGCCCACATATGTCTTGCGCGGTGGCTTCCTCTTGCATGCAACAATGACATAAGCAAGCATGCACCAGATGTGTTTCCGGGCCTGTGGCTCTCTACGGCCCCTAAAGGATTGTCTCATTTCATTCTCGTTGCGAAGGGGCTACTTATTGCAGCTCAAAACCATACGCGGCATACGCATTGGCATCAAATTATGCATACCATTCTAATAAACTGTCGAGAATAGCATGTCTACTGTCGTTGCGCAATATCCCCAGTGGGAATGATAGTGCATTTATCTGACCAACAGCTGCGTCTTGATCCTGTCAAAAAGTTGGAGCCTCGAGCGGCGTCAGCGCCAACGACACTCCCTACACAGGCCCTACCGAGCTTGGTGGCCTGAATGACGGTGCTGGACGGCCACTCCAGCCTTGGGTCCTTGAGACTTTCAAATGCGCTTTAGCTCCTCACCTTGCTCTCATGATCATACGCTACCTGGAACTTGAAATTGTTGTATTTGTCAATTGCCTAGTTTGAACGTCGGTGGGCCATTTTGGCTCTATATATAGATATCACTTTCATGTCGTGATCCACTGCTCCACCCTTGCTCACATCATGGCCTGCAATCTGACGTAGAACCCTTGTATCATTCGACAGTCGCTGCAACACATGGGAGCACAGCCTGTGGTCTATACGGTAAATCGCTGGTGCAAATAACATTTGATAGTTTTTGAGAGAATCAAGCCTGCGAAGCCGCATTGGCGTAAGAAAACATTGCAAGGGTGGCATAGGGTTTCTTCATCTGCGGAGCTGGGTCGCTTCCATCCCTTCTTCCTCAGGGGGTGGACCAGAGCGTCGAGAATTCCTCGACTAGCCTATGGTTGTTCCAATTGGAGCTTGAAAGGTAACCTGTTAGGGGCTTAGAAGGGGCTTATCGGCATGGTACTTCGCACAAGCCATCGGATAGAATGTCCATGCCTCGGAATCACTCATACTGGTGAGGCTCTCAACTCCACTCTAAGCGACGGTCGCGTAGGAAGCGTAGTAGCTGCAAACCAGTAGTCATCAAGGGAGAATGTATTCGAGATCTTCAGCGTCAGAGCTCCATACCTGAATTTGACCCCTATATTATTCCACTACGAGTTCCTCGGTGTTCTTCACCTGCCTCTTTCTATGGCCTATGTTTATCTCAGGCTATTTTCCACAGCTGTTCGCTTTATACAGATTTCCGGGGACCGTAACGCCCGGTGGTATTAATGGCTTAGCCCCCTTTGCACGTATGGCGTCCGAAGGGTACATTTGTTTTTCACGGTCATCTCAACTCATCTGGACTTCCTTACTCTGGAAGTCCTCTCATGGGAGTCACTGACTAGCATGAAAAGTTCCGAAAACGGCTGCAGCTGACTATAACTCTTGCCAATACCGATATTTAAGACAGTTCACGTCTTGACAAGCCTGTTGATGCCCCGTAGGATAGTTTTGACTCAAGATATGTACGTCCAATGCCTTTATGGTGACAAGTAATAGGGAATGGATATTCGATCTATTTCACACGAGTTGTCGAGTCCGAAAGGCTTGCACAATGACAACTCATTAATGGAGTTCCTCCTTCTTGCATTCACCTTTCCGTTGCACCAGCGGGCAGATGGTATTGAGCAGGCTTAATTAACATACATAACCTGAAGCAAATTCGCTGGGCTGTCGACGTACGTCGCATAACATACTTCGTAATCGGGCGCCCTGCGCTCTCTTACCGGAAAAACAAGAGCATATCTCAGGCAAGACCCGCTTTGAGATGGCATAGACCTAAGATCGCGTTTGCGGTCCCCCTTGGGCGCAGCGTCTAGTACTAGACGCCTGGGACTGCTAGATACTAACCGACAGTGCCAAGCTTGCCTGTGGATATCCTGCCTCTAGAGTCGTTACTAAGCAGCGATCGAATTCATTTCGATTTAATTCCACAAATCGTTCGATCGGGTGATTGCAAACGGCTAGCTACGTGGGGGAATCCTTTGCCAACTCATTAGTAATCAGATGATCAGGTCGTCAGGTAGACCGTAACATATGTTACCGGCGGCTGGGTGGTTCTGCTGGCAACCCCGCTGGAAATCCAATCAAACATTTGTCGACCAACACACCGCTGCTGGACAGGGAGAAGAGAGGTGGACCGCTGACGGCTTAGCCATTTGAGCAGACTTGTGTTGGCTAGCGGAACTCTCATTTATAAGAGGAAACATCCGTGTCAAGGGTTTGTGGACCATGAACAATAAGCGAGTTGTCAGGGCGACTAATCGCACGATCGAAAAATCTCAACCTTCACAGGGTTCTTTCTGCGGTGTCTATTTTAAGTCACTTTAATGACCAGAGCCACGAGAGCGGAACCAGATTGACCGAAATGCCAAGACTACGGGGTGACATGGAGACTCAGGGAAGGCGTCGGGCCCGAATGTGGGACTGCGGTGGGACCAAAGAAACTTCCTGTTGTTGAATGGTGAAGGATCGCTTTGAAAGCAGCAAACAACAATGTTAAAGTCGGCCCTTGACACGGGTTCTCGTATACCTTGCTTCAACCTATGAAGATCTGTTCCCACTATATGTAAGGCGAAGAAGTGGTTCAAGCCATCCTAAGATTCCTGACATTGTCTAGCGTGAAGGGCTACAACACATCTTACTGCGTCATCCTAGATAATGCACCATCGTTATAGGGAGGAAATCGATGTTATAGACAACTGCCTACTTGGTAGAACTAGGGCTGCGTTCCGCTGAGGCGCAACAGCGGGCTTGGCGAATTACGACGAAGGGTGTTTTCTTTGCAATAGACTCGAAACTTATTACGTCTAGTGCCGTAAACCCCCTAGGTATTAGTAACAGCGCGGCAATGTTGCTGATTCTCGTCAAATCCTTCCGGTTTCTGGCAACTATTTTGAGCGGTGGGGATTCATGCCTTTTCATCTCATTTCAAATCTTCTGATGCAGCGTAAGCGGCGTAAGCGAGCGGCACGGTGACGAGAGATGGGCCTTTACCGCCCGTTGTGTCTTTAACATAGCAGAAAGCCGCACGTTGATAAACACCCAAACCCTCCGTTTTAGTTCCGAGGTATGGCAGCTCGACGGCTTGGGAGGGCTCAGCCTCAAGCGCAAGTTAGCCGAGACGAGCCTTACCTTTTCGGGTCTGGCGCAGCGCAGTATATCCAGGATCTGGAAACCCAGTTCGCTGTGGGGTGGACGGGACCAATCAACATGGCACGTTTGGTGCTCAGCTGGAGATCCGCCAACGCTCCTTGCTTGACCACAACTCATAGGGCAGGGCTGGGGCTGACAAGTTGTCAAGCACCCACTCCTTTTGGATGTATCCGTGGGTTGGGGCTTGACGTGGATGCCTGACTTGGATGCCTGACCTGGATCCAAATGCTTTCCAGTCTAGTCGATTGGTTTGCGCAAATGCCCGTCTCCATCTTCTTTGTTTGCTGTCTTAATTACACCACAGGCAACAAATCCTGGCGATGCAGGCTGCCAGGGTCTTGTCGTCTATTATAAGATGGCGGGTACCGCCCTGTGCAACTGTCCTGTCTGTGGTGCCACCCACCGTTACACCATCGCCGGCCTCCTCTGTGCGACCTCATCGCTGTAGGTAGCATGCGAGAGCGACTTTATGATCAAGGACTCGACTGAGGAAAATACGACTTTGCGGGACGGCGAGCATTAGGCCGGATTTCAGGAGCAAGGATGTTGAGAGCCTCGCATCGTGAACAGGCGATTTTTGGGCGGGCGAGATGGAGGAAGCGGGTGTTGCTACCGTGTTGGATCGCGCAGACCCTGCTGTTGTTATCGCTCATGGCCTTGTTCTCCTACCGACTGTCTCAGACACTGACCACGTGGAAATCCGAGGAGGAGAATGGAAAAGTCCCCATGGTAGAGTTCATGTGAGTTGTGCGGGACTTGGCCTGACTAGACGCCAGGCCGGAAGCGAACTTGAATCACTGACGGCTGCAACAGATGGGAAGGCGTCAACATCGGATTCTCATTCGTTAACTTCGTATTGACGCTTGTCTCGATTGCCAAGTTCGTTTCCGAGGTGCTTACACCAAGCGGAATGCTCTTCAACTGCATAATGAGCACGGTCCTGGCCCTCGCCATCTTGGCGCTGGATATCCTCGTCTACGCCAAACATAGCGATAAACAGTACTCTCTAATAGGTCTCATTATCGACTCTTGCCTCTTGTAGGTAGCAACTATGTCTACATATCATCTAGTCGGCTAACGCTTCGAAAGACTCTTCACGATTATCCCCTTGATCTACTCAGTAATAACCTACCGCCGCGTACTAGCCTACGACCTCTATCACCTCCCCGGCAACGTAAAGCCGTTCGGCTACGATGCCTCCGCTGAAGATACTATATACCCATCAATGGTAGAGGCGACGGAGCCCTACGCCCCGACAAACCCGAAACAGAACTTCTCCACACGGCAACGTTCACTCTCCGCTCTCTCCGCGAACACGATCCGCCTCTCTTTCTCCTCGAAGCGTGACTCCGGGTCGCATATCCCACAACAGCAGCAGCAGGAGCAGGAGCAGGTTGCTCGACCGGAGATGGAGCGCAGGCCCAGCTACGACCACAAGCGGAGCACGCAGTTCGACGAGTACATGGCGCGGCGACTCAGCGAGAGCGGCATAAGCCTGAAGAGCAGCGTCGAGCGCGCGCTCGGCGGGGAATTCGGCTGGGAGGATGACCCGAACAGAAGGCCGAGGGACAGCATCGTGGGCACGGGGGCTGTGGCGAGCCTGCAGCCGAGGCCCAGGGGGAACTCGCTGGGCCGGCAGTCGAGCTTCGAGGTCAGCATCAGCAGCGCTACGACCCCGACGCGGGAGCTGAGTGTCAACTCCGGCGCCACGGTGCCGCATAGCCTCGTCAGCGTACCCGAGGCGCATGAGGAGGAGGAAACCCACGCGCATGCCGCGCAGGGGAGATCGGCGGGCGTCGGGGAGGCTCACGAGGCGCTTTTGGGGGGTGGTCCTGTGTCTAGGAACCATTCGAGAACCCCCCCTGATTGCCTGAGGATAGGACATGTGAATGGACTAGAGGACGTCAAGTTAGAAAGTCGGAAAAACGAGGAACCATGACGTGATACCCCTTGAATAAAAAGAAGTTTACGAATTGAACTTCATTGCGAGCTCAATTCAACATTTGAACTAAGTGCAAATGGACATGCTTAGCGAAGCCCGGGGGCCGAAGGCTCGAAGCGACTTAACCGAAGTCCACCGGTTGCTCATTCGTTACGCAACCGCTAAGCCTAATCCATTTATCCGCTTTTAAATGTAATGGTTACTTATTTTACTGAAACGTTTTGTAGGTTATTATTATTCTTTCGGCAGATGCGGTCCTTTATTGGAAGAGCTTTGTTGTGGCCCTAGGCTTGAGGGAACAAAAGGGTCTAAGCTATGTCAGTAGGAGAAAACCCCCTATCTAGCTAGACCTAGACCCTCCCAGTTTTTCGTAGCAATAAATTCCGTTATTAATAAACGTAGAATACAAAAGTACTGATAATGATTGATTATTTATATTACTATGTATAAAGTTTCAATTAGTTAATTTAGATACATAATGAGCCAATCGACGGCAGGAGAAACGGGTACGTTCGACATGACCAGGGGGGTTTCAGGTCCGGACGCTTTATAATTCCAACTCCGACCCGATCTATTTAATATGGGTCGAAGGAGACGCTTACATAAACCGGTAATATGTGGAGCTCCATATGTTCATGATACTTGATTGACTGCACTTAAATATCACAATAGCTTTATTTGAATCCGTCAAATGCAGGAGATCGATGATTTGGTGCGATCGCTGCTTACATTGCCGCATTATTGCCACGGGATCCTGCCAAGAGAAGGGCCTACAGCAGTCATACCCTCTGCTCGTGAAAGTAAAAGAATTAAACCATACTGACCCCTGATTCGCTGGCTTTTCTGAGAAAGGGAGGCGGAGGCGGATGGGGCCGGCGAGGAATGGGGGCATCCTTCTTCCCCAGACGGCGCAATCTCCGGTCAAAAGCACCAGCAACAAGGAAGATCGCCACGAACAGAACCAGGACACTCCCGATGAACCATCCCAAGCCCATGCTCGGGAACAGAACATTCTGATCTTCCGGAATAGCAAACAATGCCTTTGGATCAAATTAATGCTCTAAGAATAAAAAGAGGAAAAGGCACTGTAGGCATCATTACTTACCGCCGACAAGCCTACTGGCAGACATCCAATAGTGATGTACGTGAGCTTCTGGATAGAATTGCCCTGTCTGTATGAGGCACGGCTGTCTGCCAAAGCAAGTACGGTAGACAGCTAGATCATTCAGTAACGTATCGCTAAGCACTATTCCATAACATGGTGTCACTTACTGCGCTGGCATATCGGCTGTTTAGCTCAACCTTTCTTTCCAGTTTTATCTGGATAGCTGTGAGCTCCGCGAAGCTTCTGTCAAGCCTTTCCAAGTACCCAAGGCACGCCTTTTCCAGCTCTTCGCTTCTCTTCCCTGGACCCTTCGGCGACTGTCAGTACGGTCGCGTTCACAGTCCTACTAGCGTGTACAATTAGGCAATGCGGTAGCTCACATGCTCAATCTCTCCGTTCAAGTCTGCTTTCGCGTGATCTATGGTCCTAATAGAACCAGCCATGGTATTACTTAGTTTGTAAAGTGCCTCTAGAGTCCACAGACTCAGTTGCAGCTCTTTCTCGGCGATTTTGCCGTGTAGCCAATCCGAGTCTTTGAGGTACGCAGGCTACGTCAATGGGAAAACATCGAGTTAGCCATTATTTTTGTTGGGGGGGGTTGGGGGGGGGTTGGGGGGGCGCTCCCAGTTTCCTCGGTAGACTCACGGAAGGATTGTCGAACCCGGATATACGGACAATCTCCTTGATGGCCTTATCGTAATGCAGCACAATCTTCTCGCAGATGAGTCCGAGTATGAAGGAGAAGACAAGGAACCTCCCCGTTTGCGGTTGGTGTATGAATTTGTCCCAAATGTCCTTCACTGTGTCCTTCACCGTTCCCTCTAATTTCTTTGCCTCGTCATTGGAATCTACTAGGTCGGTTATCACTGAGCATTTGCTAAAGTCGCCGAATTCATTCGTCGAGATCCCAATCGACGAAACCTTCAGCTTCACTTCAGGCATCTCAAAGGGTTTGCCTCCGTTCCTGTTTGTCAAGGTCTCTTTCAACATCTCCGGGAGGGGGGTGACGTCTTCATCCTCGCCATATGCGCAGTTGTCATCCTCGGAAGAGTGGCTTGTGGACTTCAACGACCAGCTCCTCAGGGTGATATATGCCACGACCGAAGTTTTACGCTTCTGAAGTACAAATCTGGAAACGCGCTGAACGTGGTTTTCGAAACAGTCAACCATTTCGCGGTGCAGGACGTAGACAAATATTCTTAGAAGATCCGGTTGAAGTCCTCCCGGGGCAATCCTAGGCACGCATCAGCCTTTGTTAGGTTTATGTCTGTATAGAAAACGGCTCACAGAAGTCGATGGCGAACCTCTTGGTCGACAAGCTTCGGAAATTCGGCGTTAGTCGGTTTTCATATTGGTAGTAACTTCGTTTTTACTCACACTGTCAGCGAGTTGCTTCACCACATTATCAATGCCACCAGGTTTCGATGCCGGTAGAGGATCGGGCGCCTTTACGTCAACGATCACCAGTTGCCGCTGTGACTCGTATATATCTTTGAGCGTTTTAATATCAATATTAACGTGTCTAAATTCACAATGCTCGATTGCATGCTCGGTTGCGTGCAGAAGTTGTCGGATGTTATCTCCAAAAACTTTCCCTTTGAGATCTTCGAAACATTTAGGGATTTGTTTGGTGTCCTCTGCTTCGAAATGGCCCTTGGACCAGGCCCGTCTGGTGACGTTGAAAAGTCGTTGTAAGGCTCCATATGGGAATTTTTTCTTTCCTAGGGTACCATGCGTTTCCCTGGGGAGTGACTTAATGCGGTCTTCGTGGAATCCGCCCTTGGACAGGACTCTTCGGATCCCTTCAGGGACAGGGGTTTCCTCAATACGGGGCTCCTTATACAACTCCGGCGTGTCATCTAAGGACTCGAAGAACTCATCTGGGTGATATTTCTGCGGCGGCTGAAAGTTGAGGTAGTCAATATATCGCTCAAGTCCTCTGGTTCTCGCGAGTTGCTCCAGGGTTTCTAGTTGTAGTGCTAGCAGGACCTGGACATTCACTGGCTCTCCGGTATTAAATCCCACGCGGCTCATAGAACCTTCGAAGTATATCTTAGAGCTTCCATGGGAACCGCAGGCATGGGCGGGGCCTAGGCACTGCTCTACATGAGTCTGAGTGTTAGTGTGGTTGCGGGCGTATTCGAGGTCATTCTGGAAGATGTCCAAAATTGTTGATGCTAGTACTGCTGTCGCCTCGGATCGAAGGAAGCCGCGCCGGGCAGCCGAGTTATTTCGTTCCCAGCAAGGTGTTAGAGAGATTTCTGACGTTAGGAATGGGCAAAATTTCCTTCTAAAATGTTCCACTTCTTCCTCGATTTCCTCTCGCTTACCTGGGTCGTTTGTGCGGCATAACTTCCTATACGCGACCACCAGGCGACTATGATGGCACAGGGCGTGAACTTCCCAAGGACCGCCGGACCCTCCTTCTCCTTGGGGAAGCTGACCCGCGTTAATCATCCGGGTAAATTCGCGATTTTCTATCCGCTTGGTGACGCGTTTCATGATGGTCTTGGTCTCCTCTACCTCCGGCCACAACTCCTCCGCAAGGAACGCCAGTCTGTCCACGATCTCATCTTCTGCTCGGTATGGTTGCGCCAAGGAGATCCGCTTCACAAGGGCTATTATGGCAGCGGACCGTAACTGCTGTAATTTGGAGTTGTCTGCCTTCCAGGCTGCGGGAATGATACTTCCATATTGAGCTTTTGTATGGAGAGATGAAACCGATTCATAGTGGAACCACTTAAGCAGGGAGTCCTTGTCCTTTGTGATTGCCTGGGCGTTCTTGTCAGAGGGGAGAGGGTTCGATCGTCTAGAAGGCAGACGATCAGGACGGCCGAGAATGCCTCGGTCCCAGTTTATCCCACACTTTTGCAGCTCATCCTGCCAGGCCCATTTGACCCGGGGATAGTGCTTGACAACGTACCAGATAGTTACCATGACGTAGTAATAATTTGACTCGCCGAAACCCCAGGTTTCGGGCATAAGGATCGGCTCTCCATCTCTCGGTTCGAGGAGGGCTCCCACGAGATATGCCATGATGCCCTCAATGGCATGTCGAATCCTCTGGACCGTTGCAAGCATAGGGGTGATTGGGCTTGAGTCCGCATCCGACGGGGGCGGTTTTTTGTCGTACTCATGCTGATCTTGGAACCTTACGGTCTCATAACGGCTACTTTTGATGGTTCTCGATAAGAGCCGGTCGACTTTGACCAAAAATCTCGTTTTCCAACTATACAATAGGAGCAGATAGTTAGCGACGTAACGCCCTTGGCACCATGACAAATAATACGGGTCGTCCTATGGAGATCAACTCACAATAAGGATTTCAAGTCAACGTTGGCGTTGAGGAACAGGTTGCTCACGGGTGCCAAGGGAGGTGAAGCCCGTGTGACGGTCCGGAACGTTGCTGGCACAAGGTCGACATCCAGGATTTTCTCCAAGCAGCGAGCGATAAGGTCTACCTCGAAAAGCTCGGAGATGCATTCGATCTTGGCTTGTCGTTCGTAAAAGATTGGTTGCCACATGGCTGCAGTGGCAAGCACATTGTGTGGCCCAATACCAATGAACTCGGAGATGTCATCGGGCGACGGGGTTTCGGTTATCACACAAGCCCCAACACCCTCGGGAGCTCTAGCAGCCTCGCAGAGGCGAAAAGAGGCGATAAAGATGCGCGAGGCCTTTGTGCCATTTCCCTTTAAGTGTGCCTCGTATACCGGCGACCGCTCCCCCCAGTCCTTCGAATAATGACCCTCCTTGCCGTCTTTTCTTTTCGCCAGCTCGATCCCCTTATAATTGCCACTTTCAATGTCAAATTCGGATAAGCTGACCCGCCAACGAAACTCTCTGCCGGCTTCGAGTGGTTTGCCTGCTGCGAGTTCGAAAGAGTTGGCAGAGGCATGTTTTATATGCCAGAGACCTTCCAATTCCACCGTTTCCGTGCTCCTAAACGTATTTTTATTGCTTTGGCAAAGTTTGAGAAACGACTCATACCTCATGGGGCCGTCTATCCTCAGTATCAGCTCGGTGCTGTCTTCAGCTTTCCCACAGGTCTTTGCGCTGTGGTGACATTCATAATCGAGCCGTAGCACTTGATAAAGCACCCCGTCTTTAACGAACGACAGCAGCGAACAAGTGCCTATTTCTATGGGCTTTCTCTTCTTTTCCACGTGGTCGTTCTTCTCTCCTACGTTGTCGCTCTTTCTGGGGGTGATATTGGCTTCACCGTCCTTCTGCACAAGAGATCTGTTCACACAGAGGGAATATTGGTTGAAAGGCCAGCGGTAGTTGTAGCAACCCCGTTCCACCATGGAACCGAGGTAGAGCCTTGCGCCGCTCTGTAGGGAAGTATTAGATATGGGCTCGACTAGGGCCTCAATTTCATGCGAGGGGCTCACAGCATCATCAGGGCCACTAGAGGATTCAAGCTTCAATCCGAAAGTTGACTTCCCCCCACGCTCCCTTTGTCCCCGAGCGAGAGACAAGTACAGGGAGTATTGAAAATCACCACGGGCAAACACGATTCCGTGTTTCTTTGATGGGGCTGTCATCTGCAACAGCTCGCCTCCATAGTTACAGGATGCAGCGTAGCCCTTGTGGCCGAAGTCGAAGGAGCATGCTGGGTGATCAGACAATTCGGAGTAGCTGACGTACGCCGATCCTTCATATTGTCAAAAAGGGTCTCTGGCAACAACGACAGCTTCTAGACACAAGCGTACCTCTGTAAGTTCCACGGAGCCAAGAAAAGGGGTCCGTAACGGGAATGGAAGAAGATGAGCTGGCCATTACGGCGGTTCTGTCCACAAGTAATCTCGGAGAGTCGAGGAGAGCGAAGCAATTCGTTCGACGTGACAGTATATAGGTTTGGGGTCTCTCATGAACTTAAGTGCCTTCCGAGCTGAGGATGAAAAGAGGGGAAATGGGCAGGCTGAGTTGAAGTTCGGCTGGCGGCATGCTTAACTCTGAAGCAGGCTGCCATCTTAGGCAAAGCCTCCAGGGCTCAGGAACTTGAACAGGAGGAGTTCGGCGTAAGCTACCACGACAGACACCAATTGCACACCGAGCGAGAAATGAATTGTGTTTGCGGGGTAAGCAGAAATCGGTGTGCTGGGCGGTCTAATGATTAGAACGATGTAGGCAGCTAAGATGGCGAGCCTTGCATGAGTCCATCATCGCTCTCAGCTCACCTGCCTATATGGGAAGGAGCAGAGTCATGTCTCCCAGAACGGATGGCATGCTCAGGAAATAAAATGCTCTTTTGGCGCGGAATTCTATCCCTTTTTTACAGCAGCCGAAGGCTGAGTGCCGCCGGAGTTACCCTACTTGCCAATATATTGGCTTGGCAAAGCCGGGATCGTTAGGCAAGGCTCGGCAAATACATTAAACGTGCATACTTGTGAAGTTGGCACCCTGTTGTTTGCATAGACCTTACAGAAGTTGGGCTACCCCTGCGTATGTTAGTATGACGGCTGGGGGTTAGTTAACAAATTACTAAACCTAGTCGTAGGGTAAATGTGTCGGATAGCTAGGGGGTTACGGGGCACTCCTCTCAGATATAGGGGACATCAGTTGTGTTATATTAGATGGCTAGTCGCGTAAGTTCTCGTAACGCGTACTAGTCTTTAAAGTAATCTAGCTACGGAATATATATGTTCCGATCAGAAAGATCTTTCCGCAGATGGAATGCTAGCGTACCCCTTGCTAGCTAACATATTCCCTTAACGCCTTAACGTAATTACAGCGTTAACAGTTATATTCTATTATTTTTTAAAGTTATAACTTTTTTTTTTATCTTTTTTAAGTAGTTATATCTTTCTACTTAAATATCTTCTAATTTCTTTTTTAATAATTAAAGTTTTTAAAAATATTTAATATATTATCATTTAAATATTATAAAGATTCGTATGATAAAATTTAATTTATTTATTAAATAATATATTACATAGATATATATAATATAGTTTAAAACTTTAATAAAGCCTTTCGTAACTAAGAATTATACATCCTTATATCTGGTAATTATATTTAATAAAATACGATATAAATGTTAATAAATCGTTTTATATATTTAACGATTTAAGATTTAATATAACTTTTATTAACTTAATTAATAGCAGATTAAATTAAACTTTTTAATAATATACGTAGAAAATAACAATTTTATTTTATTATATAAATAAATATTAAATTTTACTTATTTGTCCGTTATTTAATTATGTTATTAATTAATTTTATAACGTAAATATAATTCATTTCTAATTAATTGTACTATTTATAAAAGAAGTTTTACTTTAAATATTTAATAAATTATATGTTTAAGTTATATATTAACCTTTTAATACGGACTAATGTTACAGTACAGGAACAGGGGTTCCTGTTTTAGAAAAACCGGCCTCTGGAGCCTGGTGTGGGCTTCCCGCGGCTAATCTTCGGATAAGGGAAGCTTGGCTTTTCCTGCATTAAATCGTGGTAATCTGGTAGATCTGGGTGATTTAGGATTAGATTATGTAAATTATATAAGTTTACGATATATGTATTAAATCTAGGATAGATATATGAGAAATAATTTTTTATATAAATAATATTTATTTAATTTAGTTTTTTAATTTTTAATTTAAGTTTTTAAGTAAAAATATTATTTTCTAATTAAAAAAAAGTTTATAAAATTCTTTAACAACTATTTTATTTATTACGTTATTATTACGTATAAATTAAAACTTTCGATTTAAATATTGCTTATATCTTGAAGCAGATATATAATAAATTCGTTATATTTTAATAATTTTTTAATTAATAAATAATTAATAATTTAAGGCCTAATTAAGTATAAACTTTTTAAATTAAATAAAAACCATATTATAAAATGACGTTTAATAAATAATTAATATATTTAATTTCCGTTATTAAATAAAAGAAATTAATTAAATAATTAAAATTTTTATTAAAAAAGGGTTTTAACTAATCGATAAAATAATATTAATAATTATTAAAACTAAAAATTAAAAAAAACCTTTCTTTTTAATAATAACTTACTTTTATCTCTCAAAAATTTATTAAGATCCAGCTTGAAAAATTTAATTTAAAAAAAAAGTTAAGGAAAAACGTAACGTAAGAGTTAAAAAAAGGAAGGAAAGGGAGTTTATAGCCAAAAACGATTAAAATATATAGATGGGAAAATTATAAGATCTAAATAAAAAAATGCTAAACTTACTTAGTAAGTAAGTAAATAAACTTTTTAATTTTTTTTTAGGAATCTCTTTTATCCGGAAATTTTAGTTGCTTTTTTGTTTGGTCGAAACGAAAAAGGAACTGTACCTTTTTTTATTTATTATAAAATACTTAATATTAAAAGTTATAAATAAAATTTTCTAAACATTATAATAAATTTACGGACGTAATTCTTTTTGTTAAAGTTAAATTTTATTTTAAATAGTACGAAAATTTTTACGGGAAGATTATTAAAAAAAATAGTTAATTCGTAAGTACTTAATACATTATCCCGATGACTGCCTAGATGTTATTAACTATATTTTTAATAATTATGAATATTTTAAAAAACGAATATAGGTTTTATTCAGAAATGTAAACAAATAATAATATGTAATAAAATAAATATACGACATTAAATAGCTTATGTTAATAGTTAAATATATAACTAAGTTTAATTATCAAGCAGTTATTTTTAAGTTTTTATAAGATATATTTTTTTATAACGGTTTAAAGTTCTAGGTTAAGGATAAAATATATAAAATATTACAAACCGTGCGTTTCGAAAATTATATAAATAAAGTTCTTAACCAACCGCCGTATTTTCGATCGATGTCTTAAAAAGAAAGATATTAATAGATAAAATAACGATAAACGTTTTAGTAATAATAAGAAAAAAGATAAGTTTTAAAAGAAAATTAATACCGTGTTAAAGGAGTTTAAGAAAGACAAATCCAAAGTTAAATATTTTAATTATAGCAAAAAAGGTTATTTTAAACGCGAATATTGCTTTTTATTAAAAAAGGGAATCCTTAAAAAAATAGGATTCCTTAACTTAAGAAGAAAGGTTACGCGGCCGAACGAGAATTGGAAAATAAGGAAAAGGATAAAAAAGAAGTAAACATTATTTCCGCTATTTAAAAGTTAATTATTATTATAATTAATAAGAATAAAAACGATAATCTAAATTATAAGAATTATTTTATTTTCAAGAATATTACGGTTAAAGTTTGTAAATTTTATCCCGGATTAAAAGCTTTTAAGGTAATTATTAATTTAAAATACATTTATTACCTTAAGAAATAAAAGTATAAAATATATATTAAAACGGTTAATTATAAAATGATTTGAGTAGTTATAGATATTTATTCCTAAAATATTACGTTTTCCCGAATGTATAATATATCCTAAACTTTTAATAAATAATTATAAATGTTAATATTTTATTACTTATTTTAAATATAATTATCTTATTTACTTACGTATTAAAGAAGATAATAACTTTTAGCTAGAATACGACGAAAAAATCTTTATAAAACCAGACGATAAGTGTAAATATATAAAAACCCTTTAATGGCCAGATTATTTTAAATTTTATTATTTATTTCTTAAATTAAAATATAGCCGGAAGGTTAGAACGTAAGGATGTTTATATTATTTATTAATATTATGTACTAAGTACGAATTTTTAGTTCTATGAATATTCGTTTCGGAGGTCTGCTTTTTTGATCCCATAATTCGTAAAAAAATAAGATTTAAGGCCGAATTAGAAAAAGAAATTATCATTAAATATTAATCCGGTAACAAAACATAATTTAAGTATATAAATAATTACTATACCAGGTATGTATTTAGGAAAATACGTAAATAAACAGGTTTTTAACTTGAAAAAAGTTTTAATTAAAAAGACTACCGAAATGTTTAAAAGTAAGGTATTAAAAAGGATTTATATATAAAGTTTTATAGAAAAAGGATACGGAATTAAATTAAGAATGTATTAATGTCGGAAACAGAATATTTAACGTTATAATCGATTCCGGAATAAATTTTGTTTAAAGATAATTAAAAGATACAAGATTTTCTAAAAATATAAATAATAGTTATGTAAGTTATTAATAATAAATGGGAATTTATTTGCTTATAATAATAGTTTGATTTTCTGAAAACTAAATATCATATATTTTAAATATAAAAATATTTAAAAAGGTTTATTTTCGATATCACGGATATTTTATAATATAATATTATTTTAATAATGTTATAGTTTTGCTTTATTAATGTAAAGATTAATTAAAGGAAATAATTGTTTTTATAAGATAATTAAAAGGAAATATTTTAGAAAATTTATATAAAATTTTAAAACGATGCCGGAAAGAATTACTTAATTATAATTAATAAGATTATAAGATTTTTATTAAGGAAAGATATTATTTAAAACTTTATTAAATTCATTATATAAACCTTGAAACAGGTTATATTTAAAAATCCGAAATATTTATAAGGTAACTAGTTATAACGATATTAAGAAAAAAAAAATCCAAGATCGATAAAAATAAGGATTTAATATATAACGAATTTATAAATAGTAATAATTAAATAATATTACTTTTAAAAATTAATATTTTTTAACGATAATAAATACCATAAAGAAAAATATTAATAAAATTAAATAAGCATTACTTTAAATTTAATAAATAGTTAATATTTAATTCGTATGGTTAAAGGTAAAATATAAAAAATTACTTTTAAAATTGTTTATAAATATTACGAATATAAGGTTATGTTATAAGGGTTAATTAATATTTTAACCAACTTTTAATATATGCTGATTATTATCTTACGAATGTTTTTAAATATGTTTATATTTATTTATTTGTATAATATTTTTATTTATATAAAAGCTTTAACGAAATAAAAAGAATATATCGTTAAAATTCTGGAAGCATTCGAAAGAATTAACTTGTTAATAAATGTTAAAAAGAACGTTTAATATATTCAAAAACTAAATTATTTAAATTTTATTATTATCCCTGGTTAAATTTAAATGTAAAATACTAAATTAAAAGTTATTAAAATCTGGCTAATTTTAAATAAAAATATTATTATTAATATCCGATAATTTTTAAAATTTATAAGTTATATATAACTTTTTATTAAAAATTATAATAAGCTTATTAGTTTCTTAATTAAATTTATTACTAAAAAAATAAAAAATAAAATCGAGCTTTTAAAAGAAACGAAAAAAGTTTTTTAAAAAATTTAAATAAAATTATTAACGCCCAGGTAATTAAGTTATTAAACCATAATAAAGAGAAACAATTTAAAATAAACGCTTTAAATTATACCCTTAAAATAATCTTAAAATAATAAAAATAGAATAAAAAAAGTTACTTAATAACTTACTTTTTTATACTTTTTAAAAACATAAAATTTAAATATCTTATTTACGATAAAAATTTATTAACAACTATTTTAATACTTAAGGAATTAAAATCTTTTTTATATAAAATTAAAAAATTATTAAATATATATTTAAACTTTAAAAATCTTACTTAATTTATAATAACTTAAAAAATAAATAAACGTTATAAAAGATGTCTTTTTACTTAAATTTAATTATATAATTTATTATATTAAAGGTAAAAAAAATATTTAAATAGATATTTTAAACGGGAAAAAAAATAAGATTTAAAATTTTTTAAACGTTATATAAAAGTATTATATCGTAAAAATAATATAATAATATAATTATATATAACCTTAAAATAAATTATTTTAAAAAATTTAGCTTAATTTAGAAATTTTTACGATTTTTAAAAAAAAATTAAGGATTAATTATTATCATAATGGCTTAGTGGTCTCGAACCTGGGTGTCCTTTTTTCGCGCTTGCTGCAGGCTTGGGGAACCTACAGCTTGCGTCGGATTGCTGGTTCGAATCCAGCTTGGGATAACGTGCTCTGGGTGGCGCCAAGCCCAGTGTACGGACCATTTGAGAGCTTCGGCTCCTACGTTTGTGGCTAGCGACTATTGGAACTAGTGGTTGGGGGCGTTGGAGCTTGGTGGGGCTCTGGAACCAATTAATCGTGTACTATTTCAATTGTCTGTTTATCGTAGCCATGGCCCTTATACCGTTTTTTATCCGGCCCCCCTTAGGTACGGTTTTTGAAGTATGTCCTCCGGTCGCGTTATGTTATTAACCGTATATGTATGTATTTGGACGCGTCGCGTCTTTAGACGACAACGGTGCATATATGTACTTATTGCCGTGGACCAGGCGTCGGCTTATATATAGCTTTGATATCTTATTAATAATACTTTACTATTTAAGGATTAATTATTATTTTACGGCAACATTTATATCCCTTATTAATAATAATAGGAATTTATTAAAGAAATTTATAAAAATCCCGTATATAAATATTAAGGAATAATTAAAATTATTAAACGATTTTTTAAAAATTTTAACTTTTTAAAATTTTGTAAAATAATTAAATAAATAATTAGAAATTATAACATTTATATTAAAATTATAATAGCCCGTTATAAACCATATAAATTCTTGTTACCAGTAAATATATTTAAGAAAATATAAAATATTATAACTTAAAACTTTATTATTAATTTTCTTTTATTAAGAAACATAGTTAATAAAGCAAAATACGATATAATATAAATAATTATTAATAAATTTACTAAATATAAGTATTTCTTACCTTTTAAAGAAATTATAACGGCAAAATAACTAACTTATACTTTTATATAATATTATTTAACAAATATAAAATATTAAAAAAAACACTTTTAATTAAAATAAAGTTTTTATATCCAAATTTGGTACCAGTATTTTTAAACAAATCGGTATTAAACGTAAGTTTTTAATAATTTATCACTTTTAAATAAATAATTAAACAGAATAATTAAACCAGATTTAAAAATAATACTTTTAAAGTTATATTAATAATTAATAAAATTATTAAATTAAATATTTATTACTTATATAAATAACTTATAATACGTCCGTTAATAAGGATATAAATATATTACCTTATACAGCCATATATAAACATAACGCAGCAACCTAACGATCTGTAAAATACCCGTTATTATTATAATAATTTTACGAACAAAGTGTTACGGCTAGCACTATTACCGTTACACCACCGGGGCATTGGCAAAAGATTGGTAGAATGATCGCAATTGTGGCAATCATTTTGGTACGTACAGCTTTTATATACTGGAGCCATAACTGTTACGGACCCCCGACCGTAACATTATGCCCCTCCTTTAATGGCTTGGTCCCCAAGCCACGAGGATATCTGCCGCGATTAATTACGGCGCAGCTGCTAACCTCCAAGATCTACCCCGCATTATCCCGCATACGTCCGGGAAAACCTTATAAGTAACGGCTAGCCTAGGGATCGAACCCAGCATTAAGGCATTACCCACCGTTATGCGATTATTATGTTACGGCTAACATTATTACCGTTATACCACCGGGGCATTAGCAAAAGATTAATGGAATGATCGTAATTGTAGCAATCATTCTGGTACGTACAGCTTTTATATACTGGAGCCATAGCTGTTACGGACCCTCGACCGTAACATAAAGATAATAATAATGAAAATTAAAAAGATATAAATTTAATTTTAAATTATATAATAATTTTTACAGCAAAAAATGGCTTAATATTATAAAAAAAAAATTTTAAGAGATTAATTTTAACAAAAAAATAAAGTTTATATATTACGTTAAAAATAAAACGTAACGTTAAACCTTTTTTTAATTAAGACGAAAAAACCTAACGATAAGTTTAATTTAAAAAAAATTTAATCCGTTTATAATCGAAAAAGTTATTTTAAAAACTAATTACAAATCATCATTACTTAAAACTATAAGAATATACCCTATATTCCATATTTCCTTATTAAAACTAATCCGAAACAAAGTTCCGTTTAAAAAAAAACCTTAAAACGGAAAAAAAGATAACGAATACAAAATTAAAATATATTAGATTTTAAAATAGCTAAGAATAAGATTTAATATTTAATTATATAAATAAATTACTAATCTAAAAACAATATATAAGAACTACTTAAACACCTAACAAATACGATAAACCTAATTAAGGATTTTTACCGACAAAATCCTAACCGAGCATCTTTAACGCAATTAAGGTTGTAAACGATAACGGTCTTCCGCCCAAATCCAGGCCTACGGCGTGCCAGTCGAAAAAAAACCGTTTCCGTTATAACATTTATTTCGGAAACTAACTAAACTTAGTTTACTTTTACGCGACGTAATTTCTTTTCCAACCTTTTCCTTTTTTTTAATTAATTTAATTCCAAACCTTTCTTTAACATTTTTAAAACCGGTTTTTAAAAACATAATTGTTTTAATCTTTTAATAAATTTATTAAATTTTTATTTTATTTCAAACGTTCTTGTTTTATAACTTTTAATATATTAAAAACCTATTCATTAAAATACGTTATTCCTTTTATAAACGCTTTTATATTTCGTTTATTTTTTTTAAATAAATTTATAATTAAAACGTTATAAAATAAACGTTAATACTAAATATTATAATTATAATTCGACTATTTTAAACTATAAAAATATTTAAGTTAATTAAAATAAGTATAATTTAAATAAAAAAGAGAATAATCTTAAAAATAGTAATTATTATACTTTAAATATTACCAAAATTATGTTAATTTATACGTAACTTTCTTTTTCGTTTCTTTTTTTTTAATTCGACCCATTATAATAAAATTAGCCAAAAAGTTATGATAAGCTGTTTTAATAAAAATGAAAAAACTACCTGCGGTTCTTATCTTTAGGACAAAAATCCTTATAAAGGGAAAATAATATTAGAATATAAAAAACCGGCCTTTACAACATGGTATAAGCTTTACGCGACATATCTTCGGGTAAGAAAAACTTAGCTTTCCCCGCGTTAAAACGCAATAATCTCGTAAATCTAGATAATCTGAGAACAAATTATACAAATCATATAAATCTATAATATATTTATTAAATCTAGGATAAATATATTACGAACGGGTTTTTATATAAATAACACCTATTTAGTTTCGCTTTTTAGCTATTAATTATAAGAACATAGCTGTAACGAACCTGTCATACATCCACCTGGAGATATAAGCAGTATCCGAAATGGGGGTCTTGATTTGCAGGTAACAATAGCATAATAAATGGGGTGTTCGTTAAAGAAATTTACGGACTTTTCTCTTAATCGGAGAATAATGCCTTTAATTAAAGACTTAAATTGGTAGCTAAGGAGCGAAACTAAAAGATATTATTTACATAGGAAATCGTCTAATATATATATACTCCTTATCTCCCTTAGTCTCTAAAGATTTCTGGAAATCTTTAGAGGTTTCTGAAAACGGACCGAGATAAGCTGAAAGCCGAGATTTAGCCAGCAGGGTGAAGGCCTTAGCTATCTTAATTCACCTGGCTCCTTTTGGGTTTAGTATAATGCTTATAAATATAATATTATTCCTCTTTTCCTAAAATCTTTGTCCCAAAAAATTTTAAAGAGTAAACTTCCTTCTTTCTTTAAACATCGTAATATGTTTTACCATGATAAATAAACTTTAAAAAGGTTTTAAAATTTTAACCGAAAGTCGTCGCGAACTTATAAAGTCGATCTTTTAATTCGGCTTTGAAATTATGCCGTATATACGTTATTTTAAAAAACGTTTTTTTGTAAAATGCTAGAAAACCGGAAAACTTGCCAGAATTATCTATCAGCTAACGTTTAGATTTATAATGAAAATCATATTTCGTTATCGTTTCTTAAAAGTATTCGGGCTAAAAATTTCGAGAAAAAAATATTTAATAATTTAATAATTATAGGAATTATTTAACCGTAACGTCCGGTTAAATCGTTAATTTAAATGGTTATATTTTAAAAAAGTATTATTTATTTAAAGAGGGCTTAAAAATATAAATAAGTTAAAGGAACAGGAAAGATTAAACGCAGAAAAGGACCGTTAAAAAAAGGAACGAACGTAATTTGCTTCAAAACTAAATACGTTAATAAAAACATCAGCTTCCTTCGATTGGAACGCCTTAAATCTGAATTTAAGCAAAGGATTGTTACTACCTATGACTTTGGTCGGCTAAGATTCTGTCGGTAAAAATCTTTAACTAGGTCCATCGTATTCGTTAAATATTTAAACGGCTCCTATATATTATCTTTAAGGAAGTAATCCATTTATTTAATTAAGTACTAGATTTTATTTTTAATTATTTTAAAGTTTAGTGTTTTTTTGATTTTTAATTTCTTTTAAAACGGGCCGTTTTTTAAGACTAGTTCTAATAAGGAAATGTGGAATATAGGATATATTTTTATGGTTTTAAATAATAACAATTTATAATTAGTTATTAAAATTAAGCGTATCATTAGGCTTTTTCGTCTTAATCTTAAAAAGATTTAATGTTACGTTTTGTTTTTGACGTAATAAGTAAACCTTATTTTTTCTTACTAAATTTGGTCTCTTAATTCTTTTTTATTATAATGTAAAGCTATTTTTATTACAAAAATTATAACTTAATCTAAAGTCAGGTTTATACTATTTTAATTTCTGTTACCATTATTTTTATTCGTGGAATTAGAGCAGTAATAACTGGTACCTTACGTAATAACTGTTTTAGTCGTTAAATTACTGCGTTATATCTATATATAGTTACGTAAAATAATATGTCCATGTCCTTATTAACGGACGTATTATCGGCTATCTATGCAAGTAGTAAAAGTTTAACCTAATTATCTTACTAATAATTAACGTAATTTCGAAAATATTATTTTAAAATCTGGTTTAGTTATTTTATTTGATTATCTGTTTAAAGATAATAAGTTATCGAAAACTTAAGCTTAGTACTAATTTGCTTAAAAAAGCTGGTACTGAATTTAAATGTAAAAAGTTTGTTTTGGTTAAAAATAATCTTTTTTGGTATTCCGTACTTATCGAAAAAGTATGGAATAAAAACATAAGCAAGCTATTTTACCTTTACGGTTCCTTTAAGGGGTAAAAAAAATCTATATTTAATAAATCTATTAATAATCATTTATATAGTATTATAATCAACTTTAATAACGGGGTTTTTCGATATAAGAAAATTAATAATAAAATTTTAAGCTATAATATTCCATACTTTATCAGATATATTTGTAGGCTAAAATAAGCTATAAGGCTTATGGCAAGTTACCTTAAATTTATTATAAAGGTTATAATCCTTAATTACTTATTTAATTGTCTGGCGGAATTTTAAGAAATCGTAATTTTTTTTAAAATCGCTTAACGGTTTTGAAAATTGTTTGATATTTATATAAAAAGGTTTTTGTAAAATCTTTTAACAAATTCCTTTTGTTGCTAGCGGGAAATGTAACTTTTGCCGCAAAATAACGATTAACGTTTATAGTTTCTTTTTAGTTATCTGGTTTTTTTTGTTCTTCCGGGCCGTAAAAGTTTTTAAATTAGGTTAACTTTTCCGGAATCGGTTATTTCAGGGTTATATACAGCTATATTATTCCATCGTTCTTATGATATAGCATTTATATATATCGCTTAAAAACTTTTAAGTCGTAATTTCCTTTTCGGCTTAAAATATCCGCTTGGATATTTTCTTTACCTTTAATGTGGTAAATCTTGAAGTTAAATTTAGAGAAGAAAACCATCGAATTTTTATAGCGTTTATTTAGTTTTTGGGTCGTTGTGAATCGAATAAGATTTTTATAGTCTGAATAAATGTTAAATGATTCTTGGTTCTACTGAGGAATGGTTCCTATTCTTTGAGTGTTAGAATGATTGCCAGTAATTCCCAAAAATTGGCGGATGTTGGTGACGGTAGCTTTGTCGGGGATCGGCCAGTTCTTGATAGTTTCCAGTTTAGAATTTTGGATCTGAGTTTGTCCAGGGGTGATAATAAAGCCTAGAAAGTCTAGCTTTTCGGTGTGCCAAATGCTTTTTTCAACGTTTACCAGCAAGTTGGCCTTTTTAAGCGCTTCTAGAACTTGAGCGACGTACTTTTTATACTTTTTTCAAATTTTTAAATAAATAAGAATATCGTTTAAGTAAACGAAAACAAAATTATTTAAAAATTTCCCTAGGATAATGGTAAATATATATTAAAAACTGGCTGGGATATTAGTTAACCCTTCTGGCATAACTTTATACTTATAGTATCCATAAATAATCCTGAAAACGGTTTTTTATTTTTTGCCTTTAGTTATTTAAATTAGGTAATAATTTTTTGGCAGGTTTAAGGCCGTAAATTATTTAGTTTTATTAATATTCTTCCTTATGGTATTTATTAGCGTTAGGGGATATTTCTTTTTAATAATAATATTATTCAGTTGTTAATAATTATATATTCGTCGGTATATTAAATCTTTATTTTTATCGATCTTGATTTTGCCATTTTTTATTTTTGGTGCCATTATAATTAGATATCCTCTAGGTAATTCGGATGTTTAAATATAATCTTTCTTAAGATTTCGTTAAAAACTTTTTTAAAAAGCTTTAATTTTTTTAGGGTTTATATGATATATTTAATAAAACTTTAGGTGGTATCCTTTTTTAATAGGAATTCTGTGTAACGAACCTGTCATACATCCACCTGGAGGTATAAGCAGTATCCGAAATAGGGTTCTTAATTTGCAGGTAATAATAGCATAATGAATGGGGTGTTCGTTAAAAGAATTTGCGGATTTTTTCCTTAATTAAAAAACGGTACAGTTACCTTTGGTTAAAAGTTTAGATTGATAGCTAAAAAGCGAAAATAATTAGGTGTTATTTATAAAAGGAAACCGCCCGTTATATATTTTATTTTAACAAATAAATATATCGTAAATTTGTTTAATTTATGTGATTTATGTAATTTAGTTCTAGATTATTTAAATTACCTAAATTAATTAGATTATTTAAACCTTAACGCGGGGAAGTTAAACTTTTCCTTATCTAAAATTTATCCGGTCGGAATTCTTTTAGAAATTTCCGAGAACCGGTTTTTTTAAAGATAAAAACCTTTATTTTTGTATTATAATATTATTTTTCCCTTTTAAGGATTTTTGTCCTAACGATAAAAACCGTAAGTAACCTTTTTATTTTGTTAAAAGGGTTTTTCGTAACTTTTTAGTTAACTTTATTATGATAAATCGAATCGAAAAAAAAAAACGAAAAAGAAACTTACGTAAAAATTAGCGCGATTTACGTAATATTCGTACTGATTCG
This sequence comes from Monosporascus sp. MG133, assembly GCA_004155925.1. Taxonomy (NCBI): domain Eukaryota; kingdom Fungi; phylum Ascomycota; class Sordariomycetes; order Xylariales; genus Monosporascus; species Monosporascus sp. MG133. Next base: position 694,467 of record QJNX01000001.1, on the reverse strand, counting down.
ATAAAAATATTTGGTATTAAAATATTTCCTTATTTTAATTATATTCGTTTTAAAGAAACCGATAATTTTTTTGTTTAGGGGCGTTAAAGTTACGACTATTATATTCGTTATTAACGTTTATTTTGTAACGTTTTAATTATAAATTCCTTAAGAAAAATGAACGAAATTTAGGATTATTTATTTCGAAAATAACGGAAGATTAAAAATAATTTTTTAGCGTTCCAGAAGATTACGGAAAAAAAAATAAAAGGTAATAAAGAAAAAATTAGTTAAATTACGGCGTTAGTAAAACGAAAAATTAATAAATTTATTGGAAAATTAAAACGGTTACGTTTTTAATAGAACTTTTTAACAAAAAAGGGCTTTAAAAATATTAAAAAAGGGTTTAGAATTTAATTAATTAAAAAAACGGAAAAAATTAAAGGAAAAGTAATATCGTATAAAAGTAAAATAAGTACGGTTTGCTTTTAAAATAGATGCTATAATAAAAATATTTACTTTTTTCGGTTAAAACGTCGAAAGTTTGGATTAAGACGGGGGACCGTTATTACTTGCGACTTTAGTTAGATTGGAAACGATTAGTTAAGATTTTGCCGATAAAAGTTTTTAATTAGATTTATCGTATTCGTTAAGTATTTAAATAGTTTTTATGTATTATTTTTAGGTAAGTAATTTATTTATTTAACCAGATACTAATTTTTATTTTTAACCATTTTAAAGTTTAATATTTTTTCGATTTCGTATTCGTTATCGTTTTTTTCGATTTCGAGGTTTTTTTTTAACGGGACGTTTTTTGGGATTAGTTTTAATAAGGAAATATGGAATATAAGGTATTTTTTTATAATTTTAAGTAATAATAATTTATAAATAATTTTTAAAATAACTTTTTTAATTTTAAACGGATTAAACTTTTTAAAATTAAGTTTATTATTAAACTTTTTCGTTTTAATTTAAAAGAAGTTTAACGTTATATTTTATTTTTAACGTAATAAGTAAATTTTATTTTCTTTCGTTAAAATTAATTCCTTAATTTTTTTCTTATTATAATATTAGGTTATTTTTTGTTATAAAAATTATAACTTAATTTAAAACGGGATTTATATTAATTTAATTTTTGGTATTATTATTTTTGTTCGTAAAATTATTATAATAATAATTAGTACCTTACGTATTAATTATTTTAATCGTTTCGTTATTACGTTATATTTATATATAATTATATAAGGTAATATATTTATATTTTCGTTAACGGACGTATTATAAGCTATTTATATAAATAGTAAAAATTTAACTTAATTATTTTATTAATAATAAACGTAATTTCGAAAATATTATTTTAAATTTTAATTTAATTATTTTATTTAATTATTTATTTAAAAGTAATAAATTATTAAAAATTTAAACTTAATATTAATTTGCTTAAAAAAACTGGTACCAAATTTAAATATAAAAAGTTTATTTCGATTAAAAATAATTTTTTTTAATATTCTGTATTTATCGAAATAATATTAAATAAAGGCGTAAGTTAATTATTTTGCCGTTACGGTCCCTTTAAAAGGTAAAAAATACCCATATTTGGAAAATTTATTAATAATTACCTGTACCGTATCGTATTTAATTTTAATAATTAAATTTTTTGATATAAGAAAATTAATAATAAAATCTTAAATTATAATATTCCATACTTTATTAAATATATCTTTGGGTTATAATAAGTTATACGGTTTATAATAAACTGCTTTTACCTTATTATAAATATTATAATTTTTAATTATTTATTTAACCGTTTGGTAAAATTTTAAAAAGTCGTATTTTTCTTAAAGTCGTTTAATAATTTTAAACACTTTTTAATATTTATATAAAAAGTTTTCATAAAATTCTTTAATAAATTTTTTTTGTTACTGGCGAAAAATATAAATTTTACCGCGGAATAATAATTAGTTTTTATCGTTTTCTTTTAATTATTTAACTTTTTTTTATTCCTTTAAATTATAAAATTTTTTAAATTAGATTAAATCTTTTAAAATAGGTTATTTTAAGGTTACGTATAATTATATTATTTTATCGTCCTTACGATATAATACTTATATATATCGTTTTTAAATCTTTAAATTATAATTTCCTTTTTAGCTTAAAATATTTATTTAAAGATTTTTTTTACCTTTAATATAATAAATTTTAAAGTTAAATTTAAATAAAAATTCTTTTTAATTTTTATAATGTTTATTTAATTTTTGGGTCGTTATAAATTAAATAAAATTTTAATAATTTAAATAAATATTAAATTTTTTTTTAATTCCATTAAGAAATAATTCCTATTCTTTAAGTATTAAAATAATCGTTAATAATTCCTTATCGTAAATAATATATTTAAATTCGGCATTTTTAAAAGTTTTAAAAAAATACGTTACGGGGTACCATTTTCTGTTATTTTTTAATTATTTTAAAACTATTTTAAGGGTATAATCCGAAACGTTTATTTTAAGTCGTTTTTTTTATTATAATTCGGTAATTTGATTACCGGAACGTTAATAATTTTATCTTTAATCTTTTAAAAAGTTTTTTTTGCTTTTTTTAAAAAATTAAATTCTTTTTTAACGTATTTTTTTGGTAATAAGCTTGGTTAAAAGGCTAGCAAGTTTGCCGTAATACTGGATTAAAGGTTGTACGTATTTAATAAATCCTAAAAATTAACGAATATTAATAATAATAATTTTATTTAAAATTAGCTAATTTTTAACGGTTTTTAACTTAAAATTTTGGATCTGAATTTATTCCGGGATAATAATAAAACTTAAAAAATTTAATTTTTGGATATACTAAATGCTTTTTTTAACGTTTATTAATAAGTTAACCTTTTTAAAGGCCTTTAATACTTAAGTAATATATTTTTTATATTTTTTAAAAAGTTTTTAAATAAATAAAAATATCGTTTAAATAAATATAAATAAATTTGTTCAAAAATTTCCGTAAAATAATAATAAATATATATTAAAAGCTAGCTGGGATATTAATTAAGTTTTAAGGCATAACTTTATATTCGTAATATTTATAAATAGTTTTAAAAATAATTTTCCATTTTTCGCTTTTAATTATTCGACTTAAGTAATAACCGTTTAATAAATTTAAAGTTATAAATTATTTAACTTTATTAATATTTTCCCTTATAATATTTATTAACTTTAAAAAATATTTATTTTTAATAATAATGTCGTTAAGTTATTTATAATTATGGATTCGTCGGTATATTAAATTTCCGTTTTTATTAATTCTGATTTTATTATCCTTTATTTTTTGGTATTATTATAATTAAATATCTTGCAAGTAATTCGGACTTTTAAATATAATTTTTTTTTAAGGTTTCGTTAAAAATTTTTCCAAAAAGCTTTAACTTTTTCAGAATTTATGTAATAAATTTAATAAAGTTTTAAATAATATCCTTTTTTAATAAAAATCTTATAATTTTATTAATTATAATTTGGTAACTTTTTTCGGGTTCGTTCCTTAAATAACCTTTTAAACCGTCGATATTAAGGGGAACTATTAACATAAGGTTAGAAACCTTAGTTTTTTTATTTATGTAACAGACTTTATGGGATTTTTCCTTAAAAGTATTCCATAAAAACGTTTATTTTTTCAAATTAATCCGTAAATTATTAAAGCGAAATTACGGTATTTTTAAGATAATATTATATCTTAAAATATCGGTAATATCGAAAATAATCCGTTTTAAATATCCTTATATTTAAACCTTAAGTTTTTTTATTTTTCGGAAAATTCGACCGTTATCGTAAATAAATAAGTTTTTATTAACTATTCATAATTTATATAATTATTATTTATACTTTTAAAAAATTTAATATTTTTTAATTATCCTGGGAAAAATAAGGTTTTTTCCGTTACGGAATCGATTATGGCGTTAAATATTTTATTTTTATAATAGATAAAAATCTCGATTTAATTCCGTATTCCTTTTTTTACCTTATATAAAGTTTTGTATATAAAGGTTTTTCGGTATCTTACTTTCGAAGAACTCCGTAATTTTTTAATTAATACGTTTTAAAAATTAAAAGACGTTTTTATTCGCATACTTTCCTAATTATATATTTAGTATAATAATTATTTATATACTTAAACCATTTTTATTACCGAATTGGTATTTAAAAATAATTATCTTTTTCTGGCTTTTCTTTAAATTTTTTATTTTGTAAATTATTAGGTTAAAAAGGTAAACTTCCGAAAGGGGTATTTTTATAATTAGGAAATTATATTTATCGTAAGATATTAATACGTAATATAAATATCCTTACGTTATAACTTTCTGGTTTTGTTTAAATTTAAGGCATAAATAATAAAAATTAAAGTAATTTAATTATTAAAAGGTTTTTATATGTTTATATTTATTATTTAACTTTATAAATATTTTCTTATTATATTCTGGCTAAAAGTTATTATCCTTTTTAGTTCGTTAATAAATAAGGTAATTATAATTATAACAAATAATAAAATATAAAAATCCATAATTATTTGCTGGTTTAAGGTATATTATATATTCCGGAAAAATATAATGCTCGGGGGATAATTATCCATAACTACCGTAATCTTTTCGTAACTAATTATCTTGGTCGTATATCTTACATTTTTATATATCGAGATGATAAATATATTTTAACGTAATAGCTACCTTAAAGCTCGTTCGTCCTGGATAATATTTATAAACTCTGGCCGTAATATTCTTATAATAATATAATCTTTATAATCTGGGTCGTTATTTTTAACCTTACTAATTATAACAATAATAAATTCCTGATCGGTAAAAGTAAGGTTTACTTCTTTTTTATCCTTATCCTTGCTATCTATATCTCGTTCGGCCGCGCGGACCTTTTTCTTAAGCTGGAAAATCTTATCCCTTTTAAAACTTTTTTAAAGATTTCCCTTTTTCGATAAAAAGTAATATTCGCTTTTAAAATAACCTTTCTTACCATAATTAAAGCATTTAATTTTGAACTTATCTTTTTTCTAGGATTCCGTTAAAACAATACTAATTTCTTTTTGGGATTTATTTTTTATTTTTTTCTTATTACTAAAACGTTTATCGTTATTTCGTCTATCGGTACCTTTTTTCTTAAGGTACCGATTAAAAATGCGGCGGTCCGCGATAATAACCTTATTTATATAATTTTTCGAAAGGGCTTATCTTAAGTACCCTAAATATTTTATCTTTAACCTGGGGTTTTAAGCCGTCATAAAAAAGAAATAATATATTCGGTAATAGCTTAAAGATAGTAACTAAACCGTTAAATTTGGTTATATATTTAACTGCTAATATAATTTGTTAAAATCTATATATTTATTTAACTGTATGTTATTATTTATTTATATCTCCGAACGAAATTTATATTCGTTTTTCGAAGTGTTCGTAATTATTAAAAATATAATTAATAACATTTAGGTAATCGTCGGGATAATTGGTTAAATAATTTTTAAGGATGGGCTCGAATTAATCGAGTACCCTTCCAGCCAATAATTACGAAATAGCTATTATTTTCTGGTACTTTTTCGTTAAAAAACTTTCGTATTATTTAAGGTAAAGTTTAACCTTAACCAAAAATCCTTTTATATTAATGGATTTATTATACGATTTGGGAATAATTAATTTATAACCTTTAATATTAAGTATTTTTCGGAAGATAAAAGGAAGTATAATTCCTTTTCGGTCGTAACCAAATAAGGGAAGGATTAAAGTTTTTGTTCGGGGAATAATTTTAAAAAAAGGTACAAAAGTTTTTTTTTAATTGTTGCGTAAATCTGGCATTTTCCTTTTTAAGGGTTATAACCTTTTTGATTACGAAATTTAATCGTTTATCGGTTATAAAAATTTTTTTTTCCTTTTTCGATTTTTGGGTTATATTTTTTTTCTTTTGGTCGGATTCCTTAATTTAGATTTCGATGGATTCCTTGAGGGTAAGGGTAAGTTATTATTAAGAAGAAAAAGATTTTTTTTATCCTTTAGCTTTAATGGTTACGGGTGTTATGTTGTTAATTAATTAAAAAACCTTTTCGATAAGGGGTAAATTATTTAATTTAGCTTTTGATTTTTTACTAGTTAATAACGGAAATCGAATATGTTATTTATTTACTAAACGTCGTTTTATAATATCGTTTTTATTAAGTTTAAAAAACCTTATGTTTAATTAGGCCTTAAATTATTCGTTAATTATTAATTAAGGAGTTATTAAAATATAACGAACCTGTTATATATCCATCTGGAGGTATAAGTAATATCCGAAATAAGGTTTTTAATTTGTAGGTAATAATAATATAAAGAATAAGGTATTTGTTAAAAAAATTTGCGGATTTTTTTTTAATTAAAAAAAGGTACAGTTACTTTTAGTTAAAAGCTTAAATTGATAATTAAAAAGCGAAAGTAATTAGGTACTATTTATAAAAAAAAACCGTTCGTTATATATTTTATTTTAATAAGTAAGTATGTCGTAAATCTGTTTAATTTATGTAATTTATATAATCTAGTCCCAGATTATTTAGATTATTTAAATTAACTAGATTACTTAAAACTTGGCGCGGGGAAGCCAAGCTTTTCCTTGCCCGAGGTTTACCCGGTCGGAGCTTCCCTCAGAGACCTCCGAGGACCGGTTTCTTTAAAGACAGGAACCCCTGTTCCTGTACTGTAACATTCTGTAATCTTATTGTTTATGGTTAAGCAATTTTTCTCTGGTTCGTCTTTTGAATAGCTTTTTAAAACGTTAAAACTTAAAGGGTATTATTATTATTAGGTTAAAAGCTTTAATTTTTCTGATTATATAACAGATTGTATGGATTTTTTTGTTAAAGTTATCCCATAAAACCGTATAATTTTTTTTGTTAATCCATAAATTCTTAAAACGAAATTACGGCATTCTTAAAATAATATCGTATTCTGAGATTTCGGCGATGTCGAAAATAATTCGTTCTGGGCGTTTTTATACTTAAATAATAAGTTCCTTTATTTTTTAAAGAATTCGACCGTTATTGTAACTAAATAGGTTTCCGTCGACTGTTCGTAACTTATAAAACTGCTGCTTATATTTCTAAAGGATCTGATATTTTTCGGTTACCTTTTAAAAGATAAACGTTTTTTTGTTCTAAAATTAATTATAATGTTAAATATTTTGTTTTCATAATATATAAGGATTTCGATTTAATGCCGTAAATTTTTTTTTTTGCTTCGTATAAGGTTTTATATGTAAGGGTTTTTCGGTACCTTATTTTCGAAACCTTTTATAATCTTTTGGATTATTATACCTTTAGGGTTAAAAGGCGTTTTCATCCGCGTACTTCTTTTAATTATATGCTTGGTATAGTGGTTATTTATATACTTAAACCATTTTTTATTACAAATTAGTATTAAAAAATAACTATTCTTTTCTGGCTTTTCCTCAAGTTTGGTTTTTTTTCGAATTATGGGATTAGAGGGATAAACTTTTGAAGGAGGTATTTTTATAACTAGGAATTCGTATTTATTATATAATGTTAATAAATAATATAAATATTTTTACGTTATAACTTTCCGATTTTATTTTAACTTAAGATATAAATAACAAAACCTAGGGTAACCTGGTTATTATCGGGTTTCTATATATCTATACTTATCGTCTGGTTTTATAAATATTTTTTGTTATATCCTATCTAAAAGTCGTTATTTTTTTTTTAATTCGTAAATGGATAGAGCAGTTATAATTATAATAAGCAGTAAAATGTAAAAATTTATAATTATCTATTAAGGGTATTAAGTACGTTATATATCCCGGAAGTATGTAATATTTTGGTAAGAACTATTTATGGTTGCCGAAATCTGTTCGTAATTAATTATTTTGATTATATATTCTATATTTCTATATATTAAGCTAATAAATGTATCTTATTATAATGGCTACCTTAAAGGTCGCTTATTTTGGATAATATTTATAAACTTTGGCCGTAATACTTTTATAATTAGCATAATTTTCATAATTTAAATCGTTATTTTTAACCTTACTATTCGTAATAATAGTAAATTTCTGATCGGTAGAAGTAAGGTTTACTTCCTTTTTATCCTTTTCTTTATTATTTATGTTTTGTTCGGCCGCACGGACTTTTTCTTTAGGCTAGGGAATCCTTCTTTTTTGGGGATTTCCTTTTTTTAATTAAAAATGATATTCGCTTTTAAAATAATCCTTTTTGTTATTGTTAAAATATTTAACTTTAAATTTACTTTTTTGAATTCCGTTAAAATAATGCTGGTTTCTTTTGCAATTTATTTTTTAATTTCTTCTTGTTATTAAAACGTTTATCGTTATGTCGTTTGCCGGTACCTTTTTTTTTAAGGTATCGATTAAAAATACGCCGGTTAGCAATAATAACTTTATTTATGTAATTTTCGAAAGAACCTGTTTTAAGTACTGTAAATATTTTATACTTAACCTAAGGTTTAAGGCCGTTATAATAAGGGAACAATAATATATCCTGGAATAATTTAAAAATGGCTGTCAGCTGGTTAAATTTAGTCGTATATTTAGCCGTTAAAGTGGTTTGTTAAAACCTATATATTTATTTAATGATATATTATTATTTGTTTATATTTCCGGACAAAATTTATATTTGTTTTTACAATGCTTATAATTATTAAGAATATAATTAATAGGATTTATAAAGTCGTTCGGGTAATTTGTTAAATAGCTGTTAAAAATAAGTTCGAATTAATTTAACATTTTTCTAACAAGTAATTGCGAAATAATTATTATCTTCTGGTAATTTTCCGTTAAAAGAATTTCCTATTATTTCAGGTAAAGTTTAGTTTTAATTAGGAATTTTTTTATATCCGCAAATTTATTATAAGGCTTAAAAGTAATTAACTTATAACCTTTAATATTAAGTATTTTATAATAGGCATAAAAAAATATAGTTCTTTTTTAGTCTTAATTAAATAAAGGGGGAACTGGAGTCCTTAGACGAAAAGTGGTTTCTAAGGGGGGTGCAAGAACTTTCTTTTTTAATTGCCGGATAAGTTTGATATTTTCTTATCTAAAGTTTATAAATTTTTTAGCTAAAAGGTCCAGCCGTTTATCGGCTATAAGTTTTTTTCTTTTTTTCAGTCTTTATACCAGATCTCTTCTTAATATTTTCTTCCTTTTGGTCAGATTCCTTAAATTAAATTTCGATAGTTTTTTTAAGGGTAAGGGTAGGGTGTTATTAAGAAAAAAAGGTTTTTTTAAGCCCTTAACTTTAATAATTATAAGTGCCATATTATCGATTAACTGAATTCTTTTAATAAGAAATAAATTATTTAATCCAGTTATTAATCCATTACTAGCTAATAACGGGGATTAAATATATCATTTATTTACTAAACGTCACTTTATAATATCGTTTTTCTTAAATTTTAAAAAACTTATATTTAACTACGCCTTAAATTATTCGTTAATTATTAATTCAGAAATTATTAAAATGTAATGAACTTATTATACATCTACCTAAAGGTATAAGTAATATCCGAAATAAGGGTCTTGATTTGCTGGTAACAATATTATAATAAACAATGTATTCGTTAAAAAAATTTACGGACTTTTTCCTAAATCGGAAAATAATATCTTTAATTAAAGATTTAGATTAATAGCTAAAAAGCGAAATTTAAAAAATTTATTTATATAAGAAATCATCTGATATATATATACTCTTTATTTCCATTAGTTTCTAGAAATCTCTGGAGTTCTCTGGAAGTCTCTGGAGACCGATAGACATAAGCCGAAGGCCGAGATTTAGCCGGCGGGGTGGAGGCCTTAGCTGTCTCAATTTACCTGGCTCCCTCTGGGTTTAGTGGAATCCCCATGGATGTAACAATAGCCCGATGGGTCTGCGGCTAGTAACCAACCAGCTACCGACCCACCCGCTAGTATAAATAATTATCTGGCGGCACTAGGAAACGCCAGATAAAAGTAACATAATATATTTACTTTTTAAAATTCGTTTTATAAACTAATTAGCAATTACCTTTTTTTAGCTTATAATTATCCCTTACTTTAAAAGCTTTCCATCTTTATAATAAAAAATAACGCGAAAATTATTAAAAGTAAAATACGTAAATTATAAGATAAACCTAATTTGCCTATAAAAAAGAATAGGGGTTTAAATTCGACCGACAAACGATTAGTTACGATATAAATAAATATAACAAACTTGCTATAAAATTCAAATAAGGAAGAGATTACGTTTTTCGAAAGTACGAATTATTTAACGTACGTAACCGGAACGTATTACGATAACCGTTAATCGAACGGCTGGATAATAAATAAAATATAGTAATAACGTTTTAAGACTTAAAATAAGGAAAGTTTAAAGTTTTTAATTACGAATAAATGTTGAAAATTAGTTAGTACTGAAATAAATAATATATAACATTATTCCGATAAATAGCCGAATAATAAGTAATTATATAAGTTAAAAGCTAAAGTTTTATAAATTATTTAATACGATAATATAAAAGCTTAAGGGCGATAAACGGGTACTGTATTATAATTATTCGAAGCTTACCGAACGTATATTAATTAAAAAAATTAAATAAAAGCCGTAATCGAAATATACGCCGAATGGCCAGAATGAAATATAATTATTTATATTTAGTAGGTTACAAGCCATATGGACGCCTTTATTACGAACGTTTAATAATCATACCGTATTATCTTTAATTATTTTAATTATAAAAGAAATTAAAATTAAAGGATTTATAAATTTGTATTAGAAAAGATTATTCTAATTTTATATTTTTTAATCTAAAACATCGGAAATTATTTATATTTACGATAATAAACCGACTAATTGCCGTTAGAGTTTTACGTTAAATAAACCTTTTGGGTTAAAAAATAAAACTTACGAACGTTTCAAGCCCGGAAATTATTTAATATAATAAACGTTTCGTATTGAATTATTTTAATAAGTTATTATTAAGGGTACGAAATATTCTATTATGTAAGGATATTAAGTTAAGCAGAGTTAATAATATAACAAATAAAATAAAATATTATTAAAACGCTTAAAAAAATAAAAAACGATTATTTTTTGTTAAAATATTAATAAGGATAAGTAATTTTATTTTAACGTTTTATAAAAAAGGATTTTTAAAAATAAAAACCGATTAAAAGTATTACGAAAAAGTAATAAAGAGTAAGATTATTTTTACGTTCTGATTTGGGATAATCGTGAATTCAATTCCGACCGAAATAAATCCGTACGGTTTAACGCTTTTAATTTTTATAAAAGTTTCTTAAGCTATTTTAATTATAAAAAATTAGGTTATAAAGCTGTTATTTATAAATTTTAACAAAATACGAAATTCTTATTAATCCGATAATACGGAAAATAACTTTCGAAAACCGTATAAAACGTTACGGTATATAACGATGGATCGGACCCCTTTTTAAACGTAACTTTAAAAAAGGAGCCGAAATAAATATAAACGTCCAGTTTATTTCGGTAAAAAATTATAAAATAATCCAAATAAAACCGTTTATTAAGGGAAATTTATTTATTAAAAAGGATACCGGAAATATCAAGGTATAAGTAAATATAAATACCGGGATATAAGTTAATATAATAAGTAAAAAGTTAAAAAGATTTAACCTCCGACCAGTTACCGTAGATATTCCGGGGCTTATCGGCGTTAACGGTACGTATATTAAATGCTACGGGGCCTATAAAATATTTGTTAACATAAAGAATAATAACGAAATTAAGCGAAAATTTAAATAAATCTATTTTACGAAGCGGCATGACCGAAAAATACTTAATTTTTTATTATTCCGCCTTAAAATAAATAAATTAAGAATTATATTAAAAACGATTATATATAAATAATCATACGGATTATTATAATAGATTAATAAATAGAAAATCGTAAACTTAATATTTTTCGGAATATAGGTTTATATTATATATTTAATAAGTTTAATTAATATGTTAAATATTTTTAAATTCGGAAAGTAATTATATTATTAAATAATAAAATTTTTACATTATTTAAAGAATTTGTGGTAAATATATGCCGGAAAAGTTACGAAATTTGTTTTTTAATTATTAAGTGCAAAATATCCGAGAAATTTAATTTCGGAAAAAACGTTTTTATTCGGACTTATTTACCCCGTTTCAGAAACCTAACGGAAAACGTTAAAAAGTTATATACGGAAAAACTTAAAGATAAAAGAGATATATTATTTGAAAACGGATATAAAAACATCCGTATTATTAGTACTTAAACAAAAAATAACTTTTAATTATACGTCGATTATAAAAGCTTAAATAAAGTTATAATAAAAAACCGATATTTTTTACCTTTAATTTTAAAGGTTATAAACGATTTAAGATTTATTAAGGTATTTTCGATAATCGATTTTAAGGATATTTATTACCATATCCGGATCCGGAAGGACGATAGGTAAAAAACCGCTTTCTGAACGTATTACGGTTAAATTAAATGTACGGTTACACCGTTTAATTTTATGAATATACCGATTACGTTTTAAAGTTATATATATATCATATTAACTAAATTAGTAGACCATATATACGTAATATATTTAAACGATATTATTATTTATTCGAATAAAAAAAGAAATAACTAAAGTATTTACGATTAATTTACAAACGGTTATAATAATATTAATTATTCGCGAAAATATTCAAATCCGAATTTTCTTTAAAAAAAAGATACGATGTTTAAAATTTCTTAATATTACCGACGGCTTAGAAATGAACCGCCGACGGGGTAATTTTATTAAAATATGGTTAATATTAAAATTAATGCGAAATATTTAAATTTTTATCGAAAATTTATTATTTATTGCTTACGTATTATCAAATTTGTTATAGAATTATTAGAAGAAACGTAAATTAAAAAGAAAAAGGTAAAATCTTATTAATTCAAAAATATCCAAAAATATTCCGAACTTTAAAGGACGTTTTTTAATTTACGTCCATATTCCGATATTAAGATAATTTTAAAAATACTAACGTCGAAATAAATACGTTAATAAAAATTAGATTTGGAATATTTTTATAGAAATACGGAAAATATTAATACTTAATCGTATATTAATCGCGGAAACTTAATTTAACTAAAACTCGATAAGTTATAAAATAATAAACGTTACTGGTAATTATAAAAAACTTAAAATATCAACGTTAATATTTTAAAAATACGAAATGAAAATTTTAATACTTACCGACTATATAACGTTAAAAAATATTATAAGCGTATTTTTATATTCGATTTATATGCAAGGTTGACCTAGGTTTAAAGCTTATTTTCCAGGCTGAGCCAAATACATAAAAAACTATTACATATATAATCCATACGATAGATAGTATACCCAGTATCTTCGAATACGATAACTGATTAATAGTTTTTTCGGTTAAAATAAATTATATCCTTAATCCCATAAAACCTTGCTTTAAAACAGAACCTTACTTTAAAGCAAAATGCGTGGTTGCTGATAAGCTTCGACTTTAATAAACCTTATGCCAGTTATTTACAGTAAACCTTAAGGATAAACCTTATAATTAAACCGTAAGAATAAACCTTAAGAATAAACCTTAAGTGCGCATAAAAGGCTATACGAACCCTCGCCAGTTTTACGGCTAAAACTGTCAGATATCAGCCAAGAAAAAAGCTAAAAACTGTAACCTTAATCATTTCTACAGCACCTTCTCGAGTTACCTTTATCAAAACAGCTAAATATGCCGCGCTATTCTAGCTATACCCTACCGGTAATCTGTAACGAAATAATTTACCAAAAAAAGGTCTTATTTATAATACAAAACCCTTATAAAGTCGCCGGACGGACAAAAACTATCGACAGTATAGTTAATATAAAAAGTTTTTCCAAAACGACCGAATTCGGCTTTTAGTTTTCGGATACCATTTAATTTACGAGAATAACTATAATCGATCTGTAATAATATTATGCCGAAAAATATAAATATTATAAAAATATTATTAAAAAAGTTAAAAAGAAAATCAAAAACGGATTTAAAACCTTAAGGTTTAGATTTTGGAATAATATAAACTAAAGAATTATAAACGATAATTTGCTTGGTTATTCCGGATTATGAAAAATCTTTAAAATTCCGACCAAATCGAGGTAAATAGAAGCTGGTTTTACGAAAGGTATGGGTTTTTAATAAAGCATAGAAATTAAGATAGCAATTTATTATTTTATCTAATTATTTATAGGTTTACGTTATTTCAAGGGAGAATATTCGATTTATATATAAAGCACATTTCTAAAACTAAATAATCTTATATTATAAAAGAATCTTATTATATAAAAGCTTAATTTTGTTTTTATTTTTTATTTTAAATATCGAAATATTTCAAGTATAATATATAACGATATTCCTTAATAACCTTATATTATTTTTATGAAACTTTTTAATAATGCAATATATTTTAAAGTTTAATATGATCTAAAATTCATTATTATATGTATTTTTGTAGTCTCTTATGAATTTTCATGTACGGTGTGGTTTGGTGGAAATCGCTATTCATTGCTATTGTAATTTATTAGATGGGGTCCGAGGTTAGGTTCTTATAAATCGGATAAAACCTTTATCGTTTAAATAGATTTTAAATACTTCCTTGATTATATGAATAAAAATTCCTATTTTTTAAGTATTAAAATAATCGTTAACAACCTTTTATCGTAGATAAAGTAGTCAAGTTTGATATCTTTAAACGTTCTAAAAAGATAAGCCATTAAGTACCATTTTCGTTATTTTTTTAGTTATTTTAAAATTATTTTAAAAACTTAATTTAATACGGTTATCTTAAATCGTTGATTTTTATTTTCTTTGGTAACTTTATAACTTAAATGTCAACGAATTTTCCTTTAATCTCGTGGAAAACCTTTTATTTTCCTTTATAAGTCCGATTTTCTTAGGACATGTTTTTTAATAATAAGTTTAATTAAAAATTTATTAATTTATTATAATCTTTAACTAAAATACGTATATATCTAGTAAATTAAACCACTAACTGGTATTAATAACGGTGACTTTATTTAAAATTAACTACTTTTTAATAATTCTAACTTATACATTTAGATATAAATTTGTTTAGAAACAATAATAAAACTTAAAAAAACTAAGTTTTAAAGTCATGCTTTTTTTAATTATGTAATAAATTTTCATAAAAGCCTTCCCTAAATTTTTAAGTTAATTTATAGATGACTGGAACGGGATTACGGCATTTTTTAAATAATATCGTATCCTAAGATATCTGCGATATCGAAAATAATCCATTTTAAGTATTTTCATACTTAAACCATAATTCTTTTCGAAAAACTCGATTATTATCGTAAAAGAAACAAGGTTTTATCAACCGTTTCTAATTTATATAGCTGCTTCTTATATTGTTAAGGAATATGATACCTTTGGGCTATTTTAAAAAAGTTCTGTTTTTTATTCCGCAATCGATTATAATGTTAAATATTTTATTTTTATAATAAGTATAATTTATATTTTACTTCTATATTCTTTTTTTTTTACTTTACCTAACGTTTTATATATAAAAGCTTTTCGGTATCTTATTTTTAAATGCATTTATAATTTTCTGATAACTATATTTTAAAAATTCAACCGCATTTTTATTTGCGTATTTTCATAATCGCATATTTTATATATTAATTGTTTACATATTTAAACTATTTTCTATTACCAAATTAGCATTTAAAAATGATCGCCTTCTTCTAGTTTTATCTTAAGTTTTATAGTTTGCGAATTATAAGGTTGGAAAAGTAAACCTCCGAAAAGGATATTCCTGTAGTAAAAGTTTACACTTAATACAAAATATCGCTAAATAATATAAATACCCTTATGTGATAGCCTTCCGGTTTTATTTTAATTTATGATATAAGGAATAAAACATAAAATAATCTGGCTATTAAGGAATTTTTATATATTTATTTTCATTGTTTAGTTTTATAAACGTTTTGTCGTTATATCTTAGTTAAAAGTTATTAATTCTTTTCATTCCTAAATAAATAGAATACTTAAAATTATAATAAGTAATAGTTTATAAAAATATATAATCGCTTATTCAAGGTTTAAAATATACTATATATTCCTGAAAAGGGTAATACTCTAGAAATAATTATCTATAACTACCGAAATCTATTCGTAATTATCCGTTTTAGTCGTATATTTTATACTTTATATATCATGATAATAAATATAATCTAACGTAATATCTACTTTAGAAACTGTTAGTTTTAAATAATATTCATAAACCTCAATCGTAATACTCTTGCAAATAATATAATTGTCATATTTTAGGTTCTCGTTTTTATCCCTACTGGTTGTAATAATAATAAATTCCTAATCAGCGAAAATAAAGGTTACTTTTCTTTTTAATCTTTTTTATTATTTATTTCTCGTTCGGCCCTACGGACTTCTTTTTAGGCTGGGAAATCTTTTTTTAAAGTTCTTAGATAAAAAATAAAATGTACTTTTAAAATGGCCCTTTTTCCCATCATTAAAATATTTAATTTTGCATTTATTGTTCTTAAACCTTTCCGAAATGGTATTAATTTCTTTTTTTATCCTTTATTTTCTTATTATTATAACGTTTATCGTTTGTTCGTTTACTAGTTCCTTTTTTTAAGGTCTTAATTAAAGGTGCGTTTATCGGCAATAATAACCTTATTAATTTAATCTTTAAAAGGTCCGGTTTTAGATAGCCTAACATCTTATCCTTCATCTGGGGTTTTAGGCCGTTTTAAAAAGGAAAAAATAACGCGCTTTATAATAATTTAAAAATTCCTACCAAACGGTTAAACTTAGTTCTGTATTCGGTTATTAATATAGTTTGCTTAAAATTATATATCAGTTTAATTACATATTATTAATTTTTTCGTATTTCCGAATAAAGCTTTAACGTATTCTTTAAAATAGTTGTAATTATTAAAGAATATATTAAATAATATTCAAAAGCTTATTGGAATAATTTATTAAGTAATGTTTAAAGGTAAGTTCGAACCAATTCAAAATTTTTCTAGCAAATAGTTACGAAATAACCATTACTTTTTAATAGTCTTCCGTTAAGATATTATTATATTTTTCAAGGTAAAATCTGGCCTTAATAAAGAATCTGTCCATGTTAAAAAATCTATTATAAAACTTAAAACGAACTAATTTATAACTTTAATCTTAAACATTCTGTACTAGATTAAAAAAAAACCTTTTAGTCGTAACCCGGTAAAAAGGGGGCTGAAATTCTTAACCGAAAATCGGAAGTCTTTAAAAAAGGTATAAAAACTTTACATATTATATAAATTTAACCTTTCTTTTTGTTTGCCTTATAATTTCTTCGGTTAAAAGTTCTAATCATTTTTCTGTTCTAAATTCTTTTTTTTTTCCTAATTTCCGCCTTATATTTTTCCTTGATCTTTTATTCTTAGTTTAACTTTTTAAACATAACCTTAATAGATTTTTTAAGAATAAAGGTAAGTTATTATTAAGAAAAAAAATATTTTCTTAAACCCTTAACTTTAAAAAAAATGCTATTTTATTAATCAATTAAAAACCTTCTTTAATGCGGGATAAATTATTTAATCCGGTTATTAATTCTCTACTAGCTAATAACGGAAATCGAATATATTATTTAATTTTTAATCGTCGTTTTATAATCTTACTTTTATTAAATGAAACAAAATTTGTACTTATTTAAACCTTAAAGAATTTATTAACTATCAATTAAAAGATTATTAAAATATAACGAATTTAGTATATATTTACCTTAAAGTGTAAATAATATCCGTAATAAGGTTTTCATTTATAAGTTTATTTATCTTCTCCCGTTATCTTAAAGATACTTAATATAAAATCCGTTCGATCGGTTTTTTTGTCGTATATAATTTTTTAAATAAATTATATATTTATGTATATCGTTTACATTATTAAAAAAACTCGGGTAAAAGGCTTTATTAAGTTTTATAATTTATTAAATTATAAATTATTTCAATTAAGAGCCTTATAATTTTAGTTATTAAATACGTATATTTTAAATTAAAATCTGCTTTTAAAATAAGATTAATCCTTAGGTTTTTTATATAAACTAAAAAACATTAACGGTATAGTTATTATTATTATTATATAAATATATAAGGATAATTAATATTAATTTATAACTGATACCGTTTTAATAATTAATTAATTAATATATACGCGAATTAAACGATCAAACTTTTAATTATCAGATATAAGGGATATTTATTATGTTATATTATATAACGAATTACAGGCGCTTTAAAACGCGTTCTGCACTTTAAATATAATCTAGCCACGGAACATATATGTTCCGATCAGAAGGAATCTCTCCGTATATGGGGTGCTAGCGCATCCCCCTGCTAGCTCATCCCCCTGCTAGCTAACAATATCCTTATTCCTTCGGAGACGGAAGACGTCAGCTCGGTAGATATTCAATAGCACATAACTAAGACAAAGCCACCTTTTAATTCCCAATCACTACAGTTGGTGGACACCGTGAAGCGGGTGTGTGGTGCAATCGTACGGGAACCATACCCGAATTGCGTCGATGGGAGGTGTGCAATCAGGCTATTTACATTGATGAAGGAAGCATGTAAGAGTTGTATTCTGTGCCGCAATAAATGACCCCCTAGCCAATAAGAAGAGATATGTGTCATCACGTGCGGAACCGGGGTGTGGCTTAGCCTTTGCTGCCTTTACCTTTAATCCATATGTAATGCAAAAATGCAGTAACGTCCAATTGCGTCAATTCCGGTCGGAAAACGCGTAAAAGACCAACGACACACATGCACACGTGAACGAACGTCCAGATGTTCAAATACTTGGTTGGATTTGCGACAGTGATGGCCTGGAATGCATATGAATGTTCATGCACCCAGAAGCATATTTGGAACTTTATCAGGCAAGAGACTGCAGCCTTCCTTACCTATTTGCACGCAACTTGAGTACTGTACATAGCCTTGTGCCATCTGCTTCGATCGTATGACGGTGGAGATAAGTTTGGGAGACCCCCTTAGAATTGCGCGTCATGTAGCGTAGGACGAGCGGGTCATGATAATCGGCCTCGGCCTTATCTACAGAAAATCTCGCAGTTGGATGTATCGCGGCAAGAAGAAGGGGAGAGCAACTGCATAGAGGACCAGAGATCTTGCCTAATAGTACAAACGCTGTGGCTGTTTAAATTTTGTGACCTTAAGACTATCCAGGTTCCGGGCACTATTTTCGGCATCACCACCACATTAGTAGCAGCTCAATACCAAATAAGCCTCGCGAGAAATATCGAGACAATGGACATTCTCCGCAGCACCCCTCTCGTTCTGGTGTGGTCTTTTTGCTATCAACAATTAGAGCACCTCTGTCCATCGCCGAGGATCGTGTTAACAAGCCTTGGCGCCAACTCCCCAGCAGCCGGCTGTCCCCCCGTTCCGCCAAGACCTTCATGTTAGCCCTATATGTCTTCGTACAGCTGTGCAGCGTGAACCTTAGTGGGTGGCCTGGAGCAAAGAATCGGTTTGGTGTTTCTGGGGACATGGTGTAACAACTTGCGAGGTGCCGACTGCCACCTAGTCATCCGCAATACCATCAACGCCCTGGGCTATAAGTCGGACCCCCCCCTCACGCTCCACCCCCCCAACGCGCCACCCATTTTTGAAGCCATTAATAACACAACTTTTCAATATAAATAACAATATCTTAACAACCCTTTATTCAATTAACTTCATACTAACCGCCACGTATAATGATATATTCCGGATCATCTTCGCTGTTACGGCCAGCATTGATATAGCATGTTAGCTAGTTTATTGGCGCTATAAACGAAGATTTTAAGCTGAAAAAAAGAAAGAAAAAAAAAAACGTAAAGCCGCAAAATACGTAAAGATCTACAAATGTCCCCACTTTCTATATCGCAGGTAGCTGGTTATGTAACAGCTATCAGCTCCATATAACGGTTACCAGCCTTACGGTTTAATCGTAAGGCTGCAGTTATATTACCTTTTTTAAAAAACTTATATACGATTAAGGAAAATATGTAAGTTTTTATTAGTTATAAATATCTTTTTTTTCCTGATTAGTCCAGTTTTTATTTTTACGGCTTTATTATTATCGGGATAATTTTCGTTAATTTTATCGGTAACCGTTACGTATATTTATTTTTGTAAATAAATTAATAATCCGGATATTTAAAAATGTTCCGTATAAAACCGTTTTCTTACGATCGGAACGTTTTTAAAATTAATTACGGAATATTATATTTCGTCAGGATCGTAAGTTTTTTATTTTACTTAATATTATAATTTTTTATAACGTTCGTTAAGTTTTAATTATTCGATTTATTTTATTTCGAATTTTAATTTACCGTTAATATTTTCCGGTAACAATAATATTTAAATTTATTAAGGTAACGGGTTATTATCGGTTTTACGTAACCGATCGGCATAAAATAAATTAATTATTTTATAATTTAATAATAAATTAAAAATAAAATTAGATTTATATTTTTTAAAAATTTTAAAGGATTTTATTTATTATAAATTTAAATAAATAATCGGTATTTACGTTAAAAATTTTTTTTTACGAAGAATTTTTTTTATTAACCTTAAAATTAAATAAATAATATTTTTACGTTTTTAATTCGTTTAATAATTATTAATATCCATTAAATTAATTCGGATTTTATATTTAATATATTTAAATTTAATAATAATAAATTCCGGATATTTTTTTAAATATAATTTTTAACAAAATTATATTAATTGATAAATATTATAATAAATTATACTTAAAATTTAATACCGGTATATATACATTTTAATTATTTTAATATTTATTAATATATAAACGTAAATATTAATTTTATGTTTAATTCGTAAATTCGAAAGTTTTTTATATTTTCGGATATAAAATATTTCCGTAACGATATTTTATACCGGTAAATTTGTTTAATTTAATTAAAAATTAAAAAATAACATATTTTACGTTATCGTTAATTTAAATAACTGAGATTTTTAAGAAATGATATAAATATTAATAATATCAGTTAATTAAAATTTTAATAATATCCGTTTTTTACCTAATAAAATAATTATAATTTTATTAAATTTATTAATAAACGTTTTTATATAATTATAACCGTAACGATTTTTCGGCATATTTTTTCCGTTAATAATAACGTAATTCTAAACGTTATTCAGAAAAAAAAATTAAAGAAACTCCGGAATTTTATTTCGAAACGTTATATTATAACGGTAATCGTAATAATTCCGGATATATTATCGGATATTTTGCTTAAACCGGAATTAAGTATATTTCCGGATTAATATCTTAATTATTTTATTTTAATTAAAGTACGTAAATATTTTAAATACGTAAATTACGCGGATAAATACGGTAGGAAAGAAATACGGCCGTTAATTATTTTTTCGGATATTATTAAATTTTTTTTTTTTTAAATTTACGTTTCGTGTTCGTAATAAAGAAAGTTAATTAAGTTAATTTTTTATGGAATATTTTCGATTTATATTTTAATCGGTATTTCGTTAGTAATAACGATAAAAAATTTAATGATTTTGGTAAAATTAAGGTTTAAAATTTTTTTTTCGAACCTTAATTAGAAATAAATTAACCGTTTTTCGTAATAAAATATCCGTAATAATATTTTTTTTACCAAGTCGATTTTAAAGCATAATATCAAAATTAAAAAGGAAATTAATTTCTCGGATTTAATACGTAAAAAAAACGCGTTTATTTGCAAAATATAATAAAGCTTAATAATCGGTTATAATAAAAAATTTTAAATTTTAAAGCTTAAGGTAATAATATTCGAAAATTTAGATTATAATAAATAACTTTTAATTTTAAATAAAATACGTTTTTTTGATTAAGGTTATAATTTTGAAATTTTTTTTTTATTATTATTAAGTAATATTTTCGGTTATATTATAAAATACGTTTATTTTCATTTTAATCGGTTAATTAAAAAATAATTTAAAGTTTCGTAAATAAACCGTTTTATTTTTTCAGAAACCCGTTTTTGTTCGGATTTTATTACGAAAAATCTTTTTTTTTAATAAACGGCTTAATAATTCGTTTATGCCGTTTTTATAGTAATAAAATATTTGTACGTAATTATAAAGTTTTATAAATATACGAATTATAATACGGTTATTAAAAATTTTAAATTTTTGTTTTTAAATTATTTTAATTTTAATTAAGTCGATAAAAACGTTTATAATTATTTTTATAATAATACCGAAATAATTTGTTTTTTAACGTTAAACCGGAGTTTTTTAATATTTTCTTCAAGATTAATTTTATTAACCGGTAAATAATTTCTTTATAATTTTTATAATTTTTTTTTCGGAACCGGAATAAATTAATACGTTATCGCTATAAACGTTAATATAATAATCGAAAAATTTATATAATTAAATATTAATAAATAATTATTACTAAATTAACTTTATTTTAAATTTAAATAATAATACTTTTTATTAAATATTTTTTAATAAATTTTAAATATTATTAAATATTTTGATTTAATAACGATACGAAATTTATGGAACGTTTAAATAATATTAATTTTAATAAAACCTTTAACGTTTCGATAGTTAAATATAATACCGTTAAATAAAAAAGTTAAAATAAAACGGGTTTTTAAATATTAAATTTTTTAACGGCAATCGATATAAAACCGTATTTTAACGAATAAGGTTTTAAAATAAATAAAATTAAAACTGCATTTTATATATATATAACTTAATAAAATTTATTTTTAATAATTTATTTATTATTTCTTTAATAGAAGATATTAAACGGACGTCCGGTAAATTAAAGGTTTTAAAGCGGGTATCGGCCGGTCGAATTTTAAAATTATATTATAAACCGGGTCGGAAATTTAAGAAAATATTGATTTTCTTTTAAAAAAAGGTTTTAAGCAAACGAAAGGTTTTAATAAAAATTTCCGGATTCGTTTTACGTATTTTGGATTTTTAGATTCGGAAAAAGAATATTTTTTACCGTTATATATTTTTTATTCTTATAAAACGGTTAACGTTATAACGTTTAATTTTTTAAAGTAACGAAAATTTAATTTATCGTTCCGTATAAAAATCGGTTTTTAACTTATTCGTTAACGAAACGATAATTACGTTATTTTTAATAATTTTCGTAATAAAAATAATCGGCTTTTTTAAAATAAAAATATTTTCGGATTCTTTTTATAAATATCGGAAAATTTAATATTATTTATTAGCTTTTTTGATAACATAATTACGGTAATTAACGTTTTCTTAAACTTTAAGCTTAACTTACCCGTTTAATAAATATCGGATTAAAAATTTAATTACCGTTAAAAATTTAATTAAAGTTAAAAAGTTATTGAATTAAATAATATTTTTATTTTTATAATTTAATAATAAATTATATTTTTTTTATTTAGTTAAAACCGACGAAAATATCGTATCCGGTATTCATAATTTAAAAAGTTTAATCGGGAAAAACATTATTTATTAATTTCGAATATTATAATTATTTAGAGTTTTATTTAACCGGCTAATTATTTCCGGTAATTTTATAATTAAATTAAACTTTTTAACCAGATAATATATATTTATAATTATTTTTTCGTTTATTTAATAAAAAACGGATTAACGAAAAGTCGGATTTATATTTCAGTATTATATAAGGCGATAATACGTAAGTTAATTCTATTTATTTAAATTTATATAATTTTAATCAAAACTTTATATTTTTTAAAATTATTTATTTCCGTTATTATTAACATAAAAAATATTATCGAAAAACTTTCCGACCGTTTTATTCTTTTTCCGATTTGTCGGAATTAAATAAACATTTTATTATCTTTACCGTAATAACCTCTTTTTTATTAAGATAATTGTTAACTTTATATCCCGTTTTTTAATAATTAAAATACGTACCGGTTTTTTAATAAACTTTTTTTTTTCGACTTCCAATAAAAACTTACCGGTATTATCCGAAATTTTCGATTTATTAAAATTATTATTCGAATATATATATATATATTTTTCTGTTTATTATTATTAAGATCGTATAACGAAGGGTTACGTTTTTATTAACGTTTTTCGTAAACGAATTAATTTTTATAAACGGTTATAACGATACGGTTATAAAGTTTTTAATAAATAACGTTAAAATTACGGTTATTTTTTAAAAAAAGTAAATCGAATTTTAAGGAAATATGTTTTTATAAAACTTACTTTTAATTATTTTTAATAATTTTAACTTTTTAAACGAAAACGTTAAATTCGAAAATAAAATCGAAAATATTTTAATTGTTGCCGGACTTTAAAAAAAAGTACGGAAAATCTTTTTAATAACAAAAGTTTAATTCGAATCGTAATACGATAATTCCAATATCTAAACTATTTCGGTTACGTAAAAAAAAAGTCGTATAATTAATCGATAACGAATTTCGATTATTTATTCAGCTTTTTTTTTCAAAAAACTTATTAAATAAACTATACAAATCTTTTTGTTCCGAAAAATCGGTTCGTTTATTTTAAACTTAGTTATAATTTTATAAACCTAAATATTAAATTTTATCTTATTGCCGTTAAATTTAGTTAAATTATTAATATAAATTTCTTTTTTGGTTATAATTAAAATTCGCGTTATTATTTTCCATAAATTTATAAAAAGTAAATTATACGGCCATATTAAGAAGGCGAAACGTATTAATATTACCGAAAACGTTATTAATTATATTTTTTCGGTAAAAACGGCTAACGTTATCGGAAATAATAAGGGAATAATAACTTTATTTAACTTAAAAACAAACGATTTCGTTACGGAATTTTTAAAACTTTCCTTAAACGTTTTAGTTATCGTTAACTATTTTGTTAATTAATTATTTATCGGGACCGGTTTTTAAATAATTATAATCTAAGTTTTAATTTAATAAACTTTTTATCTTTAAGGATTCGGTTTCGTTTTTCGGTACGTTATTTTTTATTATTTCTTTAAGATATTCGTTATTTTTTATATTTTCGATTTTACCTTTAATTAATCTAAATCCTTTTAAAATTTAATTAACTAATGGATAATTTTTTCTTATAAATATTTAATCTTAATGCTGATTAATCTAAATCTTGGTTCTGGATCTGGTTTAAAACGCGTTATTTTTCGTCGTTATATATCGATATAAAAAGATATAGTACCTTATTTATTAATCGTTAAACCAACAAAGAAAGAAATAAACTTAAAATAATATTACGGCCAGCATTAATATAACATGTTAGCTAGTTTATTAGCGTTATAAACGAAAATTCTAAACTGAAAAAAAAAAAAGCAAAACCGCAAAGTGCGTAAAAATCTACAAATGCCCCCACTCTCTGTATGGCAGGTGGCTGGTCATGTGGCAGCTGTCAGCTCCATATGACGGTTGCCAGCCTCACGGTTTAATTGTAAGGCTGCCGTTACATTCGCTATCTTTTTCGCTTTCAGAAATCTTATCTTTTTATTAATTTCGTTAAATTATAATAAAACGTCGTTTCGGAACGGTTTATAACCTTATTTTTACCTTCTTAACCGATATTATCCTTACGAAGTTTTTATTTAGTTCGGATTATATTATTTTACGTTTTTTAAGTTTCGTTTTATTAATAACAATAATTATTTATTTATTTTGAATTTCGGTAACGTTTAAATTTTATTATTATTAAAGGCCTTACCGAATTTATGAAATAAAAGCCGTATAATAAGTTTTTCGAAAACTGGATCGATTTTTATTAAGGCTTTTTTTAATAATCTTTATATCCTTAAATAATATAAATATTTTAATACATAAATTAATTATCTACGTATTAAAATTAAAACGTACGGGAATAAAACTTAATTTAGGCTTAAATATTTCCATTATTTAGGCCCCGGTTTTAACGTACTTATTATTTAACATTTTTATTTTATTAATAAACGTAAATAAGTAAAAAAATAATATAAATTTTATCTTCAAGATATATTTATATAAAGTTCTTAATAATATGGTTATTATAGCCGTCGATTATTAACAATTTTTATTTTTTAAGGTCCGCCGGTTTAATATAAGGAATAAAAACTTTACGTAACTATTTAAGCTAATTTAATACTAGTCCAGCCGTTATTAAAAGTAATAAAGTACCAGTTTCCGTATATTTTATTACCGGAATTAAGAAATTATTATTATTATACGTTACCATTATTAAAAACTATAAATAATAAAAAAGTTCGTTCCTTAACGTTAATATAAACGATAATAATAATTTACTGCCATTTAAAAACGGTTTTTAAAAATACGAATTTCTTAAAAATTTTACCGAAAACGAAAACGTTTTTTTATATCCTTTATTATCCCGATTTCGACTGCATTATATTTATTACGCTATTTCATAACCTTAATAACGGATAATTTAAAACGGTCGAATAATATATTAATAAAAATTAACGAAACTATATTTTAATACTTATAATTAATAATTTTACCCTTAAGTGTCCTAATATTAAAATAACGCCGTAAAAAACGAATTATTTATTTTTTTCCTAAATATTAAAAGTTACCGTTATTAATTAAAAGCCGTTAAATATTAAGGCAAAATCGGAAATACGGCGGCATATACCTTAAATAACTTTATATAATAACTTAATAAGCTAAATTCTTTTCTAGATTCGTAATAATTTTTGCTAAATCTTATTAACCTTTTTCTGTGTACGTATATTATTAATGCGGCATATAATATATCGCCTATCGATCTGGTATTTATTAAAAACTAAACGTAAAAATTTCTTACGCGCTATTTCCTTAATCGCTTACGCCGTACGAAATTAAGTTAAAAGCTATATATAGTTCGAAAACGCAGATTTTGATAAATAAGATAATAATTTTGTCGATTTTTTAAAGCGTTATTAAAAAGGTTTTTATAAGGAAAGAAATTAATAAGTGGATCAACGCGCAACGCGGTTGTGGGGTGGCGCGTTGGGGGGGTGGAGCGTGAGGGGGGGGGTCCGACTTATCTGCTTCACATCTGGCGCAATGGAAGTCGCCTAGTGACAGCGTCTTTCGTTCTCCAGATCGTCCTGTCTTGTACAGTGGTTTGGAGTTATCGCAGGCATAATCATCACCACCATACACGCGTTGGGTAGGTACCACCAAAAGGAGATTCTCTTCGGCGCCGTCGAAAAATGCCCTTGGTATTGGCGACACGCTTGCTCGGTGGACTATCGCAGTATGGGTGTCGGTATGGAGCGTGCTATGCCCTAACTGTTGGGGCACAACTCCGGTAGAGGGATGTTTGAGCCTGGGATTTGCCACCTCGATTGGATTCAGGACCTTGGCCTATCAAAACGTCGATAGTGACAAAGTAACCCCATTAACCTGGAACATCTGGCTGGCATTCATGTACGGCCTCGCACTTTATGCGGAAGTTTAGAGCAATGTCATGGGGACAATATACAAGATGGGTCGTGGTAACCCCTAGCTGTGAGAAACATTGATAGGATGCAATGTAGAACTAGTCCACCCAAAATCTACGGCTTTCGAATCACTATCGAATGTAATCAGAGTCTCGAAGGTTTCATTACGCGTAAAGACGGAAAAAGGAATTATCATTGAATATTACCATTTCATATTCCAACCTAGCAAGTAGAATAGAATGAATCAGACTGAGATCTTCGCCACGAAGTCTTGGACGGTATCAACGACCCCTTCAGTCCAGCTAAGGTGGGGCGAATGTCCGGCTGGGCAGCGATACATGGTGAATTGCCCAGTCTTCTGTCCCTGGAGCGCCGCCATGCCTTCCTGATATTCTTTTGGCAACGCCAAATCCCCCTCAAGAACCAGATACGCACAAGGCAGGGCCGAGTAGGCATCGTTAGTAAGCTTAGTAGTCAGGACGGGAGATGCAGTAAGCTCCGCTGCCCACCTCTGTGAGAGCTCAATGTCGAGATCATTGAACAAGTACTTCTCGGCCTCAACAATAGTACCAAGGCCAGTAACACCGTGCTTCTAATAATAATTTTACTCATTAGCATGTCTGCGAGTGATGCAAAGAGTAGTGTAGCCGCCACTGCTTACATGAAAGCGCATGAAGGGCGGCGTAACGATGCTGCCATCCTTTGGTTGGAAGAAACTGAGAATCGATTCACCAAGGGGAATAACCCACGCGCCGATGTAGAGGATGCCAATGATGCCCCCAGAGAGACCATTCGCCTTGCGAGATTCGAATTGCAAATCTGGTGGAGCTGCTTCTGTAGCGACCCAGCCGCCAGCGGAGTGAGCGACCATAAGCACTTTCTTTTTGGATTCATATATCAACGGTTTAAGCACGCCGAGGACGACCTCCATGTCCTCCTTGCCCTGGGGGTAGCCTCCCTCCGGGGGTTCCCGGTCGAAATCAGGATTGTTGGTATCGCCAACATTGAGTTTAGCAAGATCGGCAGTGGGTAGTTGAGGGCAGTGAGCATCTATTCCCCTAACTTTCAAAGCCTCAACTAGAGGCATGTAGGGTGCTGGAGTGTGATAAGATCCATGGCAAATAACAACAGCAAGATCGGAAGCAAAAGCCATGATAGACGGCCCTGATATGTTGTATGAGATAGTAAAGGCGATCTTCACTGGCAGATGTTGAATAATAAGGGTAGGTAGGATGTACACGTAAAAGAGATATCTGCTTACCTTACTAAAATCAGGCCCCATTTTTAAGGTTGGTGCTGCGCCGTAGGCGCAGCTGTCAGCTAGCAGGGGGTGCGTTAGCTGTCAGATATAGGGGACATCAGTGGTGTTGTATTAGATGGCCAGTTGCGTGCGTTCTCGTAACGCGTACTGATTCTTGAAGGAATCTAGCCCTGGAACATATATGTTCCGATTAAAGGGATCATTCCGTATATGGGGTGCTAACATACCCCTGCTAGCCGATATACCCCTTTACCGCCTTAATGTAATTATGGTATTAATCGTTATAATTTATTATTTCTTAAAGCTATAATTTTTAATTTTATCTTTTTGCCAGTAATTAAATTTTTTGATTAATATTTTTAAGTTTTTTTATTAATTAAAATTTTATGTATTATTTATTTATTTTAAATATCTTTTCGTAATAAGGTTTAAATTAATATATTAATTAATATATTCTTTATATACTTGGAATTTATTTTAATTATTTCTTTATTTTTACAAGTATTAATTATATATATTTATATATAAAAATTTTATTTATAAGAATACGATATTAATATTAATAAGTCGTAATTTTTTATTAATTAAAAATATAAATTATAAATTTCTTTTAAAAGTTATTAATATTTTTAAAAACATCTTTATAATTCCGATTTTCGTAAATATATTAAAAAAAGTTTAAAATATAAATTTGTTTACCTTTTATCGTTATTTTAAGCATATTTATTAAGAAATTTATTTATTCCGCCTTTTTAACGTATATGATTTCGGAGGATAAATTAATCGTTTACGTCGTTTTAAATCGTTTAATAAAACCGTCTTTTTAAATAAAAGGTTATATTAGGTTTTATAAGTTTATTAAGTTATAAGATATTTTAATTAAGATTAATATAATGTTATATAATAAATATTTACGGGTTAAATCGTAATTCGCTTTTAAAGTAATTTTAATTCTTAAGTTTTTGATAAATAATTAAGAATATTAACGGTATAATTATTATTATTATTAATATATAACTTATTCTTTTGGATTATTCTTAAAGTTTATCCTTAAGGTTTACTACCTAGCATAAGGTTTATCAAAGTCGAATCTTATCGGCAACTGTTAGATATAAGGGACATCAGTTATATTGTATTAGATGGCTAGTTACGTAGACTCTCGCAACGTATACTAATCCTTGAAATAATCTAGCCCCGGAATATATATATTCCGATTAGAGGGATATTTCCACATATAGGGTGCTAGCATACCCCTACTAACTAACATATCCCCTTAACGCCTTAACGTAATCATGGCATTAATGTTACATTTTATCGCTTCCTAAAGCTATAACTTTCCATTTTACCTTTCTTCCGGCAATTAAATTTTTTTAATTAATTAATTTTTTTAAGATAATTTTTAAAATTTTCTTCTGCTGGTTTAAAACTTTTATAATATTTATTAATTTTAATTATTTTTTAAAATACTTAAATGTTTTTCGTAATAAAGTTTTAATTAATCCATCCGTTAATATATCGTTTATAAGCATATAATCCATTTTAATTAGGTCCTTTTTTTATTACTTTTCGTAATTAATAATTATATATATTTATATACCGTAACTTTATTTACCAAAATGCGATATCGGTATTAATAAGCCGTATAATTTATTAATTATCGTACCATATATTTAATAATCCCGTATTTAAAGTAATTTTTAAAAATTTTAATTAATCGAAAATTAAATAATGTTCTTTTTATAATTTACGTAAAAAAAATTATTCCGTTTTTATTATAAAAATAATTATTATATTTTATTTATTCGTTTATTATTTTATTATTTTTTTAAATAACTTTATAACGTAAATTTGGAAATTTTTTCGATCGATTATATTATCCGTAAAAACGGCGTTATTTTAAATATTTAACGAATCCGTACCCCCGAATTATAACGTTAACGATTTAATACCGATTAAGCATAATATAATTCGATTAATAACTTTATAATATACGTTATCAAAATTTAAATTAAATCCGGTAAATTAAGATATAATAAAAAATATATCGGGTTACGTATTAATTATTACGTGAAAGATGGAACCGATCTTTTTCTGGTATTTATTAACGGAACTTAAATAAACCAGATTAAGATTCGGTAATAATTTAACGTCCGTTATAAATATATTTAAAAACTTATTTAAACTTTTTTTGGAAATTAAGTTAATTAATTTATTTATAAAATCGGATTAAAATAACTAGATTCGTTTTCGGCCTTATTTTTAATTATTTTGATATTAAGGAATTATTATAAGTTTTTACCTTTTATAAGGATATATCGTTCCTTTATTTATTTAATTAATTAATTAATAAAACCTTAATCTTTTTTATAATATATTATAATAATATCATTTATAAAAAAGAAAATAAATACTTTTTAACGAATAAAATAATAAAATTCGTAAAAAACAGGATTAAATTTTAACTTTTTAAACGTTCCGGTAAGATTATTTTACCATAATAAAAATAACTTCCTTAATTTATATAAAGTTTTCTTAATTAGGAAAGTTTTATTACGTTATGAATATCTTAAAAACGTTTTTATATATATTTCATAAAATAAGTTAACGTTTACGAAAACGTTTATAACGTTATATTAGTTAAACTTTAGATTAAATTTAACCGTAATAACGATTAAAGTTCGAAATAGCCGTTTAATTAAGGTAAATACGTATATATTATTATAAATATTTTTAAGCTATTAATCGTTTCGTACGACGAAACGGGCCTTATAATTTTAAAATTAATTATATTTATTAAACTTATAAATATATCTTTATATATATCCTAAAATCTATTTCCTTTTAACAAATTATTAATTAATAATTTTTTAAAATTAAATCTTTTTATAATTTTATAAGTAAACTTTTTCGGTTTTCCGAAATATTTTTCATAAAAAGTATATATTGAATTTTTTATAATTTCGTAACGGTAATAGTAAATTACGTTTATATATCCGGTTTTATAACCTAAATACCTTTTTATATATTAAAATATTATAATTTTTCCGATTAAGATAATGCATATTTCGGGTAACGAACTTTCTTAAACTTTTACAGTTTACTGGCCGGTTATCGTACGTACCTAAAGAAAAAACTAAACGTTTTATATTAAATATAACTTTCCATACCTTATATTCCTTTCGGATCATAAAATTTTGGCACGGAATATACGGAAAGCTTCCGCCTATTATCCGTAAGGTATTTTCGTTTTTTACCGTTATTTTAGGTTAAATAATATAAAAGGAAATAAAAGTTATTTTTATAACTTCCGTCGGCATAATAATTATAACGGTTATAAAAATAAATATTAACCGCGGTAATAGTTTAAAGGACGGTAAAAATTCCAATATAACGGTCGTATAAAAATAATTAATTCCTTATAAACAAATTTATTCTTTTTTATTCCGTACGTTTCTTATATTAATACCTTTTTAAAGTTATTTTTCTTACTTAACCGGTAACCGAATTATTCCGTATAAATTTTCGTTTTTATATATATATATATTAAATAATTATTAACCTAATTAAATATTTTTATTTATCGGAATAACTTTTATAACTTTTTTTTTATAACGTATAAAAAATTATTTTTTAAATTTTTAATATTACTTAAAAAAATAAGCTTTTCGTTAAATTATACGTTTCGAATAACGATAACCTTATTAATTAATAAGTCCTAAATTTCGTAAATATGTATAAATCGGTAACCGACAAAATAATTAATTTATATTTTAGGATTTAACTTTTAAAATCTTTATTTCTTTTATAACGGTAATTATTATAACGTAAACTATATAACCCTATATTCGTAAATGGATTTATTAAAACTTCCGATTAAATATTATGACGCCGTTTTTATATGCCAAATAAATATAATAAATTTCGTATAAGCTTTGCCAAAAAAGAACGTATTTAAAAATACGGTTATATAAATATACTGCTACTTTAAGGATATATACGATCAGAAACGAAAATAACTTAATACCATTTCGTATCGTAATCGTTTTCTTTTTAAATATATCCCTTAAAAGCTTTATACCCCCGTTTTAGGCTTACGTATATAATATTAAAGGCTTAAATTTAATGCTAAAAAAAGGCAACTGAAATATATCCCGAAATTAATAATTTTTTAAAATTTCGTTATCGTATTCGAACATTTATAAAACACCTTATTTTATTTTTTTAGGATTTTTAATAAAATATCATAACGTTATAATTAATATATTCTAGTTTTAATTTTTAGAGTAAACATTTAAATAAAACCTAAATATTTATCGGTTATAAATATAACATATTTATACTTTTTAAAGTTTTTTCCGAAATTTATAAAATCGATAATAATTCGTTATCCTAATCAGAACGCTTTTTTTTCAGTTCGTAACGTATTTACCTTTTAACCTTTGCTTTATTATATATTTAATACTTAATTATTATAAAACCTTTTAAATAAATTCCTTTTATATAAAACTGTAATTAAACGATTACTTTAAGGCCTGGATAACCTAATCGCAGGTGCCACATAATACCGTTACCTATATGTAACTGTTTTTTCGTTTAAAAATTAATATTTCGCTTATAAATAACAATGATTATATAAGGTATTATTACGTTAATATTTTCGATAATAAACTAATTAAATTTGTTTCGAATAAAGTTATTATTTTTCCGGTTATCTTATTAATACCTTTTTTTCCGGAATTACCGAAAGAATATTAAATTATACGCGAAGCTTTCGTAATAAATTACGTTATATAAACGTAACGCTTTTAAGTCCGTAAAATTTTAAAATAAGACGTT
Organism: Monosporascus sp. MG133; assembly: GCA_004155925.1. NCBI lineage: Eukaryota > Fungi > Ascomycota > Sordariomycetes > Xylariales > Monosporascus > Monosporascus sp. MG133. Next base: position 660,875 of record QJNX01000001.1, on the reverse strand, counting down.
TATTTCGCCGTATCCATTAATCGGAACGAAATTTTTCTTTACGTATACTTTATCGCCTTAAATTATCTTTTTATAATTTAAGAACCTATTAATAAAGTTAAAAATATATATCGTAAACTTTAAGTTTAAAATAAATAAATTCCTTAAGGAATAAAACGTAACGTTTATCGTACCGTATTAATCAAAAATTAAAAAATACGTTAAAATTCGTTTTATTTCTTTTAAAAGTTAATTTATTTTTTAAATAATTAATTTCTTTATAATTTTTAATAAACGGTCGATTTTTTCCTTTAAGGATTAAGTAGCAGAAATTCGGCTTTTAACGTCTATTACCACTTTATAATTAAAGCGAAAATTTATTAAAGCTTTCTTAAAAAATGCATAATAATATTAAGGTAATATATAATAAACGTTTAAATATATTTTATAACGGGTACCTTACGTATCTAATTTTTAACGTTTTCTTTTATTACCGTTTCGGTCCGAATAAAAACTTTTACGACCATTTCGTTTCGACCCGTAACTTAAGGTCCTTCCTTACGGTTACAGGTTAATATCCTTAATTTTTTCCTAATCAAAATCGTTTTAATTAAAAAAAATTTGCAGGTATTCCATAAAACGTTAAAAACGTTATGTTAACGTTTTTTAACTTTAATTATAAATAATTTATATTTTACTAATTTAAAAAGTTAACCGTTATCTTTTACTAATTAATTATACTATTATTGATTTTTTTCCTTATATATTATCTAAAAAGTTATTATCTCAATTCCCTTAATGGGAGCTAATAATATATATAAATCGTTAACCCATACAATTGTCGTTTTCGTTTTTGACATATTATATCGTTATCCTTAAGCCATAATCTTTTACCATTATACGATCCATTCGTTTAATTTTTTTATTAATTTCGAAACTTATTTTAACCGTTTATAATATTTCCGTTAAATATTAATCAAAAACCTGCTATCGTATACCTTACCGGATTTAACCAGATTAACGTACCACTTCCGTAAATCTTTTTTTGGAAAAAAGTTTATTTTTTTAATTATTAAAAATAAAAACGTTAAAATTTACTTCGTAAAATTATTAATATTCTTACGAACGTTATCGTATTTCCGGTTTCGTAAATATATATTAAAATTTTTTGGATATAAACTTATTTATTTTTTATAATTATCTTAAACGTATTTATTAAGTAATCCGTTCGATCGGTTTTTTTAACATATATTGTTTTAATAAATAAATTAATCGTTCGCGTCGTTTACGTTATTTAGTAAGGTTTTTTTTTCGGGTGAATAATTATATTAAATTTCGTAAGTTTAACAGGCTATGAAATTTTGTAATCAAAATCGATATAATCCTATATATTAAACGCTTACGTTTTAAATCGGAATTCGCCTTTAAAACGATCTTAATCCTTAAGTCCCTTATAAATAACTAAAAACGTTAACGGTCCGGTTACCATTATTAATAATAAAAAATGTAAATAATTACTAATAATATATAACTTATATCGTCTTAATAACAGTTAATTAGTTGATAATAATACGAATTAAACGAATAAAACTCTTAATTATTAAATATAAAGAATATCAGTTATATTATATTAGATAGCTAGTTACGTACGTTTTCATAACGCGTATTAATCCTTAAAGTAATCTAGCCCCGGAACATATATGTTCCGATCAGAGGGATATCTCCACATATGGGGTGCTAGTACACCCCTGCTAGCTGACAGCAACCACGCATCAATCTGCTTCAGAATAAGGTTCTGCTTTAGAGTAAGGTTTTATAGGACTAAGTGTAACGAACCTGTTATACATCCACCTGGAGGTATAAGCAGTATCCGAAATGGGGGTTCTTAATTTGTAGGTAATAATAGTATAATAAATAGGGTATTCGTTAAAAAAATTTGCGGATTTTTCTTTTAATCGGAAAACGGTATAATTACCTTTAATTAAAGGCTTGGATTAATGATTAAGGAACGGGATTAAATGAGTGCTATTTATAAAGGAAACCGTTTATTATATACCTATCTTAAATTTTAATAAATATATCCGGAATCTATGTAATTTATATAATTTAATAGATTACTTAAATTATTTAGATTACCTAGTTTTTGGCGGGAAAAGTTAAGCTTTTCCTTTTCCGAGATTTAGCCGTAAGGAGTTTATACCAGGTTCTAAAAGCTGTTTTCTTTAAGATAGGAACTTTTATTTCTGTATTATAATATTATTTCTCTCTTTTAAAGATTTTTATTTTAAAAATAAAAACCGTCAGTATTTTATTTGTTTTAATAGAAGGATTTTTCTTTTTAATATTTTTCGGTTAATTTTATTATAATAGGTTACGTTTAAAAGGAAAAAGGAAAAAAAAAACCGCGTTTATATTAGTAAGAATTTCGTATTATCCGCGTAAAAAAATATTAAAAAGTTTAGTTTATAAATTATTTTTGTTCGAATTATATTTATTTTAAAAAAACCGAATATTTCTAAATAATAGGTATCTTAAGTTATAACCATTATATTCATTATTATCGTTTGGTATATAACGCATTAAAAAGGAATATAACCGTTTGCAAAAGAAATAACGTAAAATAAAAAATATTTTAATTACTTTTTTTAATCGTTTAAAACGATTACGTTTTTAATAAAATATTTTAAAAAAAGATTATTATTATTTTAAGGGAAATATTTAAATGGGATTAATAAGAAGATTAAAAAAGGGAGGAAAAAAAGTAACGTTATATAAAGGCGAAATAAGCGTAGCTTATTTCTGAAATAGATATTATGGTAAAGGCGTTTATTTCCTTCGGATAAAACGCCGGAGATTTGGATTTGGGCATGGGGCCGTTATCGTTTGTAACCTTGGCCGTATTAAAGACGGTCGGTTAGAATTTTGCTGGTAAAAGTTTTTAATTAGGTTTATCGTATTAATTAGGTATTTAAATGGTTTTTATATGTTATTTTCAGGTAAGTAATTTATATATTTAATTAAGTACTGGATTGTATTTTTAATTATTTTAAAGTTTCTTTTTTTTCGATTTCGTATTCGTTATTATTTTTTTCGATTTCGAGATTTTTTTTTAACGGGGTATTTTTTGGGGCTGGTTTTAATAAGGAAATATAAAATACGGGGTATATTTTTATGGTTTTGGGTAATAATAGTTTATAGTTAATTTTTGAAATAACTTTTTTAATTTTAAACGGATTAAGTTTTTTATAATTAAGTTTGTCGCTGGGTTTCTTCGTTCTAATTTAGGCGAAATTTAACTTTACGTTTTATTTTTAACGTAATAAATAAATTTTGTTTTTTTTCGTTAAAATTAATCGTTTAATTCTTTTTTATTATAATATTAAGTTATTTTTTATTATAAAAATTATAATTTAATTTAAAGTTAAGCTTATATTATTTTGATTTTTGTTATTATTATTTCCGTTCGTAAGGTTATTATAATAATAACTCATATTTTACGTATTAATTATTTTAATCGTTAAATTGTTACGTTATATTTATATATAACTATATAAAATAATATGCCTATATCCTCGTTAACGGACGTATTATAAGTTATTTATGCAAATAGTAAATATTTAACTTGATTATTTTGTTAATAATTAATATAATTTCGAAAATATTATTTAAGGTTTGATTTAATTACTTTATTTAATTATTTATTTGGGTGTCATAAGCTATTAAATACTTAAATTTAATATTAATTTACTTAAAAAACTTAATACCAAATTTGAATATAAAAAGTTTGTTTCGATTAAAAATAACCCTTTTTAATATTTTATGTTTATTAAGGTAATATTGCATAAAGGTATAAGCTAATTATTTTACTATTACGGTTCTTTTAAAAGGTAAAAAAATATTTATATTTGGTAAGTTTATTAATAATTACTTATATTATATTATATTCGATTCCAGTAATAAGGTTTTTCGATATAAGAAAATTAATAATAAAGTTTTAAATTCTGGTATTTTATATTTTATTAGATATATTTATAGGTTACAATAATTATAAGGCTTATAACCGGTTATTTTAATTTTGTTATAAACGTTATAATTTTTAATTATTCGTTTAATTTTTTAACAGAGTTTTGGAAAGTTATATTTCTCCTAAAATCGTTTGGTAATTTTAAATATTTTTTGGTATCCATATAAAGGATTTTCGTAAAATCTTTTAACAAATTCCTTTTATTCCTGGTAGTGGATATAAATTTTGCCGTAAAATAATAATTAATTTTTATTATTTCCCTTTAGTTATTTAATTTCCTTTTGTTTTTTTTTGGTCGTAAAAATATTTATATTTAATTAATTCCTTTAAAACTAATTATTTTAGGGTTACGTATAATTATATTATCTTATCGTCCTTACGATATAATATTTATATATATCGTTTGGAAACTTTCGAATCGTAATTTTTTCTCGGTTTAAAATATCCGTTTGGATATTTCTTTTATTTTTAATATGGTAGATTTTAAAGTTAAATTTTGATAAGAAAATTATTTAATTCTTATAGCGTTTATTTAATTTTTGGGTCGTTATAAATCGAATAAAATTTTTGTAATCTTAATAAATATCGAATAACTTTTTGGTTTTATTAAGGAATAATTTTTATTCCTTAAAAGTTAAAATAATCGTTAATAACTTTTTGTCGTAAATAAAATATTTAAGTTCTACGTTTTTAAAAGCTTTAAAAAAGTACATTATTAGGTATTATTTTCCGTTATTTTTTAATTATTTTAAAACTGTTTTAAAGGCGTAATTTAAAACGTTTATTTTAAGTCGTTTTTTTTGTTATAGTTTGGTAACTTAATTACCGGGGCGTTGATAATTTTGTCCTTAATGTTTTAAAAACTTAAATCTTTTTCCGACGTATTTTTTGGTAGTAAGTTTAGTTAAAGGGCTGGCGAATTTGCCGTAATCCTGGACCAAAGGTCGTATATAATTAATAAATCTTAAAAATTAACGGATATTAGTAATAATAGTTTTATTTGGGATCGGTTAATTTTTGATAACTTTTAATTTAGAATTCTGGATCTGGATTTGTTCCGGGGTGATACTAAAGTTTAAAAAGTTTAATTTCTAATTATACCAAACGTTTTTTTTACGTTTATTAGTAACTTAATTTTTTAAAATACTTTTAATATTTAAGCGACATATTTTATATATTCTTTTAAAGTTTTTAAATAAAAAAATATCGTTTAAATAAACGAAAACGAATTTATTTAGAAACTTTCGTAAAATAATAGTAAGTATATGCTAAAAGCTAAATGGGGTATTAATTAACCTTTATGGTATAATTCTATATTGGTAATATTTATAAATAGGTTTAAAAACGCGTTTTTATTTTTTGCTTTTAACTATTCGAATTAAATAATAACCGTCCGGTAGGTTTAAGGTTATAAATTATTTGGCTTTATTAATATTTTCTTTTATAATATTTATTAACGTTAAAGGATATTTATTTTTAATAATAATATTATTTAATTATTAATAATCGTATATTTGTCGGTATATTAAATCTTTATCCTTATTAATTCGGATTTTGTTATTTTTTATTTTTGGTACCATTATAATTGGATATCTTATAAATAATTCGGATTTTTCAATATAACCTTTTTTTAAGATTCGTTAAAAACTTTTTTAAGGGTTTATATGGTAAATGTAATAAAGTTTTAAATAATATCTTTTTTTGATAGGAATTTTATAATCCTATTAGTTATAGTTAAGTAATTTTTTACGTGTCCGTTCTTTAAATAACCCTTTTAATCGTCGATATTTAAGGGGCATTATTAATATGGGGTTAAAAACCCTGGCGTTTTTAATTATATAATAGATTTTCTGGAATTTTTCCGTAAATTTATCTTATAAAAATATTTACTTTTTCCTGTTAATTCGTAGATTACTGGAACGAAATTATGGTATTTTTAAAATAATATCGTATCTTAAAATATTAGCGATATCGAAAATAATCCGTTTTAAATATTTTTATATTTGGACCATAAATCTTTTTATTTTTCGAAAAATTCGGCCGTTATTGTAAGTAAATAAGCTTTTATTAACCGTTCGTAACTTATATAATTATTATTTATATTTTTAAAGGATTTGATATCTTTTAATTATTCGGGGGAAGATATTTCTTTTTATTCCGGAGTTAATAATAACCTTAAATATCTTATTTCTATAATAAATTATAATTTCGATTTAATTCCGTATCTATTTTTTTTCGCATAAGGTTTTGTATGTAAAGGTTTTTCGGTACCTTACTTTCGAAAGCCTTTATAATTTTTTAATTAATACGTTTTAAAAACTAAAAGGCGTTTTTATTTGCATATCTTTCTGGTTAGGTAATTGGTATAATAATTATTTATATATTTTAACCATTTTTTGCTGCCGAATTAGCATTTGAAGATAATAATTTTTTGGGGGCTTTTTTTTAAGTTTTATATCTTACGAATTATAAGGTTAAAAAGGTAAATTTCCGAAAGGGGTACTTCCATAGTTAAGAAATCGTAGTTGTCGCAAAATATTAACGCGTAATATAAATATTCTTACGTTATGGCCTTTTAGCTTTACTTTAATTTAAGGTATAAATAATAAGATTTAAAATAATTTGGCCATTAAGGAATTTCTATATATTTGCCTTTATTATCTAGTTTTATAAGCGTTTTTTCGTTATATCCTGGCCAAAAGTTATTATTTTTTTTGGTTCGTTAATGGATAAGGTAATTATAATTATAACAAGCAATAAAATACAAAAGTTTATAATTATTTGCTAGCGGTTTTGGGTATATTATACATTTTAGAAAAATGCAGAATTTAAGGGATAACTATCTATAACTACCGAAATCTTTCCGTAACTGATTATTTTGGTCCTATATTTTATACCCTTATATATCGAGGTAACAAATATATCCTAACGTAATGGTTACCCTGGAGGCTGTTCGTTCTAGATGGTATTTATAAGTTTTGGCCGTAATATTTTTATAAATAGCATAACTTTTATAATTTAAGTCGTTATTTTTAATCTTATTAGTTCTAGTAATGATAAATTCCTAATTGGCAGAAATAAGGCTTATTTTCTTTATCTTTTTTTCGCTATTTATGTTTCGTTCGGCCGCGCGGAGTTTTTTTTTTGGCTGGGAAATTCTTTTTTTTTGAAATTCTTTTTTTTTCAGTTAAAAAATAATATTTGCTTTTAAAATAGCCCTTCTTGCTATAATTAAAATATTTAACTTTAGATTTATTTTTTTTAGATTCCGTTAAAGTAATATTAACTTTTTTCTAAAATCTATCCTTTGCTTTTTTTTATTACTGGAACGTTTGTCGTTACTTTATCTGCCGGTTCCTTTTTTTTTAAGGTACCGATTAAAAATACGGCGGTCGGCTATAATAACTTTATTTATGTAATCTTTAAAAGGGTTTATTTTAGGTACCCTAAATACTTTATCTTTAATTTGCTTCTTTAAACCCTTATAATAAGGGAAAAATAATATACTTTATAAAAGTTTAAAGATAACTATTAAACAGTTAAATTTAATTGTATATTTTATTGCTGAAATAATTTACTAAAGCTTATATATTTATTTAACCTTATATTATTATTTATTTATATTTTCGAATAAAACTTATATTCGTTCTTTAAAATTTTCTTAACTATTAAAAATATAATTAATAATATCTTGGTAATCGTTAGGATAATTTATTAGGTAATTCTTAAGGATAAGTTCAAATTAATCGAATATTTTTCTAGCCAGTAATTAAAAAATAATTATTACCTTTTGGTATTTTTCCGTTAAAAAGTTTTCGTATTACTTAAGGTAAAGTTTGGCGTTAACCAAAAACCTTTTTATATTAATAATCCTATCATAAGGCTTAAAAATAATTAGTTTGTAACCTTTAATATCAGATATTTTATGGTAGATAAAAGGGGGTATAAATTTTTGCAATCGTATCCAAATAAAGGGAAAATTGGAGTTTTTAAACGGGAAATGGTTCTGAAAAGAGATGTAGGAACCTTTTTCTTTAGTTATCGTATAAGTTTGGCATTTTCCTTCCTGAAACTTATAACTTTTTTGGCTATAAGGTCCAATTATTTATCGGTCGTAAGTTCCTTTTCCTTTCCATTCTTAATTTCTACGTTAAATTTCTCCTTAACCTTCTCCTTTTTTTAGTCGGACTTTTTTAGCTATATTTTAATAAATTCTTTAAAGGTAAGGGTAGGTTACTGTTAAGAAAAAAAAATCTTTTTAACCTTTCGCTCTGGTAATTATAAGTATTATATTATTAATTAATTAAAAAACTTTTTCGATAAGGGATAAATCGTTTAATTTAATTACTAATCTTTTACTGGTTAATAATGAAAATCGAATATGTTATCTATTTACTAAACGTTATTTTATAATATCGTTTTTACTAAGTTTAAAAAAACTTATACTTAATTAGATCTTAAATTATTCGTTAATTATTATTTAAAAAGTTATTAAAATATAACGAACTTATTATATATTTACCTGGAAATATAAGTAATATCCGAAATAAGGCTTTTTAATTTATAAGTAAAAATAATATAATAAATAAAGTATTCGTTAAAAAAATTTGCGAATTTTTCCTTTAATCGGAAAATGGTATAATTACCTTTAATTAAAAACTTAAATTAATAATTAAGGAACGAAATTAAATAAGTGTTATTTTTAAAGGGAACCGTTTATTATATACCCATTTTAAATTTTAATAAATGTACCTAAGATTTATATAATTTATATAATCTAGCAGATTACCTAAATCACCTAGATCACCTAATTCTTGGCGGTAAAAGCCAAGCTTTTCCCTTTCCGAGGTTTAGCCGCAAGGAGCCCATACCAGGTTCCAAAGGCTGGTTTCTCCAAGACAGGAACCCCTGTTCCTGTACTGTAACACTAAGATATATAATCTATCTTAACTGTAAAAACTATTAATTAATTATCTGGTTCGAAGATATTAAAGATTATATATATTATATAAATTATATATATAATAATTTTTTTATATTTAACTTAGCCTGGATAACAACGTTTAAACCTAGATTAACCTTATATATTTATAACTTAAACCGAATTATTTTTTTGTATAAAATTATAAAATAACTATTATATTTTTAATTAATTAAGGAGTAAAAATTAAGTTAAATATAAAATTTTTAAATATAAAATATAATAATCAATAAATAATATAATTTATTAATTTTAACGTATACTTTTATAAATAAAATTACGACATATAAATATATATAATTAAGGCGACCACCCCATCATCGGGCCACCCCCCCAGCGGGCCACCATTTCCACATACAAAATCGCCAAAATCACTATATTTTCATTTACCATTTAAAATTTCACAAACCTTTAGAAAATTATAAGGTCTTCGTAATAATGATCACATTTGACGACCTTAATTGTTAAAAATAGTTGGGGATTTCTAATAATTACGCAATATTTTTAAACTTTTTTGGTTTCCGAAAAGCTTTTTATTATATATTTTCAACCTATTAAGAAAAAAAATCATAACTTTTTTAATATTAGAAGTAACAAAAAGAAATTTTATATATAATTAGTTACGTTAAAAAGCTATATAATTCAGGTTTCCTTCTTTAAATATCGTATTTAAATAAAAAGATATATTATAAGGTTTAATGCAGCCAGCTGGCATAAGGTTCATCAGAGTCGAAGCTTATCGGCAACCACGCATCAGTCTGCTTCAGAGTGAGGTTCTATGGGACTGAGGTATACAATCTATCTTAACCGTGAAAACTATTAATCAGTTATCGTATTCGAAGATACTGGGTATAATATCTATCGTATGGATTATATGTGTAATAATTTTCTGTATATTTGGCTCAGCCTAGAAAATAAGGCTTGAACCTATATTAACCTTGCAAAAAGATATATTATAATATAAAAAAGCGGAGGAAAAGTGGAGTAATTTTTATATGGGAAAAATGATACCCTTATTTTAAATATTAATAATACGACGTATATATAACGAACCTGTTATACATCCACCTGGAGGTATGAGCAGTATCCGAAATGGGAGTTCTTGATTTATAGGTAATAATAGCATAATAAATGGGGTGTTCGTTAAAAAGATTTGCAGATTTTTCCTTTAATTAGAGAACGGTATAGTTATCTTTAGTTAAAAGCTTAAATTAATAGCTAAAAAGCGAAATTAAATAAGTACTATTTACATAAAAAACCGATTATTATATATCCATCCTGGATTTAATAAATATGTCGTAGATTTGTGTAATCTGTAGGATTTGTCCCAGATTACCTAAATCCTCCAGATTATTAGGTTTTGGCGCGGGGAAAGCCAAGCTTTTCCTTATCCGAAAATTAGCCGTAAGGAGCTTATACCAGGCCCCGGAGGCCGGTTTTTTTAAGATAGGAACCCTTATTTTTATACTATAACATTATTTTCCCTTTTTAAGGATTTTTGTTCCAAAGATAAAAACCGTAAGTAGCCTTTTTGTTTTATTAGAAAGGTTTTTTCATAGCTTTTTAGCTAACTCTATTATAATAGGTCGAATTAAAAAAGGAAAAAAAAAACCACGCAAAAATTAACGCGATATTCGTAACATTCGTACTGATTTAATCAGAATTTTTGGGATTAAAGCTTTCCCTTATTCTAACTATATTCGGTTTGGCGAAATTAATTATTTTTATTCCTTAAAGTATTTAATTTGTAATTATTATACCCGTTACCAGCGATTTTCTTGTAACGTTTTGGTTATGAACTTCTTAAAAAAGGTAAACGAAACGCAAAAACGTTTATAAAAAGAATAACGTAAGCTTAAGGACGAATTCTTAACGTATTAGGAAGCAGCTGAAAAAAAAATGAGGGAATTTATCAGCCGGTTAAAGCGTTTATGGTTGCAGTAGGATTTTCTTAAAAAAAGGGTTATAAAAATGTTAAAAAAAAGGGTTAAAATTAAATTAATTAAAAAAACGGGAAAAGTTAAAGAAGAAGTAACGTCGTATAAAAATAAAGTAAGCTTAGTTAGCTTTTAAGATAAACGTTATAACGGAGACGTTTTTTTTCGATTAGAACGCTGTAGGCCTGGATTTAGGCGGGGGACCGTTATCGCCTGCGACCTTGGCCGTATTAGAAACGGTCGGTTAGGATTTTGCCGATAAAAATCCTTAATTAAATCTATCGTATTCGTTAGGTATTTAAGTGGTTTTTATATATTATTTTTAGGTAAGTAATTTAATTACTTAACCAGGTACTGGATTTTACTTTTAATTATTTTAAAGTTTAATATTTTTTCGATTTCGTATTTGTTATTGTTTTTATCGATTTCGAAATTTTTCTTAAACGGAACGTTTTTTGGGGTTAGTTTTCATAAGAAAATATGAAATATAAGATATATTTTTATAGTTTTGGGTAATAATAATCGGTAATTAGTTTTTGAAATAATTTTTTTAATTTTAAACGGATTAAGTTCTTTAAAATTAAATTTATCGTTAGGTTTTTTCGTTTTAATTTAAGAAAAATTTAACGTTATATTTTGTTTTTAATATAATAAGTAAATTTTATTTCCTTTCGTTAAAATTAATCCTTTAATTTTTTTTATTAAATATTAGGCCATTTTTTATTATAAAAATTATAACTTAATTTAAAGTTAGGTTTATATTATTTTACTTTTTATTATTATTATTTTTGTTTATAAGGTTATTATAATAATAATTAGTATTTTACGTACTGATTATTTTGGCCGTTAAATTACCGCGTTATATTTATATATAATTATATAAAATAATACGTTTATATTTTCGTTAACGGACGTATTATAAGTTATTTATGTAAATAACAAAAGTTTAATTTAATTATTTTTTTAATAATTAACGTAATTTCGAAAGTATTATTTTAAAGTTTGATTTAATCGGTTTATTTAGTTATTTATTTGGGGATAATAAATTATCGAAAATTTAAGCTTAATATCGATTTGTTTAAAAAAGTTGGTACCGAATTTGGAAATAAAAAATTTATTTCGATCGGAAATAATTTTTTTTGGTATTCCGTATTTGTCGAAATAATACCGAATAAAAACGTAAGTTAATTATTTTATTATTACGGTTTTTTTAAAAAGTAAAAAATATTTATATTTAGTAAATATATTAACGATTATTTATACCGTATTATATTCGATTTTAATAATAAGGTTTTTCGATATAAAAAAATTAATAATAAAATTTTAAATTATAATATTTTATATTTTATTAAGTATATTTATAAGTTTTAATAAATTATATGGTTTATAACAGATTATTTTAACCTTATTATAAACGTTATAATCTTTAATTATTTATTTAATTATCCGGCAAAATTTTAAAAAGTCGTATTTTTTTTAAAATCGTTTAATAATTTTAAATATTTTTTGATATTTATATAAAGGATTTTTGTAAAATTTTTTAATAAATTTTTTTTTATTAACGGGGGATATAAATTTTATTACCAAATAATAATTAATTTTTATTATTTTTTTTAACTATTTAATTTTTTTTCGTTTTTTTAAGTCGTAAAAACTTTTAAATTAAATTAATTTTTTTAAAATAAATTGTTTTAAGGTTATATATAATTATATTATTTTATCGTTTTTACGATATAATATTTATATATATCGTTTAAAAACTTTCGAATTATAATTTTTTTTTAATTTAAAATATCCGTTTAAATATTTTTTTTGCTTTTAATATAATAAATTTTAAAGTTAAATTTTAATAAGAAAATTATTTAATTTTTATGGCATTTATTTAATTTTTAAGTTATTATAAATTAAATAAGATTTTTATATTTTAAATAAATATCGAATAATTTTTTAATTTTATTAAAGAATAGTTTTTATTTTTTAAGTATTAAAATAATTATTAGTAATTTTTTATCGTAAATAAGATATTTAAGTTTTGCGTTTTTAAAAGTTTTGGAAAAATATATTATTAAGTATTATTTTCCGTTATTTTTTAATTATTTTAAAATTATTTTAAGTCGTTTTTTTTTATTATAATTTGGTAATTTAATTACCGGGGCGTTAATAATTTTATTTTTAATTTCTTAAAAAGTTTTTTTTGTTTTTTTTAAAAGTTTAAATTTTTTTTCGATATATTTTTTGGTAATAAGTTTTGTTAAAGGATTAATAAGTTTATTATAATTTTGAATTAAGGGTTATACGTAGCCAGTAAATTTTAAAAATTAACGAATATTAATAATAATATTATTATTAAGGATTAGTTAATTTTTGATAATTTTTAATTCAGAATTTTGGATTTGAATTTGTTTTAAAGTAATAATAAAGTTTAAAAAATTTAGTTTTTAGGTATATTATACGGTTTTTTTTTGCGTTTATTAATAAATTAATTTTTTCGAAAACTTTTAATATTTAAACGATATATTTTTTATACTTTTTTAAAGTTTCCGAATAAATAAAAATATCGTTTAAGTAAACGAAAACGAATTTATTTAAAAATTTCCGTAAGATAATAATAAGTATACATTAAAAATTAACTGGGATATTAATTAAACCTTATAATATAATTTTATATTTGTAATATTTTGTAACGAACCTGTTATACGTCCACCTGGAGGTATAAGCAGTATCCGAAATGGGGGTTTTTAATTTGCAGGTAATAATAACTAATAAATAAGGTGTTCGTTAAAAAGATTTATGGATTTTTTACTTAATTAAAAAACGGTACAGTTATTTTTAGTTAAAAGCTTAAATTAATAACTAAAAAACGAAATTAAATAAATGTTATTTATAAAAAGAAACCGTCCGTTATATATATATTTATCCTGGATTTAATAAATATGTCGTAAATTTATATAATTTATATAATTTATATAATTTAATCCAAAATTATTTAAATTATTTAAATTAATTAAATTACTTAAACTTTGGCGTAAGGAAACTAAGTTTTTTTTTACTTAAGGTTTATCCGGTCGGAACCTTTTTTAAAAACTTCCGAAAATAAGTTTTTTTAAAACAAAAATCCTTATTTTTATACTATAATACTATTTTCCCTTTTTAAAGATTTTTATCTTAAAGATAAAAACCGTAAGTATCCTTTTTTGTTTTATTAAAGGGGTTTTTTTTAAGTTTTTTTTTGTTAATTTTATTATAATAAATTATATTTAAAAAAAAAAAAAAAAAATAAAATTACGCCTAAATTAACGCGATTTCCGTAATATTCGTATTAATTTAATAAAAATATTTGGTACCAAAATATTTTTTTGTTTTAATTACGTTCGGTTTAAAAAAACCGACTGTTTTTTTATTTTAAGGCAGTAAAATTATAATTATTACATCCGTTATTAACGTTTATTTTATAACGTTTTAGTTATAAATTCTTTAAAAAAAGTAAATAAGATTTAAGACCGTTTATTCCGGAAATAGCAAAAAATTAAAAATAATTTTTTAACGTTTTAAAAAATTGCGAAAAAAAAATAAAAGGCGGTAAAAAAAAGGTTAGTTAAATTACGGCGTTAACAAAACGAAAAATTAAAAAAATTTATTAAAAAATTAAAACGGTTATATTTTTAATAAAACCTTTTTAAAAAAAGGGTTTTAAAAATATTAAAAGAAGGTTTAAAGTTAAATTAATTAAAAAAACGGAAAAGGTTAAAAAAAAAGTAACGTCGTATAGAAATAAAATAAACGTAACTTACTTTTGAAATAAATGTTATAATAAAAGCGTTTACTTTTTTCGGGTAAAACGTCGAAAATTTAGATTTAGGTAGGGGATTATTATCGCCTGTAACCTTGGCCGTATTAGAAACGGTCGGTTAAAATTTTACCGATAAAAATTTTTAATTAGGTTTATCGTATTCGTTAAGTATTTAAGTAATTCTTATATATTATTTTTAAGTAAGTAATTTATCCATTTAATTAAGTACTAAATTTTATTTTTGATTATTTTAAAATTTAATATTTTTTCGATTTCGTATTTATTATCGTTTTTTTCGATTTTAAGGTTTTTTTCGAACGGGGCGTTTTTCGGTATTAGTTTTAATAGGGAAATATAAAATATAAGGTATATTTTTATGGTTTTGAATAATAATAGTTTATAGTTAATTTTCGAAATAACTTTTTTAATTTTAAACGGATTAAGTTTTTTAAAATTAAATTTATTATTAGGCCTTTTTATTTTAATTTAAAAAAGGTTTAACGTTATATTTTGTTTTTAACGTAATAAATAAACCTTATTTCCTTTTGTTAAAATTAATCCCTTAATTCTTTTTTTATTATAATATTAAGCCATTTTTTGTTACAAAAATTATAACTTAATTTATAATCGGGTTTATATTATCTTAATTTTTGTTATTATTATTTTTATTCGTAAAGTTATTATAATAATAATTAGGGCCTTACGTATTAATTATTTTAATCGTTAGGTTATTACGTTATATTTATATACGGTTATATAAAGTAATATATTTATGTTTTTATTAATAAACGTATTATAAGTTATTTATATAAATAATAAAAATTTAATTTAATTATTTTGCTAATAATTAACGTAATTTCGAAGATATTGTTTTAAAGTTTAATTTAATCGTTTTATTTAATTATTTATTTGGGGGTAATAAGTTATTAAAAATTTAAACTTAGTACCGATTTGCTTAAAAAAACTGGTATTAAATTTCGATATAAAAAGTTTATTTCGATTAAAAATAATTTTTTTTAATATTTTATATTTATTAAAATAATATCGAATAAAGGCGTAAATTAATTATTTTGCTATTATAATTTTTTTAAAAGGTAAAAAATATTTATATTTAATAAGTTTGTTAATAATTACTTATATCGTATCGTATTTAATTTCGGTAATAAGGTTTTTTAATATAAAAAAATTAATAATAAAATTTTAAATTATGGTATTTTATATTTTATTAGGTATATTTATAAATTATAATAAACCATACGGCTTATAACAAACTATTTTTATTTTGTTATAAATATTATAATCTTTAATTATTTATTTAATTATTTAATGGAATTTTAGGAAATCGTATTTTTTTTAAAATCGTTTGGTAATTTTAAATATTTTTTGATATTTATATAAAGGATTTTCGTAAAACTTTTTGACAAATTTTTTTTGTTACTAGCGGGAAATGTAAATTTTACCGCGAAATAATAATTGGTTTTTATTATTTTTTTTTAATTATTTAATTTTTTTTTATTTTTTTAAATCGTAAAAATTTTTAAGTTAAGTTAACTTTTTTAAAGTTAATTATTTTAAAGTTATATATAATTATATTATTTTATTATTTTTACGATATAATATTTATATATATCGTTTGGAAATTTTAAAGTCGTAATTTCTTTTTTGGCTTAAAATATCCGTTTAGATATTTTTTTTGCCTTTAATATAATAAATTTTAAAGTTAAACTTGGATAAAAAAATTATTTAATTTTTATAACGTTTATTTAATTTTTAGGTAATTATAAATTTGGTTAAATTTTTATGGTTTAAATAAATATCGAATGGTTTTTTAGTTTTATTAAGGAATAATTTTTATTTTTTAAATGTTAAAATAATCGTTAATAATTTTTTATCGTAAATAAAATATTTAAGTTTTGTATTTTTTAAGGCTTTAAAAAAATATGTTATTAAGTATTACTTTTTATTATTTTTTAATTACTTTAAAATTATTTTAAGGGCGTAATTTAAAGCGTTTGTTTTAAATCGTTTTTTTTTGTTATGGTTTAGTAACTTAATTACCGGAACGTTAATAATTTTGTTTTTGATTTTTTGGAAACTTTTTTTCGTTTTTTTTGGAAATTTAAATTTTTTTCCGACGTATTTTTTAGTAATAAGTTTAATAAAAAGGTTAATAAATTTGCCGTAATTTTAAATTAAGGGTTGTATATAGCCGGTAAATTCCAGAAATTAACGAATGTTAATAATAATAATTTTATTTAAGATCGGCTAATTTTTAATAATTTTTAATTTAGAATTTTGGATTTAAATTTATTTAAGGATAATAATAAAATTTAAAAAGTTTAATTTCTGGATATACCAAACGTTTTTTTTTTGCGTTTATTAATAAGTTAGCTTTTTTTAAGGCTTTTAATATTTAAGTAATATACTTTTTATGTTTTTTTAGGATTTTTAAGTAAATAAAAATATCGTTTAAATAAACGAAAACGAATTTATTTAAAAATTTCCGTAAAATAATAATAAATATGTACTAAAAATTAGTTAGAATATTAATTAAGCTTTATAGTATAACTTTATATTCGTAATATTTATGAATAATTTTAAAAGTAATTTTCCATTTTTTGTTTTTAATTATTCGAATTAAGTAATAATTATTTAGTAAGTTTAAAGTTATGAATTATTTGGTTTTATTAATATTTTCCTATATGGTATTTATTAACGTTAAAGGATATTTATTTTTAATAATGATATCGTTAAGCTATCGGTAATTATAAATTCGTCGGTATATTAAATTTTTATTTTTATCGATTTTAATTTTGTTATTTTTTATTTTTAGTATTATTATAATTAGATATTTTATAAGTAACTTAAATTTTTAAATATAATTTTTTTTAAGGTTTCGTTAAAGGTTTTTTTAAAAAGTTTTGGTTTTTTTAAGGTTTATATAATAAATTTGATAAAGTTTTAAATGGTATCTTTTTTTAATAGGAATTTTATAATTTTATTAATTATAATTAGGTAATTTTTTTTTGGTTCGTTTTTTAAATAATTTTTTAAACCGTCGATATTTAAGAGGTATTATTATTATAAGGTTGGAAACTTTAGCTTTTTTAATTATGTAATAAATTTTATGGAATTTTTTTTTAGAATTTTTTTATGAAAGTGTTTATTTTTTCCAGTTAATTTATAGATTATTAAAACGAAATTACGGTATTTTTAAAATAATATTATGTTTTGAGATATCGGCGATATTAAAAATAATTCGTTTTAAATATTTTTGTATTTAGATTTTAAATTTTTTTATTTTTCGAAAAATTTGTCCGTTATCGTAGGTAGATAAGTTTTTATTAACCGTTTGTAATTTGTAAGATTGCCGTTTGTATTTTTAAGGAATTTAATATTTTTCGGTTATTTTGGAGGAAATAAAATTTCTTTTTATTCCGGAATCGATTATGGTATTAAATGTTTTATTTCCGTAATAAATAAGGATTTCGATCTAATTCCGTATTTTTTTTTTTGCCTTATATAAGGTTTTGTATATAAGGGCTTTTTGATATTTTATTTTCGAAAACCTTTGCCGTTTTTTGATTAATAGGTTTTAGGGGTTAAAAGGCGTTTTTATTTACGTACTTTCCTGGTTGTATGTTTAATATAATGGTTATTTATGTATTTAAACCATTTTTTGTTACCGAATTAATATTTAAAGATAATTTTTTTTTTTTAGCTTTTTTTTGGATTTTATATTTCGCGAATTATTGGGTTAAAAGGGTAGATTTTCGAAGGGGGTATTTTTATAGTTAAGAAATCGTATTTGTCGTACGGTATTAACGTGTAATATAAATATTTTTGCGTTATAGTTTTCTGGTTTTGTTTTAATTCGGGATATAAGTAATAAAATTTAGGGTAATTTGGTTATTAGGGGGTTTTTATATATCTGTATTTATTATCTGGTTTTGTAAGTATTTTTTCGTTATATTTTAGCTAAAAGTCGTTATTTTTTTTGGTACGTTAATAAATAAGGTAGTTATAATCGTAATAAATAATAAAATGCAAAAGTTTATAATTATTTATTAATTTGGGATATATTATATATTTAGAAAAAATGTAATATTTGGAAGATAATTATTTATGGTTATCGAAATTTTTTTGTAATTAACCGTTTTGGTCGTATATTTTATATTTTTGTATATCGAGGTAATAAGTATATTTTAACGTAATAATTATTTTAAAGTTCGTTTATTTTAGATAATATTTGTAAGCTTTAGTTATAACATTTTTATAAATAGTATAATTTTTATAATTTGGGTCGTCGTTTTTAATTTGTTAATTATAATAATAATAAATTCTTAATTAGCAAAAGTAATATTTATTTTCTTTTTATTTTCGTTTTTATCGTTTATATTTTATTCGGCCGTACGGATTTTTTTTTTGGGCTGGAAAATTTTATCTTTTTGAAAATTTTTTTAAGGATTTTCTTTTTTCGTTAGAAAATAATATTCGTTTTTAAAATGGCCTTTTTTGTTATAGTTAAAATATTTAATTTTGGATTTGTTTTTTTTGGATTTCGTTAAAATAATATTAGTTTTTTTTTGGAATTTATTTTTTGGTTTTTTGTTGTTACTGGAACGTTTATTATTATTTCGTTTGCCGGTACCTTTTTTTTTAAGGTATTAATTAAAAATATGTCGGTCGGAAATAATAATTTTATCGATATATTTTTTAAAGGGTTTTTTTTTAAGGATTTTGAATATTTTATCCTTAATTTGTTTTTTTAGGCCGTTATAAAAAAGGAAAAATAACGTTTTTTCCGGTAATTTAAAGATAATTATTAATCGATTAAATTTAGTTACGTATTTAGTAATTAATATAATTTATTTTAGGTCGTATATTTTTTTGATTACGTATTATTATTTATCGGTATTTCCGTATAAGGTTCGTATCCGTTTTTTAAAATATTTGTAATTATTAAAGACGTAATTAGTAGCGTTTAAGTAATTATCGGGAAAATATATTAAATAATTATTAAAAATGAATTTAAATTAATCGAATATTTTTTCGGTAAGTAATTAGGAAATAATTATAATTTTTTGGTAATTTTCCGTTAAAAAATTTTTATATTACTTAAGGTAAAGTTTAACTTTAACCAGGAATTTTTTTATATTTATGGATTTATCGTAAAGTTTGGAAATAATTAATTTATAACCTTTAATATTAGGTATTTTATGGTAAGTAAAAAAAAGTATTATTTTTTTTCGTTTTCGGCTAAATAACGGAAGGATAAGAGTTTATGGGTAAAGGGTAAGTGTTTTAAAGAAGGATGTTAAAGTTTTCGGATAAGAAATAGTTTTTAAAGTTATAAAAATCTTTTTTAATTATTAAACGAATTTGGTATTTTTTTTTTGAAGTTTTACGATTTTTTCGGTTATAAGGTTTAATCGTTAATTAATCGTAAATTTTTTTTTTTTTTCCGTATTTACGGTAAGAACTTTTTTAATTTTTTTTTTATGGTTTAATTTTTTAGGTTATATTTTAATAATTTTTTTTGCTTTTTTTGGGGTAAGGGTTAATTATTATTAAAAAAAAAAAATTTTTTTTAATTTTTAATTTTGGTTATTTTTAGTAATATATTATCGATTAATTAAAAAAATTTTTTAATAAAAAGTAGGTTATATAATCCGGTTATTAATTTTTTACCGATTAATAACGGAAATCGAATATATTATTTATTTATTAAACGTCGTTTTATAATATTATTTTTATTAAGTTTAAAAAAATTTATGCTTAATTAGGCCTTAAATTATTCGTTAATTATTAATTAAGAAATTATTAAAATGTAACGAATTTATTATACGTTTACTTAAAAGTATAAATAATATCCGAAATAAGGATTTTTAATTTATAAGTAATAATAATTAATAAATAAAGTATTCGTTAAAAAAATTTGTAAACTTTTTATTTAATTAAAAAACGATATAATTATTTTTGGTTAAAAGTTTAAATTAATAATTAAAAAGCGAAATTAAATAAATATTATTTATAAAAGGAAACCGTCCGTTATATATATATCCATCCTGGATTTAATAAATATATCGTAAATTTATATAATTTATGTAATTTATGTAATTTAATTTAAAATTATTTAGATTATTTAGATTAATTAGATTATTTAAACTTTGGCACGGGAAAGCCAAGCTTTTCCTTGCCCGAAGTTTACCCGGTCGGAACCTTCCTCAGAAACCTCCGAGGACAGGTCTCTTTAAGACAGGAACCCCTGTTCCTGTACTGTAACATATTTATAGATAATTTTAAAAGTAAATTTTTATTTTTTGTTTTTAATTATTCGAATTAAGTAATAACGGTTTAATAGGTTTAACGTAATATATTATTTAATTTTATTAATATTTTTCCTTATAATATTTATTAATATTAAAAGATATTTATTTTTGATAATAATATCGTTAAATTATTTATAATCGTAAATTTATTAATATATTAAATTTTTATTTTTATTAATTTTAATTTTGTTATTTTTTATTTTTGGTATTATTATAATTAAATACTTTATAAATAATTCGGATTTTTAAATATAATTATTTTTTAAGTTTCGTTAAAAACTTTTTAAAAATTTTTTAATTTTTTAAGGTTTATATGGTAAATTTAATAAAATTTTAAATAATATTTTTTTTGATAAGAATTTTATAATTTTATTAATTATAGTTAAATAATTTTTTCGAATTCGTTTTTTAAATAGTTATTTAAACCGTCGATATTTAAGGGATATTATTATTATTAGGTTAAACATTTTGGTTTTTTTAATTATGTAATAAATTTTATAAAATTTTTCTTTAAAATTATCCTATAAAAGCGTTTATTTTTTCTAGTTAATTCGGGAATTATTAAAACGAAATTATGGTATTTTTAAAATAATATCGTATTTTAAAATATCGGTAATATTAAAAGTAATCCGTTCCGAATATTTTTATATCTGGATTTCGAATTTTTTAATTTTTCGGAAAATTCGGCCGTTATCGTAAATAAATAGGTTTTTATTTACCGTTCGTAGCTTATAAAATTAATATTTATATTTTTAAAGGATCCGATATTTTTCGGTTATTTTTAAAAAAAATAAAGTTTTTTTTTATTCCGGAGTTAATTATAACGTTAAATATTTTGTTTTTATAATAAATAAAAATTTCGATTTAATTCCGTATTTTTTTTTCGTATAAGATTTTGTATATGCGGGTTTTTCGATGCCTTATTTTCGAAAACTTTTGTAATTTTTTGGTTAATATATTTTAAAGGTTAAAAGGCGTTTTTATTTGCGTATTTTCCGGGTTATATACTTAATATAATGGTTATTTATGTATTTAAATTATTTTTTATTATTAAGTTGGTATTTAAAGATAATTATTTTTTTTCTGGCTTTTTTTTAAGTTTTATATTTTGCGAATTATCGGGTTAAAGGGGTAAATTTCCGAAAAGGGTATTTTTATAATTAGGAAATCGTATTTATCGTATGGTATTAGTGCGTAATATAAATATCTTTACGTTATAGCCTTTTAGTTTTGTTTTAATTCGGGATGTAAGTAATAAAACTTAAGGTAATTTGGTTATTAAGGGATTTTTATATATTTGTATTTATTATCTGGTTTTATAAGCGTTTTTTATTATATTTTAATTAAAAATCGTAATTTTTTTTGGTTCGTTAATAAATAAAATAGTTATAATTATAATAAATAATAAAATACAAAAGTTTGTAATTATTTGCTGGTTTAAAATATATTATATATTTGGGAAAAATGTAATATTTGAAGGATAATTATGTATAATTATCGAAATCTTTTCGTAATTAACCGTTTTAATCGTATATTTTATAATTTTATATATTAAGATAATAAGTATATTTTAATATAATAGTTATTTTGGAATTCGTTCGTTTTGGATAATATTTATAAGTTTTGGTTATAATATTTTTATAAATAGTATAATTTTTATTATTTGGGTTATTATTTTTAATCCTGTTAATCGTAATAATAGTAAATTTCTGATTAACGGAAGTAAGGTTTACTTTTTTTTATCCTTATTTTCGTTATTTGTATTTCGTTCGGCCGCGCGGAATTTTTTTTTTTTTTGGGTTGGGGAATTTTATTTTTTTGAAAATTCTTTTGGAGATTTCCTTTTTTTATTGGAGAGTGATATTTATTTTTAAAATGGCCCTTTTTGCCATAATTAATGTATTTAATTTTGGATTTATTTTTTTTGGATTCCGTTAAAGTAATGCTGGTTTTTTTTTGGGATTTATTTTTTAATTTTTTGTTATTATTAAAACGTTTATCGTTATTTCGTTTGCTGGTATTTTTTTTTAAGGTATCGATTAAAAATACGTCGGTCGGAAATAATAGCTTTATTTATATACTTTTTAAAGGGGTCCGTTTTAAGTATTTTAAATATTTTATTTTTAACTTAAAATTTTAGGCCGTCGTAATAAGGGAAAAATAACGTATTTTGGAATAATTTAGAAATAATTGTTAGCCGGTTAAACTTAATTATATATTCGGCTGTTAATATAGTTTGCTGAAATTTATATATTTATTTAACCGTATATTATTATTTATTTATATTTTTAAACGAAATTTATATTCGTTTTTAAAAGTTTTTATAATTATTAAAGATGTAATTAATAATATTTAAATAATCGTCGGAAGGATTTATTAAGTAATTATTAAAACTGGGTTTAAATTAATCGAATATTTTTTTAATAAGTAACTGAAAAATAATTATTATTTTTTAGTATTTTTCCGTAAAAGAATTTTTATATTACTTAAAGTAAAATCTAATTTTAATTAAAAAAAATTTTATATCCGTAAATTTATTATAAGGTTTAAGAATAATTAACTTATAACTTTTAATATTAAGTATTTTATGGTAAATAAGAGTAAATATAATTTTTTTCGTTTTCGACCAAATAGGGGAGGGGTAAGTATTTATGGATAAGGGGTAGGTATTTTAAAAAAAGGTACCGGAATTTTCGGTCGGGAAGTAATTTTTAAAAAAACGGAAGTTTTTTTTAATTATTAAACAAATTTAGCGTTTTCTTTTTAAAATCTTACGACCTTTTTAGTTATTAAATTTAGTCGTTAGTTAATTATAAATTTTCTTTTTTTCCTTTTCCAAGTTTTATAATAAAAACTTTTTAAAATTTTTTTTTTGTCGGATTTTTTAGGCTGGATTTTAATAATTTTTTTTATTTCTTTAAAAATAAGGGTAAGTTATTGTTAAAAGGAAAAAAGTTTTTCTTATCCTTTAAATCTTATAATTACCGGTACTATGTTATTAATTAATTAAAAAACTTTTTCGATAAGGAATATATTATATAATTTAATTATTAATTTTTTATTAGTTAATAAGGGAAATCGAATATGTTATTTATCTGCTAAACGTCGTCCTATAATATCGTTTTTATTAAATTCAGTAAAATTTATGTTTAATTAGGCCTTAAATTATTCGTTAATTATTAATTAAGGAATTATTAAAATATAACGAACTTATTATATATTTACCTGGAAATATAAGTAATATCCGAAATGGAGGTTTTTAATTTATAAGTAATAATAACATAATAAATAAAATATTTATTAAAGAAATTTACGGATTTTTTCCTTAATTAGAAAATAATATAATTACCTTTAGTTAAAAATTTAAATTAATAATTAAAAAGCGAAATTAAATAAATGCTATTTATATAAAAAACCGATTATTATATATCCATCCTGGATTTAATAAGTATATCGTAAATTTATGTAATCTGTAGGATTTATTCCAAATTACCTAAATCCTCCAGATTACCAGGTTTTGGCGCGGGAAAAGCCAAGCTTTTCCTTACCCGAAGATCAGCCGTAAGGAGTTCATACCAGGCCCCGGAGGCCGGTCCTTTCAAGATAGGAACCCCTGTTCCTATACTGTAACAGTATATTAAAGACAAATAAATTAATATTTTAATTACTTATTAAATAACGGGTAGATTTAAATTTAAAAATAACCCCATAATTTTACCTATTTTTATTACGTACTTATTTGCAAACAAATCCAGTTGTTCGATCTTAACAATTTGTTATAAAATTTGTATGGAAAATTGTTAACGTTATATTTTCGTAACTTCGACCTTGATTTTTTTAATATAAATATTAATATTTTCAAATAACACTTTATAAGCCGCGTTACTTATTAGCCTTATTTATTATCCCGTTAAACGCTTTTTAATATCTATTTTTGTTAATTAATTAAAAATATGCAGTTTTGTTGATTTTGTATAGGAATTGGTGGTCCGCTGGGCGGGTGGCCCGTTTATGGGGTAATTGCCTTATTATTTTTAAAACTTATAAAAAATATCATGAAGGTAAAATATATATTTACGATTATATATTAATTAATAAATTAATATAACCTTTAATACGTAAATTTTTTAAACTTTTTATAAAATAATTAAAATTTATAAATATTATTAAATTTTTATTTCACAGAAAATTAATTTAAAAATATTCTTTTTAAAAATAATTAATTACAGGATTTAATTACCGGGCGAAAAGTAAAATAAATAATTGCGGCTTTAAGACGTAATAAAGTATAATAATTAACGCCGTAACCGTATTAAGGCGTTAAGGGGGTATGTTAGGTAGTAGGGGTTGCGCTAGTACCCCATATACGGAAAGGCTCCCTCTGATCGGACCATATATATTCCGTGGACAGATTATGTTAAAGTGCGGTGCGCGTTTAAAAGCACCTGCAACTAGTCAGGCAATGCAATATAACTGATGACCCCTATATCTGACAGTTATGTTACATTACATCATTAGTTGCAGGCATTCTAGAACGCGTACTGCACTTTAATGTAATCTGTCCACGGAACATATATGGTCCGATTAGAGGGAGTCTTTCCGTATATGGAGTGCTAGCGCACCCTCTGCTAGCTGACAGCTAGTTACGTACGCTTTCGTAACGGGTACTAATATTTGAAGTAGTCTAACCACGGAACATATATGTTCCGATCAGAGGGATCTCTCCGTATATGGGGTGCTAGCGCACCCCCTGCTAGCTGACAAAAACATCCTTAAATATACATAAATAATAACAATCGAGAGAAAGCGATACCAGAGACAACAGCAGCAATTTCCACTAGTAGCAAAGCTAACTAAGCCAGGGCTTAGCTAACAGACTTAGCCTTCAGCTAGGTCTGACATTCCTGTCCTGCCGAAAACCCCAAGACTTTAGCAGCAGCACCTTTTATAACAGAACCGACAGAATGTACAAAACCGAAAGAGGATTTTAGGGGACGCTTTAGGCCATGATAGGTCTATGTAGACTTGGTGGGTACCTGTTTCAGACCAACACCCTTAGGGACTCTAAAAAGCCAGTAGATAACCACAGCAGCGGCGACGTTAAAACCGATGTACACCCATAGCAGCCCAAAGTTGCGCCAACGATCTGCGTAGTCGATGTTGAAGTTGGCAAGGAACTGACTAGTGCTTGACAGCGGGCAATATCTGCAAACGTCCGTTGCGGTAGGGTTGAGCATTTGTCCGCCAGTGGCAGAGGCATACGGGCCCAAAAACTCGCCGCAAGTAAGATTCATAGGTGGCACCATCTGCAACTCTTCGTTGGGCGCGCAGACCACCTCGCTGCCGTAGATTGATGCCGACATGACGCCGCTCACCAAATAGGTCGCTGGGGATACGTGATACATGAAGTCGCGCCATATGGACGGCAGGTCCGCACGTGTAACGCCCACGCTGCAGCGCCGTTAGCCAGCCTGGTCTCCCCGCCTATCACACTAGAGCCAGAGCAGAAAATGTGATGTCAAAGATAACAAGAGCAGACTCACCCGCAAAAGGATATGCATAGCATCCACATCAGGCTGGCAAGAGTACCGGCCATGTCAGGTGTGTCGAAAATGATGATAACGAGATGAGAGAAAGTGCTGGTGAAGAGAAAGAATTGCCAGAGGAACAGGAACACGAGGAAGCCACGAATTGAGACATCATCAGCTGTGGTATTGTGTTGGAAGCCGACCGGGTAGTACCAGCAGAAGTACACTATGGCAGCCAAGATGGTATTCCACCCCATCTCTACAACGATGTTGGACAGAAGATATGCTGAAGCTTTTGTTAGGATGGGCAGTGTAGAGCTGTTTTAGGTTTGCAGTGGGACTTACTTTGCCACTTGTACATCTTGGATGTCCGCTCACGCACCTCATATATGGCGCGTTGGGGCACAAAGAAGGGCATGATCTGCTCGTTTAAATTGCCGAAGAGGACCAAGTACATAAAAAATGCGTAGAGTTGGTTTTGTAAGCCCTGAAGAGTGTTGGTGGCGTTGAAGCTGAAGCCGATATATAAGGACTAGAGACTTTACTGTAAGGGTTTTCTCCTGCGTGGTTGGGAAGGTACAAAGCCACTTACGGAGAGAATGGCAAGCGAGGCCTTTGAATAGATGTACGTAGGGGATCGCCAATAGTGGGTGACAGTACGTTTGAAAACCTCCCATGACTGAACAGTGATGGGGGCGACAAACTCGCGATGCTGAGATGCATCTACCTGCTGGGTTGTCGTAGCCGGGCCAGTCCAGTCGGCACGGTCGCGCAGTCTCTGGAGCTCGGCCTGCACCTCATTGTACTCAGGCGAAGAGCGCCAGATGGCAAACCAGTCCAACGCACCCTCACCTGGCGCGGTGGATTCCAGCATCCATTCAGCGGGGTTTGCATCCGAAGGGCACTTGGGCGCCCCGTTGCGCTCCAGGTAGCTGACCAAGGTAGATGCACCTGCCCCAAGTTCTGCCTTGCGCATGAGTACGTTGCACCGATAAAATAAATCAAGTTTAGACAGGCTTACTTACCACCAAAGTATATAGTCTTACCACCGGGTTGTAGTAGCAAAAGACGATCAAATCGTTGAAAGAGCATCGCGGACGGCTGATGGATGGTACAGAGAACGGCTTGCCCACGAGCAACAAGCTTTTCGATGAGGTCACACACAGCCCATGACGTCTGGGAGTCGAGACCAGACGTCGGCTCGTCCAAGAAGACAAGAAGCTGGGGACGAGCAGCAAGCTCAACACCGATAGTTAGTCGCTTGCGTTGTTCGACGTTAAGCCCGCTGCCCGGTGTACCGATAATGGCATCGGCGAATTCCCGCATGCTCAGCAATTCAATAACTTCAGTGACGTAGGCAAGCTTCTCTTCCCTGGGGATCTCGGCCGACTGGCGTAGGAGTGCGCTAAATTCTAATGCTTCTCTCACGGTCATAGTATCAAGATGTATATCCTGTTGCTGGACATATCCAACTCGATGCTGGAAGGAGGCGTCCGTGGGTTTGCCATCGATGAGGGTATCACCAGAGACCACCCCCATGGTGACTCGCTTGGCAAGTGTGTCTAATAATGTCGTCTTCCCGGCTCCGGATGCGCCCTGTCTTCCCAGTCAGCCTCCGATTTCTATAGATATGCTGGTCGATGGCCTGTCAACTTACCATCAGGGCAGTGGAAGTTCCGGGCTTCACCCAGCCGTCAACGTGGTCCAGGATACGGCGTGTCTTGCCTTTGATATTAATGTCATAACAGAGATTCTGCCAGTGGAACACAGGCTTCTTCTGCTCAGGTGCATCTTGCCAAACTCCTTTACTGGCTTCCACCTTGTGGGCACCCACTGGCCTTGATACGGGGGGCGACTCAGGGTCGTCCTGCTTTTCGCCCATGACGACGGGCGCGGGAATCTTGCCTCGGCGGAAGACAAGGACTTCTCCCTTAGTTCTGGGGGGCTTGGCGAACTCGGTAGCCACAATATAAGTAATGAAGAAAGTGGCGAGGAATGCAAAGAGGATTCCAATGTTCCTAATGAGCATTCGGTCAGTACTGTAACGCAGATCACTAAGGAGGTTCAACTAAAACCCACCGCCACTTGTTAGATGCGTAGTAAGCGAAGCTCTCGGCCAGATACCGGTCTCCATCGACTGTCGTGGTCCCTGGAAGGGCGCCTACAGTATAGCACATTATCGAGTCCGGCGGGAGGCCTTCATATCCCGGCCCGGATGGTACTATTCTGGCGCATGGGAATAGCCTCCCTGAGAACTCGTTTGCCATCAGGGCTTCGAACGCAAAGGCAAGTGGGTTGATATAATTCATCCACCGAGACCAGCCGGGCATATACTTAGTTGGAATGGTGAATCCAGTGTAAATCATCACGCCTAATGTGAGGATAGCGCTTGGGACCATAGCTTGCGCCGAGGTACGAGTGACGGAAGCGATAGTTCGGTACAGAGCTGACATGGCCAGGGTGACTACGTACGTTGTCAGGCAGAAGAAAAAGAAGGCTCCGGCCTCTTGCCGAAGGCCAGCCATAAAGTAGACGATGACATTAAAGAGGAA
Organism: Monosporascus sp. MG133; assembly: GCA_004155925.1. Lineage (NCBI taxonomy): Eukaryota > Fungi > Ascomycota > Sordariomycetes > Xylariales > Monosporascus > Monosporascus sp. MG133. The sequence goes on along the minus strand of QJNX01000001.1, from coordinate 631,752 downwards.
CATATTCAACGTCTTGTAAGGGATGTCAATGAGAAAACTGGAAATGGCTTCCACGGATTGGTGGTAAAGTGCGTATCGCTTATGCTTCTCGATAACTGGCCGCTGCGCATAGAGGGTTAGGACCTGGTAGACATGAATTAATAACTGTCTTTCAAGGTAGCACGGGGGAGAAAGCATTGTACCTCGAGCTGGCTGGAGAACGCGTTGAAAAGCAAACTAAAAAACATCAAGCCGCCGCGGTAGTAGAAGCTGGACGTATCGGGCTTCAGCTTGAAAAACATGCTGCCTAGGATCAACGACATGGTCAAGTTGAAGAGCAGCTGCGCGATGGTATACGCTGGGTCGCCTTTCAGTCTCTGAAAACTGCGCCAGACAACGACTCTGATCTGCTCCCAGTACGACAGAGTGTAAGGGGACTCGAGGCGTCGCAGGCTACCCCGCTCTCCCCCGCGCGATCTGGAAAACTCGTCCAGGCGCTGTGCGGATGGGTTCCGTTGTTCGTACTTTTCGAGATCTTGCAGAAGCACCGCCCGTTGGTGACTTTGCTTCCAGCGCTGGGCAAATTCATCCGCGGTCCGTGGTGATAATGCGTCGAAGCCTGGCTTAATCCGCCGCTCTTCAGGGCTCGTCATCGAGGTCAAAAAATCCGGGGTAGTCTGTTTCTCAGGGCCTGGGCACTTTGGTGAGCGACCACACGGATAAGAGGGGGCGAGGGAAGCGAAAGCTGGGTATATCATTACACTCGAATCCCAGATCCTCAAAGTACTGCTTAGCATCGCCGGTCTTTCCGAAATAGATCTGCCGCCCTTCGTAGAGCACCATGACCTTATCGAACATCTTTACCTTTCAGTCAGCGCCAGTAACTCTTAAGCAGCAAGCCGTGTATGTAAACTTACGTCGTACGCTGACTCCGGAGGCTGATACATCGCCACAATGGAAGTGACATCCATCAGATCCGCTTGAACTCGCAACGCGTTGCAGAAGTTAATTGCGTTTCCGCTGTCAAGGCCGCGGGTAGCGTTGTCCCAGCACTGGATTTTCGCGCCGGTGAGTGTCGCTTCAGCGATGCTGACGCGCTTCCGCTCGCCGCCACTGACACCGCGCACATAGTCATCTCCCACTCGTGTATTGATGGTATGTGAGATTCCAAACGTGGCCATGACGACGTCACGAAGCATGCGGCTGGCTTCTTTCTTTGACACCCCTGCTGGCGTATACGTAGTAGCTGCCGCGCGGGCCGCGAAAGTCAAAGTGTCGCCAACGGTGAGGTGTGGCAAGTGTGTATCGACCTCGGCATTGTAAAGCACGTCGCCACAAAACCAATTATGCATATGACGAGGATCTATGCCTTTGGTGGGCGTCAGTCTTGACGTTCAAGAAAGGTGTACGGAACACTGGCTATATCTTTCATACCTCGGAAATTCAAGTAGGACTCGGGGCTGATGCGAACGCCGTCCGCCTCACCGGAAATTGACCTAAGCAGGGTAGAACACCCGGACCCAGGCGGACCGAGCACGATGCACATCTCCCCATCTTCTACGACGCCTTCCAAGTCGCGGAGGATGTCAATTCTCCGGCGGTTGCGGTCCGTGCCGGTCATGCTGCGGATCGAGGAAAGTAGGGACAGCCAGACGTTGCCCACATCCTTTTGGTAATCGGAGCCCATGGAGTGCCCAAAGGCACTGAGACCACGAAAGGCCACGCCACTCCTCCGCGTGGGTGGGGCTTTGGGATCGGATTGAATCAGTGCAATGAAGGCTTTGACCCAAGCAGCTCCATCGAAACTCGGCGAATAAGGATCCAAGTGGCTACCGCTGCGTGGAGTAAGGGCATTCGCATCGGCTCCGGCAACGTTGGAGGACGCCGTAATACGCCGGGCAAGCTCCACAACCTCGGGCCCCGTGGCTCCGATCACCTCCTGATCGAGTTCCACACGGGAGGTAGCGGCTTGATGGCGGATGCCCTCAGCCGTAGTGTCGTCTTCGGGAGACTTCCACTGTTTGGAGTCCTCATCGTCGCTGACCGAGACAGGCAGCTGAAGGGACGTCTGCGACTGTGGTCTCAGGGCGGCGCTTTTGTGAGACGCGTCGCTTGATGGTGCGGCTTCCGTCTGGGACTCCATCTTAAGACCTTGAACGTGCTGATATATTGCTGGGGTTGCTAATGATAGCCTTGGAGTAGAAGTAGGACCGAGCCGCCAACTTGCACCTTTTTGACGATTTGGCAGGTGCAGTGGATGGTTTCTGGAGAGGGCGGCGATATTGCGCAACGAGCCGGGAACATTCTGTGATTTGCTTTTAATTCTCTACTATGAGCAGGCAACCTCTATCATCAGCAAAACCGACTCGACGAGCCGACTTGGTTGTCGGCCGTCCGCGGCCGCCGAGTTGCCCCTAAGGTTCACTCTCTACTTCGTATCTTGCGGAATAAAACATCCATGTCAGGTACCGCCAGGAGAGGGATAAACGTTGCCAATCATACTAAATTAAGCATGGAACGCTTCTTTCAGCCTCATCACGCTACCCGCCCCTGCCGGCCCCCTAACTTGCGATAGCAATTGTCATTACCTACCCGTTTGAAGTTAGATTGAAGGTTATAGCTGTTATGGCCCGACAGACTTAGCGGGGCCAGGCACGGTCGGAGGTCCAAAAAGGAAAGACCAGATGGGTCCCTGGTCACGTAATCAGCTCGATAGGCTCGATTGCAGCAATTGGTCCATGGGCATCGAGCCGGTCAAGCCGGTACGTACGTTCGATGGGTTCGAAACGGCTCGACAGGTAAAAAGTCGTCGAATTAATCGAGCACGTCGAGCAAGAAATAATATATATACGTTTATTATTCTCTTATAATTTAAATAATATCAGTATATAATATAATTTAATTATTTAAATTATTTTTAATATTTATTATTATTAAATATAATTATATTATTAATTTCTTATTTAAATTTTTGTAATATTATTTTTAATATAAATTATATATTTTAAATTTAATAATTAATTAAGTTTATTAACCGTTATACGTTATAAATTTTTATTTAATAATATTATTAAATTTTAAATAATACGTTATACCGTTAATATGTTAATATTAAATATTTAAAAATTTGTTATATAATAATATGAAAATATAATTAAGAAAATTAAAAAAAATTATTTAATATTTTATAATTCAAATTAATATTTAATAAATTTAAATTAACGAAATTAAAATTAAGCTTAAAAAGCCTAAATTTTACGATAAAAAAAATAACGTATAAAGTTACTTTATTTAGGTACGTATTTATTTCCGTTTTAAAAAAATTATTACTGAAATTAATAAATTTCTTACGGTCGCAATATTTTTTAAAGGGATATTTTAAATTAATTTAAGCTTACCTTACGAAATTACTTAGAAAAAGGGGAATCGGATTAATAACAAATTACCAAAACTTTTTTCGAACATTATATTAATGTCGAAAAAAAATTATAACGTAAAAAACTTTCGATTTAAAGTAAAGAGAACCGGTGTTTAAATACGTAATAATATTTAAAAACCTTATGGCTAAGGTAAAATAAGTAAACGAAAAAAACGATAACTTAATCGATATTTTTTATAAAAAATTAAAAAATAATGTTAAAAATAAAATTATCAAAATAACGCGCCTTATTACCTTAAATAAGTAAATCGGAAAAACCGTAAAAATCGATAACCGATAATATAAATAACGATAAAAACGAAAGGAATAGTTTATTCCTAAACTTAAGTTTACGGAAACGAACCAGAACAAAAAGCGCGATATATTTTCCATTACCTACAGAATAATACCAGGATTTATAAAACCGGAGACCGTATGAAAAATTAAAGCTAAGTTAAATATTATAATTATAATAAAACAGGCCATATAAAAAGTTAATATAAGGCCTTTAGAAAATAACGTAAAGGTTAAACTTTAATACCCGAAAGACGATTAGAAAACAAAAATAATAAAGCCGTAGCTTTCGGCATAATTAAAAAAAAGGAAAACCTTAACTTATCCTTAAAAATACGAAAAGGATTACGGAAGGTTAAAGTACTTTCCCAGGCCGTAATTACATAATAATACGTTATTATATCGGGTTTAATAATTACCTAGTAACTATAAAAATACGACGGATAAAAAAGATTTCATATTAAAAAGATTAATATTTCGTACGTAACAGAAAGAATAATAACGATAAAAGTAATAAGAATTGAATAAATAAATTAAAAAGTATTAAGGTTAAAACGAAGCTTTATATCTAAAAATGCCCGATTAATATAGGAAATTATACGTTATTTATTAGAAAGAAATTTATTACTTACGATACAAAAAATAATAAAAATATATTTGATAACGAATTACGCATATATATAAGAAAAAATTCGATTTTTATACCTAAACCGGAAATAACCTTAGAAACTAAAAATAATACGAACATTTACGTATTACGGTTACGTAAAACAATATCGACGTTATTATAACCTTAAAAAGTTGGCCGAAAGAAAAACAATTATCCCGAATAAAACCCTATATACCATTACGAATAATACGACCACAAAACGTAAAAGAAATGGATTTATCAGATAATAATAAAAATATAACGGAAAGTAATAAATAATTTACATTTCCGACGTACTTACGCTAATCATCCCGAAAATAAAGGAAAAAATAAAAATATTTAAAAAAACGCTTGGTAAAAATAGCTTAATATTATGCCTAATATCAGGAACGTTAAAGGTATCAGGATTAGCCAATAACAACGACAAACGAAAAGTAAGCCATAACGATAAACTAGTCGGAAAAAAGCTGAAACCCTTAAAAGATAAAAATTCCTTTTATTATAATTAAAATACGATTAAAAAAAATAATATACCGTTATAGTAAATTATAAAGCCGACCCGAATTATATCAGATCGGAAATAATTAATAAATTACGCTTGTTATAAAAAAAATAAAACCGAACCTTACGAAATTAAAATTATAAAAAGTATTAAATTTACTTATAATAACGAATAAGTTAACTGTGAAATTAATTACCTCGAAACTTTTACTTAAAAAGGAAAATAAATTATTAATTTCGATATTATTTCGATACGGAATTATAAGATAATTTTCGGTAAAAAATAATTATATTAATATAACGCCTTAATTAATTAAAAAACTGGCCAGGTAAAATTTATTTTACCCTTTACTAACAAAAACGACTTAAAAAAATCTTACCACTTAATCGGCAATAATGACGGCAAAATACAGGCATAAAAATATGACAAAAACCTTATCCCTTAAAAGAACATAAACATATATAGAAAAAAGGACGAAATAAACATATACGACGCGTTATTACCATAATTAAAACATAATTATACGAAATAAACAACAATTTATAATACCAACCTTAAAAGCTAGAAGGAATGGTTAAAATACTACCATAATATTACCGATACGAACGGCTTTTTAAGGAACAAATCGAAATAAAATTACCGAAACATAATAAATCAAATCATAAAATAATTCTAAAAGATAATAAAACGATTACCTTTTATCCTACATATAATTTAACTTAATAAAAAATATACGTATTACGAAAATACCTCGAAAACAAATTACGTAAAAAATATATTAAACGTTCTAAATTACCGGCACGATACCTTATATTTTTCGTACTAAAAAAGAATAAAAAGTTACGATTAAAAATCGATTACTGATAATTAAACGATATCAGAATTAAAAATCGTATATATTTACCCTTAATTATTAAAATAGAAAATCGTTTTTATGGAACGAATTAATTTATTACCTTAAACTTACGGAATAAATATAATTTAATACGTATTAAACTAGGAAAAAAAATAAGCTTTAAAAACAAATGCGGATTATATAAATATCTGGTAATATCTTTTAGGTTTATTAATACATCCGTAACGTTTTAAAAGATAATTAATTACGTATTATATAAATACCTTAATATTTTTGTTATTTATTACCTCGATAATATTTTTATTTACTTAAATTCGGAACAAAAATACGAAAAATACGTTTACAAAATTCTTTAAATTTTACAAAACGTTAATCTTTTAATTAATGCTGAAAAAAACGAATTCCGGAAGTAAAAAATACCGTACCTAAAATACGTTATTATCTCCGGACATATTAAAATAAACCTTAAAAAAATAACAACAGTTTGAAAATAAAAAATACCTATTATAATTACCGAAATTCAAACTTTTTTCAGATTCATTAATTATTACTAGAAGTTTGTTCGTAATTTTAATAAAATCGTAATATTTTTATCCAACCTAACCAAAAGAAAATGGAGTTGTAATAAATTACTAAAATAAATTTAAAAAGAAAATTTAAAAATATAATTATTAACGAACCAGTATTAATTATATATAACTTAAATCGTCCCATAAAGTTAAAAACCGATATTTCGGATTATATATTAAACGTAATAATCGGATATAATAATAATTAAAACAATTTATACTTTATTACGTTTTATTCTTATAAATTAAAAAAACCGAATTAAATTACGCCATTTTAGATAAAAAATTCCTAATTACTATTAACGCATTTAAAGAATTTAAATATTACCTTAAAAAATTATATTAAATTAAGGTATATATAAACCATAAAAACGTTACCCGGTTTATTACCACCTGAAAATTAATAGGACGATAATTTCGTTACGTAAAATACTTTTTAAAATTTAATTTCGTTATTATCCATAAAAAAGGATTACAAAATAATAAAATAAACGTTTTTAGCAAATAATTAAATTTTAAAAAAAGGCCCTTAAGGTCCCATACCAAATATTCGACTTAACGGAAAAAGGATACATAAACTATAGCAAATCGCAATAATTAAAAAAATAATACTTAATTTATACCTAAAAATCTAATAATATAACGATTAATTACCAGTAAAAAAAACCGAAAAAGCCTAAATACGAAAAAAGTACCAGAAAAAACTGACCCGTAAAATATACGAATACCAGTTATACGGACATCTTATAGTTTATAAAACCTTAAAACGGTTATAAGGCGTATATTATTTTCCCAAAATAAAATTAATAATAAAGAAATTTTACGAAAATGTAACCTATATAACAAAACTAAAATATAACGTTATAAACCATACGTAAAATTATAACTATTACCAGTTATAAAATAACTATAAAATTTAATTATTTTTAATTTTATTACCAAATTATTATTATTAAAAAATTTAATATCGGATATATATTACCATAATATCTTTATGATCGTAAACCGATTTATAAAATGTTTTAATTTTTACTATTTAACAAAAATATAAACGCGGAATAATTAATTTACGTTTTTTTCAAATATTTTATTAATAAATACGGACTTTTAATAAAAATCGTAGCCGATAAAGGTATCATATTTATTTCAAAATTTTAGTAAAGTTTTATAACGTAATTAAACCTAAACTATAAATTTTTAAGTACTTTTAAATTATAAATAAATAACCAGATAAAAAACTAACTAAGTATTTAAAACTTATTTACGGTATTACGTTAATTATAAATAAAATAATTAGGTTAAAAAATTATTAATAACTAAATTAACTTATAATATAAATTATTACAAATATATTAAAATATTATTAACTAATACCAATTTCCGTTTTATACTAAAAGTTTACCGAAATTTATAAAAAGAAAAATTAATTAACATTAAAATTATTTTTATTTTAAAATAATTTAAATAATTATATACAAAAATAAAAAATAAAATTTAAATTCGTACGTACTTAAATATAAAGGTATTATAAATAAAGGAAATTTAAAAGAATTAACTTTTTAAAAACGAAAAATAATTTACTTAATTACTAGAAATATTTAAACCAAACGACGTAATAAAAAACTTAATTTTAAATACATTAAATTATAAAAGATTATAAAAAAAACCTTAAATAATAATTATTAATTAAAGTTACATTTCAAAATTAAGCTTTATTCCGTTTTTTATATCTTTTTATTAAAATTAATAACGGATATAATTTAAAGTTATACGGAACGAAAAAAAGTAATAAAAAACGCATAAATATAAAAAGTTAAGAAAATTTTTAATACTAAAAAAGAAAACGGCAAAAAATAATACCTGGTTAAATAAAAGAATTACTTGAAGTTAAAAAATATATAAAAACTTATAAAAAATCCTACGGAAATTTAACGCTTATTAAAAACCTTTTATTAATAATACCGGAAACGTTAAGGTTAAAAAAATTCCAGTTTACGTTATTTAAAACGGATTAATTAACCGTATTCGCGGCGTAAAAAGATAAGGTTATTTTGGCCTTTAACTTACGTTATTTCTTAAACGTTTTATTTTTTCTTATCGTTTCCGTACCTTAAATCTTATAACGAAATATTTCGATATTATAACGGCGCAAAAAATTTTTTATTTATATAATGAAATGGGGCGGGGCTCAGAATCAAAGTCGATATTGCATGCAGAATATCATCTTGAATCAGCGCTTGGGAGAAAGAATGTCGGGCGTCCCTTATTTTTTGTTATGGAAGACTACATACAAAAGCTGTCAGGTCAGCATTTTATAGACCATCGCCGACCCACTTGATATAGCCGAGTGAATTGTCGAGGTGCCTAGCGGTAAAGCAAATGGAAACAGCTAGAAATAACTGCTGCAATAACTGCTGCAACAGCTGCAGCCACAGCCAAAAACAGCTAAAAACAGCTGCAGCCATAGCTAAAAACAGCTAAAACAGCTGCAAGAGCAGCTCCATACCCCATACCATTTCAATAACCGGACAAAATACTTAAAAAGTTCCGTAAGTTATTATTAAATTCGAAACAATTTTTTTAACCAAACGTTTAATAAATTTTAAACGGGTTTTTTTATTTAATAATTTTTAAAGTTTAATTTCGGAAAAATTAAAAAGGTTATAAAAATTAATATATTTAATATAACTAACGTATTTTCCGGAATTAAAATACTCTTTATAAATTTTACGTTTAACCTTATAACGAAAATAAAAAATATTATTCGATATAATAACATTAAAACGGTTAATTTAGTTCGAAAAAAATAAAATATTTTAACGTTAACGAAATTCTTTTTTAATATGGTTAAATATAATATTAATAAAAAAAATACTAATAAAAATGAAAAAGTATATTTATTAAATAATATAATAAATAATTAATTTTTAAAAATAAAAATCTTTAAAAAGGAAGATCGTATTATGGCCCGATAAATTTAAGGAAACCAGATACGGTCGGAGGTCCAAAAAGGAAAAACTAAATAGGTTCTTAATTACGTAATTAGCTCGATAAGCTCGATTTTAACGATTGGTTCATAGGTATTAAGCCGATTAAGCCGGTACGTACGTTCGATAAGTAAAAAGTTATCGAGTTAATCGAGCACGTTAAGCCAGAAATAACATATATATATATTTATTACTTTCTTATAATCTAAATAATACCAGTTTATAATATAACTTGGTTACCCAGATTACCTTTAACATCTATTATTACCAAACGTAATTATAACTTTAGTTTATTATTCAGATTCCCACAGTACTGCTGCCAACATAAACTGTACGACTTGGGTTTAATAGTTGGTTAAGCCAGTGAGCCGTCACAATAACTAACCTCAGCTAGCTCAGGTCTCTGCTTGCTCGATCTCCATTCTTTTTAAAATGTTTTAACGTATTAACATTATTCGAAGACGCCTAAAACTTAATTAATAAAACCCCATATCCCCGTAACATAAAACGTATTAAAAAGTTTAAACATATTAATATGAATAAAACATCTTATTTAAAAGTTTTATCGGGTATTGCATTTTTGTATTTTTTAAACGTATTATTAATTGTTAATATTAATCGATAATATAATATATTTAATTAAGTATTTAAACCCTTAAGTTAAAAAAATTAGGTTTAAAATTCTTTATAAAATATAAAAAAGCCTAATAATAAACATTTAATATGTTTAATTAAAGTCCGGAGTAATTTAAATTAAAATATTATCGTAATTAAAAAGAAATTTTTTAATATAAAGTTTTAAGTTCAAGTTTAACTTTTACTTTCCTTTTTATTTAAAATATTACTTCTAAAACTTTTTCCGACGTTTATAATTGCTAGACCCCGTAATAACGTTCGCTGGTATTATTTAAAAGTTGAAGTAATAAAATATTTCGAAAAGAATTCGGATTAAATAATACCACTTTTAAGGAACTGGTCTGTATTAAATTTATACTTAATTAATAAATATAATACGTTTAATAAATAAATAAATCAAGTACTTTCGGTAGTAAATTAAAAGTGATTATAATTTAATAGGGGTTTTAATAAAATGTTAAGGTTTAAATAATATAAAGAATTTTGGTATTTTATATCTAAAATAATTAATTTAAATTAAACCTGTCGTTTCCGTATCGTTTTATTTTCTAAGTGTTTCGTAAGACGAATTATAGTGTTCAAATCTTAAGTTATATATAAAGTGCTATAAATGATTTCGTAAATATATATTTATTATCTTTTAACAGCGTAATATTTTAAACTAATATAGTAAATTACTTAATCTTATATAAAAAGAGGTAAAACACCGATTTACATTTTAAAGTTTATATAATTATAGTTACAGTTTTATAAAATAAATACATTAAACTATTAGTTAATAAACATTCTATGCATAGAAATAATTAGAATTTATAAAGTATAATAATTAAATTTAATCCTATAATTTACATGGACTATTATATTATAAAGTTTAAATAATATAAAATATATTAATTATAATTAAATAGTTAAAGTAACTGTATTATAATATAAGCTAGTTATTACTTAAAGTATAAAATAATTATAAACGTATTTGTATATTATATTCTTATATATAAAATTGAAATTAATAGGTTTCTCGCAGTCTTAATAGGTATAAATTATTATATCTGCTCGTAATTTAAATAACCTTAAATCGTTAAACTTCTTAGCAATCTTAAAAATGTTTTAGTTACGCGTGATCCAAGATTAACTATCTTTATTTCGATGAAATTAATTAAAATATAAACCTTTTCTAATTATACTATATCCTTATATAAAAGCTAGGAGTTTATTTATTATATCGTTATCTTTTTAATAATAATAATAATAATAATAATAATAATAATAATAAACATTTTAATTTAAAGTTATTTCCAATTTAATACTTTATTAGGGATTTTTTATATAATAATATTAATAATCGTAATCGTATATGAACCATTTAAAAAGAGCTAAAATGCTTTAAAACTTTAATTAATGTTGTATTTAAAAGCAATAATTATTTAAATATTTAATTATTTCCAATATAGGATTATTATTATTATTTATATACTTAAACCGTTGTTTAATATAGAAAATTCTATATTCGATTTTATACTAACTTATTTTATATAATTAAATATTTCCTTTAATTTTAATTTAATTATTAAAAATCCTCACCTTTATAAGTTTATTATTATTATATAAATAATATATACTGCGTTATATTAATTTTTAACCAGTGTTTAAACATATTATTTTATGAATATATTATTTCTTTTACTTTTAAAGCATTATATAAGCATGTTACGTATCTTTTAACATTTCATAATAATAAGTATTTATAAATAATAATATATTAATAAATTAATTTAAACTAATCGCATTTATTTTTACTAAACGTATTTATAACTTTCTTATAAGTATATATTTTACGTTCGAGCTTACTTTAAATATTATATTTTCATGTTCTTGTTTTAACTATTTTTATAATCACTATCTTTAGCCGATGTTACCTGTTTTTCATTAACGTTTTTCTTTTTGGTTCTGAAAATCTGTTTTTCATATTAAATAAATCTTTTTAATCTAGAGAAATATTTTCTTTTAATTGTCTGACTTTTATTTCTAAAATGATTCGTTTTATCAAAGTGGTGTAAGATGTAAAGCTGCTGCTTCTAGCTGCTTTCGTTTACTTCGCCGCTAGGCACCTTAGTAATTCACTTGATTATCTCAAGTCGGTCGGCGATGGTCTATATAATGCTGACCTAATAACTTTTATATATATCCCTTCATAGCATTAAGACGCGTCCGACATTCTTCTTTCAAAGCACCGATCAAAGATGATATTCTGTATATAATATCAACTTCGATGGGCCCTGTTTTAATTCATTATATAACTAGATATTTCCTTTTTTAAAAACATATTTTCTTATTAAAGTAATATCGTATTTCTTTTAAACAACTTAACCCCTTTGATTTTTTTATCGCTGAGTTATATTAGTAATTTTTAAAATCTTATAAATAACGTTTTTATTTCCTTTTTTATTAAGAATTTTAAAGGATTTCACGGGACGGAAGAAATAAAACCAGTAGAAATCAGCGGAAAGACAGTTGGTATAACCATAGTTAAACGTGTTTTTGTAACGAACCTGTCATACATCCACCTGGAGGTATGACCAGTATCCGAAATAGGGGTTCTTGATTTGCAGGTAACAATAGCACAATAAATGGGGTGTTCGTTAAAAAGATTTGCGGACTTTTCCCTTAATTAAAGAACGGTACAGTTACCTTTAATTAAAAACTTAAATTAATAGCTAAAAAGCGAAACTAAATAGGTGCTATCTATAAAGGAAATTTTTCGTTATATATCCAATTCTTAATAAGTAAGTATGTCGTGGATCTATATAATTTAAGTGATCTGGTTAGATCACTTAAATCACCTAGATCACTCTTATCTTGGCAGGGAAAGCCAAGCCTTTCCTTTTCCGAAGTTTAGCCGCCTGGAGCCTGCGCCAGGTTCCAAAAGCTGGTTTCTCTAAGACAGGAACCCCTGTTCTTGTACTGTAACAGTTTTTTATACAGAAAAACGTTAATAGGATTAAATAAGATAACTTTAATATAACGAATCCAGATTTAATATTATAAGACGATATAACGGCTTAAAACATGTAATAAAAACTGAAATATTTTAAAGTGATATAAATATAATAACGCCGTATTAAACTTCTTTAAAAATAATAAATACGTTTTAATATAAAAGAATAAGATATATAAAACGTTAAAGCTGATAAAAAAGCAAACAGCTATATAAAACGTAATAATAAAGCTAATTTATAAGATATTTTTCGAATTCTACCGAATAAGATTTTTATAACTGTCGATAATAAAAAGAAGTTTTTATATTCTTATATATAAGGTTCTGCTTCAGAGCGAGGTTCTATGGGACTGAGGTATACAATTTATCTTAACCGTAAAAACCATTAATTAGTTATCGTGTTCAAAAATACTGGGTATAATATCTATCGTATGGATTATATGTGTAATAATTTTCTATATATTTGGCTCAGCCTGGAAAATAAGGCTTAAACCTATATCAACTTTATATATTTTTATATATATTTATTTATACTTGTTAAAATATTAAATTTATATTAAACTTAAATCGTTACTTATTTAATTATTACTAAGTTATATCGAAGGTTTTAATTAATTAATTAATTATTACCCTTTTTAATACTAGAAAATTAACGCATTTTAGCCGGTTTAAATTAAAAGTAAAAATAAACCTTAATTTACGAAATATTTAATTATATATTAAAAGATTACTTTAAATTTTAATTATACTTATATTTAACTTTTTAAAAGATTTAATATTTATAAATACTTTATATATCATTATAATATACAGTATTAAATTTTGGTTATATTAAAGTTATATAAGACATATACATACATAACACTGATTTTTATAGCTAATTTAAATGTATGAAAATTATTATATAATATAATAAAATGGTGCAGGGTGCAGGGCTGAGGATGTGGCTCCACTGATCAGTTAGCCAGCACCGCTCATGTATTTCTAGGAGCTCTTTTCGCCGGGCGCAACCCCGGAGACACTTACCACTCATCCTCATCGCAGACAGACTGGTCTTAACACCAATTCAATTGCATTAATTTACATTGTCTCTTAAACTCTGGGCTTACTCGTAACACTCTCGTCGATTTTGAACTGATTAGAACTGATTCTCTGCCGCCCCATTTTAATAATTTATACGATAAATACTATTCTTAATATTTTATAACCCGATTATTAATTTATAACTTTAATAAATAAAATAATTTTTTTTCTTAGTTATATAAAGCCTTATTTTAAAGCCGATTAAATTGCTGATTAGTTTTGATTTTAATAAACTTTATATTCTTTATTTTTACTTTTTAACAGAATTAATATAACTTAAAAATATTAATCTTTACGTAATAAAGTTTAATAATAAATTAAAAAAAGATGTTAAATATATATAATAAGGTTTATAAACCTTAATTAATTTTATTAATTAATTAATTTTTCTTTTTTTCGAATTATTATAAATTAAGCTAATATATTACGTAATTCCTAATATACGATATTAGTAGCCTATAACGGTAAGACTTTTATTAAATTCTTTTTATTTATAATAATAGTTTTTTATAAAATTATAAGAGTCCCAATAGCTCAGTGGTCTCGAGCCTGGGTGTCCTTTTTTCGCGCTTGCTGCAGGCTTGGGGAACCTACAGCTTGCGTCGGACTGCTGGTTCGAACCTAGCTTGGGATAACGTGCTCTGGGTGGCGCCAAGCTTTTTGTACGGACCATTCGGAAACTTCGGCTTCTGTGTTTGTAGCTGGCGACTATTGAAACTAGTGGTTGGGGGCGTTGGAGCTTGGTGGGGTTCTGGAACCAATCAATCGTATACTATTTTAATTAGCTTATTTATCGTGGCCATGGCCCCTATACGGCTTTTTATCCGGCCCCCCTTGGGTACGGTTTTTGGAGTGTGTCCTCCGGTCGCATCGTGTCACTATTGTGTTACCTCAGCTAGCTCAGGCCCCGCTGGCTCGTTTTCCATTTTCTTTAAAGTTACTTAAGTACCACTCCATAACGCTAAAAATTAACCAATCAAATCCTAAATCCCCGTAACGAGCTAACGAGGCCTAAGTTCAGGTTATACGAAAAAAGGTTTCGTTTGGTACTTTTATTTTTTTTTAAAAACGAAAATCCGTAATAATTTAATAACAAAACGTTTTTTATAATAATATATGTATTTATATAATTCGTTTTATTATAATTTATTATTAATATTATATTAGTTTTAAATAAAGTTTTTTTATTATTTTTAAATATTAATACGTTTATAAGTTATAATCTAAATATATTACATTATCGTTTCCTTTTTCCGAATATAATAAATCCGAATTTTTCCAGTTTTATTACGTTATATCCTTAAATTAAAATATACGTATACGTATAATAAATTTTTAATATTAACATAAAAAAATTAATATAACGTTTAAAAATTTTATCCGTAATTAAGTTTTTTATAAAAATAATAACCGAATTTATAATTTAACCGTTCGGATTATCCGGTTAATTAACGTATTAAAAAAAACGAATACGTAATTAATTTTTAATATCCGAAAATTAATAAAAAATTATTATTTTTATTAATTAAAATTTTATTATAAATAAATATTATAATACGTTATATGGAAAATTTTTAACTTTCGTAAAAAAGCCTAAATTTTACCGTTTGCCGGAAAATTTATTATTCGAAATTAAAACGATTTATATTACTTTAAACGAAAATTAATAATTTATAAAAATATTAACTTTTAACTGGTTTAAATTTTTAAATTAAGTAATTATATATTTAAAAAAAAAGTAATAATCGTATAATATAAATCGGAAAACGAAATAGTTTCGTTATAATACCGATCCGGACGTTTTTATATATCATTTTTTTATAATTTTAATTATTATAATTAAGATTATTTCTAAAATTAACGGTAATTATTTACTTTATTTATTAAGTAAGTTTTTATTATTTTTAAGTATATTATAAAATACGATTAATATTTTAAAAAAGTTAAATATTTACGAAAGTTATATTACGTTAAATAAAAATATAATCCGGATATTAAAGGTAATTAAAATAATTACGTTATTTTCTTTATAATAATACGGTTTTAATTAAAATAAAATATATTATACGACCAGATATAATAAAACGATATTATATTTTAATACGATAATTTTACCGTTTAAAATTGTATTTATAATATAACGTTTCGATATAATTTTATTATACGGAACTTTATTACCGCCTTCGTCCGTCGTTTTAACCGTATCCTTAAAAAAATTAATTTAATTTATATTCCTTTTTAATTAATATTATAAAATTAAATAATTTTACGAAACGTTATAATAATATTTAATATTATTTAATACGTTTTATTAATTCGTAATTAATATTATTCGAATTTTATATTTTAATTTTATTAATACGTTTTATAAACGAAATAAATAAAAGTTTTTAAATTTTTTTAAATTAAAACGTATATTATATATTAAATACCGTTCGATTTCGTTAAATATAATTAATTAAAATAAAGGTACGTTTAACGGTATTTATAACGTTTATTGAAATTTCTTTTTTAAAATATATGGTTTTAAAATTTTTTTAACGGTTTTCGAAACTTTTTTATTTTATTTACAAAAATTAAAAAATAATAAGTTATATCCGGAAGATATAAATTAATTAAATCGAAATAACCGATTTATATAATAAAAAACGATATTCTTTTTCCGTTTTTGCTTTTTTTTATATATAAATAAACTTTTTATTTATATTTATACGTATTTATTGGCCTGAAAATATTAACGGAGTATATATAAGGTAATTATATTAAAAAATTGCTAAAGTTTTATTTATTCGAACTTTTTATTTTTTATATATAAAATACTTATATATTTGCGTTATTTTTATAAAAATTACGTAACCGATACGAACTATTAATAAAGGAAGTATTTAACGTATATAAAGTTATTAAAAATACCTTAATCGAAAACGTTTTGTAGAAAATCCAATTTATCGATTTTATGGAATATATATATATTCGGTTAACCGTTGCCGAATTCGAAATTATTGCGTATAATATGGTTTTTAAATATTTTAATCGCGTTAAATAAATAAGAAAAATATCGTAGAATTTTAATTAAAACGTATTAATAAATAACAGTTTATTTAACGAAAATCTTTTATCGTTTTATTAATAATACGTTATTTGGTAATATAAATAACTTAATTAAATATGTAAATATTTTATTTTTTAATTAAAGAATATAATTTATATTTATAATTTTTTAAATTATACGGTTTTAATTAAGGTATATTAAACGTAACCTTTCCGTCGGCTAATTATAAAGCTGGTTATATTTTTAATACAGATAATATTCCGTAAGGTAATAATTTTTTTAACCCTATTATAAATAATAACCGACCGTTAAACGCTACCGTTTTTATCGATAAAAAATTCCGTAATTATTATCGATTTTTTTGAAAAGCCCAAATGTATCTTTATCTTTCGTATATTATACGATATAACGATATTAATTATATTAAATAGTTAATACCGATATTATTAGTTTTTTTTATAAGGCCGGTTAAAATAATTATAAAAAAAAATGTTTTATTTTAATTAGATATTATATTTTATAATATTAAATTTAATGCTTATTAATTCGATTTTAACGTTAAATTTAATTTTTATAAAATCTAGAAAAGAAATATAAAAAATATTTAATCGAAAAAATAAATATTATATTTTATGGTTTCCTAGCGAACTCCATCGGTTAAAAAATAATATATATAATGTTAACTTTATCTTTTTCTAAAATTCGTTTTTAATTAAGTACCGTATTTTTTTTAACGCAAATTTTATACCCGTAATATTTTTTCGCGAAATAAACGTAACGTTATTCGAAACTTTCGTAACGAAATTTTCGAACGCGCTTATTTTTTACTTCGTAATTTTTAATTTATTAAAAAATATTTATTTCAGATTCGAAAAGTTAACTAAAAATCCGAAAATATTTTATCCGCGGGCCGTAAATTATAAAAATTAGGTTTATCGATTTTAATAATACCGTATCCTTTATTAACGACAAAAATAAACTTAATTAATAAAATATAATAAAAAATGTAAATTAATTTATAAATAACTTTAACGTAATTATTTAAAAAGTTTTCGGTAACGAATTTATTAAGAATAATTTAGTTTGGATAATTATAATATTATATATATAAAAAAGGTTATATTTTTATAATATAAATTATGGATAACTCGGTAAATAATCTTAATTAAAACGGTCCGTTATTTTTTTCGTTATCGTTAAATAAGTAAAATAAAAATTTATCGAACGAAAACGAAATAATAATATAATTTTTACTTTTTAATTATTTTTATATTTTATCGTAATTAATATAAAATTTTTATTATAATTTTAATATTAATAAAAATTAAAATATTATAACGTTTTAATTAAGTATATCGTTTTTATATATTTTATTAATATTAATATTATATAAATTTTTCGTATTAAAATAAATTAACGTATTAATAATATCGTATAATTTCGTATTAACTTATATATTTTGCGTAAAATTAATTTATTGCGTAAAATCATTATATATTTTTTAAAAATCTTTCGTTTAATTCAACTTTTTTCGCATATTAATATAATTTATATATTAATTACCTTTTTTATATTATTAGAATATAAAAATATTTCCGCCCTAGGCATAATATCCGGATTTAAATCCCTTTAAAATTTTTTTTTCGGATTATATAATAATATTAAATATTTAAAAACCGCGTATAAATATTCCTTACCGCGTTTTTATAGATAATTTGCATATTTATCGCCCGTATAATCCCGTAAAATATAATGCTTATAAAACGGCTATATAATATATATTTCCTTATTAATTAACCCGGTTTATAAATTTATAACCCTTTTTTTATATTATTTCTAAAATACATAATTTATATATTCTTTTTATTAAATTATAAAAATTATAATTAATTAAAAATCAGTAATTAACTTAATAATTTAATAGTTTTTAAGGCCGGCATAATCCGTTATAACGTAAATTTTATTTTATCAGACGTTATAATTAAAAATATTCCGAACGGTATTATTAATATTTAATATTTATATAAATACCGTACTTTTTTTTATTATAAAGTTTTATTTATAATATAAGTTTTTAACGATATTACCGAATTTAAAAATTATTATTAATCGTAAAATGTTTTTAATTAATATACGTTTAATTTAATATTATAACGTAAAATATTTATAACTTTTTAATTTTTTTACATTAATATAATTTTATGTTATAAATTTAATATTTAAAATTAATTACGTATAATATATACTTTTCATAAATTTCTTTTTAAATTTTTAAAATAATCGAATATTACTTAATTAATACAAAATTACTTTAATTAAAACGATACCGTAAACTATGCTATATCGTAAATAAATTTGGTAATAATTTTAATCGTTATTTAATTTAAAACTTTATTATCCGTCTTTAAAATTATTTATCGGGAAAATTGTTAATAAAGGCGTTATTATCGAATTTAATTTATTTAACCTAAAATTTAAAATTTACCGGTTATATTTAGGGCATATTATTGGCAACATTATTAACGAAAACGTTATTATCGCATTTAATATACTTGGCCGGAAATTTAAAAATTTCGGGTTATATTTAAAGTATATTATTAGTAATATTACGGAAAAAAACTTTTAATTTCTCGTTAAATTCGTTTATATTTTACGATATTATAACATATATAAAAATATATATTATAAAAAGGATTTTAAATATTAAACAAAAAAATAACGAATTAATAATTATATTATAAGTAAGTTAAAAAAAATTTAAATATTAAATAAAAAAAGAACGGGTTAATAATTATATTATAAATAAGTTAATTTTACATATTATAATATAATAAAAAATATAAAAGTATATAAAATAATAATAAAGTATTATAAAATAAATAATATCGAGTATTTATTAAGTAATTATAATAATATTATTTTATATATATTAATTAAAAAAAACTTATAAATTATATTAAATAATTTAAACTAAAAAAAAACTTCGTACAAATTATATATAATTATTAATTCCTTTTTTATATATTATTATTTTAATATAAGAAAAAATGCAAGGTTGATATAAGTTCAAGCCTTATTTTGCAGGCTGAGCTAAATATATAGAAAATTATTACATATATAATCCATACGATAGATACTATACCCAGTATCTTCGAACACGATGACTAATTAATGGTCTTCACGGTTAAGATAGATTGCATACCTTAGTCCCATAAAACCTCACTCTGAAGCAGAACCTTACTTTAAAGCATAAGAAAAAACAAAGTTAACTTTTAAGTTAATATTTAATAACCTATATAAATTTAACTATTTATATACCTATAATTACATAATTTTAAAATGCGTATATATTTTAATCTTAATTATATAAATTACCTTTGGATTCATTTATAATTTATTAATTATTTATAAGTTTCGTTTATATATTATAAATCGTTACATATTTTTTTTATTACTAATAATATTTTCGGAAATTATTTAATATACGAACCTTATTTAATTTATTACATTTTATATTTTCCGTTTTTATTTTTAATTTTAAATAATTAAAAATACCGTCAGTAAGCGTATAATATTTTTAAACTTTTTAGATATAAATATTTTATTTATAGTATTTAATATTATATAATTATACGAACTTTACCTTATTAATTATATCTTATATCCTTTTGTTTAATTTTTAATTTTAGTTAATTAAAGATACTGTCGGTAAACCCATGTTATTTTGAGATTTTTTATATATAAATGTTTTATTTATAATACTTAATATTATATAATCGTACGAATCTTATTACGTTTATTATTTTTTATATTTTTTCTTTTAATTTTTAATTTTAATTAATTAAAAATATTATCGGTAAATTTATAATATTTCTAGATTTTTTCATATATAAAATTCTTTTATAATATTTAATATAATATTATTATTATAATAATATTACCGCCGTTTAATCGAATAAAATATAATAACCTTATCCTAACGTATTATGGTAAGCTGGTAAAAAATTAACGCGTATATAAAAACATAATTATTATTAAGTTAACTTTCGATATAACGTATATTAATTACTGTATTACTTTTTATACCTTTTTTCCAGCTATTTATAAATCCTTTCCGGACCTTAAATTAGCCGATAAACTATTAATAATTTCCCCAGGTAAATATTCGACAAAATTAAAATATTAAAAGGCCTTAATAAAATACGATTTATTAATATATACTTAAAAACGTAATTTATTTATTATTATATAATTATTAACGCATATTTTATTTATAACAATATCGAAATAATATTTAAATAAATATTTAAAAATTTCGAATATATATATATATAACTTATAAAACGTTAATAAAAAACATATTTATATATTTTAATAATTTTTAATCCATATTTTTGTTATCCGAAAACGAAATTACGAAATGATATATAACATTATTCGTTTTTTTCGTTATACCAAAATATTATAAAAAAATTAACGAATTATAAATTACGAATTATTAAATAATAAAGTTTTAAAATCGTAAAATAAATATTTTTTATATTATAAACTTAATTAATATATTTTATTTAAAATATCGTATAATTCGGGCCGTTTAAGGTTTTAGAAAGTTTATATAAAATAATAATTTGCGTAATATGGACGGTATTTAAAATATAATAATTATATAATCCCGATTAAGATAACAAAACCGTAATATTTTTTATAATATATATTATATATATATAATTTTTATAATAATAAACGAAAAAAAAGTTTCTTTTTACAAGTAAATTTATAACGGTTAAATAAATATATATAAGAATTAAATTTATAAATATCGTAATATATTTAGTACTAATACCGAAAATTTTAACGGTTATTTAAAATATTTAATAAATCGTATAATTATATAGGATTTTGATATAAAAAAATTCCGAAATCTATCCGGTTTTCCGGTTACGCCGGAAAAGAAAAAAAATAAAATTAAGTAACCTAAATTTTATACCTTTATATATCGGCTATTTCGGAAAGTAAAGTTTTAAAAGCCGGAACTGGAAATACCGGTAAATATTTATTCGGCATTTTTAACGTTAAACGATATATTTATATCCTTTATAAACGACGGGCTTAAAAAAACGTATAATTACCGAAATCTTCCGTAAAAATGCGATAACCTGGATAATAGGTTCCGGAAGGTATTAATTAAAACCTTAAATTAATTATTTTAAAAAATTTATTATTATAAAATTTCTAACAAAAAGGAAATAACGTACGCGGTAAGTTTTAAAAAATAATAACCAAAACCCGGTTCTAAAAAATAATACTTATAATTACGAAAAAATTAAATTATAAAACGTAAAAATTTTTAATTTATTATAAAACCGGGATTTTAAATATTTCGAACTAGTACTTAAAAAAAAACGGACGCCGGAATAATTATATATATAGTACGAAAATAACTTTTCCGATATTAGCCAAAAATTATTTATATTATTTATTTACCCGTATAATCGATTTTTTTAACCAATTAATTAATCCGAATTAAGGTATTTTAAAAATTAAAAAGAATAAAAATATTTTAAAAATTAATACGACAAATTCGAAAAAACAATCGGAAAATAAGGTTTAAAATTTTTTAATTTGCCGCTATAAATAAAAAGTTATAAGTTTAAAAAAATACTTTATTAATAATTACGATAAATTATAATTTATAACGTATAATATTAAAATTCGTTAATTTTTTTAATTTATAAAGTTTATTATATATTTATAATAATATAAAGTTAATCTGAATAAAATAAAATAAATATTTATATAATATTTAATAAATTTAAGATTAATAAAATAATAAATATAATTATATTATTTCGTTACTTTACGTAATTAAATTATCTTAATATAAAAAGGATATTATTTCGGATTTTAAGGTAATATTAATATTTATAAGGATTTAAGGAAGTTAAAAAAATATATTTATAATATTGCGTATTTTAACGAACTTAAAAATATATTATTAAAAACCGCGAAAAATTATAACGTTATATTTTAACTTTTAATATATTTTATTTATTAACGATTGCAATTTTAATCCCGTTTCGAAACCGAAAGCGTTTTTTGCCGTTTATTTAAATTAAAACCGGCCGGGTTTCGTTTCCTAATTTTTAACCTGGTATTATGGTTATTATTATCGTTAAATAAGTACCGTTTATTTTTAACGTATAATTTTTTAACCTTAATAATTATTATTATTTCGGTTTTATTCTCCGACATATTATTCGTAATATTAAATTACGTATCATTATTTTTTAATAATTCCGATAATTCCGGTAACTAAATAAAAATAAACGAATTAAACGAATACGAATTCGGTAACCAAAACAGTTTTAATAAATTAAAAATATTAAGGAATTATAAGTTTTAAGCCGACGTTATAAATAAAAAAAACGAAACGGATTTTTAATTAAGATTATTTATTATATTACGGATTATACGTACGAATATAAGTATTACGATAACCGGGATCGTAATTTCGAACTATAAAAAAATATAAACCGTATGCCGGATTAATATTTAAATTATTAAAATTACTATTAAAGTTTTAATTATTAATTTAAACCGAACGGTTATAATTAATAAATTTTAATTAAAACGGAACGTAATTTACGGTAATTACGTAATTTTTTCTTATATTTATTAAACCTATAATATAATTATAATCCATAATTTATATAAATCGGTTCGGGATATAAAAATACGGCGTCGTTATTTTAAATTAAACTTAATTTACCGTTTACAAAAAGTTTCTCATATTTTTTGCGATATAAAAAATACGGTTTTTTCGTAAATTAAATATAACGCAAAAAAAAAAACTTTTAAAATATTTTAATATTATTATTTATCGAACCCGGAAACCGTTTTAATTAATTTAATTATATTTTAAATTAAATAAAAATTTTTAACTTTATATAATTTATTCGGAAACGTATTAAATAAAAACCGTTTAAATTTAATAAAAATAAACGTTTATTTTTTTTTACTACTAAACGGAAATAATTATATAAAAAATAATTCGTTTATCTGTTATTTATACCATAATTTAATTATTTTTTAAGTAACCGTTTTTAACGAACCGGGTTTTATTTATTTTTATACGGATTTTTTCGGATTCGAAAGTTCGAATATATAAATAAAATTACACGTATTTAAATTATAATAAGGTCAAACCGGAATAAGGTTATTACGGGTTTGTTTCAATATAATAATTTCGTTTTTTTTTAAATATATTAAAATCGTTTTCCGTACGTATTTACTATTAAATTATACGTATTAATAAGGCCCCATTTTCGTTTTATTTCGTAAATTAAAATTATTTTATTTAAAAAGTTTATAAATAACGCGGATAATATTTTAATTAACCGAAAGTTAAAATTGGAATTTAACGATTATTTCGTCTTAATCGGAATTATTTACGATAAATAATTTATCGTTTTCCTTATTATCTAAATCCGTAACGTCGATTTTTATTATAACCTTTATATTTTAATAAATAATACGGTTTTTAACTTACAAAGTTAAAAATCTTTTTAACCAATTTTATAATAAACGGTTCGGTTTTATATTTATCAAATATTTAATAAAATACCAATAATATGGCTTATTTATAATTAATTATATTTAATTATTTATAATTATAAACCGTTCGATTAAATTATTACCATAAATCTTTTATCGAAAAACTTTTCGGTATTTTTTATTATATTATTCGACCGATATCCGGAATAATCATACCTAATCTAAAAATAACGGTAAATATTACGATACGGATAAAACCATTAAATTCTTTTAATTTATCGTATACGTAAATCTGCTTTCCGTAAAATATTTCGGAATTATAAAACTTAATAACTTTTTTTTAACTTTCGATAAATACCCCCGGTTTATTATAACTTTAATCCAAAAGTTTTAAATATTTATAATTCTTATTTTATTATTAATATAAATAATAATCTTTATAATAATACGTAAATTATTAAGCTGGATTACGGGAAATCTTTTTAATAATTCGGATACGTTAATTAAAAAAAAATTTAAATACGTCTAATTCGAACGTTAACTTTTAGATATAAGAAAGATAATAATATCGATTTCGGAACGATTAATATTAAAACGCCGGATTTTTACTTTATAACTATATCCAATTAAATTTCCGGCTTTATTAAAATTTTTATATTTCGTAATTTCTTTTTTTATATTACCGCTGGTAATTATTATATACGTAATTTAATATACGTAAATAAAGAAAATAAAACGTAAGTTATAAATATTAATATATTTAAGCCGGAAACTTTTCCATTTTAATAATAAATATATTTTATTAATAATAATTAAACTATATCATTTTTCGAAAATAAAATTTAATATAATAATTTGGAATTAATAATTTAATAAATATTTAAGATTAAAAATGATATAATTATATTATCCGGTAATTATACGTTCGAATATCGTTAAATTAAACTTTTTCATTTCCGTAATTATTAAAATAAAAATAAAATATAATATTATTAATATAAAAGTTCGTCATTTTTCGGCTAATTTAATTAAAAATATAATTTAAATAATAATCAGGTTTATTATTAAAAAAAAAAGCTTAAATAATTAGAAAGTTTTCAAAATTTATTTTAATAACGGAAAGGAGATTAAACTTTTTAAAAACTAGATTATATACCGTATTTACTTATTCCTTCCGTAAAATACGGTTTTACCTGCCAAATATAACGTTTAATATAAAACGAATAAACCGATAACATAAAAATTTTTAAAAATTATCGGCCGTATATTTAACGTTAACGTATAGGTTAATTACGTTTATATTAACAAAAGCTTAATAAAGGTATTAAATAAAAATAAACGTTTTATTTTAAAAAATTAAATATTTAAAGGTTTAAAATATCTACTTTAAACCTTTTAATACGTCGCCCGTATTCGGCTCATTAGAAAAAAAAATTATTTCGGGGCTTATTATAAACGATTTTAAGTTCCGTATATTATTATCGTACTGGCCTAAAGGGGGTAAAAGGTTATAGTATATATTATTCGTAATTTTGGGTTATTCTTTTCCTTTACCAATTAACGCGCGGTCTTAATTAAAACGAAATCTATACGAAAAAATAAAGATTTTAATTTTACGCGTAATAATATAAGTTATAACGTTAAAGACTTCGTAATTAATATATATTACGAAAATTATTAATAATAGTTTTCGCAAATTTATATAAAACTATATCAAACGTAATGTAACGAACCTGTTATATATCCATCTGGAAGTATAAGTAGTATCCGAAATAGGGGTTTTTGATTTACAGGTAATAATAACATAATAAATAAGGTATTCGTTAAAAATATTTGCGGATTTTTTCCTTAATCGAAAAACGATATAGTTATCTTTAATTAAAGATTTAGATTAATAACTAAAGAACGAAATTAAATAGATACGATTTATATAAGAAACCGTCCGTTATATATCCGTCTGGATTTAATAAATATGTCGTGGATTTATAGGATTTGTTAGATTTATTTCCAAATTTACCAAATTCTCTAGATCACCATATTTTAACGTAAAGAAGGCCAAATTTTTTTTATCCGAGGATTAGCCGCAAGGAACTTATACCAGGTTCCGGAGGCCGGTTTTTCTAAGATAAAAACCTTTATTCCTGTATTATAACATTATTTTCCTTTTCTAAGGATCTTTGTCCCAAAAATAAAAACCGTAAGTAACTTTTTTGTTTTTATTAAAAAGGTTTTCCGTAACTTTTTTATTAACTTCATTATAACAGGTCGAAAAAAAAAGCAAAAAAAAGCTACGCAAAAATTAACGCAATATTCGTAATACTCGTATTAAATTAATCAAAACTTTTGAAATTAAAACCTTTCCTTATTTTAATTTTATTCGGTTCGGCAAAACCGAATATTTTTTCCCTTAAAAATACTTAAGTTATAATTACTATATTCGTTATTAAGGTCCTTTTTGTAACGCCGAAACCATAAATTCGTTAAAAAAAAATACACGAAATTTAATAACGATTATAATAAAAATAACGGAAAATCGAAAATAACTTTTTAAAATATCAGGAAATTATAAAAAGTAAACTAGACGAATTATGACGCCGGCAGAAAAAAAAATAAAAAGAATATATTAAAAGGTTAAAACGTTTACGTTTTTAATAAAACCATTTTAAAAAAAAGTTTTCAAAATGTTAAAAAAGGGTTTGGAATTAAATTAATTAAAAAAACGGAAAAGGTTAAAAAAAACGGTATCGTATAAAAGCAAAATAAGCGCGGCTTACTTTTAAAATAAACGTTACGGTAAAGGTATTTACTTTTTTCGGCTGGAATACCGAAGGCCTGGATTTGGGTGGGGAACCGTTATCGTTTGCAACCTTGGCCGTATTAAAAACGGTCGGTTAAAATTTTGCCGATAAAAATTTTTAACTAGGTTTATCGTATTTGTGAGGTACTTAAATGGTTCTTATATATTATCTTTAAATAAGTAATCTATCTATTTAACCAGGTACTGGATTTTGTTTTTAACCATTTTAAAATTTAATATTTTTTCGATTTTATACTTGTTATCGTTTTTTCGATTTTAAAATTTTTTTTAAACGGAACGTTTTTTAGAGCTGGTTTTAATAAGGAAATATGGAATATAAGGTATATTTATATAGTTTTGGGTAATAATAATTTATAATTAATTTTCGAAAGAATTTTTTTAATTTTAAACGAGCCAAATTTTTTAAAATTAAACTTATTATTAGGTTTTTTTCGTTTTAATTTAGAAAAGGTTTAATATTATGTTTTGTTTTTAACGTAATAAAAAAATTTTTTTTCGATAAAATTAATCCTTTAATTTTTTATTATTATAATATTAAGTTATTTTTTGTTACAAAAATTATGACTTATTTTAAAATCGAATTTATATTATCTTAATTTTTATTATTATTATTTTTATTCGTAAAGTTATTATAATAATAATTAATATTTTACGTATTAATTATTCGGGTCGTTAAGTTATTATATCGGATTTATATATAATTATATGTAATAATATGCTTATATTTTCGTTAACGGATATATTATAAGCTATTTATGCAAATGGTAAAAGTTTAACTTAATTATTTTATTAATAATTCACGTAATTTCGAAAATATTTTTTTAAGGTTTAATGTAATTATTTTATTTAATTATTTATTTAAACATAATAAATTATTAAAAAATTTAATTTAATATTAATTTATTTAAAAAAGTTAATACCGAATTTAAATATAAAAAGATTATTTCGATTTAAAAAAATTCTTTTTAATATTCCGTATTTATTTAAATAATACCGAATAAAAACGTAAGTTAATTATTTTGTTATTACGGTTTTGTAAAAGGTAAAAAGTACTTATATTTAATAAGTTTAATAATAATTACCCATACCGTATTATATTTAATTCCGGTAACGGAATTTTTTAATATAAAAAGATTAATAATAAAATTTTAAGTTATAATATTTTATACTTTATAAAATATATTTATAGGTTATAATAAACCATATGGCTTATAGCAGGTTACCTTAGCTTTATTACAAACGTTATAATCCTTAATTATTTATTTAACCGTTTGGCGGAATTTTAAGAAATTATATTTTTCTTAAAATCGTTTAATAATTTTAAAAATTTTTTAACAAATTCGTTTTATTATTAATAAGAAATATAAATTTTGTTACGAAATAATAATTAATCTTTATTATTTTTCTTTAGTTATAAAACTTTCTTTCGTTTCTTTAAGTTATAAAAACTTTTAAATTAAATTAATTATTTTAAAGTAAGCTGTTTTAAGGTTATATATAATTATATTATCTTATCGTCCTTACGATATAGCATTTATATATATCGCTTAAAAATTTTTAAATCGTAATTTCCTTTTCGGTTTAAAACATCCGTTTGGATATTTTTTTTACCTTTAATATAATAAATTTTAAAATTAAATTTGGGCAAAAAAATTATTTAATTTTCGTAACGTTTATTTAATTTTTAGGTCGTTATAAATCGAATAAAATTTTTATGGTTTAAATAAATATTAAATAATTCCTTAATTCCATTAAAAATAATTCCCATTTTTTAAATGCTAAAATAATCGTTAATAACTTTTTGTTATAAATGGAATATTTAAATTTTGCGTTTTTAAAAGCTTTAAAAAAGTACGTTATTAAGTACCATTTTCTGTTACTTTTTAGTTACTTTAAAACTATTCCAAAGGTATAATTTAAAGCGTTTATCTTAAATCGTTTTTTTGTTATAATTTGGTAACTTAATTACCGGAGCGTTAATAATTTTGTTGTTAATTTTTAAAAAGATCTTTTTAAAATATTTTTTAGTAATAAGTTTAATTAAAGGGCTAGTAAGTTTGCCGCAATCCTTAACCAAAGATCGTACGTAGCCGGTAAATCCTAAAAATTAACGGATATTAATAATAATAGCTTTATCAAAAATTAGCCAACTTTTAATAATTTTTAACTTAAAATCCTAAATTTAAATTTATTCCGGGATAATAATAAAACTTAAAAAATCTACCCTTTAAATATACCAGACGCTTTTTTTAACGTTTACTAATAAATTAGCTTTTTTAAAAGCTTTCAAAACTTAAATAACGTATTTTTTATACTTTTCTAAAATTTTTATATAAATAAAAATATCGTTCAGAAAAATTAAAACGAATTTATTTAAAATTTTCCGTAAAATAATAATAAATATATGCTAAAAACTAATTAGGACGTTAATTAATCTTTATAAGATAACTTTATATTCGTAATAATTATAAATAATTTTAAAAACGGATTTTTATTTTTTGCCTTTAGTTATTCGAATTAAATAATAGCCGTTTAATAAGTTTAAAGCTATAAATTATTTAATTTTATTAATATTTTTCCATATACACTAATCGGTTAATTGAATCCGTGCGCTCCGACAACCCCACCCCAAACTGCGACCTATATTCGTAACTATTATTACCTTCTTTACCTAATAACATAATAACCACACCATGGATTTGGCTAAGGCTGGTCGTATTTTTACGGCCGATCGTCGGCCTAACCAGGAATTCAGTCCGGAAGCCCGGGTTTTTATGATTGGCGCTATAATAGGGGGTGCAACCTAGACCCAGGTGGCCGAAACGATGGGAACGGAACGTTAACGAATCGGAAAATAACTTTAACGTTTTATAACTTACAGAACGGTTTATAACTTGTTACGGGAATATCGTTAACGGGTTATTCGAGGTTACCTAATTTTATATCTTTATTAATTAAGCCGTCGTTATTTTCGGAATCTATACCGCGAATTTAAAAAAAAGGCCAGTATTAATATTAACGTATTAACGATAAAACGTTTTTTTTACGGGCTTACGTTAAGGAAATAATACGTTACGAAAAAAATTAACTTAACGGTTAATAACGTACGTAAACGATTACGTTTTATTAAAAAAACCTTTAAACGAAATAACCGGAAATACTTTCGATTAATTTTTTATTTCGATAAATGCTTTATATAAAACGTACCCGGACGTTCCGGTTAATAAGTATTTTATTTATTATTAAAACGTTATAAAAAGGATTTAATAAATCCGGAAAGTTATAAAAAAGTTTCGTTTTTTATCATAATTTAAGGGATAATATAATAATATTAAAAAAAAGCGGTTTTAATCCTATCGTTTTTTACGAAAACGACGAACTTTTTGCCGGCGGCGAAATAATTTTCCGGTATTATATTAAAATTTTCAAACGAAACCATTTTTTATTTTATAAAACTAGCGATCCTTTTATTTAAAATAACGCTTTAATACATAAAGCTGGCGTTATTAAAAAGTTTTTCGAAAAATATAAAATGTAGATATTTAAATGGCTGCTATATTTGCGCAATTTAAACCTAATCGAATACCTTTAATAAATTTTGAAGGATAAAATTTACGAAATTAAACCCGAATTCGGATGCTTATTTAATAACCAAAAAAACCGTTACCGCGTATTCGAAATAATTAAAAACGCATAATTATAACTTAATTTCCGTTTTATAATATAACTTATTAAGTTATTCTTTAATAAATTAAAAGCCGTTCGTTACGTTTGGAGATGGTATATAAAGTTTTGAAGCCTAGCTTTAAGGCTTCATAATAGTATATATAGCTTTTTAATTGGATATATTTTAATAATGAAATTTATTATTAAAGTTATAGGTTTAATATAGGGGAGAGGTGGATTGATGGGGAGCGTACGGATTTAATTAGACCCCCGCTGTAATATTTATAAATATTAAAAAATATTTATTTTTAATAATAATATCGTTTAATTATCGATAATTATATATTCGTCGATATATTAAATCTTTATTTTTATCCATTTTAATTTTATTATCCTTTATTTTTAATATTATTATAACTAAATACCTTATAAATAATTCGGATTTTTAAATATAACCTTTTTTAAGATCTTGTTAAAAGTTTTGTAATTTTATTAATTATAATTAAATAATTTTTTTCGGCTTCGTTTTTTAAATAACTTTTTAAATAGTCAGTATTTAAAGGGCATTATTAATATTAAATTAAAAACCTTAACTTCTTTAATTATATAACAAATTTTATAAAATTTCTTCTTAAAATTATCCTATTAAAACGTTTATTTTTTCCAATTAATCCGTAAATTATTAAAACAAAATCATAACATTCTTAAAATAATATTATATCCTAAAATATCGGCGATATCGAAAATAATTCGCTTTAAATATTTTTATATTTAAACCACGAATTCCTTTATCTTTCGGAAAACTCGATTATTATCGTAAATAAATAAGCTTCCATCAACTATTCGTAACTTATATAATTATTATTTATATTTCCAAAAAATTTAACATTTTTTAATTACCTTGAAAAAATAAAATTTCCTTTTATTCCGGAATTAATTATAACGTTAAATATTTTATTTCCATAATAAATTAAAATCTTAATCTAATTCCGTATCCCTTTTTTTACTTTACATAAAGTTTTATATATAAAGGTCCCTTAATACCTTACTTTTAAGGGCCTTTATAATTTTTTAATTAATATACTTTAGGGGCTAAAAAACGTTTCCATTTGCATACCTTTCTAGCCGCATATTTGGTATAATAATCCTCCATATACTTAAACCATTTCCTATTACCGAACTGGCATTTAAAAACAACTATTTTCTTCTGGCTCTTTCTTAGATTTTATACTTTACGAATCATCGGATTAAGAAAATAAACCTCCGAAAAGGGCATTTTTATAACTAAAAATTCGTATTTATTACATAATATTAATAAATAACATAAGCATCCTTACGTTATAACCTTTTAATTTTGCTTTAATTTAAAGTATATATAATAAAACCTAAAGTAATCTAACTATCGGAGGATTTTTATATATCTGCACTTATTATCTAGCTTAATAAACGTTTTTTTATTATATTTTAACCAAAAATTATTATCCTTTTTAACGCGCAAATAAATAAAGCAGTTATAATCGTAACAAATAATAAAATGCAAAAATGCATAATTATTTATTAATAGTTTTGGGTATATTATATATTCTGAAAAAATATCATATTCTGAAAATAACTATTTATAATTACCGAAATTATTTCGTAACTAACCGTCCTAATCGTATATCTTACATTCTTATATATCGAAGTAACAAATACATCCTAACGTAATAATTACCTTAAAAACCGTTCGTCCTAAATGGTATTTATAAGCCCTAGCCGTAATATTCTTACAAATAACATAATTTTCATAATCTAGGTCGTTAATTTTAACTTTATTAATCGTAATAATAATAAATTCCTAATCGGCGGAAGTAAAATTTACTTCCTTTTTATCCCTTTCTTTATTATTTATATTTCGTTCGGCCGCGCAAATTTTTCTTTTAAATTAAAAAATCCTTTTTTTCTAAAAGTTCCCTTTTTTCGTTAAAAAATAATATTCGTTTTTAAAATGGCCCTTTTTGCCATAATTAAAACATTTAACTTTAAACTTAATTTTTTAAAATTCCGTTAAAATAATACTAACTTTTTTTAAAATTTATCTTTTAATTTTTTTTTAAAACGTTTATCGTTATTTCGTTTATTAGTACCTTTTTTAAAAGAAAATATCGATTAAAAATACGTCGGTCGGAAATAATAACCTTATTTATATAATTTTCGAAAAACCCTATCTTAAATACCTTAAATATTTCATTCTTAACCTAAAACTTTAAACCGTTATAATAAGGAAAAAATAATACGTCCTGGAATAATTTAAAAATAACTATTAATCGGTTAAATTCAGTATTATATTTAATTATTAACGTAATCTACTAATATTTATGTATTTTTTTAATTATATATTATTACTTATCCATATTTCCGTATAAAATTAATATTCGTTTTTCGAAATTATCGTAACTATTAAAAATATAATTTATGGCATCTAACTAATCGTTAAAAGACTTTTTCAAATAATCCTTAAAAATAAATTCGAACCAATCGAATACCTTTCTAGCAAGTAACTAGAAAATAGCCATAACTTTCTAATAATCCTTAATCAAAAAACTTTCGTACCATTTAAAATAAAATCTAACTTTAACCAAAAATCCTTCCACATCCGTAAATCCAGTATAAATCTTAAGAGTAATTAATTTATAACCTTTAATATCAGGCATTTCATAATAAGCAGGAAAAGGTATAATTCCTTTTCGATCGTAATTAAACAAAAAGAATACTAAGGTTTTTAAACGGGAAATAATTCCCAAAAAAAGTACAGAAATTTTTTTTTTCAATTATCGGAAAAATCGGACATTTTTTTTCTAAGGTTTATAACCTTTTCAGCCATAAGGTCCAGTCACTTATCGGTTATAAATTCCTTTTCTTTTTTTTCGACTTCGGCGCTTCGTTTTTCCTTAACCTTCTCCTTTTCCTTTTGGTCGGACTTTTCGGGCTAAATTTTAATAAATTCCTTAAGGGCAGAAATAAGTTATTATTAGGAAAAAGAAAACTTTCCTTAACTTTTAGTTCTAATAATTACAGGTACCATATTATTAATTAACTAAAAAATTTCTTTAATAAAAAGTAAATTATTTAATCCGGTTATTAATCCTTTATTTGTTAATAACAGAAATTAAATATGTTATTTATTTATTAAACGTCGTTTTATAATATCGTTTTTATTAAGTTCAAAAAAACTTATGCTTAATTAAGCTTTAAATTATTCGTTAATTATTAATTAAAAAGTTATTAAAATATAACGAACTTATTATATATCTACCTGGAAATATAAGCAATATCCGAAATAAAGGTTTTTAATTTATAAATAATAATAACATAATAAATAAAATATTCGTTAAAATATTTGCAAATTTTTCCCTTAATCGGAAAACGATATAATTACTTTTAATTAAAAACTTAAATTAATAGCTAAAAAACGAAACTAAATAAATATTATCTACATAAGAAACCGTCCGTTATATATCCGTCTGGATTTAATAAGTATGTCGTAAATCTATAAAATTTATTAAATCTACTTCCAAATCCACCAGATCCTCTAAATCACCATATTTTGGCACGGGGAAGGCCAAACTTTCCTCATCCAAAAATCAGCCGCGAGGAGCCCATACCAGGCTCCGGAGGCCGGTTTCTCCAAGACAGGAACCCCTGTTCCTGTACTATAACACGTAACCGAAAAATCACAACTTAATATCAGGCCTTATTTTTAAGGTTTTATTATTTCTGTAAAACTTCTTCTTAAAAAGGTTTAATCGATATATTTAATCCTTATAGCTACTTCTTAATTAAAAACGCTAGCCATGCCTACGCCGCAGGCGCAGCTCCAACCTTAAAAATAGGGCCTGATCTCGATGAGGTAACTATTATATATGTATATATTTAGATACGTCGCGTATTTAAACGACGACAGTGCATGTATGTACTTATTGTCGTAAACCAAGCGTCAGCTTGTATATAGCTTTAATACCATATTAATAACATTTAACCTTACATAAAATTATAAAAAGAATTAAAATTATTATTAATATTATCGATATAAAAGGGTTTTTTTTAAAATAGCTTTTAGTTTTTAATTTACGAAAACGATTTAATTTGCGAAATTAAAGTTAAGTAGTTTTTTATATAATTTATAAAAAATAATATAAAATCTTAAAAGTATTAAATATAAATCTAAAAAAAAGTAAATAATGTATATAAAAATATTTTAACTTAGACTTTAAAATAATACAAGCTAAATGATTACGAAAACGTTTAAAAATTCCCATAAAAATTCCCATAAATAAAATCCTAGTAAATTAAGTAGTTTTTAATTAGCTTAAAGTAAGATTATATTAATTCTGTAATATTAAAGGAACGTATATATAAAAGGGATAGATTTTAATAAAACATAAGAATTAAGGTAATAATCTAGCATTTTATTCAGTTCTATTTATACGATTATATTTCCTTTAATAATAATTATTAAATTTATAAATACCATTGTTAAAAATATTATAATATATTCGAACTATTTACGAAATATTTCCTTATTGTTATATATCACTTTTTTAATTATTTATTTTATATAAATACGTTTTAAGTTTCCTTTATTATTTAATAAAATTTAACGCTTAATTGATTTTAATTTATATCGTAACGTATTAAATTAATATAATATCCGCTACATTTGTAATATATTAGAACCGGACATACTGCTCGCTTATTTAAATTAAGAGTTCGGCAAATAAGCGATGTAAGCTCAGTTAGTTTTATGTTTTACAAATTGGAAATGATATCAGTTCGACGAGGTTTATCACTTTATTAACCTTTTTAAGATAACCTCGAAAACAATATAAATTAAAAACCCGCTTATATTAAGTTTTAAACATGTTTTAAACTTAAATTATTAATTTTTATATTGCCGCTTTATAAGCCGCTTTATATTATAAATATTAAATAATATATTTTTAAAGTTATATAATATTTTAATAATAAATGCTCGCGATTTATTTATATATGTTAGTTATTTATAAAACACGTTAATTATACTTAAATTATTAATTATCAAGCTTTCTTAGTTAATTAATACAAGGTTGATTTAAGTTTAAGCCTTATTTTCCAGGCTGAGCCAAATATATAAAAAATTATTACACATATAATCCACATAATAAATACTATACCTTAGTTAATTAATATAAACGTTTAATATTAAGGTTTTTAATCGGAATTAAATAGTTATTAATCTTTTATTTAACGCTTTATATAAATAACTATTATAATATTATAAGTACTTTTTATTATATTAAATCTTATTTATTTTAATAATACGTTATATTTTATAATTAGTCGTTATTATTATATGCGTATAAGTAAGCTTATCAAAATAAATCTTTTTAAATTATTTTATGCATTATTTAAATTTAATTTCATTTATTATAGTTGTATTTTTTCAATTTTAAAGTAAATATTCTAGTAAAAATATTAAAGTAAAATAAACCTTATCGTTACGAATTAATAGTTTATAAAATAACAAGTTATTTAAATATAAATAAAAAAGTAAATAAATAATAATATTAAATAATTTTAATATTATTAAAAAAATTTAAAGTAAGACTTTACGTTATTATTTTATATGTAACAATTCAAAGTATATATAAGTTTTATTAAGATAAGATTTACTTAACGTACTCTTAAAATAAAGAAAATAACTAGGTATGTACGGGTACAATCCACGTCTTAAGATTGGACTAGCCAGCTATATTGTCATGAAGCTTAATTATCAGCTAGCAATTTACTCGCTATTTTCTACGGGTTAGCTAGAAAACACCAGGTTTAGTAGAGTGGGGAATATAAGCGGGGATGTCAAACTTACCCATCATACGTCGTAAGCTAACCTTCATAGTTGCTTTTCTCGAGTAATGCAATGCAGCGTAGTTATATCACTGGGCTCCTGCTGAAAGCCACGTTATCGGCACTTAATGAGGCATTGTTTATCTTGTAACTGCTGTTGGTGTAAGTCTTGGTATATCAGCCCTAACTAGCGACAAAGTTTGGTGCCGAACCCGCTGAGTAAGTGCTTAGTAAAGCTACGCTAGCAGAGGCTGAGACAACGCGGTCTACGAAGCCACGTCCGCGGAAACCCGGCCGAATTAATTCAGAGTTCAACAAGCTTCAACGCTGCAGAAGCATAGCCAAGCTTCATACTCAGTCCCTATCTCGGGCACGCTTTTCTTAATTTGCGCCACGAAATTGCAATGTTATTAATGGCTTGGTGGTTGCCCTTCATTTGTCCGGCCGCCTCCCACTAATCACAGGATGTACCCTGCCGTCACGACCACTGCGCCTGCTTCTGGCATTCTTTCCGCCAACTTCGGCCATGAGCCAGATTCTGAAATTCAACGACCACAGGTTTGTTGCAAACCGCGACATTGTTCCAGATCACCGGAATCACCATGTCACTCCAATCGTGCAACCCCGCACATATGATGCAGAGCCCGAAACAGACAGCTTCTTTGGACTTGTGTCAGCCGGGGGTTCTCAACTGGTGCATGTGTCGAGGACGGAGGACGAATTACAGAGACTGGGGTGCTTCCAGAGTTCATGGGATGAGGTATACGTAACCGAGTTTTTGCAAGACAAACTGGACGCCTTGTCAGAAGACCACGATTGTTGGCTAAAGAAAGGCGTCGCTGGGTTGAAAGTCTCACTCGAGAGAAACGTTACGGCCACCCTGATACTGGACATTACACTTCCGGCGTGCCCCGTAAACATCACGAGCGCCGGCAATACCTTTTCCATCGACTTCTCCACAGAGACATACAAGGTCAATGGTGTCTCGGCATTTGACTTGGTTCTGCTGACCAGCATACACCGTAAATTGTTTCTTCATGGCAGAATGACCGAAACTGACTGGGAAATAGTGGCATGCATGACCCTCGCTTTCTTCGTCGTATACCCAATCATCCTCGTCTTTTCCTCAGCGATAGTTCTCTGTGAACTCATAGATCGACCGTTGTACCAAAAGAGAATTGAAAAATGGCAGGCGACCCTCTACCTGGTATTCTTTATCCCGCTTCTTGTCGCTGGCATGGCTTGCGGGATAGCTGGGATGGGAACGTCGAACCATTTTCGAACGGAGCATGGGGTAAGCAGTGTGTCGCAGCCACAGTAACAATCGCTGACTATCATCTTACGACAGATAATCGGCCTGGCCACTGTCATTCTTGCGACTATCGCAGTATGTCTGTACTTTGTCGAGAAGCGCATCGGCGGGTGGGTTTTCATGCATGGCCGGTGGCACTGGACACGAAAGATCATCAGCTACGTCGACATGTTCGTTTGCCAGACCATACTCCTTGTTTCGGGCTTTGCTCTGCCTGATGGCATTGATGACTTTGGAGTTATGAGTCTCTGTGGAACGAACATGATCTCCACATCGTTAGCCTTCTCGATAGGCATGATTGTAGCCTTCATATGGAATGGCGCTATGGCGGCCATGGCTGTTCAGTGGTGGCTTGTTCGCAGGGCAAGTCCGGATCAACCCCAAAGCAGGATAAAGATGTGGGTGTTGAAGATCTTTCGGCAGCCAAGTTGATGGGGCGTATTCGTTGTCACTATGGGCGGTGCTTGGCTGCTGCATCGGGCTGATTGGCTCCTCGTGCGGGTCAGCGCAATAGCTGCGGAATATGCCAAGGTAGAAGCACATTCAGTGTAATCTGATAAGTATTTGGATGTTGGATTCAAAGAGTAGTCCGGATCTTGTTGTCAAGGTCGTTTCTACGTTAGGGTATGCAGCAACCATGAACCACTTGGATTTCCTGCAAACTACATGCCAACCATGTTGCTAGCGACTAGCAATTTGCAGGGTTGAAAAGTTAGATTATAAATTTAGCATTTGAGAGGATCTTTGTCAACGCTAAGAAAAGCCACGTGTGGCCACTGACCTGACTACTTGAAATATATCCTGGTCCTTGAGTCCTGTGCTGTCCTGGCCTGGAACGGTTCCTCATCAAAATTCTGCACTGCCCGTCCCTAAACCATGACCTCCTAAAGCTAGCTCTCTGTCACCATTTTTGGCGCGTTGAGGCCGGTGAATGACCTCAGGCAGCACTCCAGAGTGTTGCACGATGACCCCTCCCGCTGGCTGGACCGTCACAAATCAAGCCCGTGTCGGCCTGCGGGTGTTCGCGTCACGCAGAATAGACCGAAATTGACCCGCGTACTTGATATAATGTGGTAACAGGGTCCTTCACTTTTTTGCATACGTAACCAGTATGGTTCTTTTTAGTTTTGCTACTTCGTGCAAGGGGTCTAACTCCTATTTTTGATGCAATCAACAACATCAAGTCGCAGAACAGGGCAGCCGACAGTTCCCCAACTAATTTCGAACTGCCGGAGCCTACTAAGAGAATGGGACATGACACTCCGGAGTTTCACGTCACGACTTCACAGTGAAGATCCGGCGAAAATGAGGCTGGAAGTCAAATTCGGGTTCCGGGACAGGCCGACTCCGTCGGGCAGGGCGAGTTTGCTATTGGGTGGTCACTCGGTCGAGACGGGCGAATCCTGT
This sequence comes from Monosporascus sp. MG133, assembly GCA_004155925.1. NCBI lineage: Eukaryota > Fungi > Ascomycota > Sordariomycetes > Xylariales > Monosporascus > Monosporascus sp. MG133. The sequence goes on along the minus strand of QJNX01000001.1, from coordinate 592,113 downwards.
TTTATTGGGTCTCTTAATCTTTTAGTGCACAGCCGGGATCTAGCCTATGAAGATCCTTAACCGCATATGCCATATTCCTTAACTGCCACGGGGTTAACCAGATGCGCTTAGTAGAGCGTTAGCATGACCAGGGCCTATTAGCACGGCCCACGGGTACCCGCGGGTAATGCCAAGAACCCGCGGGTATCCAATAGGTACCCGTTCCCTCACCCTACCTGTGGGTCATCCCGTGAGCTACCGTGAAGTAAAGTTAGAATGCGTGGGATTGCCAGACTCGATTAGGTCCAGGGGGCACTGCATTCGTGGATAGTACCCAACCATGGAAGAGCTGACTCATGGCTCACATGTTAACGAAGATTAGGGGCCCGCGAGCTACTTCGCCAGAACTAACTCGTACCCACCTTAAGCCTTCCTACTACGTAGTCCAGAACCTCATCGTAGCCCATTTGATACGGAGTCGAAATTCCAGCCCCTTCCGGCGTCCCCGACTGACCATCCAAGGAACTCTTTCCGTGAAGGCCGCGGCATTCCGAGCCCGCTTGTTGACCGCGCAGTCAACACTAGGCTCCTGCAGAGACAGGGACAAAAGTAATGTCTCACAGCTTTAAATGTCCTCCATGTTGCAGAAACATCCAAAGGTGGTATAATTGAATCACATAGTCCTTCACTGCCCCCCCCACTTGTCAAAGTGGCCACCACAGCCAAGCAATCCCGCGGTTCCATGCTCGCCTTGCAAAGAAAATCTACCAGCACCTTCTCCTTGTTCCAGAAGCGAAATCGTAACTCGAGGGCCATGGCGGCAGAAACAGAACCCATTCCCCAGCCTCCTACAACGCCCTTCGTGGGCAACCTCACCGACATTGACGTGGACTACCCCTTGGGATCCATGATGCACTTGGCTAAGAAGTACGGCCCCATTTACAAGCTGTCATTATCGGGATCGGATTTGATTGTAGTCTCAAATTGGGAACTCGTACATGAGACCTGCGACGACTCCCGCTTCAAAAAGTCCATCAAGGGTGACCTTGAGGTGCGTCACTCGTGCCCGAGCAGTCACGCTGATTGGGCTTGGTAGTTGACTTTAGGATGACTTTAGGAGTTGCGAGCTGCCGTGCATGACGGTCTCTTCACTGTAAGCTGAAATCGCTACTCTTGAACACGAAAGGAACTATCTAATCAGCGGGCAACTTAGTCTAAAGGCGAGGCAGAAGTCAACTGGGGCGTTGCCCACCGGGTTCTAATGACCGCCTTCGGCCCCTTGGCCATCAGAACCATGTTCGACGAGATGCACGAAGTTGCCAGTCAGTTGGCGTTGAAATGGGCTCGCCAGGGACCCGCGCAGCCCATAGACGTCGGCGAGGACCTGACCCGCCTCACCCTCGACACTGTGGCCCTCTGCTCCATGGGTTTCCGCTTCAACTCGTACTACCGCGAGAGCCTGCATCCTTTCATCAAGGCGATGTACGCTGTTCTTAAAGAAGCGGGAATGAAGACAATGCGGATCCTCCCCTCCATTTTCTACCAGTCAGAAGACCGCAAGTACCACGAAAACATCAAGTTGCTACGGTCAACGGCACGCGAGGTCCTGGATTCCAGGAAAGCCCTCCCAGAGGGTGCCGATACAAGGAAGGACCTTTTGTCAGCAATGCTGCGAGGTGTCGATCCCAAGACCGGCCGCAAGATGACCGATGAGAGTATCATCGACAACCTCATCACCTTCCTGGTCGCTGGCCACGAAACTACGGCCGCCACTTTTCAGTTCACCCTGTACAACCTGGTTAAGCACCCTGACACTTACCGCAAGGTCCAGCAGGAGGTTGACGCCGTTGTGGGCACTGGCGCAATCACCTTGGAACACATCCCCAAACTCAAGTACTTGGCTGCGGTGAGTAAAGCCCGGAATGATCCTCCTCTTACACATGGCTGATCAACTGAAGGTTCTCCGCGAAACCCTGAGACAGAACGCCCCGATCTCCGCCATTGCCAGAGAGGCATTCAAGGATGAGATTATCGGCGGCAAATACAAGGTTAAGGCCGGCACGCAAATTGTGTGCTTGCTGGCCAAATCGCAGAGTGACCCCGTGGTCTACGGTCCTACAGCCAACGAGTTTGTCCCAGAGAGGATGTTGGACGAGAATTTTGAACGCATCCAAAAGGAGTTCCCGCACAGCTGGAGCCCCTTTGGCTCGGGCATGCGCTCTTGCATTGGACGCCCGTTCGCATGGCAAGAGTTGATGCTGGCCTTTGCGATCCTGTTACAAAATTTCAACTTTGTCATGGAAAATCCCTCCTACACTCTGCGCATCGCCCAGACTCTGACGATCAAGCCCAAAGACTTTTACGTTAGGGCCATTCCTCGCGACGGACTGACCCCGTCTCAGCTGGAAGCTCGCCTGGCTAGCGCATACCATGGCGCTGGCGTCGCGTCCAACCCGGCGTCCAAGTCCAACAGAGCCAAGTCGTCTCCCGATGCCGACGAGCAAGTCGAAGTGAACATGGGCAAGAAGGTTGCCATTTACTACGGGTCGAACGCCGGTACCTGCGAGTTCATGGCGCAGAGACTGGCCTCGGATTCCGCCGCGCACGGGTTCCAGGCTTCCGTGGATCCTCTGGATGCCGCCAAGGAAGACCTCCCCACGAACATTCCCGTCGTCATCATCGCCTCATCATACGAAGGCCAGCCCCCTCAAAACGCCTCACATTTTGTCAGCTGGATTGAGAGTCTAAAGGACAGTGAGCTCAAGGATGTTAGCTACGCTGTTTGGGGCTGCGGTACGTTGCAGACGTGAATGCCTATCGGTGTTGAAGAGTAGCCGTCAACTAACACGATTACAGGACACAGCGACTGGGTAAAGACGTACCAGCACGTCCCCAAGTTTATCGACGACACCCTCGATAGGCTCGGGGGTCAAAGGCTTGTACCCATGGGCAGCACCGATGCCAAACAGAGGGACATGTTCTCGGACTTTGAAGCGTGGGAAGACGAGACCCTGTGGCCCGCCATAAAGAAACGGTTTGGCAGCTCAGATTGCGAGGGCACTTCGACGGGATTCAAAGTCTCATTCTCAACTCCCAGGGTTTCCAGTCTCCGCCAGGATGTCAAGGAAGCCCTCGTTGTCGACGCCCGCAGCCTGACTAACGGCAACGCTGGCGAGGAAAAGAGGCACCTAGAGATACAACTTCCCACCGATTGGGTTTACTCTGCCGGTGACTATCTGGCCGTGCTGCCGCACAACCCCCAGGAGATCGTGGGAAGGGTTATGCGCCGCTTCAACTTAGCGTGGGATGCTCACGTGTCCATTCAGGCCTCTGGACCTACGACCCTGCCGACCAACGTCAGCATTCCGGTCTCTGACGTACTGAACTCCTACGTGGAGCTGGGGCAGACGGCTACCAAGCGGGTGCGTTGAATCTCAGGCGTGTCGAGTCGTAGTTAATTTGTGTCCCCCGTTAACAAGTTGCGCCCTAGGACGTCTCTTCGCTCAGCGAACTCGCCAAAGACGAACAGTTGAAGAGAAAACTTCAACACCTGGCCACGGATGGCTTTGAACAGGAGGTTAGGGCTAAGCGCCTCTCTGTCCTGGATATTCTTGAGCAGTTCCCTGGCCTGTTGATCCCGTTCCACCATTTCCTTTCTTTCCTGCCACCGATGCGAGTCCGCCAATAGTAAGTGCACACCCTGAGGGGAAGAACGGCCAAAGCCATGGACTAACCGTCTGCCTCGTCAGCTCCATCTCTTCCTCGCCTCTAGCGAAAGTCGGCAGGTCCACTCTGACCTACGCCGTCCTTGACGAGCCTTCATTTTCCGGCGTCGGTCGTCACGTCGGCGTGGCGTCTTCCTACCTGTCCGGCCTCCGTGCGGGTGACAAGGTCCAGGTCGCGATCCGCACCGCCGCTGGAGGATTCCATCTGCCGCTTGAGGCGAACAAGACGCCGCTCATCTGCATCGCAGCGGGCACCGGCCTCGCCCCCTTCCGGGCATTCATCCAAGAGCGTGCCGTCCTCCACGGCAACGGCCAACCCCTAGCCCCGGCGGTTCTCTTCTACGGCTGCCGCAACCCCGAGGCCGACGATCTGTACCGCGACGAGTTTGACGAGTGGGAAAAGGCCGGCGTCGTCACCGTGTTCAGGGCCTACAGCCGCAAGCCGGACGCGTCGAACGGATGTAAGTATGTCCAGGACCGCCTGTGGCGCGAGAGGGAGACGGTCGGGGAGCTGTGGAGCAAGGACGCGCGCATCTACGTCTGCGGCTCAAACAAGGTCGCGGAGAGCGCCCAGGAGATTCTAGTCCAGATTGTAAAGGAGGAGAGCGGCAGGAAGGGACAGCATATGACGAACCAGGAAGCCGTCGAGTGGTTTGAGAAGCACCGTAACGAGCGCTTCGTTACGGATGTGTTTAACTGATCTTCTGTGTCCTGGCTGGGTTACTTTTCGGCGGTGTTAGGTTTTTAAGCTTTTGTTGATTTAAAATTTGCTCGATCACTATTACCGTGTTGATGTATACCCTGGTCCGTTGTTGAAGGCTAGTAATGCCGTGGCGTTTAGAGAATTGATGGCGCATGCTTTAATAGGTGAGGGATGGTACGATGGAATAGTCCGGATATGACTCTCGCCGAGATGCCTCGGGCGACGAAACCAATGATTTTAAATACGTGTTAATAGTTGTTAAGTTTAAAGCCGACCATAAGGGTTCGGAGGTATGGGAGGCATATAACAGCTGCCAGCTAGGAAAGGAAGGAAAATCCATGTTTGTTTTCTGGAAGCTTGCCAGCAGTGTAAAGATTCCAATAGTGCAAAGGATAATGCAAACGCTCCGGCCATGGGGAGAGACGGTTCACAGTGGCACAGACTAAAAACAGTACCTCCAGGCTCCCCAGCAGGATTTTGAGAGGCGTTAGGTGTCATGATGTGAGAAGAGAACCACTAGGAACTGATCCAGGGATGCACGACTGGTCGAGACCGAATGCCAGAGAGCAATTCAAAGACGCCGAATCCGAAGCCTCAGTCCTAGCGGTCAATTACGCCCCCCGAAAATGACAGCAGCAAAGTTGATAAGCCAGGTTCAGCCCACCGTTACTCGCGAACAGATCACGCTCAGCGAGCAGTATAGGAATAAGCATCGGTCAATACTACGGATTCGGCAACGGAGATGCACTCGGAAACCTCTTCGCATCTTATTCACAGACCTTTACAACCGCTCCACGGACCCATGGATCGCAAGGGCTTCATGAGCCACCATGGGAGCTCCGTTTCGATCACGAGATACACCTTTCAAATGATTTCCCATCCCAAGGAGGACGACCGCAGCGAGCCAGAATATCTATACCAGGCCCAGAAATCGACCTACTACCTTCCTACTCTCTACCGCAATCAGCACAAGAGAATTCCTCTCCAAAAAAGGCCGACTTTCAGTCTGCTCTAAAGCTAGTACGTGAGGTCATTGAGACGGACCGGAGACTGACCCTTGAACTTGCCCGGTCGTAGGAGAGAGTACGCCAGTGGCGAGAGAGCTGGGGTTACTCACAACTCAGCCCCCGATGAGCTCGAGTCCCCTCCTCCTTACTCACCGACTCGAGAGCCGTCCAGCCAACCACCCTCCCCTGAAGAGATCAGATCTTCTCCTCTTTGGATTTCCGCGTCCCCCGCCCCAGGCCTAATACAAAATCTACCGAATCTTGACAACGTATTCCCAAAAATCGAAGCCCTCCACGAATCAGTTAATACCTTCGCGAAATCTAATAAACTTGGCTTTACAAAATATAACGGCTTCTCGTATAAGCGTCGGAAGATCCGGTATTCTTCGATGCGATCGGTACGGAGACACGCGACCTAGCCGAGGCGCAGGTCTTCGGTAACAGAACTTTCGGAAGTGCGGATTAAGTAGATGGTAATTACTAAAGCTTTAAAAGAGGGCAAGTAAGTTCTACGACAACATTCGAATTCGGAACACTATCAACTATGGGCGTAATATTAAACCGTCTGCGCATGCTTCCCATAGACGACTTACTACACCCGTTAGGGTAACCATTTAGCCAACAAATCGTCGGGGCGGTATCCGGGCCCGTAAAGTACGTGCTGTAATCCACGAGTAACACCCCGAATCGACCTTTAATTACACAGAGGGACCTCTATAACTCCCGGGCGTTCATTAATCGAGACAATTTAAATAGCCACATTCCTACTGTAGCACTGATCAAGCTATTTGACGAGACGAGTATTCCTTATCTCGTGAAGTGGGCAGATAATAACCCAAACTGACTCGTTGTCTTATGTTATCGCAGAATAGGGGTAATTGCTTAGTCATCTACACTATAGCCACCCGCAACAGCGTTATTCGGGGGCGCCCACACTATGTATAAAGCTTTCTAACCACCGCTTTTTAAAACCCTGATCATCTATAACAATTTACGCTTCATACAGTTTGTGTTATGAGCCACCGAGGCTTGGCTCATTCCAGACGGTCGGATCCGCGAGTAACGGGATCCCGACGTCGCCAAACAGGTTACGTGACCTGCTCGCACCTGTAATTGACGCTAGACGCAGTTTCATGAGCGAGCCATGACGAGCCCCCCAAGATGGAATAAATGTTGTTATGGCTGCACCATACCATCACGCCACCAGGGCCAAAAGGTCGGTGGAATGATCGCAATTATGGTGATAATTCTGGTGCTTACAGCTGTATATATACGTTCCAGTGGTGATTTGTGGCTTCGGCTCGGTTCTCATTTGGGCTCCGCGCTCATCGAGTGGATTTCCGTCGTACTGATGGTCTGCCGCCTGGGCCCTACACGGCGGGCAGATCTGGCGATGCCTTTAGCGATCCGGGTGCGCCGTCGGTCCGCAGGCTCACAAGGAGGGAGCAGTTCAGCCCAGCTTTGATCTAGCCATGCAATGTCAAAGCGGGGAGACTCCGTATGGAGGTGACCACCACACGCGGAAGAGCCGATAGAGTTTTGTCCTCCGCGATCAGCAGGTCCCGATGCTTGTCGCGGATGTCCTCCACTGGCGTATGGCTGTCGGCCCGTGCGCCCCGTGGCTCACCGGTATCGTCCCCATATTCCGTCTCCGACGAAAAGTCCGTGCATATTTTGTCGCACTGAGCTTCGCATTCGTCGTTACATGCGCCGTATGAACGAGCCAGATATCCTTAGATGCCGACATTACATCTACCACCAAGCCGAAAGCTGTTGTTATATATCCATACGTCGGATGACCTACCGCCAACGAACCGACATTGAACACGACGTCAGGTAAGGGCTTTGGGTTCCCGCAGTACGGCTCTCATCATCCGCGTCTGTCACCAGCCTCGAGTATTCTCCGTCCTTATCGGCCACGTCGTCGGCTAGGTAGTGGAGCCGCTACGGTGGAAAAGGCCGTAACATCTATGCGGTGAACAACGTAAAAGAGTCACATTCAAGTCGTGCCTGTCCTAATGAATATATGTAAACTTGTGTGTAATCTACGCATAAAGCGCGTAAAAATGCGATATCCTACGTAATATGGTGCCTATGAACAATAAAACTCAGCTGTATGTAGAAAATAGCTGGGCAGGTAGACGTCCATCCGCTTTGCAGAACAAGGTCATAGCCAGTCTTTTTGACGTGGCGGATATTGGGGTCAGCGGACAAGGTATAGCAAGAATAACCCCACTGTAGTTTGCAGCCTGGCGCTCCGCAGCACTGGACGGAAGCGACACCGTAGTCGTAGCCTCTGAGGCCCTTCTCCCTAAAATTCCGCATCGTCCTCGGGCTATTGGGAACCGGACGAAGCACGGGTCCATACGAAATCGCAGCCGTAACCTCTACAATCCCACTTCCACAGGTACGGTTCTTCAGCGTACCTGGATGATTGGGAATCGGAATCAGAAGACACGCCCTACAGAGATAGCCGAGCATAGCGAAGAGGTAGGATCGTATGATACACCGTACTGCTCTATCCGACTTCTTCCAGTGAGATTCTTCAGCCTCTGCTTCAGCATATCGCGGAGATAGAGGGTTTGCGCCGTCGCCATGTCCCATTAGGTCTCATTAAAGACGAGGAGTGTCGCGGCGAGCATGTGGTTAAGAAGGTTACTGACGCACTCTTTGAAGAATAGGGTTAACCGCAGGGCTTCCCAGGACCCCTACGAGTTGGGTATTGGTTTCAAATGTTCCCCCGAGCTTCTCTCGAAGAGCTGTATGATCTAAATCACAGTCCGTCTGTTCGAAGGAGCGTAGAATAGACAATATGGGCTAGAATAAAGGTTAGCTCACGGTAAAGGACTGGCAATTTGTTTGACTTACCTCGGCAGTAACTCTCTGCAAGATCGTTTGTTGTTGAGAATGGGATGTGTTGTAAAAAGAGTATGTTGTTGTAAAAGCGGGGATTATTTATATGTTGCAAACGTCACAATTAACGCCCTTTTCAGAATGAGGGAAGCCTGAAGACTTCCAGTATTTACTTTACCACTAGTAAAATGTTAGCACCTCCATACTTTACGCTGACTCATGCTCTAGCGAGATAGCATTTTCAACTACTCACATGATGTATCTGAACAACTGTATTACATTCGTGTCGGATCTGAATAGTGCTGAAAATGTGAGGCCCCAAACTATGGCGGGACTCTATTAGATCTCATAATTCATGCCATGGAACATTCCTGAAGTCCACAGTTGCCAGGCATTAACCACTCCGCAGCGTGCTCTGTAGTATGGCCGCATATTTAGGATGTATTATATACCTGATGTGACTTGAAATAATGAATCTTTAAATCACCATAAGTTTTATAAAAGAGAGAAGGGCTTAGGGAGTGGGTATTGAGTTGCCTATACGGATACAAGATGGATTCGTAGCCAGAGGAAAGGTCATGAGGGGAGTGAGCAGATTTGTACGGCTCAAGAGACCACTAACTTACTGGCATATATGAGCATAAGTAATCATGATTGCTTTATTTGTTCCGCAATGGACTAGGCATTCATGAGTAAACCGTGGGCAATCTTTCTCAGTTTTATGTGTGGCAATCCACTCCATTCGGGACTTAGAACCCTGTAGCTCGCAGATGTACTGTCTTTCTATGCCATCCGCTCTGTAGACATGTCGGTCAGCCACACTGCTAACGCTGCCAATACACATTCACTATTAGATCGCGGTTCCGATACGCATACAAGACATCTTGCCAGGCATCCTCAGAGTCAATCGTCTACCCATCGACGAATACAGCCACATAATAGGCCTCTCGGTTACTCGCAGCGCTACGCATAGCCTCGTCCGAATACTCGCTATTGTCGATGCTTCTGGCGCCGTCAGAGCGGATATCGCAGGTCAAGAGGAAGTTCCTACCTTTGGCTACGATTAAAAAGAGGCTCGGCGTTGACTCGGATATGCTCTGTGAGCAGTTACTGTACGGGATGTAAATCTTTCTCTTCGAAGAACGGGAGCCCGCCATTGTTAGTGAGTGTGTGCTTTTGCTGTTGAGATGTGTTTTTTCTTGCGAGACGTTTCCTTTTAAAAAACCTGTAGCTTGAACTGCTCTGGGTGGCTTGGTTTCTTTGACTATTGCTTCCCTGGCGTATTTGCGGCGTTATATAGCATCATGATGAGGGATGACTGTTTCTGAACGTTGCCTTGCCTATGTTTGCCATATTCTTAGAATAGTTACATTAGCCATTGTCGCTTTCCCTCCTTTGATGCAGGACGTACAATGGTCGTTGTGCTTGGTAATGCTGAGCAATCCCTGGGACACTGTTTGAACGCAGTTTGTTGTACTATGGTGATAGTATCCGTACATAAGGCACATTATATAGTGAAAATAGGCAATGCTTTCTAGGAAAGCAAAACCTGAAGAGTATGATGATACCGGATATGGATGTCTTTACGAATTGCTACCAGATTCATACTGGTTCCCACGACCGAATAGAGAAAGCAGTCCAAGACCGGTAGCAGCAAGAGGAGGGAGGCTAAGAAGGAAGAGACAGCCGTGGGTACTATTAAGGACAACAGGGACGGAAAGAGCGGTGGCAGGGGCGTTTTGGTGTCGCGGCTGACAAGGAGTGCGAAAAGGAGAAGAAATAGTGGGGCTGAAGAGTGCCTATGGCGGGGTAAAGGGGGGTGGGGGTGGGGGGCTCGTGGCCGGCTGTAGCAGTGTCATGGTCTGCAATTGTCTGGCGCAAATGGCTTCCTATTCTTTATGCGTTCATTTAGAACTTACCTTTATCGAGTTCGTGCAACTGGTGGTTGCAGTCTTCTTCGCCATTACATGCTACCCCTTTGGCGATGCTGGCCGAGATTCCAAACCCTAGGCAAACCTCATCGAACGCGACATCTTTCACTTACTCTTCCGTCATTGGTTCCGTTCATCATATATATAAATATAACCTCATGTCGCGGTTGAGGTACCAGTAATTCATATCGCACTCCCCAACATCCGACGTTTTCTGTCGGTCCCCTATTTCCCCTTTTGGCGCCTTGGCAACGAATTCCTTGGCCTACGTCAGATGCTGTGCTGAAAGACACTCTTGCAGGGGGTGCGTCATGTATCTTTTTCTCAAAAAGGTGCGGGCAGGCTGCAGAACACGCCCGCGGGTGTTATGTACGCAAATCAAAACATTCGCAATCTGCACCTAGGTGGAGATCGTTTGGTATTCCCCATAGTGTGGCATGTTGCTTGTGCTGCTTATTTCGAATAAGCATATGACGGAAGCTGCGGAGCCTGCTTGGATGATGTGGGCCAAGCCCGAAGGATTCCCCTTGCTGATGACCACCATGTCAATCCTTGACCACGCCCATCGGATCCTGAAGTGGCTCGGTCTGGAGGGCAGTCCGGGCATGATGCGTTGGATATCTTATATATCGCGTGCCAGTCTTCCTGCAATCCGGCGGGCCCAATTGTCTCTAATCGATGTCTCCGCTATAGAAGGGCTGCGACATTCCGCAACCGTTGTCTAAGGAACGTACCTAACTGATACGACGATATTACCACGGTTTGGTTTCTAGGCTTTGTTTTTATACAGGCGTTGGACAAGCAGTGTCCTAGATAGCAGCTCCAAGACCATGTCCCATTCCCCTCATCCTCACCAACCCGCCGAGGCCACGGGTGCAGGCCCGGCCGTGGGCGCTAATCGCCAACTAGAAGAAGAAGCAGACCGAAAGAAAGAACTCCTCGGTGCCGCGGGCACAGCGGGGCTCAAGCCAGACGAGAAAAGGCGGCCGGACGGCAAGGTGGTGCTGACGGAAGACGAGGCGGAGCCGGCGCTCGCGTTCGCGCTGCCCGAGTGGCGCAAGTGGAGCATACTCGTGCTCATCCTGTGCATCCAGACTTCTATGAACTCCAACGCCAGCATGTACGGGTTCGCGGTGGATGGGCTGGCTGAGAAGTATGCTGTCTCGGCCTCGACGGCGCGGCTGGGCCAGTTCCTCTTCCTGGTCGCCTACGGCTTCGGCTGCGAGTTCTGGGCGCCATGGTCCGAGGAGCTCGGCCGCTGGCCCACCCAGCAGGCCTCGCTGTTCCTCGTCAACCTCTGGCAGATCCTGTCCGCGCTCAGTCCCGGCATTGGCGGCGTCCTCGTGTCGCGCGTGCTCGGCGGGCTCTCGACGGCCGGCGGCAGCGTCACCCTCGGCGTGATCGCGGATATGTATCACCCCGAGGATACAGGGTTCCAGTATGCCGTCGCCTTCGTGGTTCTCTCGAGCGTGGGTGGGGCGCCCATCGGCGCCGTGATTGGCGGATTCGTGGGGCAGTACCGGCCCGTGGAGTGGATCTTCTGGACCCTGATGATCATGGGCGCCATCGTGCAGGCGCTGCACTTCTTCCTGGTGCCCGAGACCAACACGTTCATCCTGATGGACAGGGAGGCGAGGCGGCGGCGCAAGAACGGCGTCGAGGTCTACGGCCCCAACGAGGTCAAGAAGCCGCGGTTCTCGGGGAAGGAGATCCTCAAGGTTTGGTGGCGCCCTTTCCTGATGTTCTTCACAGAGCCCATCGTCGTCTGGCTCTCACTGCTCAGCGGCTTCGCGGATATGTTGGTTTTCATCTTCCTGGAGGCTTTCACTCCGATTTTTCAGCAGTACGGCTTTCAGACCTATCAAATCGGTCTTGCTTTCCTGGCGTATGTAGCATGTCCCTCTCCTACTTCAATAGTCAAGCTGGAAGAGTACACTGACGGCGTGCAGCTCCATCGTCGCGTACATCATTTCCTACCTCACGTACCTCCCTGTGATTTGGCACCACAACAAGACGCGCAAGGTCGACCCTGACAGGCTTTCTCCAGAATCGCGGCTGTGGTGGCTCCTCTTCCGTAAGTCTCCCGACTCTCCCACGTGCCCTCGACGGCCGATCTTAACATCTACAGTTGCTCCACTTCTCCCGATCGGGCTCTTCGGGTTCTCATGGACCAGCTGGGGTCCGGACAAGTCGCACTGGATAGCGCCCATAATCTTCGCCGCCGTCATCGGCATCGCCAACTACGGCGTGTACAAGTCGTCGATAGACTACATGATTGCCGCATACGGTCCTTACGCCGCATCCGCCACGGGCGGCAACGATCTCGCCCGCGATGTCCTGGCCGGTATCGCGGCTCTGTATGCTCACCCTTGTAAGTAATTATTCAGGCCGTTTCCTGTACCTGTGATGAGAACATTCTAACCGTTTGTTGGCAGTTTACGAAAACATCGGAGACGAAACACATCACCTCATCTACCCCTCAACCATCCTCGCGTGCCTCGGAGTCATTGTGATCATACCGATCTACATCTTCTACATGAAAGGCGACAAGATACGCCTGAAGAGCAAATTCGCTCAAGAGCTGGAGATCGCTCGTCAGGAGAGATTGGCGAAGAGGAGGCGTGCTTCTGGAGTTGGATCGACAGCGGGGAAAGAGAAACAACAAGCGGCCCACGTCGAAAACGTGTGAGAGTTCACGACAGAATCTTGAATATCAGTGGCATGCCCAGAGAGGGTATATCCGGGGCGTGTATCACGATGGTATATTAGGTGGCAGGACGATCCATACTATTAATAGTGCATAGACAAGCCATTATGAGGCCTTATTTTGCCTTATAGCCACAAGTCACCCTAAATGTTTTAGGCGATGCATGATATAGAGGGAATGAGCCCCACCAACTAAGCAGTCGACGAGTAACCATTACAGGCAGAGTCCAAGTGTACTCTAAATACCTAATGGTAGGAAACTATCAATGCTTGAGGGTCTCACGCATGCACTGCAGCCTGCCTCCTCACCACGCGTTCTTGTGTGCACCTAATGCCAGCAGCTGCAACATAGAACCGTTCAATAAGCTGAACTTCTACGGCCACAACCTTCCCACGCGCCATCCCCAGTCTATCCATGCCAGATTAAAACATGCTAAACCAGCAGCCGGAACCCCAAGGTAGGAGATGACGAAGTGTCTCCCCAGAGCGAAACTCAGGGCAACCCCCTTGGTAACGTGCTCAATGAACCCCTCGCATTTGACCCTATAGCGGAATACGGCAGGATGTCACCCCAGTGCCCTACAGACCTCTGACATATCGTCAGTGGTGCGTAAAAGGAGATACAGCAGACACTGGCGCACACAACCCCCCTCTCCAGGGAAGACGAAACGCACACGAGTAGATGACAGAGTAACGGCCCGTCCAAGCCAGCCCCAGTATGTACATATCGACCCCTGTACAGAACTTCAATCTAGCCAATCGATCCATCCAGCGCTGCCAAAATCAAACCGTGATTCGAAGTCCGTGACCCTTCCACGTGAGCCGGGGAAACCTTCTCCATTCAGAATAAGCACACAACAACGAGAGCCGTAAGACCACTCGGTCTCGCAGTGCCTCTATTGCGTTAGAGGCCTCCTGCGCGGCCTCGCACTGAGCAGTCCAGCATAGCCCTCCATTCGAAGCCCACCTTCACTACTTCAATGCCACCGGTGCGATATCCATAGCCAAGTGCAAGGCTAAACCGCCCTCAGCAGGCCGATTCCCCGCACTCGCGGTCTATCGCCGGCCAGGGGCGCTCGGCCTTACGATACACCTCTACGTATACAGACCGGAAGCAGGCTAGAAAGCGTAGGAACATAACGGATGCGCAGTGTCCGCAACATGCAGTGATTCATACGCTATACTGACATAGCACGGAGTTGCTTGAGACTTTAAGCGTCTCTGGGTGTCTCACAGTAGACCTGGCGCTGGAGTGGAGTTCAGAAATCTATGCAATGAAACCTCTAAGAATATTGAGCATACCGCCATGATCGATTTCCCCCATCCCAGGCCAACACTAGGCTTATAGTTCTTCTAAATTTGGTATTTTGAGGCTCTATAGACAGAGTCGAGGTGCAACCAACACGCCGCGCATAAGATCTTGTGCAGCCTACGAATATACAATTAACTCAGGAAGTGCCGCCAGTGGAAATTCAGGCTCTAATAGACATAGCTACCATCTCTGTTCACCTTAGTCATCACGTGAATCATAGGCGCGGAGAGTTTTATAAAAGCAAGGCTCAGATTACGAAGTGAACTACCTGTCTGTATCCCTAAGCTCAGGTTTAAACCAGAAGCTTGCTGTCCTATCTGTGACCGGTCCAACACCACCTACCGTTCCTTGAAGATACGGTGCAGTTGTCGAATATGATGTCCAGCCCTGTGTGGTGACAATTTGTCCGGCGCCATTTTTGCTGCGATGTGGGTTTTCACTAGGGGCAGCGCCATGATGCAACCGTCAATGGACTCGTAGTAATGCTCCTCATGAAGCTTCCGAGTATCGCGGTGGGCGAGACATTTGAGACGAACAACGCCCAATTTAATTGTCGGGGACTGAAAGGCTTGGACCAGAGAGCGGATGGGCAGACGGAAAAGGAGGTGTTTGCTGCAGAAATATCAAAAGTTCATTGCAAGGTCGTGCAGAATGTTGTCTAGGTAGAGGCAGTCAGTGGTCAGGCCGCTCCGATATCAGTCTCCTGAGCGAGAAATAGATCGCAGACCCGGGTAAAGGTAGGCCAAGGTGATCCTCGACTCAAGTGGAAGACTGGCTAAATGATTCCTGGCGTCGAGCTGCTGTTCGAGCACAAGCTGGCCCTAGGACTGATCTCCGGCGCACATGCCAAAGACGTCTCTAAGCTTATTTAGTAAACTCGAGTCGTGGCTATTCATTCAGTTGCCGAATGCCCTGGCACAAGAAGAAGGAGACAATCAAGGACTTGACTAGAGGCCATGCAACGATGTCGAGGCCGAAGAGTCCTGAGGAATAATGGCATACTCAAAGAACCTTTTCTGCTCATCTTGGCGGTTAGGATTATAGATGTCCTGTCGGGCCCTATGCTACTGAAGAGCTTGGCACGCTGTAGGTCGACCGGAAATGGTGCATCAAAACCCCTGAGAGTAAGGCGCAGTTGCCTGTGCCCCTACTAAAACCGCAGGACATGGTCTCCCCAGGCACCTTTGTTATCCCGGTGGCATACTAGTGAGTTTTGACCACAAGCTCGGACATAAGAGTCTCGGAGTTCCACCGTTGCTCGAGAGAGGCGTCCTGATCCGTGAAGTATGAGCAGACTAGTCCTGGGAGGCCATCCTCGACATGGTGGGACCCGGATGACCGATTATTGCTGCAACGAATCGCGGAAAGTGAAAACTCGAAAAGAAATGAGGGCCACAAGAGGCAAAGATATTAGTAATGGTGAGATTCAGCTGAAACGAAAACTCAGGGCGAATGAAAATGATATTTATGGCCAAAGGGCGCAAAGGAGATGCTCAGGACGAAGGAAGAATTCGTTCCTCTCGTCGCACTGTTGAGCCGACAATGTAAACCGTTAAACAGATAGCCGAAACCGAGAGAGGCAAAGTGGAAGAAGTGACCTGGGCCGCTGCGTCGCAGGTTCTAGGTGATGCCATATCAGACGTACCACATAGTGGTGTTAATATGTCGAATATTATCGGCTGAAGCAAAGCCGCTCTCCATGGGAAGGAGGGGCGGGGGCTCGGACGGCCTAACTCCGCTATAGATCTCAGAGTCCTGCTTTCCCAGAGGGAAGCCCAGCTTTCCAATAGGCGTCATCTCCCTTTGGCTCGCAGCAATGTCCTCATGGCTTCGAGCTCGCTGCGAGGCGAGATGCGAGTAGTACACCGCAGGGTGCAGGGACACTGGGGTAGTTGAGCGGCAGTACTGGTAGCACTGCTGATAGATCATCTTCTGCAACAAGTTAGGCTTGACACCATGCTCATCAAGGATGACGTTGTAATGCACCGGCCGAGCTGTTCCCTGGATGGCAACATGAGAACAGAGGTAGAAGTCGAAGTGGAAGGGATGAGTGGCGTCTTGCTCGACCAAGGTACCAGGCAGCGGATTGTTGTTTTTGTCAGCGGACGCCCTATCACCAGGCTTCGGGAAGAATCGGATATGGTGACGCTTCGTAGCGACGATGACTGTAAACTGCGGCTCCGGGTAGTTCTTCTCTCGGAAGCATTGCTTGAGCGCCTTGACTTCCTCGCCAATGACGTGCTGAAACTCTCCCTCAGAGACTCCATCTCTGAAGTAATAGACGTGGCGAGGGGACGTGTTATTGATTTTGCACCAATATGCGAGGAGTTTGGGGAATAAGACATGCATTGTCTTGGGCTCCACGATCTCGGTCCGCCAGCCGTTGACCTCGCAACGACCAACATACTTAGCCGCATGCCTATCAGTGGAGACTGTCATAGCGGCCATCGAGGGCTGGCTGCTTCCAGAAGCGCCGTGGGTGACATCAAGTCCGATCATCATTGTGGGAACCTGGAAGAAAGGCGGCATGTTGGGGTTTGGACCAGCGATCTTGCAAGTAGTGCCACCGAGTTTGGCATTGACCTTCATGGCGACGTTGCTGCAATACTGGCCCTGATTCTTCTTGACATGCACACCCTGAAGACACTGAGATACGACGCACCATCTGCAGTCCATATTCTTCTTGATGCGCTCGTAAACCAGCTGGTTCTTGTTGGCCAGGACGAAGAAAATCATGGACGGGTGTTCCTTGGCCTCACTACCGACAGACTTATAGGCAAACTCGGTGATCTTGCCGTAGTCGCCAATTGTGTACGGGGCATGGAGGAGAATCGGCGGTCTATCGATCTTTCCGCCGTGCCCGCGATAGACTTGGCAAAATTGTTGCGAGAACGCCTCGAGGTGTTGCTTGGTGCAAGCGTCGCCGATAGCCACCATACCCCACGAACTGAGTTGTCTTTGGTTGCCCTCCCAGAATTTCTTCCCGCGAAGATCCCAGCGACCTGTCACGCCGGGGTTCTCCTTCTTATTGGCATAAGTGATCTCGGGGTTCTGTAGTAGCCGTGCATTGGTAACAACCATCTCTTGGCTAATAGGAAGGTCGAATGCCCTCAAATACTGGTCACTATTCCAATTGAGATCACGCACGCCGCCCATGATATCTTTCTTTCTCTCGTTGGGGCGAGTGACGGCGATCTTGATCATAGCTGCGGTCTACGATAGGAGTTAGTGTCTCATAACGGTTCAAAGAGAGAAGGACATTGTCCACTGACCTGTTGAGGATCCAGCTTGAACTGGTAACGCTGATGACTAGCGACGTTACACACCTCCAGCGGGAAGAACGCCCCCCTACTGGTCTCTATAATGGGCATGTCCGCCCATCGCAACCGTATGTTGTACTGGTCCATGAAATGTTTGAAGACCGAGGTTGGCTTCGTAGTCCCATCTGGTTGTCTCTTCTCGAATGTGATCGTCCTCGCATTGCCGCCCTGGGCTCCGTACATCGTGGGCTCCCAGACCAGGCGCTTGACTGTGTAGATCCTAGGATGGCCGATCTTTCCTCGATGGTTCACCTGAAACTTCAGCTTGGCCATGCGTCTGAGCAGCTTGAATGCCTCCGACATGACATATTCCGTCTGTCCCTCTCTGTTCTGCCTGACCTGTGGCTTGCACGCCTCTGCGAGCTGGAGCATGTCGACTATCAAATCATTAGCATTGCAGGGCGCTTGGATAAAGCATGCACGGAGGTTAGTAGCTCACATCTCTTCCACTCCGGCTTGAACGAGTAAGCCATACGAAGCGCGATCTCGCTCATCGGGTGGCATTGCCAGAATGTGGTATTACTGATGTCCACGTTGACACTGAGGCCCGTACCATTGCGCAGAATAGACTAGATAGAACGAGCGGGTCAGCAAATATGATAGCAGCACAGCGGGCTTATGCGACTTACGTCACTAAGTCGAAATGCTGCATAGGTGCCCTTGATGACCTCGAGGTAATTCTCTAAAGGCCTGCGAGTTGCTTGAGGGGAATAGAAATTGCGCTTAATCGAGATAAGCTGCTCGGAGGGGTTCTGTCGCATGACATGGTCGAGGAAGTCTACCATCGTGTTAGTGTCGGGTTAAATGTGATAGTAAATTGCCAAACTTACTCATGCACTCAAGGAGGTGAGAATCCCAGGATGCCTTGCCCTGGAGATAGGCGCGCAAATATTCAAGGCGAACCGTCTTGGTGTACTTGATGACACAGTAGTAAATGCTTGTTCGGCGGTTGGAAGGTTCTTTTCCAGACTCCGCGTCCAGATCGACGGTGATGCGCTCTTCACCCCTGGCAATCTTCTTCGAGGACCTGTTCCGATGTAAGCCTAAGTCTGTGGGAAGGGAGACGGAAATGCATATAAACGCTGATTTACTTACCAGGCCAGCTTGTTGCTGTCGTACAGCCACTTGCCACCAGCACTAGCCTCCTCCAAGGCGTTCTGAACCTTGTTCGAATTCCAGACCTTCTTCACAAGAGCTCGGGAATTTTTCTCATTGGGAGAGACAGAGACCTATTCATCGTTAGCGATTTGAAAGCAAGTATTGTCAGACTAGGCCTACATCGTATTGGAAGATGTCTCCACGGGGAAGTCGCTGAACGTTGAAAATGTTCAGCTGGACCTTTATAGGTTTCCCCTCACTGTTGAGACCGGGACGAGCCGTGAATCGCGTGGCCTCCTGTTTCTGTTAACCGAAGTTAGTACCAAGGCCGATAATTAGTGAGGTCATATCATGAGAGCATCTGTGTCGATGGCATAAAACATAGAAAACATGTGCGAAATGAATGTAGTCAGTTTAGTGGAAGGCTTACAGTGTTATACGCCTCGGGAGGCAGATCGACGCGCTTGCCGATGAAATCAGCCTCAGTCATCTGCGGCTTGTTGGGGTCGCGAGCCGGGTCAAAGCCGAGGCCAGGACCGTACGGATTCGGCGGCCCCGAACCCTGAACCCGAGCGGGCCTGGGCGGCGATCCGCCGCTAGTGGATCCAGGGCGAGATCCAGACCGTGAACCTCGTCGAGAACCTGGCGGAGAGTCAGAAGCGCCATCTAAGTTCACGCCGGAGACACTCTTAATACCTTGGGGCGACGACATGTTGACCTGTATCAAGTACCTGTTCGAGTTAATAAGTCTGAGTTTGAGCCGATCATAAACAGTAAGACGTGAAGTATGAAAAGTTTCAGGGAAAGGTGCTAAGAGGAGCTGCTTCGGCGGATATAGCAGGGACAGGGAGAAATGCTGAGGGAAAGTGATGAAGTAATGTGTTGGTAGCCCGGATTCAAAGTAGTATTGCCCAGAATGATGGAAGGAGTGAAGGAGAGCTAAGATTGGTTTGGGCAGCTATGAAGTTCAGCTTCACTCCATGCCGAGTGTCATAAGATGTTAAAAAGCTGCCAGGTCACTGTCGCACAGAAGGATTTGGAAAGAGGTTGGTAGTAAAGATGGGTATGAAGGTACGGGTCAGACAATAGGGCAGTAACTTTACCAAGCCTCAAGAGGAAATGGATGAAATGTAGAAGTGGGGTTGTGGTAGCCGTACAGTGTAATAAATATGCAGCAGCAGACGTACCTGATACTAAGTGTATGCTTGCTTTTTAGGGTGCAAGGGTCGTATCAAGAATAGTGATGATTCGTGAGATCGGTATGAGAATCAGAGGTGGTGGGTTTCGTAAAAGGCGTACTAGATGCTCATCAGTGAAGTGAAACCAAGGGTACAACTTCAAGATAGGGACCAGGAATAAGTGTCATAGAGATATGCTGCCTAAGTGAGTCGCGCTCGCAGGGAGCATCAAAGAAATTTCGAAGGTATGAAGGGAGTTTGAAATCCAGGCAATGGTAAAAATGTGAGGTTGAAAAGCTGTAGAGCCCGAGCCCACGGACCGAAGGCAATGATGTGGGTGAAGAAGGCGGTTGGAGCGGTTTTGTGGATGTGAATATAGGGAATTACAGAGAGAGATATCTATATGGAAAGGAGATGTGGCAGGAAATGCGGATGCTTAACCAGTTAAGCAAGCGCCACGGAAACCACACGTGAAGGGGATCAAATGTAGACAGGGAAGAATGTAGAAGATGTTGATGTGGACCTACAAGGGATGGAAATCTAAGACTGCGCACGGTCACTGTAGCCGAGCCACAAATGCTTCCTAGTTAGTTGGATATTTGAAGCAGGACTAGCTCCAAAGTGTCAAGAGCAAGATGGAATGGAAGAAGAAGGCGAGGTAATGTCTGGAGAGTGTGATACTGGGAGGGAGAGTGGCCGGGACTTCGTGGAAAGTGGAGGGCGATTTTGATAGAGGCAGGAAAGCTGTAAACCAGGGGAAAGATCATGGATTTTCGGTCAAGCTGACACCAAAGGTGACAAGTGGAAAGAGTGGATGGAAGGTCGAGAGTCGAAACCTCTGTTGGAAGGAAATGATATGTTACAGTGTGTGAGTAGAGGAGTGACTACTTACCAGATAGGTGAATGTCCAAACGAGTTGTTGAGCTCGCGGAGTTGCTTGATCACTTGTGACCAACGCCACAGGCAATCGAAAGGGTTATTTGGTAATAGGCAGCCTATTTTGCTGCCTTGTTGTCGGTGCTGAGTATTTGTATGAGCAATAATGCGGGGAATGAAGTGGATGGTGAAGATGAATATCTGCAGGTGAAGATCTGTCAATATCCTATGGGATGAAAAATGACCGAAGATGGGAGATGGCAAGTAAGTGTTGATGGAGGATGACAAGTAAGTGTAGATGTGTGGGTGGTGGTAATGGGAAAGAAATGAGGGCGATCTCTGGCTGTGGCAGATAGGGTTTATGTATTGAGAGCCCAACCAAGCCAGGATTCCTACTGCTGATGTTTGGTTGTATATTATGATGTAGATTGTGTAGATGGGGAAACAAGAGGGAGATATTTATAGAAACAAGCTGGATGAGGAAACAGGAATGCTACTTCCAGTTGGCTTGGTTCCTAGTGTTGGTCTATGTAGTGCTGCATCGGGGCAACATGAAGCAAAGGTCTGGACTAGAAGGCTTCTTACCTGAAACTAGAAAAGTGAATCGTGTTTGCAGGAGTGGAGGGGTGCTGTGGAGAGTGAGTTGTATGAAGGTCGGAGAGGTGCTGAATTGAAGTGTTTCTGGGAAGTATTGCTTTATAAGTTGGTTGTTGAGGTGCAAGGGATTGAGGGAGTTGGGGGTGGAGTGGGGGGGGTTTAGTTCAATGTGTCAAGTCAAGGTCTGCCAGATATAAGAAGAGAAAGAAGACCAGTCACTTACCTAGGGACAAAATGTGCCTACGCAGAAGGCTAGGTGTGCTTGAAGGTCACCTTGGTCCTGCAGCCGAACTGACTGTGAGGGTATGAGAATGGTATTGAGAATCGGGTGTGCTGTTAGAGGGTGACAAGAAGACCTAGATACAAAGCACCCAAATACAAGTCAGTGATATGTGAGAGAAGAACTGGGTTGCTTAGTAGTCAAGTCAGAACTGAGTGTTGTAAGGGTTATGGTGTGGGCAGTTGTTGGAGTGATGCGGATGGTGTGGAGGGAAATTCTGTCTTGTGGATAATGGGGAGATACTGAAGTACAGACCCTTAAAGACGTACCTAGCGTCGTTAAGACAGTCTCAAAAGGCTAGATGTGATATGAGAAGGTTGATGAGGAAGAGGTGAGTATTGAGATTCGGGGCAATAGAGAATAATAGATCAAATACGGGGGTCCTCACCCATGTGTTGATGAGGGTATTGCAGGTGCAGGTGTGGGTGTGATTTGGGATGGGTTGCTAATCACGTTTGTTGTTGTCCTCCATAAGTTGGGGTGAATGTGAATTAATAATGAAGGTAAACTCCTCGAGAAGACTGAAGCTCAGCGACGAGAGTGGGAGTGTTGATGGGGGATCAAGATGGGCGTGCCAGAATAATTCAGATGTCAAGACTTACCTTAATGTCTAACGAAGGCAAAGAGGTCTCCAGTTACGTGGGAGTTGTGGATCTGTAGATGTGTTAGAGGAAATATCCGGGAATGGGCGTGTGTTGCAACGTTCGTGAGGGATATTGGGTGGGACGCATGGGCTGAGAAGTAGTGCTCGAGCGTGTGATTTCATCGAGTAACGCTACATGGATATGTAGGAAGGAACGATGCGTGAGAGGATGGTATGGAAAGTCTACCTCAAGATGTCCAAGGACTTCTTGATCTTGGCAGACCAAGATCAAAAATCAATGGAGATCAGCTTTTTTTGTCTGTGGTTTCTCTTGGTCGTAAATCAAGAAGAGGGTACGGATAGAGAGAAGAAGAATGGTGAAATCAAGTTGTGGTGGTGAGGGTGAGACGAAGATGTTGGAGGCTCGAAGAATTTTCACTCCTTATAAAGGAAAAATTGCGGTCAACTCTTTTCCCGCACAACAGTAAATATCGTGGGCCCTCGGAAATCTGAGCAATTTCTTTTTGCAAGTCGTCCGTCAAACGCACAGATTAGATCAGAACTGGTCGTGGGATCAGTAATATCGAGACGACGATGAATGGGAGGGACGCAGCGATGGTGGCGTATCGACGGTGAGGTCAGCGATCCAGAACCGAAGAATGGGTTCCCTTATGATGGGGATTTTCAAAGGGTTGGCGAAACGAAACTGGTATCAGGATGGCCGACGAGGATGTTGCATGAGGTGTATTACGTAACCACCAGCAGCGTATAAGGGGGGAAGGAGCAACCCGGCCTGATTAGCGACAGCTTGGATGATGTAACTATGCTGTCCTAGGGAGATGGATGATGGCATGTGCAGTCGTAACCCTGCCAGTGATGTACTCGTTTGATAGATATTCCCTTCGCGTCACAAATTAACGCAAGTCAGCTGTGACAATGCAATAGGCAAGGCCATTGGCATTTGATGATGGAATAGAGACCCTATGACTCTATGTATGACTTCGGCCATATCACCAAGTCTCAGATTACGCACACGGCCTGCGCCTTAACTTCCGATGCCCCCTAGTGACGGCACAAGATTATGTGTTCATGGCATCTTTGTCCAGCCGCGCCACGGGTAAAAGCCTTGCAAGATAGCTTCTCCCTAAAGTCCCCGAGACTCAGGTGCCCTAGTAGCATATCGGCTTGTCTGATATGGCGTCCCCCATTACGCACAAAGAGGCAAGGTGCTACCCCCGTGCAAGCTCGACGATACGGTTAATCCCTAATCTGACGTATCCTAGAGATACTGGAGACACCTCAGGAGGTCGGGTGTGAGCATCAAGTACAGTCGTCGGCCAGTCATAGAAGATCAACTTCGTGGGCATGGGACGATGAGTCTCACTATCCGTTGCTGATATTGCTGGCTCAAGCTTAAGCTTATGCAAAGGGGCTCCAAAGGCACTCTGGTATTCCCCTTCAGCGACACGCAAGACTCCGGACATCGCGAGCTCTCAAAGGCCTAGTGAAAGCCGTGCTCGCAGTATGGCCAACCGTTGGAGTCTGTGAAACTATACTGAAGTACACACGCTGTGCATCACAGTTGGGTACGCTATCACTGCGCCACAGCATATCCTGTCCAAAGGCCTGCGTAGCCGCCATCGGACGAAGGAGCCAAACTCTGTCCACAGGACCTGCAAAGGGAGCAAGGCTTTATTGCAGAAGACCTTGAGAGAACCAGTGGGCTATTCGGAGATGTCTCGTCTGACATCCCAGCCAACATCGAGCAGCTGAAGCTCTGACGCAATTGCAGCCCTGTTGTCTGCTTAGGAGACTCTTGGCTGTGCGGGATTAAGGCACTCCCTGTGCGAAACTATCCAGTGCCTTAAAGAGTCCCAAGCCTATCTCTGCTGGGTTGCGACGCCCATTTTGAGCAGACTTAACACACAACTTTTAGCATGGTTCAAGTACTCTCCCTCATTGGCAGCCGCCAACAGAGTCTGACGGCGACTTGCATAACGGCTGCACGATCTCCAAGCAGAGCCGCTCAACTGCCCGAAAACCCCGTGACGGTCGTTTTGTTCATGTGCGAGGACGGTGAACTACTGCGCCGATATGCCAAAGCACGCAGGCCAATCCTTCGCATGCATATTTTCGAGCAGCCACTTGCCGGAGCGGACAGCATCCCTATCTTTTTAACGCACTTGCGCTGGGATACAGTATTCGACCATCATACCACTATCAGTCCTGATCGGGAAATAAAGTCTTGGTGACTTTGAGACCTCCTCATAGGACATATTGCTGTGTTGTTCATTCGACCCAGTCTGTTCATTGGCCCATGTCTCGCCCCAACCGCCAGTCTCGGGCTAGACTTAGGACAAAGCTCAGGAGAACAAGCATGCCTCCGTCGCTGCTTATATCTGGGCACTTGCTCACGGAACAAAGAGTCAGTTAGTGAGAACGTATTCGGAACTCACATGGACAATACCCATATGGTATGCTGACTTTAGCCCCTAGGTGCGGAATGCCTAGCTGGGAAGTTGAGGGTATTCGCGAACCAATGACTCCAGTCGAACCATTGGCCGCAGTCGTGCCCATCAAGTCTTGCCTTCAATTCAGCCATCCTCTGTGTCTTGATGGTCGGTGAGATAGTGCTATGAATGCCTATCGCGCAATGTAGAAGAGGTCGTTTAATCCCAGGCGAAAACGAGGCCTGGCGCTCATCCTCTGGCGTTGAGAAGACCGCGTGCTATGGTGAAAGGGGCGGGCACGCTAGAAGCAGTACCATATTGCGACAGCACTAGGCAGTCGGGCTACTGCGCGGAAAATCAGTACTCTGCGCCCGTCTTCATTTCGAGAAACTCGCGCGCCAGCCAGGAGAACCTCGCGATCTCCGCCCTCCTTACCACATTGGTCATTATCAAAGGAGCAATTCGTTGCAATTGGCATCAGCAGTCTCCAGACGATCGGGGGATTGATTTAGGATGGGTTCGTTGCAATTGCGGAAGACAGAGATTTCTCGAGATGCGAAGACTTTCCGCGTCTGTTTGTCAGGGCGCGCCACATGCCTCAGGCGGTGCGCCTGATACCGCGCTTTGTCCACCTGGACACCCTAGTAATGGCACGGTCACGGGATCTTAGGTTTGAATTGCGACATAGCACTAAGGAGCGTTTGCTTATTGTCTCGGGTACCTCGAGTGGTACATATTCAGATGGTCAGCTCGCAACGAGGATCGGTATGGCAGGCCACCGCTACAATACAGGGGTAAGGTATAGATAAGGACCATCACTAGTAAGCCGGAGAAGACCTCCAAGGCGTTGCTGTCGTCCTTCACCATTCATTTAACGTATTTATTTCGCTCAGGAGGCAGCACGAACAGTCGAGACTATCGCTTCAAGAGTCCAGTCTACTAGGCCCCTGGCAGTGATATTTACTGGCACTTCAGCCTACAGGATCCACCACCATACTATCCAGGGCACATCACAGGGCTCCTAACGATAGTGGCCAAAAGCCTACCGAGTATGCCTGGGCTTAGGATTTCATATTCGGCACATTCACGCATTAAATAGAACATTGAAGGGAGAGGAGCGTCTAACTCAGACAAGATCATTTAATTAAACTGCCTTTAGAGCGAAATACCATGGACGCCATGATACCTTACTATGATGCCTTACTATGATATCCAGGAGCACCTGCTTTGTCCTATCATTATCCAAGACGGAGAGACAGTTAGGAGGAAGACAATGCTGGGGTGAGATTAGTCCTGTTCCTTTCTGCAGGAGTAGCCCCTTAACCTTCTTGGCGATAACATGTAAATACCAGAAGACAATCAAGTGCTTGCCACCTATTACCTCATATTCTATATGGTGAATATGCAGTGATTTTTTAACCGTAGGTATTCAGTTTTGGATCAATACAACAAATCCAGGGGATGAAAAGGTACTATGGAACAAAGCGCAACCCAGGCAGGAGAAAGGAATGTGGTCATATACCCTGTTTCTCTATTTCTTCTGCTCAGTAGTACAGGTTTACACGTTCACACAAAGTCACACAGCCAGATCGACCCAGCGGCCCCCGCTGCTCACAGGCCTTCTACGCAAACACAGCTCGCCTCTGTTTATGACTTATGAGGCATTCTTCATCGTGAGTCTCCCCCGCCATAGAACACTTACGAAACCGAATCAGTCAAGGGGCTCAGGGCTCGAATCCCATAGAGCGCCTGGCCCGTGTATCTCTCTATTCGTATATCGTATGTCGTCATCCGAGCAGCTCCTGAAGTTGATGCACGTCGTCTCCATTGGGTTTTCGTCCTCATAATCGTCCTCGGGGCGTCTGGCTGTTTCGCGGATCGGTGGCGGCAACTGCGGAAGGATACCGCGCTTTCGCTGAGAGTACTTCCTCGTGGTATCGTGGGACGTGCCGATAACGAACACGCGGAGGCCGGAATAATCTTTGACCAGGTGCTCTAGAGACCTGCCCCTTAGGATTGTACACGCTCCCGGTTGATAGGGCACTCTGAAGCCGAGGTCCGGAACACACAGATGCCCTCCTGAGAGTCCTCTAGTTAGAATAGCCTGTAGGTTTGAATCATGTTCCCAGCTTACCTGTGTATCTGCCAAAGGTGCACAGTCCGGCCAGGCCGAGATAAGCGTCTTTCTTGTCGGCATGTCGCGCGGTATACCCATTAACACCCAGAGCAAACAGGCTGAGAAAGTCTTCCTCGCTTGTTGTGATCTTCTCTTCCTCTGTTAAGCTTGAGAGTATCTGGATGCCTTCGTCGTAGTAAGCCCGATCGAGTGGCTTCATGAGAAATCGAATCATCTCCGTGGCTTTACCCAGGGCGGCCCTCGAGAACTGAGCGAAAAGATCCATCGAGAAGTTTTGGTCCCCGCCCCGGGCGAAGCGCGTATCCATCGTACGCATGATTCGACGGCCGTGCGGATCATTCTGACTCGCCCAGGATCCGTAGTGAGCGACACACATTCGAGCGTTGGGTAGAGTAGCCGCGGTCGCTTTAGACATGTCCAGCTCCGGATGGGCTTTCCTCAGGTAGTTGTCGGTGGCGTGTCTACAAGAGTCCGGAGCCGGCAATGGGGTGAAGTATGCCCACATATCGAAACACCGAACCAGCATTTCGCTAAGGTGTTTGCCCCAGAGAAGCTGACAGAGATTCTCCGCGTTGGCAAAGACTACTTGTCAGTTGGCGTCAAGAACCACGAAAACATCTTCCTCAATAAGTTCCCATACATTCTCCGCAGCCATCTGGTCGAGCCGATAGATCCGGAAATAATCGGGGTGCCGTACTGAGCTGTTCCAAGGCCGCTGCCAGTTCTTCCGCACAGTCTCTAGGTTGGAAGCAAACTGCGCGTCATTCGAGGGAAGAGTCGATTCTTGCCTAGTTGCAGCTCTTTCCTCCGACGACATATGATACCAGTACTCCTCCTGTGCGGCCTTCCTCAACTCGTAGAAGAATCCTCCGCAGGTACGGCCAGTATGCCCGCTGTTACTGGGTCCGTTCTTGATATTATCGGGGTCTTCGTCTTCTGTGATACCCAGGGAACTCTTGCCTTTGCTCAGGAGCCTAGCCATTATATGCTGAGTAAGTTCCTTGGTCATGGGTGGATCATCCAGTTGAGAAGTCGTGTGGGCGCGGGACATGCTTGCGCGAATGGTCCGACCATAGGAGCTCTCGTCGGATTTGTCTATATCGTGGCACTGCATGAGGCGAACTGACACGGACGAGGTCAGCTTGAACGTGGCGACGGTCTCTTGGGCGCTCTCCACTAAAACTTTGTAAGAGTTTTTGACGGATAGTTCCTCGGCAATCAGGCCGAAAGGGGTGGTCGGTATCATGTCCAAGAGGGACTCGATAGCTTTCACTTTGGCGCCCTGGTCTAATTTTGCCGAGGATAGCTCGTCAAGCAACGGCTGCATGATATCGTACTGACTCATGTTAGATGCTGCCCGAAGGAATTTGAGGGGGGTTGAGGGCTTCTGCCAAAGATAACTTACGATTCGATCATCTTCGGGATGTGCGACGTTGCCTGCCCAGGACATCAAAACACCAAAGGGATCGCCCTCGATGCGCTTACAGCGAACCCCTAGCTTGACGAGGCCTTTGCGTTCTCGTTCAGACTCGGTCAGCTCCTGTAGAGTCTTGATGGTTCTTCTGCCTTTCGTCAACAAGTTAAGCCGCCCGAGCAATGACTCTATGGTCTCTGCATCCGGGATGGAGGCTGGCGCCTCGCTGCGGCTCAAAGGCATGACTGATGACACTGAGCACACGCAAGGTGAGGATTTCAATTGAGGGACGCGTCGAATCAGACATAACCCCCGTTGTTGCTCCGGAGTGTAGCCGTCGGCGAAGCAAATGTGGAAATTCTGAATAAGAGGATGTGAAATATGGAGTTCTAAGGTGCGTGCTTTTCAGGTAATATTAGGCCGTGCTTGTGCAAACGGCCGTAGGATCAGGGACAAACAGGCCGTCATCACATGTGGTAGACAGACATGTAATTTGGACACCCGATGGCTACGGGCCAACTTGGGCCGTAACGGGACAAGAGTCTGTTCGCCTTGTTCATACACGAATTTCACTTCATCTTCAAGTGGACGTAAACAGTCACTGCTTGGTCAGGAAACATTGGGCTCACGTGCCTCCAGTAAGTCCAACTACAAGAAGGCAGAAATTGAAGGTGAAGCGGCGAATAGGATAAAACAAAATTATAATTCCCGTTTTGAAGAAATTAAATGATGAGACATTGATCAGGAGTTTCCTCGGAAGCTACGACTGGCGTCACTGCCATTGATGAATCTGGCTGCCAACTCGCACCTTCCTGGTTGACCTCTTCTAGCACTATGTATTCATACCCATAACTGCCTACTTAGTAGCCATCATCCTTCTCCCATCTTCGCAGAAACTTCCCTCACCAACACTGCCCGCTCTCCATACAGCAATGTTCTTGTCAGTCTAGAACCTCTCTAGGCAACACTTGCGAAGATCATCAGAATCATCAAGGGCCATAAGCCGCAGCGTCAAGAAGGAACACACAGCAAAAGATTCTGTACCATCGTCATGGATGCGTCACAGCAAGACTGCCTCTTCTTCAAGCTTTTCCCCCTTGAGATACGCCGCCAGATCTACGAAGAGTACGCTGACGACTACTTGTGGACCACCAAGCCCATCGACCTGGCCGAGAACGATAACCGCACTCGTTTCAGGGCAGGCTCCTGGGTCAGCCAATATCCACCACTCCTACTTGCATGCAAACGTCTAGCCAGAGACGCGAGACCAATCTTGCTGCCGTATGTCTACTGTAGTTTCTTGACGAGTGGCGGACTACACCCGTCGGGGTTAGACGGTCCCTTTGTTGAGCATACTCGCCTCTATGCTGTGGGTAACTGGCAGCCATCTCTGGTCCGCAGGATCTGTCTATCTTGGTGCCATAGCTCCGAGTCTCCTGGTGATCCTGTGGATCACCTACAGCGAGACTTGCAGATCCTCTTCCCTGACAGGGCCAAATTTCCGGCCACGGTAGCCAATATTATTTTCACCTACTTTGTGTGGATTCGGTTCGTGCCAGGAGAGCAGAAAAACCTACTAGGCCACTACGTGGAATTCTTGAGGTCTATTCATAGCCTTGAGAAGGTCAAGTTGCGCGGATTCTACCATCGAGAGTGGCTACAGTTCTTGGAGCAAGAGCTTCCAGGCATCGCAGTTGAGGGGGGCGATGATGATGACTTTAACTGGTGCTTTGATTGGGGCAATGACAGTGGCTCCGACAGGGGCGATGGCTGGGACATTGACTTTGGGAACTGGGATATTGACTCGGCCCTTGAGCAGGACCATGCCGATGTCTATTTTCAGGACAATGACAATGACTATGGCGATGAGGATGACGATGACGATGACAACAACGAAAGTAACCACGACGACGACAGCAAGGACGGCAATGACCACGAGTCGATGGATCGAGAACCCTGAGGATCCAGCGAAGAAGACGATGAGCAACACCTTTTCGGCATTTGGGACTTGACTACCTCTTGCTTTATGCCACGGGCTACTCAGGAGAAGCAATCGCCAGACTTCCAAACGGGAACAGCCTCTCAATTCCACATTTCTGCAGAACTCGAGAGCGGCGTAGGAGGGCCGCTGAATTGCTACTATGGCACATACGAGATACGTTTCTGTCAGCACGACAGTGACATAATTAGAGCTTTCGGTTCAACTCACCAGAGACCTGATACTATCTAATACGAAGCATGGTGGAATGCTGACTGCTTTTACCGCTGTTTCCCTTGGCCCTAGATAGCCTTCTGTTCACATTAAGTACGTCTTGAACGAATATCTGGTGATATCGATGCAGTGGGGGTGAGTAGGCTCCTATCTGTAAGCAGCATATTTGCTGTGATCACGAGTAATTTCATTACCGAAAGCAAGAGGATTTGGCCTTGACCTCCAGACTAATTACTCGTCCCAGGGCTTTTAGGTTGGGTAGATATGTAAATGAGTATACTAGAGAATCCTCCCATGCCATTTTCACGAACCACACAAACATCGCTTATAAAGCCCTTGTGAGCTCTCTTTTCACAATAACTTTTCATTGCCTGTCTACCGAAACTGCTCCGAATCTGCCTATCTACGGAGGCCTACACTAACTAAAACCCCCAACACACCCAATCAACTACTTCAGTCATCATCGCCGCCAGGAGCTACATCACAATTTTACGTTTAGAGCTACTGATTGGTAGTTAGATGAGAATACAGGCCTCCCCAAACAAGCAGGCCTCCCGAACGGATGAGATCCCCTTCTAGTAGACAGGCATGCGGAGGAAGTCCTGGTCCTCCGAACCCGACGACCTAACTTACGCCCAAACACCGTTGCCATGACAAAACCAAAGCAGCAGTATGCACGCAACACTCCCACAGCTCCCAGCCGCCGTGGCGAGGAAAGCAACGCCCTATTTTTCCAATTAACCCGGTACCACTCCGATGTCTGCCACGTGGATGCCGTAGCTGCTAGGATGAGACATTCCACCAGGCCACCGGACGGGCGGATTTACCTAGTTCCATCCCCCATACTGTGAAGGGGGTTGTTGTGCCGGGGGTTGTCCGTAGGGATTGGGTGGGGCGAAGTTGCCCGCTTGCCACGCCGGATACCCACCGTTGGCGGTAGGAGGCGCCATTGGGTTGAACTGTGGGTAAACGGCCGGGGGTGGCTCGTACGATCCGCTAGAACCGGGTCGGAGAGGAGAGTTGCGGTACGGTGCCGCCGCCTGAGGAGCGCGGGACCCGCCGTACGGGCTAATGGGCCGGCCTAAGGGAGCAGGAGATTCTCTGGAATAGGAGTAAGGTGGGTATTCAGAGGATGCCTGTCGAGTATGTGCACGGGATTGGAGTGCGTCACTACGGGAGGTTTGGCCTTGCTTTGCTTTCCAATCACTGTAATCAGGCACGTTGGTCCTTCCGAGAAGACGCACCATGCCTTCGGGATTGAACCGCTGGGCATTAAAGGCAGCCGCCGGTGGAATCAAGCCCAGTAGAAAGGTTATATCTCTTGGGAGCGGAGCCGGCGCGTTAGCGTATGTAGAAGCACCCTGTCCGTGTTGAGCTCGCCGTTGTTGATCAAGCCGTCGACCAGCTGCGCCCTTAAGCGGCGAGGCTCCACGAGCTATCTTTCGCGGAGGGTTGTAGTCATCCTGGTCATCAGCCGGGAAGGGCCGCTTCGGCGAGTCGACAGATTGCAGGTACTGAGGTCGTGGGCTTTGCTCGGCCTGCCCGACCGGTTGAGGACTGCTCCTGGCGGACATGGGGGCTTGCTCAATAGATTGAAAGAGCTTAGGACGCATTTGCGTCGCCTGCGAGATGATGATGGGCACAGTGATAGGGTTGAACCTCTCTGTCGCGAACCGGGCGGCAAAGTGTGTCAGGGTAGGATCTTGGGGAAATAACTCGGCCATCTGCTTCTCCAACTCTTTGACCTGCGCAAGCTCGCCGTACTTCGATTCATAGCCGTGGAAGTAAGCGTAGATGGGTTTGAGCTTAGAGAGAAAGACCGGGTTGGTCTCAGCCTTTTGCCGGAACGCTTGGACAGATTTGGAGAACATCAATCGAGCATCTGGGAAAAGAACTGTTAGAATCGGCTTAATGGGCAAGTAGAATCCTACGACTTACTGGTATTGTCATGCTGCGAGTGAAGGTGCTTGAGGTATTCGACCAAGATATACTCGTCCTCAGGAAACAACTTGCATCCACGGTCGAATATCCTCGTCGCGACCTTGTCTCGGTAGATCTCCGACTCGATGAGCGCCATGGCGACATAGACATCGCTGGTCAAACGGCCCTTTGCGCGAGCTTCACCGAAAATGCCCCGTACACCTGCGGGAGGATTTTGTTGGCCCTGACCCTGGATACGTCGGAATGCACGAGCAAGAGCGATCCAAAGATAAGAGATATGTTGGGAGAGAATCTGAATCTGTGCAGCGAAGCCGTCCTGAAGAGCCTTGATTCGTGCCTCCTTAGTCATGTGTTGAGGTGGTCTCTCCGAGATCTCCCCCTCGTCGTCGTCTTCCACGTTCTCCCCTTCCGGTTCGTCCCTAACCATCTTCAATGCCGCCGTTTCCTTCTCTTTCTTGACCTTGACCATATCGTAAAGGTGGCCAAGAGCCTTGTCGAACGGCGCCCTAACAGCCTGCGCAAGGGCGGCCTTACCCGCATCGCCCTCGCCAACCGGGTGCGTGGACTCGATTCTGTCCGCATGCTTGAGAGCTAGAAGCGGGCTCTCCGGGTTCGCTGAAACACCATCCACAAGGAATTGAAGGCCCGCGTCCTGTCCGTCCTTGCTCGAGATGCCATTTTCAAAGCACCACTCTGCCGCATCTACCCACATCTCCGGATAGAAGCGGAGGGGCATCAATGCCTGCTTGTAGACGAGAAGAATCCGCTGTCGAAACGTCTCTGGTTCGTCGGTTTGCAGCACGAGAGGATCCGTCTTCTCCCATGCTAGCCAGCTCTTCCATAGACTAACCTGTTCATGGAACTCTTGATCGCCAGCGAAGCCGGGAGCAGGTGGAAGCGTGGGCAGGCCCGACTTCTTCAGGCCGCGAGTTATGTTCTCAAGTTGCGTGTTGGCAGTCCTCGCAGTCATATACGAGGGCGACCTCTCCTGTATGAACTTTCGGGCCTAGAACGCGAATTAGCAGATTTACCATCCACAACTGGTGGTGTGTGACTTACCGTCGCCTTGTTCAAGCTTTGCTCGAACTGATCGTACTCCCTCCAAAGCGAATGTA
This sequence comes from Monosporascus sp. MG133, assembly GCA_004155925.1. Classification (NCBI taxonomy): domain Eukaryota; kingdom Fungi; phylum Ascomycota; class Sordariomycetes; order Xylariales; genus Monosporascus; species Monosporascus sp. MG133. The sequence continues at coordinate 558,696 of QJNX01000001.1, read as the reverse complement.
GGTTCGCCATGGGAATGCAGATTGCGCGCTGGTAGGCTTTTCGGAGCACATCTACCTTCTGCTGATCTTGCCAGCTGCTGCCTCCAATCTGGCCGGGACCGGACTTGAGGAACTGTATGTAGTCGTGCCATATCTGTCCTGCGTCGCGGTCTTGGCCGATGTTGTCCAAGACGAATTCGTAGGACTGATTGACCACCTGACGGGCTTGGCCGGTTGGATCGTTGAGATCGTTTCTACGACGAATGTAATCAAGGTAGGCGGTCCAGAGACCGACATCCGGTATGGTCAGCAGAGTACGGCCGAAAATGTGTTCCGCCTGCTGGAAATTGTCCAGACTAAGTTCCATCTTTAGATAGTCAATCCAGATAGGCGCCTGGGAACGGTCAGTACAGAGGCAGCGTGATCAAGATATGGCAAAGGACTTACGGCTTGAGGGAAGACCTTGAAGAAGCGCTCGTACACAGCACGGGCATCATCAATCTTATTCCGCGACCGATGTTCCTTGATCAAGTCAAGCCAGGCATCCAACGCCCCGCGCGGGTCGTCCTTGATGCGATCCTCCAGCATACCAACAAGGTCAGTCGAAGGTCTTACCCAGGAAGCAGCAGTGGCTGCGCCGGCAGCGGCATCTTGCGCATCGCTCGCTTGAGCAGGTAGGTCTTGCGAAGTTGTAGATTGTTGCAGAGGGGAGGGATTATGAGGCAGTGTCTGAGACGGTGCAGGGACAGGCCTGAGAGCGGTCTCTGGAGGGGGGGTGGGAGTGGGAGTGTCATCATCTTCATCATCAGAGGAGCCGACAAGAAAGCCACCGGCGGTCTTGGGCTTCTTAGGGGGGCGGGAAGGCTCTACAGCTGGTGCAGAAGGCTCTACGACTGGTGTAGGAGCGGTAGCAACAACAGCAGGAGCCATGGTGAAGGTGATGGATTCGGGGTCATATTCCCCAGCATCCTCATCATCGGAGGCCGAGTCACCAGAAGAAGCAGAGTTGGAAGCAGGGTCAACAGAGACGGCAGGTTCTTGATGTTGATCGCTATGCTCAGTATGTGAAGCAGTCAAATTCTCAGAATTTCCATTCCATCCTTGCTCTTCCCATGCAGCAGTATTATCAGATTGGCCCTCAGGAATGGCGACGGGGCTATCGGGAGTTTCCGAAGCCATTATGGCGCGGGAACGTAGAGACGCGCACGAGGTGTAACGTGGAGTAGAAATGGCGATCCGGTGGAAAGGGTCGTCAACGTCACTCGTTCACGTGGCTCAAGAAGACGGGGTAGTGGGTGGTGAGTGGTGGTCGTGGGCGACAGAAGGTCGGTCGACGATGTCTGAATTCAATCGTCGGAAGGGATCGGCGATAGATATCTGGCGGGAATAAATGCAGATAGATGGAATGGCTCGTCAAGCTGGGTGGGTAGTTCTGCTCGAAAGGTAAGATTGGGGAGAAGAGCGAAGAAAGCAGCTATTGGGTTGATGATGATCGCATGGGTTCTGCCGAATATTGTGAAGCTGCTGTGTAAATTAGGAATCAATATCTAAAAACACGTGAGAAAATAGCCTCCACATAATCTTGTAGTATAAGGCTCTCTAATTAGTGTGTAGGTAGGAGGGAATGGGAACGATCTGGCGAAGTTGAGGTTCACAATGGCGGAGACCAACACCAGACAGACCTGCACAACAATGAGTGAAAGAATGGAAGGGCAAGCTTGGTCAGATGCCGTTGCCAGCCAAGATTGATGACAGCCTTGCTTTGCGTTGTCTTTTAGCTTTGTCTTCTTTAGCTTTGACAGACAGACTTTTTGGTTTTGTCTGCATTTAGTTAAAGCGCTAACGTTGGCGCTAGTGATCAATAGCCACAAGCCACAGGGCGTACGGGAGACGAATAACGATATACGATATAATGATAAAGATCAGTATAACTATAACGATAAAGATAACGATGCCGATACCGATAACGATAACGATAACGATAGCGACAACGGCCGATGATCGACAGCTGGTAAACTACTTGTCAATCAATGGTCATTGTCAGGGCTTGTGTGCGATGCACGGTCCACACCTAAAACATCCCACGCTGTAGGACCCCTACTATGTACCTGCTGCCTCCGCTGCGAGCACTCAACGCGCTTTTCCTTCTGGCGTGTCGCGTTTCGAGGCGACAACACTACAGTAAGGTTGGCTAGCGTGTGCCCACTTCACACCCCCCCATATCCATTAATGATAACCCGAATACTTAATCTCACAAACAAATATAAATAAACTTCCCTTGTGAGAGCACAACGTAGCAACGCGGCTTCACCTGATCTTTTCAACTCGATCTTCCGACCCCACGAAGAGTGTGAGTCTGAGAGAATATCATCGGTATTATCAAGAACTTCTTTCAAAACCGTTCATCCTCTCTGGGGCTCCGAGCTGTCACTCATAAATACCCGATATCAAACACTCTTTCTCGTCTTCTTATTACCTACCTATTACCACAAAGATGTCTGTCGTCTCTCTTCTCGGGGTTAACATCCTCAACAACCCGGCCAAGTTCACCGACAAGTATGAGTTCGAGATTACCTTCGAATGCCTTGAGCAGCTGGAGAAAGGTACCGTACCGACTTTGTCCATTGAACATCTCGTTCCTCTTGTGGCGGTCAGCATGCTCAGCAAGGCCATTGGGCTAATCAGACCCTTACAGACCTCGAGTGGAAGTTGACCTACGTCGGCTCTGCTACATCGTAAGTCATATTCACCCATTACCGACTGGGAAAAATCAGGCCCAATTCTAAAGTACGATTTGCAGTGATCAATATGATCAGGAGCTCGATTCTCTCTTCGTCGGCCCCATCCCTGTTGGTGTCAACAAGTTTATCTTCGAGGCCGATGCCCCCAAGACCAGCCGCATTCCCGACGCTGATATTCTCGGTGTCACCGTCGTGCTTCTGACCTGCTCCTATGACGGCCGCGAGTTCGTTCGTGTCGGCTATTATGTCAACAACGAATACGAGACAGATGAGCTGAATGCCGACCCGCCGGCTAAGCCCATCATCGAGAAGATCCGACGGAACATTCTTGCAGACAAGCCTAGGGTAACGCGCTTTGCGATCAAGTGGTTCGTGTTCTACAACCAGCCTCCCTGTGACTACCTGGCTGCTAACCTGCATGACTAGGGATTCGGAGGCTTCTGCTCCTGCTGAGTTTCCGCCCGAACAGCCCGAGGCCGATCTGCAGCCTGATGAAGAGGAATACGGTGCCGACGAACTCGACGAGGAAGTCGAAGAGGAGGGTCCCGAGGCTGCTGCCGCCGCTAAGGGCCAAGACAGCGCCGCTGCTGCTACTGCAGGCGATGGTGATGCCGAGATGGGTGGCGTCGAGGAGAACGGTGACGCTGTCGAGGAAGACGAGTCCGATGAGGAGGGCAGTGTCGACCTCGAAAACGAGACCGAGGACGAACTAGAGGAAGAGATCGAGGGCGAAGCCGCTGAAGGCGGTGACGACGCTATGGATGTCGACGAGACGCCCGCCGGTACCACAACCAAGCCGCAACAGGTTATGGCCCATTAGACGGTACGCGCCGGCACGGTGCCAATCCTTTGCGCGTCGGTTCTTCTTCTGTTGGCTACTGGTCCTCTCTTACTGTTCCCGGGATAGAGTCCGGCGTTGCACGATGTTACGATGAGAAGAAAGCTTGGCATGGATATTTTTGATGTGTTGATAATCACAATGCGGGAAGGCATATAGATGTCTTTTAGATGAGCAACCGGGCGGGCACGTAGATATGCGTTTTCTTCTCGTACACGAAATCTGATTCCCCAGGACGCCTGAATACCCCTGTCATGCCATGGTTCGTGCTTCACCTATTCTCGACTCACTGTGACTGCCCACATCTAGTTTCCTGGGCCAATAATCCCAAATATGACAAGGCTAGGTAGGTCCGTCAGTGTCGCGATGGGCATGCGCATGGGCTATCAAGGCGGATATCTACGACACCACTAAAAGTCTTCAACAAGGAGCGCTAAAATAAGGCAAGGGACAGATTTGCAGGCTTAGGAATAAGTGGTTACTTAAGTCCTCAGACTTAAGTTCAAATCTCCTAGACTAAGTTCTTAGTTCTTAGTTAGCTGATCAGATATCTCGCATGCCTTCTCGTCAGAGGAATCCAACAAACCACATCGTCCCAAAACCTAACTGTACCAACCGTATCTTCGCATCCGTAAGTCAAGCCCGCACTCAAGCCGACACACACTGGGTACGCTGCGTCGACTTCTGGTGTGTACGAGAGCTAGATTGATTCCTTAAAAGTTGTCCCCGGTTTTCAGCCGTAGCAAGTTTCGACCGGGGGTGGGGGTAGTTAATCCTGTCATCCGTGAAGAAACCGCATCCCGTCGGACCGAGGGAACCTGGCACTGAGACCATGTCGGTCGGTGGCCCATGTCGACCAGAAACGGGGCGAGGTTATTTCGCTGAGGGCCACGGAATATGTCCGTCTGGCGTGTCCACACACTGGCAGACCCTAGCTTTAAATCACCACATCGAAACGTGCGACGAAACCTACGCCAGCGCGAGCGTGTAACGCGGAGGGCGAGTATCAGTCAAGTATATATGCCATCGACGTTTGAACAACAGTCTTCCCCGAGTCTCACGTGCAATGGTCGTCACAGCCAACCGCCAAATCTTACCGCGTTGAGGGTGCCACATAAGGTACGGAGTCCCTGCGTCCGACGCGAGAAAATGTGTATTACGATAATTTCTTAAGCTGAGAAGTCTGGAGAATCCCTAAGGCTGCGAGGGATCATAGTGTTTGGTGCTATCCTCTAAGGTGGCAATGTTACGGGCACTCTATTTCTGCGAGATTTGCGAATTTCTGCTCTCTTTGCGCAATTGCCAAACCCCCTGTCGTTCCCGCGAGATATGCACTCAGTCGTGTATGAGGTGACTCTCACTGACCCCCCAAAAGAGGCAGTCTATGTAGTTCCCCTATTATGTCCGGGAACTACGACTTCTTGACGAGAGCACCGCCGTCGACCGTGATGTCCTGGCCCGTGACGAAGCCCGCATTGACGAGGTACTCGACAGCATCCGCAATGTCCTCCGGCCGACCGGCGCGGTTGGTGGGGTGGTCCTCGACGTCCTTGTCCTCGTTGAGGCCGGCCCACGAGGTGCCCTTCTCGTCTCCCTCCTTGCTCTCCTGCGCGACCTTGATGCGGCCGGGGGCGACGAGGTTGACGCGGATACCCTGCGGCTGCAGGCTGATGGCCATGCTGTGCACGAGGCCGAGCAGGCCGGCCTTGGGCGACGCGTAGCCCTCCTGGTTGGGGTCGCTCTGCAGAGCGCGGAACGAGCCCACGTGCACGATGCAGGGTCCCGCGGCGCTGCCCTCCTCGTCGTCGCGGGGCACGGAGCCCGGGCCCGCCGCGGCGTCGGGCGCCGCCATGTAGGGGACGCACGCCTGCGAGAGCGCGAAGGGCGCCGTCAGGTTCGTCTCCACGTACGCCTGCCACTCGGCCAGCGTGGCCGGGTCCGCCATGGTCTTGCCGTCCTTCCACTTTGGCGCCGCGATGCCGCCGTTGTTGATCAGCACGTCGACGCGCCCGCCGAGGAACTCCGCCGCTTGCTTCACCTTGGCCCGGATGTCCTCCACGTCGCGCAGGTTACAGAGCGCCGAGCCGAGCGCCCCCGAGTCGCTGTACTTCTTGAGGTGCGTGCCCGTCGTGTGCTTGAGCTCCTCCTCGTCGATGTCGAATACGAAGACGCGGTATCCGCACTCGAGGAAGCGCCGTACCAGGCATCGTCCGATGCCTCTGGCGCCGCCGCTTATGATAGCTGTCTTGGGCATTGTGAAGTTGGGTTTGTGGGATTATGGGTTGCTATGGAGGTGATTTTGGGATTTGGCTTGAGTTGGCGACGACAAGACGACTGGAAGGCAGGGTGAAAAATCCAAAACATCAGTGTAGGTAACTTTAGACTCTTCGTTCCCCTTACCTGTTTGTCTAGCCATATGCGCCTACCTCATGTTGCATACAACTACCGACCTGTTATGAGTGTATTGCGTCATCATGACCCCTTCAGTAATTGCCCTTTAGGGCGCAATCGGTTAAACTGTAAACAGTACCGGCCGTATGTACCACAGTGGCCGCCATAAGCCCTCGAAGACCTCTGAAGCCTCATCTCCATTCTTTTCGCTGCGCAGATGTCTCCGAGAGCAACTTTGCCACTAAATGATGCTTTTCCTGCAGTGATCATGTCAAGAGATATACTGGTACAGGATATTAGCCTGTACCGCTGTGAAAACAAATGATATCATCGGCACTTCGGACCTAAACGGGTATCTTGGTCGACTACGTCCGACTTACAACCTAGAGAGGCCAGATAACGCAATGAAAAGGACTCTCGGGTAGTCTTTTCGATCCTGGGCTGAAGGCGGCGCCTATGGGTGTCAAGTCGAACATTCAATATAATGAGCCGCTTTCATTGCCTCGGTTCATCGTCCTGTTCACATGCGCCAGACGAATACCACCAAGGCCTAGACGGTCTTCCGTCGTATGGAGGGCGACCATAGAGCCACAACGGCGGCAGGATGCCGGCATATACACGCCCAGGGGGAAACCCAGAGCCCTGCTGCAACCTCCGAGTGGCACTGGCTGCTTTCATATGCTGTCCGGCATTCCGTCCAGCCTCGCAAGTCGGTGGTGGTACCCCGAATGGAGCGAGCGTCAAGGCGCGCACAGGAGCTGAAAGTGATGGAGGCCCAATGAGGCTCCTCAATCCAGCTTCAGAATCGGTGGCTGGTTATCGGTTGCCGCGACGGCACTGTCGTAGTTGAGCTGATCTGGGGAAAAGGTTGCATAAGATATGGAAAGTGTCAGATATAAGGGATACTAGTTGTCTTGATTTGTTAGGCTAATTACATATGTTATAACACGCGTACTGTTCGATAAAGAGGATATCACTTATCTTGTTTTTTTCCGGCTTATTGCGCGGATTGTATTGCGCGTACTGATTTATTATAAGCTAGTTACGGAATATGTATATTCCGTTTAAACGGAGAGGCGTTTATTGGTTAAATATTTTTAGTACTGTTAATATATTAATACACCTTTTTAATATTTAAAATAACTTTTACCGTTAATTTTATTTTTTAATATTTTATAAAGTTATTTTATTTTATTTTAAAAGATTTTATATATTCTTTAAAATTAATTTAATTTATTTAAAGTTAATATATTAAATAAACTTATTATTTATTTTTTTTAAGTTTAATTTTATATATTTTAATAATTATAAGATATAACGGTAAGATATAAAGGTTATCTCACTTATAAAAATTATTAAAAATTTAATATAACATTATTTTATTTATATCGTTAAATTTTTTTTATTTTTTATTTTTATAATAGGTATAAAGTTATTATAACGTTTAATAAATTAAATCTAGCTTTAAAGAAACTGACTTATTTTATTCTTTTTTAATAACGTTATTTCCGATTTGAAAAATTTTCCGGTTATACCTATACGGACTGTCTTCTTATTAAGGCAACAACCCTACTAACGAGCTACCCCCCTAACGTGTTACTATTTTCCCATATAAATCGCCAAAATTATTATATGGTTCTGTCAGATATAGGGGTTATCAGTGTGTAACGAACCTGTCATACATCCACTTGGAGGTATGAACAGTATCCGAAATGGGGGGTCTTAATTTACAGGTAATAATAGCACAATAAATAAGGTGTTCGTTAAAGAAATTTACGGACTTTTACTTTAATCGGAAAACGGTACAGTTACCTTAAATTAAAGATCTAGATTAATAGCTAAGGAGCGAAATTAAAATGGTACTACCTATACAGGAAACCGATTATTATATATCTATTCCGAATTTTAATAAGTATGCCTGAGATCTACGTAATCTAGGTGATCTGGCAGATTACCTAGATCACCTAGATCACCCGGTTCTTGGCAGGAAAAGCCAAGCTTTTCCTCCTCCGAAGTTTAGCCGCCTGGAGCCTGTGCCAGGCTCCAGAGGCTGGTTTCCCTAAGACAGGAACTCCTGTTCCTGTACTGTAACATAGTGATGTTTTATTGCATGACTAGTTACAGGCGTTTTAAAACGCGTATTGCACTTTAATATAATCTGTTTACGGAACATATATGGTCCGATTAAAGGGAGCTTTTCCGTATATGGAATGCTAGCATACCCTTGCTAGCTAACATACCCCCTTAACGCCTTAATGCAATTACGGCATTAATTATTATCCTTTATTCTTCTTTAAAGTTACAGTTATTTATTCCATCTTTTTTTCCGGCGATTAAATCCTTTTAATTAATTAATTTTTTATTTAAAATAAATTTTAAAATTTTTTTCCGTTAATTTAAAGTTTTTATAATATTTATTAATTTTAATTATTTTTTAAAATATTTAAAAAATTTACGTAATAAGGTTTTTATTAATTTATTAAGTAATATATCGTCCGTAAACGTATATTTTACCTTAATTATATCTTTTTTTATAATTTTTCGAAATTAATAATTATATATATTTACGTATCGTAATTTTATTTATAAAAAAATAACGACGTTATTAATAAACCGTATAATTTATTAATTATCGTATTATATATTTAAAATTTTATATCCAGGCCGATTTTTAATTTTTTAATTAATCGATAATAAAATAAGGTTTTTTTAATAACTTATATAAAGGATAATAATTCCGTTTCGGTTATAAAAATAATTATTATATTTTATTTATTTGCCCGTAATTTTTTTTTTAAATAATTTTATAACATAAGTTTAAAAATCTTTTCGATTAATTATATTATTTATAACAAAAACGTTATTTTAAATATTTAATAAATTTTTATTCCCGAATTATAACGTTAACGTTTTGGTTCCGATTAGGTATAAAATAATTCGATTAATAACTTTATAATATACGTTATTAAAATTTAGGTTAAATCGGATAAGTCGGAATACCGTTAAAATTATATTAAGTTACGTATTAATTGTTATATATAAAATAAAACCGATTTTTTTTTAGTATTTATTAACGGAACTTAAATAAGTTAAATTAAAATTCGGTAATAATTTAACGTCCGTTATTAACGTATTTAAAAAGTTATTTAAACTTTTTTTAAAAATTAAGTTAATTAATTTATTTATAAAATCGGATTAAAATAATTAAAATATTTTATTAAGTTTATTTTTAATTATTTCGATACCGAAAAATTATTATAACTTTTTATCCTTTATAAAAATATATCGTTACCGTATTTATTAAATTAATTAATTAATAAAATTTTAATTTCTTTTACGATAAACCGTAATAATATTATTTATAAAAAAATTTTAACGAATAAAATAATAAGGTTCGTAAAAAATGGAATTAAGTTTTAACTTTTTAAATATTTTAATAAAATCCTTTTATTATAATAAAAATAATTTCCTTAATTTATATAATACTTTTTTAATTAAAATATTTTTTATTACGTTATAAGTAATTTAAAAGTATTTTTATAAATACTTAATAAAATAAATTTACGTTAACGAAAACGTTTATAACGTTATATTACTTAAGCTTTAAGTTAATTTTAGCCGTAATAATAATTAAAATTCGAAACGATCTTTTAATTAAAATAAATACGTATATATTATTATAAAAGTTTTTAAATTATTAATTGTTTCGTACGATAAAACGTACCTTATATTATTATAACCAATTATATTTATTAAACTTATAAATATATATTTATATATATTTTAAAATTTATTTTTTTAACAAAAGTTTAATTAATAATTTTCTAAAATTATATTTTTTTATAATTTTATAAATAAACCTTTTCGGTTTTATAAAATAATTTTTTTAACGGATATATAATTAACTTTTTATAAACTTATAATAATAATAATAAGTTACGTTTATATACCCGGTTTTACGATTTAAAAATTATATTATATTTTTTTATATTAAAACCTTTTCGGTTAAAATAACGTATATTTCGAGTAATTATTTTCCTTAAATTTCCGTTATTTACCGGCCGATTATCGATTATATTAATAAAGTAAATTAATCTTTTACGTTAAATACGGCCTTTTATATTTTATAATCGTACCGATAATTATCCTTTTAATACGGAACGTACGGAAAACTTACGTTTATAACTTTTAAAATATTTTCGTTTTTTATCGTTATTTTAAATTAAATAAAACGATAAAAGCTTAAGGTTACTTTTATTTTTCCCGTTAATATATTAATCGTAATAATTATTAAAATAAATGTTAATAACGGTAATAAATTAAAAGATAAAAATAATTTAAATATAACGGTTATATAAAGGTAATTAATTTTATACGAACAAGCTTATTTTTTCTTATTCCGTACGTTTCGTACGTTTATATTATTTTGGAATTATCCTTTTTATCCAACTAATAACTAAATTATTCCGTTTAGGGGTTTTTTTTTTGTATATATATAAGGTAAATATAAGTTTAATTAGGTAATTTTACTTATCGGAATAATTTACGTAATTCGTTTTCCGTAACATAAAGAAAGTTATTTTTTAAGTTTTTAATATTACCTAAAAAAGTAACTTTTTTGTTAAATTATACGTTTCGAATAATAATAATCTTATTAATTAATAAGTTTTAAATTTCGTAAATATTCGTAAATTAATAGCTGACGAAAAAATTAATTTATGTTTTAAAATTTAACTTTTAAAATTTTCATTTTTTTATAATAATAATAATTATAATATAAGTTATATAACCGTATATTTATAAATAAATTTATTAAGGTTTCCGATTAAATATTATAACGTCGTTTTTATATACCAAATAAATATAATAAACTTCGTATAAGTTTTATTTAAAAAAAGCGTATTTAGGGATACGGTTATATAAATATATTATTATTTTAAAGATATATACGATTAAAAACGAAAATAATTTAATATTATTTCGTATCGTAATTTTTGTTTTAATTATACTTTTTAAATATTTTATATTTCTGTTTTAAGCTTACGTATATAATATTCAAAATTTAAATTTAATGTTAAAAAAAGGCAACTAAAACATATTTCGAAATTAATAATTTTTTAAAATTTCGTTATCGTATTCGAATATTTACGGAACGACTTTATTTTGGTTTTTTAAAACCTTTAAGAAATATCGAAATACCGTAATAAATATATTTTGCTTTCGATTTTTAGAGTAAATATCTTAAATAAAACCTAAATATTTATCGGTTATAAATATAATATATTTATATCCTTTTAGGTTTTTTTTAATGTTTATAAAATCGATAACGATTTATTATTTTAATTAAAACGTTTTTTTTTCGGTTTTCGGTATATTTATTTTTTAACTTTTGCTTTATTATATATTTAATATTCGATTATTATAAAATTTTTTAAACGGATTCTTTTTATATATAATTATAATTAAGTAATTATTTCGGATTTTAAATATTTTAATTTTAAGTATTATATCGTACCGTTACCGGTTTACGGTAATTTCGTTATATATAAATTAACGTTTCGTTTATAAATTATTAAGGTTATTTAAAATATTATTACGTTAATATTTTCGATAACGAATTAATTAAATTTATTTCGAATAAAATTATTTTTTTCCAGTTATTTTATTAATATTTTTTTTGCCGAAATTACCGAAAAATATTAAATTATACGCGAAATTTTCGTAATAAATTATATTATATAGACGTAACGTTTTCGGGCTTATAAAGCTTTAAAATAAAACGTTTATTTTGCCGTATTTATTAATCGGAACGAATTTTTTTGTATATATTTTGTCGCTTTAAATCGTTATTTTATAATTTGAAAACTTATTAATAAGGTTAAAATAAATAAATTTATTAAAAAATAAAACGCAATATTTATTATATTACGTTAATTAAAAATTAAAAAATACGTTAAAATTCGTTTAACTTTTTTTAAAAATTAATTTCCTTTTTAAGTAATTAATTTTTTTATAATTTTCGATAAACGGTTAAATTCTTTTTTAAGGATTAATCGGAAATAATCCGGTTTTAAATTAATACGAAATTTTTTTATTAGGCTTAAATTTTTCCTAAAATTTTATTAAAAAATACATATTAATATTAAAATAATTTATGTTTAAGGTTTAGGTACGTTTTATACCGAATTTTTTATGCGTTTAATTTTTAACGTTTCCATTTATTATTACTATTATTTCGGTTCGTTTTGAATTTTTTACGATTATTTCGTTTCGGCCTTTTTTTAAAATTTTTATTACGTAATTAATTATTAATATCTTTCATTTTTTCTTAATTAAAATCGTTTTAATAGGAAAAGTTTATTAAGGCTTTATAAAAGTTAAAAATGTTATTTTAACGTTTTTTATTAATTATTATAAATTCGTTATAATTTAATAATTTAAAAGGTTAAATTTTATTTTTAAATAGTTAATTGTTTTTATTTTATTTTATTCCGCTTAAGGAATATAAATAAATTCGATTAATTAAGTATAATTAGTATTATTATTATATATAATTAATTCGTTTAAATAACCGGTATAATCGTTTCGGAAACTTTATATTGTTAATTTTAAGCCATAATTTTTTACTATATTTTTATTTATTTATTAAATTTTTTAGCAGTTTTTAAAATTTATTTTAAATATTTTTCGTATTTACGTTTGGTATTTATAAGTAATCGATTATTATAAACTTTTCCGGCTTTTTATAATTTGGCGTATTAGTTTTTAAAATCGTTATTTAGGTTTAAATAAATTTATTTAATCGATAAAAAAAAATTATTTAAAATTTATTTTATAAGTTCGTTAAAATTTTTTCGGAAAGTTTTATATTTTCGATTTAAGTAAATACAAGTCGTAAAATTTTAATTATAAGTTTATTTATTTTCGGTCGTTATTTTAAGGTTATTTATTAAATGATCCGTTTAATCGATTTTTTTAATTTATATGGTTTTTTCGGAGGATAAATTAATTTTCCGCGTTAATTAACAAAATCGTTTTTTTAAATAAGAGGTTATATCGGGCGGCGTAAGTTTAATAAGTTATGGAAAATTTTAATTAGGATTAATATATTTTTATAGATTATATCCTTTAATTTTGGTTTTAAATTCGTCCTTAAATTTGTTCCAGTTTTTAGGATTATTATAAATAATTACGGATGTTATCGGTACGGTTATTATTGCGATTAATAAAGAATATAAATAATTATTATTAATATATAATTTATATCGTTTTAACAATAATTAATTAATTAATAATAACGTAAATTAAGCGAATAAAAATTTTAATTATTAAATATAAAGGTTATCAGTAATGTTTTATTATATGATTAGTTACAGGCGGTTTAAAACGCGTACTGTACTTTAATGTAATCTGTTCACGGAACATATATGGTCCGATTCAAGGGAGCTTTTCCGTATATGGAGTGCTAGCGTACCCCTGCTAGCTGACAGGTTCACAGCAGTTTAATGTTCGAATAAAAATCGGAAAATAAAACGGGTTTCGAAATTATTATTAAACTTAAGGCTTACGGGTAATAGAAATATTTGATAAATTCTGATAAATTATAATAATTACGTAATAAATTCTTTAAATCTTATAATTCGATTTATTTTTTTATAATATATTTTCTACCTGTTTGGCCCAATAACGGAAAAGATCTATAAGTTTCTTAATAATATAAATATAAATATGTAATTTTAAATATAATGATTTAAAAAACATGAATTAAATATATAACGTAATGTTTTTTAAATATTCTTATTATATAAAAAGTTATAATATATTATAAAAACGTAGAAAAAATTTTATATAGAAAGGTTAATAATATCTTTTAAAATAATAATAATATTAATAAGATATAAATAAAACTTTATACATAGGTAAAGAAATATGTTATGTTATATATAAAATTTAGTTAGTATTTTTACCTCTTTCGTTACGTAATTATTAAAAAAATTTTAACTTTTAATCTTAACAGTTTTCTTATATAATTTATATAAAAAATGTTAACGTTTTATTTTCAGAACTTTAACCTTTAATTTTTTAATAAAATCATTAATATTTTTAACTATAGTTGTATACGGCCTTTCTTTTTAAAAAGTCTTAATTATTATTTCGAAGACTGTTTTTTATTATCTATTTTCGTTAATTAATTATAAATATACAATTTTGATGTTTTTATATAAGAAATGATGGCCCGTTAAGGGGGTGGCTCGTTAGTAGGATAGTTGCCTTACCTCTGCCGCTTTAATTTTTATAAATTACAAAGATAAAAATATTACTAAACAAACACACATTTAAATTAATAACTTACTGATAAAAATTTCGTTTTGGTTAACGTTTTAATAAAAATAATTTATAATTTTTTTACGAAATTATTTCTTGTTTAAAAAACCGCTTAATTATATAAATCGAATTAAAGTTTAATTAAACGGGAAAGAATTAAATATAAACTTTTATTATAAATATTTATTATATAAGAAAAATAAGTTCTTCTTAGCTGAAAAGGAAAAGAATAATAAAAGATATATAACTAATAATAATTAAAAATAATTACTATAAAAAAGAAGAAAAAAGAAAAAAGAAGGTTTACGGCAAAAGGGGACATAATATACGTATTTAAAAGAAAGTTATAAATAAGTTTTAATAAAAATTTAATTTAATTTAGTTTATTACGTTATAATTACGTTATGTAGATTTATTATTGCAAAACATTAAAAAATAAAGCATAAGCTTATTTAGGTCGCGAATTTATATAATGCATTAAAGATGTCAGCAGAGTAATCGAATGCAAGAATCTGGCGTAATTCTTTATGTTAGTTCTCGGTGTTCTGAAAAGAACTAATCTAGTCCGCAGGTAATCGCCCTTATATACACGATTAGCTAACAAAGGATCGTCTGCGGACAAAGGCCGTCCCAGGCAGCACTCCTGCAGCCTGGGCTGACAACGCTCACCAGCCGGCAACACCTGAAAGTACCAATTGCCGACATTTTTTTATAATATAAATTCCTGGATTGCTGGATTCGCCAGCGATCCCAACGATCCTCTTATGTGACTGCACGTGACCCGAGTTGGAATATCCCTGTCTCGACCGTTTGCGGTGGCCAAGATGTGTTGGGCCATAACACTCAGCCACGGAACATATATGTGCCGATCAGTAGGTAGCCTTTCCGTATATAAGTAGCTACGCACCCGCCAGCCAGCTGACAGTTGTAGTGCACATTCCTCCATATAAGGCATAGCAGAAACGACTTGAGTAGGGCCTTGGGAGTCATAGAACTTCCCATATAGCGATCTTTAGTATATCTCAGAGTCACACAATCCGAGACTATCGGCTCTTCAAAATGAAGACGGCACTCTTGATCATCGACATGCAGAACTGCTTCTACGGCATGGTGGAGGAAGCCATACCAAACATCAAGACGCTGCACAGCTTCTTCTCCGAGACCGCGCGGCCCGTCATCTTCACGCAGCACGGGCACCCGGAGTCGGACCTCACGCCGCCGTACAGAAACCAGCTGGTACGGAAGTGGGGGCCCGACGGCTCGATCCGTCGCGGCAGCGCGGACTGGCATCTGATCCCGGAGATCCAGAAGCTTGTCGGCGACGACTCGGACGTCGTCGACAAGAACACTTACGACGCCTTCGTGAACACGAACATGGCGCAGCTACTGGAGGACAAAGGCGTCGAGCGCCTCGTCGTTTGCGGCGTTATGACGGACTGTTGCTGCGAGTCTACGGCCCGCAGCGCATTCAACCGCGGCTGGGAAACATGGCTTGTGAGCGACGCGTGCGGCAGCGCGACTAAGGAGCAGCATGAGAGAAGTCTGAAGAGCTATGATTTCGGTTTCGGGCCTACGAGGACGACAAGGGAGGTCGTTGCAGCGCTGCGGAAGGAGGGTGATCAGTGAGTGGTGTTAGCGAGTAAGGCTATTAGGCAAGCGAAGGTAGATCAAGCGAGACGTTTCAGCCGCTGTCGATGTGTTCTGGGAGGTGATTAGGCTCGTTCAGGCAGCGCAGCGTGTTTTTCTAGACAGGAAGTTGAAGCCACCAGTCATTAAAGGGTGAAAGAGGCTTGAGAAGTGGTCTGATGTATGGTACTGAATCTAATTTTCTCGCTTGCTTACATGCTATGTGTCTACTGATAGATGTTCACAGTTTGCGACTAACTTAGTCACCAGTTTCAAGTTCAATTTCTTCCCTGGACAGAATCTTGTTGAGGACAGGCATGAGATTTGCCTTGCATTCCGGTATCATCTTCGTAAATCGCTACGCGACGTACCTGTCGGGACGCAAGAGCACGCACCTATCCTCGTCCGCCTCCCTGGTCGCATATGACTCATGATAAAATCATGGTGATCCAGGCTAAATCCTATTCCGTAGCTGCGAATCGGTATCCCGGTAGCGCTGGAGATATTCTCCACCGCACGCTTCCAAGCGTCGCCGCCGATTCCCTTAAAGAATCAGAAAGAGCAGTGTCCGGCCATGTCCTTGGTCGATATCTCCTTTGTGCCTAAGCAAATGTCTAGCTACGCATGCGGCAGCCTGCAGCCAGGGCACATGCTGATTTGTATCTTGGCGAAGGGATCTCCTTGACAGGGGACCCCCCCTGGGTTTCACCGTCGAGGTAGATAGCGCTGGAGACGTACCACTGGTTCATCGACATACCGATGCTCTCTCTTTCTTGCTGCTTGCCCTCCAAGGCGACGTGCAGGCGAGCTCTGATTTTGCTACCCGCCTTTGCCGGAGCCGAGACCTCGGCCATCAACTGCCGTCCATCATCGGGTTTGCCGAGCAGACCCAAAGCTTCCCAGACCGCCATGTGCTTACTCAAGTAGTTGTTGGCTTCTCCGATAAGCTGCGCGCCCACGGGCTGATGTTCCTCGGCATGCGACTCTAGCAGCCCCGGGCCTGCGAGGCGCTTTATTTGACGGCTGGGCTAGTTAACAAACTATTAAACCTAATTGTGCGGTTTATGTTAACGGTTGTACTATAAGAATCTAAGTAGTAAAGGTTGTTAGTTACGTGCAGATAATTAAATGTAATCTAAGTAATTCAGTTATATTATAAGGTAGCAATTAGATAAAATTCTAAAAGTAGTAAAGCATACTTGATATAATATTTTTATACTTTTTATATTAAAGTTTAAAGTTTAATTCGAGGTTTTAATAAATAGGTTTTAATAATTTAATTAAAAAACCTATCGACCGGTTATGTTATTTTATAAAATATAATAAAAATACGTTTATTTTATTTTAGCCATTTATAAAGCTTAAAATAAATTAAACCGTAATCTTTCTTTCTCTCTTTTATAAGCTTTTATATAACGGGTATTAAGGTTAAATAATTATTAAATCTAATCGTACGGCGTATATTAACAGTCGTATATAAAAAATCCGATCAAGTAATAAGAAGTAATAATTACGTTAAAACATAAGACACATTAAAAACGAATATATATAATTAAGTTATATTTTAACTTAATATTATTTAAATATAAAAATTTAATAAAGGTATATATATTTATATTAATTTAATATATTTACCTAGCTTAAACTTTGAAACTTATCGAACCTGCTAAGTTATTCTTTTAATATAAACGGTTCGATAATCTTAATATTTAAGACCTATTAAGAAATTTCGGAATAAAAACTTACTTAATCCTTATTTTTCGAAATTCCGACCGTATTAGACCTTTTTAAATTTATCGGATTATAAGACGATTTTCTCTTTTTAAAATATTAATTTTAAAAATTAATTATTTATTAAGTTTATTTAATGAATATAATTTTCTTGTTTATATTAATATCTTTTATATTAATATCGTATCTAATTATATTAAAGAAGTTTAATTTCGTTAACGTAAAAACTTTTTACTTTTTTTTAAATCCCTTTATTATTTTAATTTTAATATATTATAAATCTATTTTATGTTTATTATTAAGTTAAATATAAAATGAATTAAATGTCGTTAAAAATAAAACTATATTTTCCTTAACAAAATAATATTCTTTACTACATTTTTAATATATTTAATTTAAAAATTTAAAATAATTAAACGAAAAAGGGTTTTGCATTATAATATAAAACATAAACCATTTTTTAAGAATAAAAAGAATTTTGGTGATCGTAAAATTAAATTATTTTATTACAGAATTTAAAACGTAAAAGTAATAAAGGTTAAATATTAAAGTAACGGCATTATTTTAAGCCGTAAAAACAATTAACTAATAAACGTTAAAATATAAAGTAAAGCCTTTTTAACCTTATCGCCTTTGGTATTATTAATAATTTTCTTTTAATAAACTCTAAGGTTCCGTAAAATTCCTTATAAATTCCCAGGTATTTTCTAACTCCGCACAATTCTTTTATATAACTAGATATTACCTTGTGCAATTTCTTTTTCTAATATTAAAACCCCTTAACTTTTTAAATTTATATATCCTCCGTTATCTTCTCTTTTCGTTCCGTACGGGCTTATATCGTATTATAACGAACCTGTTATACATCCACCTGGAGGTATAAGCAGTATCCGAAATGGAGGTCTTAATTTGCAGGCAACAATAGCATAATGAATAGGGTATTCGTTAAAAAGGTTTGCAAACTTTTCTCTTAATCGGAAAATGACGTTTCTGATTAAAGATTTAAATTAATAGTTAAAGAACGAAACTAAATAGGTGCTATCTATATAAAAACCGTTTCGTTATATATTTATCTAGATTTAATAAATATATCGTAAATCTGTAAGATTTGTTGGATCTGGTCCTTATATCTACCAGATCTACCAGATTACCATACTTTAGCGCGGGGAAAGCTAAATTTTTTTTACCTGAAAATCAGCCGTAAAAAACCCATACCAAATTCCGAAGGCCGGTTTTTTTAAGATAGGAACCCTTATTTCTGTATTATAATACCATTTCCCCTTTTTAAAAATCTTTGTCCTAAAATAAATACCGTAAGTAATCTTTTTATTTTATTAAAGGGGTTTTCCGTAACTTTTTAGTAAACTTTATTATAATAAATCGATTTAAAAAAACCGAAACAGAAAGTTACGTATAAATTAATATAATTTCTATATTATTTAAGTTATAACAATTAAAACTTTTAAAATTAAAACCTTCTTTTATTTAAATTATATTCGTTTTAATAAACGCGAATATTTATTTTTTTAAAATATTTAAAAAAAATAATTATTATATCCGTTATTAACGTTTATCTTATGATATTTTAATTATAAATTCCTTAAAAAAAACGAAACGTAAAAGCGTTTATAAAAGGAATAACGCGAAATTAAGAATAGTTTTTTTAGGTACTAAAAAATCGTAAAAAAAGAATAAAAGATTATAAAAAAAATGAATTAAACTGGGGTATTAATAAGACGAAAAATTTAAATTTTTTTTAAAAAACTAAAACTTTTACGTTTTTAATAGGACTTTTTTAAAAAGAGGGCTTTAAAAGTATTAAAAGAAAATTTAGAATTAAATTAGTCAGAAAAACGGGAAAAGTTGGAAAAAAAATAACGTCGCGTAAAGGCAAAATAAGCGCGGCTTGCTTCTGAAATAAACGCCGCGGTAAAAGTGTTTATTTCTTTCGGCTGGAACGTTTTAAATCTGGATTTAAACGGGGAACCGTTATCGCTTGCAACCTTAACCGTATTAAAACTGGTCGGCCAAGATTTTGCCGGTAGAAATCCTGATTAGGTTTATCGTATTCGTTAAGTACTTAAGTAACTTTTACGTATTTTTTTAAGTGTGTAATTTATTTATTTAATTAAATATTAGATTTTGTTTTTGATTATTTTAGAATTTAATATTTTTTTCGATTTCGGATTCGTTATCATTTTTTTCAATTTCGAAATTCTTTTAAAGCGGGGCGTTTTTTAGGGTTAATTTTAACAAAGAAATATGGAATATAAGGTATATTTTTATAATTTTGAATAGTAATAATTTATAGTTAATTTTCTGAATAATTTTTTAATTTTAAAATAGGTAACCTTTTTCAAATTAAATTTATTGCTAAATGTTTTTATTTTAATTTGTAAAAAGTTTAACGTTGCGTTTTATTTTTGGTATAATAAATAAATTTTATTTCCTTTCGTTAGAATTAATTATTTCTTATTTTTTTATCGTACCGGACCATTTTTTGTTATAAAAATTATAACTTACTTTAAAATCGGGTTTATATTGTTTTAATTTTTATTATTATTATTTTTATTCGTAAGATTATCGTAATAATAATTAAGATCTTTCATACCCATTATTTAAATCTTTAGGTTATTATATCATATTTATATACGGCTATATAAATTATTATACCTATATTTTCGTTAACGGATATGTTATAAAGTATTTATGTTAATGATAAAAGCTTTATTTAATTATTTTATTAATAACTAACGTAATTTCGAAAGCACTTATTTTAAAATCTGGTTTAATCGTTTTATTTAATTATTTATTTAAGGGTAGTAAGTTATTAAAAACTTTAGTTTAATATTAATCTGTTTGAAAAAGCTACTACCGAATTTAAATATAAAAAGCTCATTTCGATTAGAAATAAATTTTTCTAGTATTCTGTATTTGTCGAAATAATATCGAATAAAAGCGTAAGCTAGCTGTTTTATTATTACGGTTCTTTTAAAAGATAAAAAATACCTATATTTAATAAATTTGTTAATAATTACTTATATTATATCGTGTTTAATTCCAGTAATTAGGCTTTTCGATATAAACAACCAGTAATAAAATCCTAAACTATAATATTCCATATTTTATTAAGTATATTTATAAGTTATAATAAGTTATACGGTTTATAACGAGCTGCTTTTATTTTGTTATAAACGTTATAATTTTTTATTATTTGTTTAACCGTTTGATAGAGTTTTAAAAAGTCGTATTTTTTTTTAAAGTCGCCTACTAATTTTAAATATTTTCTGGTATCCGTATAAAGGGTTTTTATAGAATTCTTTAACGAATTCTTTTTGCTATTGGCAGGGGATATATATTTTTGCCGTAAAATAACAGCTGGTTTTTATTATTCCTTTTTAGTTGTTAAATTTTTTTTAAATATAAACTGTTTTAGGATTATATATAATTGTATTATTTTATCGTTCTTACGATATAATACCTATATATAACGTTTAGAGATTTTTGAATCATAATTTCTTTTTCGCTTTTAATATAATGAATTTCAAAGTTAAATTTAAATAGAAAAACTATTTAATTTTTATGGCGTTTACTTAATTCCTGGGTCGTTATAAATCCAGTAAGATTTTTATAGTTTGGATAAATATTAAATAGTTTTTTAGTTCCGTTAAAAAAGGTTTTTATTTTTTAAGTGTTAAAATAATTGTAAATAAATTTTTTTATAAATACGGTATTTAAATTTTACGTTTTTAGAACTTATAAAAAAAATGTTATTAAGTATTATTTTCCGTTCCTTTTTAGTTATTTTAGAATTATTTTAAGGGTATAATTTAAAATATTTATTTTAAGTTATTTTTTTTAACTATAATTTGGTAGTTTGATTACCGGGATGTTAATAATTTTGTCTTTGATTTTTTAAAGGGTTTTTTTTTCTTTTAAAAGTTTAAATTTTTTTTCCGATATATCTTTTGGTAATAAGCTTAGTTAAGGACTTAATAAGTTTGTTATAATCTTTAACCAAAGGTTGTACGTAGCCGGTAAATCCCAAAAATTGATGGATATTAGTAACGGTAGCTTTATTTAAGTTCGGCCAATTTTTAATAACTTTTAATTTGGAATCTTAGATTTAGATTTGTTCAGGAGTAATAATAAATCTTGAAAAATTTAACTTTTAGATATATTAAATATTTTTCTTAACGTTTATTAGCAAGTTAGCCTTTTTAAGTACTTTTAATATTTAAGCGATATATATTTTATTATCCTTTAAGGTTTTTAAATAAATAAAAATATCTTTTAGGTAAACGAATATAAATTGGCTTAGAAATTTCCGTAAGATCATAATAAATGTATGCTAAAAACTGGTTGAAGTATTAACTAGCTTTTATAATATAACTTTATATTTGTAATGTTTATAAATCATTTTAAAAGTAGTTTTTATTTTTCGCTTTTAGTTATTCTAATTAAATAATAACCATTTAATAAATTTAAGGTTATAAACTTTTTAGTTTTTTAATGTTTTTTATAGTATTTATTAACGTTAAGGGGTATTTATTTTTAGTAATAATATTGTTTAGTTGCCGATAATTATAAATTTGTTAATATATCGGATTTTTATCCTTATCGATCCTAATTTTATTATTTTTCATTTTTTGGTACTATTATAATTGCATATCTTATAGGAAATAGATCCTCGAATATATTCCTTTTTAAGATTTCGTTAAAAGAATTTCTAAAATCTTTTACTTTTTTAGGGTTTATATGGTAAATTTAGTAAAGTTTCGGGTAATATTCTTTTGATAGGAATTTTATAATCCTATTAATTATAATTAGGTAATTTTTTTCGTATTCGTTTCTTAAATAGTTTTTTGAACCGTTGATATTTAAGGGGTATTGTTATTATTAAGTTAAAAACTTTAGCCGTTTTAATTATGTAACAGATTTTATACAATTTTTCCTTAAAATTATTCCATAAAAACGTTTAATTTTTTTTTTAGTTAATCCGTAAATTATTAAAACGAAGTTCTAGTACTTTTAAAATAGCATTATATTTTAAGATATTAACAATATTAAAAGTAATTTGTTTTAAATATTTTTATATTTAAATCGCGAGTTTTTTTTATTTTTCGGACGATTCGATTATTATTATAAATAAATAAGTTTTTATTTACCGTTCGTAACTTACATAATTATTATTTATATTTCTAAAAGATTTGGTACCTTTTAATTATTTTAAGAAGAATAAAATTTTCTTTTATTACGGAATCGATTATGGTATTAAATATTTTGTTTCCGTAATAAATAAGGATTGCGATTTTAAATAAGGATTTCGATTTAATTCCGATTTTTTTTTCCTTTTTTTTGCTTTATATAAGGTTTTATATATAAGGATTTTTTTAGTACCTTATTTTCGAAAGCTTTTATAGTTTTTTGATTAATATATTTTAGGGATTAGGATACGTTTTTATTAGCGTACTTTTCTAACCGTATATTTAATATAATTATTATCTGTATACTTAAATTATTTTTTGTTATTATATTAATACTTAAAGATGATTTTTTTTAGCTCGTTTTTAGGCTTTATTTTTTTATAAATTATAAGATTAAAAAGGTAAATTTTTAAAACAGGTATTTTTATAGTTAAAAATTCATATTTACTACATAATATTAGTAAATAATATAAGTATTTTACGTTTTGATTTTCCGATTTTGATTTTATTAAAGGTATAAGTAATAAAATTTAAGGTAATCTAGTTATTAAGGGGTTTTTATATATTTATGCTTATTATCTGGTTCCGTAAGCGTCTTTTCGTTATATTCTGGCCAATAGTTATTATTTTTTTTAATACATAAATGCATAAAATAATTGTGGTTATAGTAAATAATATAATATAAAAGTTTGTAATTATGGGTTAAAAATTTAGAATATATTATATATTCGGAAAAAATATAATACTTAGGAAATAATTCTTTATAGCTATCAAGATTTTCTCGTAATTAACCGTTCTGGTAATATATTTTATATTCTTATATATTAAGGTAATAAATATATTTTAGCGTAATAATTATTTTAAAGATTATTCATTCGGAATGGTATTTAGACGTTTTAATCGTAATAGTTTTGCAAATAATATAATTTTTATCTTTTAAGTTGCGGTTTTTAATTTTGTTAGTCGTCATAATCATAAACTTTTAATCGGTAAAATTAAGATTTTTTTTTTTTCGTTATCTATATTTCGTTCGGTCGCGTAAACCTTTTTCTTGGGTTAAGGAATCTTATTTTTTTTAAAGATTTCTTTTGTGGTAGGGAACGAGATTCGCTTTTAAAATCGCCCTTTTTCCGTAGTTAAAATATTTAATTTGGGATTTATCTTTTTTGGACTTTTTCGAAACTGTATTAGCTTCTTTTTAAAGTCTGTTTTTATTTTTTTATTATTATTAAAACGTTTGTTATTATTTCGTCTGCCGGTTTCTTCCTTTTTAAGGTACCGATTAAAAATACATTAATCGGCCATAATAGCCTTATTAATATCATTTCCAAAAAGTCCGGTTTTAGGTACCTTAAATATTTTATCCTTAATTTAGGGCTTTAGGCAGTCGTAAAAAGGAAAAAAAACGTATTTTATGGTAACTTGGAAATGGTTATTAAACGGTTAAATTTAATCGTATATTTAATTACTAACGTAGTTTGTTAAAGTTTATATATTTATTTAATTATATGTTCTTATTTATTTATATTTCCTAATAAAGTTTATATTCGTTTTTTAAAATATTCGTAATCGTTAAAGATATAATTTGTAACATTTAAGTATTTATCGGGATAATTTATCAGGTACTTTTTAAAAGTAGGTTTGAATTAATTCAGTATCTTTTTAGCAAATAATTACAAAATAATTATTACTATTTGATACTTTCTCTTTAAAAAGTTTTCGTATTATTTAAGATAAAATTTGGCCTTAACTAAGATTTTTTGCCATATTAATCAATCTATTATAAGGTTTAAGGGGAATTAATTCATAACTTTTAATATTAAATATGCCATAATAAGCAAAAAATGATATAATTCTTTTTTAATTTTAATTAAATAAAAAGGAAGTTAAGGTTTTTAAACGGGAAATAAAACTTTTTAATAAAAAGATAAAGAAATTTTTTAATAAACGAATTAAGTATTTTTTTATCTAAAATTTATAACTTTCTTAATTATAAGCTTTAATCGTTTGTTAGTTATAAATTTCTTTTCTTTTCCTTTTCTTATTACCGTATTATAATTTTTCTTAATTTCCTTTTTTTAGTTTAATTTCTTAAGCTAAATTTCGATAGATTTTTTGGAGGTAAGAATAGGTTGTTATTAAAAGAAATTCTTTTTTAAACCTTTAACTTTAATAATTATAAATACTATATTATCGATAAATTCAAAAAGGATTTTAATAAAGGTTAAATTATTTAATCCGGTAATTAATTTTTATTAATTAATAACGAAAATCGAATATATCATTTATTTACTAAATATTATTTTATAATATTATTTTTATTAAATTTATAAAAACTTAGATTTAATTAAACGTTAAAATATTCGTTAATTATTAATTAAAAGATTATTAAAATATAACGGATTCATTATATATCTATTTAAAGGTATAAATAATATCCGAAATAAACGTTTTAATTTATAAATATAATAAATAAAATATTCGTTAAAAGGTTTACTAATTGTTTTTTTCAGAAAACGGCAACTTTAATTAAAAATTTAAATTAATAGTTAAAAATCGAAATTAAATAGGTATTAGTTCTAATAAAACCCGTTCGTTATATATCCATTTTGGATTTAATAAATATATCGTAAATTTGAAAGATTTGTGTAATCTGGCCCCAATTCTACCAGATCCACTAGATTACCATGTCTTAGCGCGGGAGAAGCCAAGCTTTCGTTATCCGAAAATCATCTGCGAGGAGTCTACACCAGGCTCCGGAGGCAGCTTTCTTTAAAACAGGAACCCCTATTCCTATATTGTAATAAAACTATTATAATTCAAGCTGCCTTATAAAGGAATTTCGAAAAAGTAATAGGTGAAAATTTTTACGAAATATATCAACCAGTAAAAATCTAATAAAAAGCTGTTTAATAAATATATTAAACCTTTTTAAATTGTAAAGGTTATAAATTCGAAGTTAATTTACAACATACGAGTTTTACCTTTATATAATAAATTTATAACGTTTTCCTTATATAATTACTAGAACCGTAATATAATAAAAGTAATTTTAAGAAAAAATAAAAAAGCGATTTCGATATAAAAGCGGAAAAACGTTTAAAATGGAAGGAATTCTAATATACCGAAAGAATTATAAAAATAAATAATATCTTATAAAATAAATAAGTTTCCCTTCCGAAAAGAATATTTAAAAACCTTGCGACTAGTTATTTAGAAAGTTCGTTATATCGTATAAAGCGTTATTAAAGTTAAAAAAAATAAAAAGCTTTTTAAAAAAAAGCGATATAATAAAAAGGTTGTAATATTAAAAAAACGTTAATTATTATTTATTATTTATTAAAAACGTCATTATTAATGCTCTTAAGTATATTTACTTTTTAATGAAATTATTATAATTTATCTGGGTATTATAAGAGCAAAACCAAATTCAATTCGTAACGATATCGAAATAAAAGTTTTAAATTATTTTAAAACTCTTTTAAAAGTATTTAAAGGTTATTATTATTATTATTGTTACGTTTAACGTTAACGGTAACTTATTTAATAATTGAAATAATATGATTAAATTTTCCCTTTTTAAAAAGTTAATAAAAAAATAAAAACGAAGGTTATTAAGTAGTTATATCGGAAAGGATACGGACATTTTTAATAAACTGGATATTCTTTTAAGTAAGGAAAAAAAAATATTTTACGAAATTAAAACATTATCGTTATTAATAGGTAAAATCTAAAGTAACAAGCTTAAAAAGTACGGATAATTATAATTAAAGAATTAATACCTACTTAATAAAAAGTTATTAATAAGTTAATCAGTACGGAACAGCATAAGAATTTTTTTTATATATACTATAAATCTTTTTAAAAGTACTTTTAGTGGAAACTTAATCCTTTTCGGTCTAATAAACGTTTTAATAACTATTTAACGACGAAGGTCGAAAAAAACTTATAACGGCTAAAACGATAATCTTATTTACCTTATTAAATTTAATTTTAACCTTAGAAAAGATTTAATACTTAATAAAACTCCGTAAAGCCTTTACGACGGCTTTTATAATACTATAGAAAAAAACGGACATTTTTTATTATTAATTAATTATAATGTTACGAACCTGTCATCTATCCACCTGGAGGTATGAGCAGTATCCGAATTGGGGGTTTTTAATTTGCAGGTAATAATCGCATAATAAATAAGGTGTTCGTTAAAAAGATTTGCGGATTTTTTCCTTAATTAAAGAACGGTATAGTTGTTTTTAGTTAAGAATTTAAATTAATAATTAAGGAACGAAATTAAATAGGTATTATTTATATAGGAAACCGTTTGTTATATATTTATTTAGATTTAATAAGTATGTCGTAAATTTGTAAGATCTGTTAGATTTGTTTTTAAATTTGCCAGATTTATCAGATTATTATATTTTAGCGCGGGGAAAGTTAAGTTTTTTTATCTGAAAATTAGCCGTAAGGAGCTTATATTAGGTTCCGGAGGCCGGTTTTTTTAAGATAGGAATTTTTGTTTTTGTATTATAATATTTTTTTTTCTAAGGATTTTTGTTTTAAAGATAAGAACCGTAAGTAGCCTTTTTGTTTTATTAGAAAGGTTTTCCGTAATTTTTTAGTTAATTTTATTATAATGAGTTAAAAAAAGCGAAAAAAAAGTTACGTAAAAATTAACGCGATATTTATAATATTTATGTTAAGTTAATTAGAACTTTTAAATTTAAAGTTTTTTTTTGTTTTAATTATATTCAGTTTAGCGAAACGGATTATTTCTTTTTAAAATATTTAAGTTATAATTATTATATTTATTATTAACGTTCTTTTTATAATACGAAAATTATAAATTCGTTAAAAAAATAAATAAGATATAAAAATAATTATAAAAAAAATAGCGGAAAGTTAAAGATAATTTCCTGGAATATTAAGAAGTTATAAGGAAGGAATTAAATAAATTACGATATCGGTAAAAGGAAAAATAAAAAGAATTTATTGGGAAATTAAAACGTTTATGTTTTTAGTAAGATTTTTTTTAAAAAAAGATTTTAAAAATATTAAAAAAAGGTTTAAAATTGGATTAATTAAAAGAACGGAAAAAGTTAAAAGAAAAGTAACGTTACGTCGAAGTAAAATAAGTACGATTTATTTTTGAAATAAACGCCGTAATAAAAACGTTTATTTTTTTCGGCTAGAACGTCGAAGGTTTGGATTTAAGTAAGAAACCGTTATCGTTTGCGATTTTAACTGGGTTAAAACCGGTCGGTTAAGATTTTACCGGTAAAAGTTTTTAATTAAGTTTATCGTAGTTGTTAGGTATTTGAATAGTTTTTATATGTTATTTTTAAGTAAGTAATTTATTTATTTAACTAGGTATTAAATTTTATTTTTAATTATTTTAAAGTTTAATATTTTTTCGATTTCGAGGTTTTTTTTAAACGGGGCGTTTTTTAGGGCTGGTTTTAATAAGGAAATATGGAATATAAGGTATATTTTTATAGTTTTAAGTAATAATAGTTTGTAATTAATTTTTAAAATAGTTTTTTTAATTTTAAACGGATTAAATTTTTTAAATTAAGTTTATCGTTAGGCTTTTTCGTTTTGATTTAAGAAAGGTTTAACGTTACGTTTTGTTTTTGACGTAATAAATAGATTTTGTTTTTTTTTCGTTAAAATTAGGTTTTTAATTTTTTTATTATTATAATATTGGATTATTTTCTGTTATAAAAATTATAACTTAATTTAAAATCGGGCTTATATCGTTTTAATTTTTGTTATTATTATTTTTATTTATGGGATTATTATAATAATAACTGGTATTTTACGTATTAATTATTCTGGTCGTTAAGTTATTGCATTATATTTATATATAGTTATATAAGGTAATATATTTATGTTTTTGTTAACGGATATATTATAGGTTATTTATGTAAATAGTACAAGTTTAATTTAATTATTTTATTAATAATTAACATAATTTTGAAGGTATTATTTTAAGGTTTAATTTAATCGTTTTGTTTAATTATTTATTTAAAAGTAATAAATTATAGAAAATTTAAGTTTAATATTAATTTACTTAAAAAAGTTAGTACCGAATTTGGATATAAAAAGTTTGTTTCGATTAAAAACGATCTTTTTTAATATTTTATGTTTATTAAGATAGTATCGAATAAAAGCGTAAGTTTGTTGTTTTATTATCGCGGTTTTTTTAAAAGGTAGGAAATATTTATATTTAATAAGTTTGTTAATAATTATTTATATTACGTCGTATTTAATTCCGGTAACGGGGTTTTTCGATATAAGGAAATTAATAATAAAATTTTAAGTTATCGTATTTTATATTTTATTAAGTATGTTTATAAGTTGTAATAAATTATACGATTTATGGCGAAGTATTTTAGTTTTATTATAAACGTTATAATTTTAGATTATTTATTTAATTATCTGGTGGAATTTTAAGAAATTATATTTTTTTTTAAAATCGTTTAATAATTTTAAATATTCCTTAATATTTATATAAGGGATTTTCGTGAATTTTTTTGATAAATTTCTTTTATTACTAACGGGGGATATAAATTTTGCCGCGAAATAATAACTGATTTTTATTATTTCTTTTAATTATTTAATTTTTTTTTTTTAGTTGTAAAAGTTTTTAAATTAGGTTAATTTTTCTAGAATTGGCTGTTTTAGGGTTACATATAGCTGTATTATTTTATCGTTCTTACGGTATAATATTTATATATGTCATTTAGAGATTTTGAAATTATAATTTCCTTTTCGGTTTAAAATGTCCGTTTAAATGTTTTTTTATTTTTAATATAATAAATTTTAAAGTTAAATTTAGATAAGAAAATTATTTAATTTTTATAGCGTTTATTTAGTTTTTGGGTAGTTATAAATTTGGTTAAATTTTTATAATCTGAATAAATATCGAATAGTTTTTTAGTTCCGTTAAAGAATGGTTTTTATTTTTTAAGTGCTAAAATAATTATTAATAATTCTTTATTATAAATGGGATATTTAAGTTTTACGTTTTTAAAAGCTTTAAAAAAAATAAATTACGGGATATTATTTTCCGTTATTTTTTAGTTATTTTAAAATTATTTTAAGGGCGTAATTTAAAGCGTTTATTTTAAGTCTTTTTTTTTGTTATAATTTGGTAACTTAATTATTAGGGCGTTAATAATTTTATCCTTAAATTTTTAAAAAAAAATTTGGCTTTACTTGGGAATTCGAATTTTTTTCAACGTACCTTTTAGTGATAAGTTTAATTAAGGGATTAACAAGTTTGCCGTAATTTTGGATTAAGGGTCGTATGTAATTAATAAATTCCAAAAATTGACGGATATTGGTAATTATAACTTTATTAAGAATTGGCCAGTTTTTGATAGTTTTTAACTTGGAATTTTGGATTTAAATTTATTTAGGGGTAATAATAAAGCTTAAAAAATTTAGCTTTTAGGTATATTAAACGTTTCTTTTAGCGTTTATTAGCAAGTTAACTTTTTCGAATGCTTTTAAAACTTAAGCGATATATTTTTTATGTTTTTTTAAAGTTTCTGAATAAATAAAAATGTTATTTAAATAAACGAAACCGAATTTATTTAGAAATTTCCGTAAGATAATAGTAAGTATATATTAAAAGCTGGCTGGAACGTTAGTTAAATTTTGTAGTATAATTCTGTATTTATAATGTTTATAAATCGTTTTAGAACGGTTTTTTACTTTTTACCTTTGGTTATTTGAATTAGGTAGTAGCCGTTTGGTAAATCTAGGGCTATGAATTATTTGGCCTTATTAATATTTTCCTTTATAGTATTTATTAACGTTAAGGGATATTTATTTTTGATAATAATATTATTTAATTGTCGATAATTATATATTCGTTTGTATATTAAATTTTTATTCTTATCGATCCTAATTTTGTTATCCTTTATTTTTAATATTATTATAATTAAGTACCTTATAAGTAATTCGGATTTTTATATATAACCTTTTTTAAGGTTTCGTTAAAAAAATTTTTAAGGTTTATATAATAGATTTTTAAAGCTTTAGGTAATATCCTTTTTTAATGGGAATTTTATGATTTTATTAATTATGGTTAGGTAACTTTTTGCGGGTTTGTTTTTTAAATAGTTTTTTGAATCGTCGATATTTAAGAGGTATTATTACCATTAGGTTGGAAATTTTAGCTTTTTTAATTATGTAACAGATTTTATGGGATTTTTTTTTAAATTATTTTATAAAAGCGTTTATTTTTTTTAATTAATCCGTAAATTATTAAAATAAAGTTACGGTACTTTTAAAATAATATCGTATCCTAAATTGTTGGCGATATCGAAAATAATCCGTTTTAAATGTTTTTATATTTAGATTGCGAATTTCTTAGTTTTTCGGAGGATTCGGCCGTTATCGTAAATGGATAAGCTTTTATTAATTATGCGTAATTTATATGATTATTGTTTATATTTTTAAGGGATTTGGTACTTTTTAGTTATCCTAGGGGAAATGAATTTTTTTTTTGCGCCGGAGTTAATTATGGCGTTAAATATTTTATTTCCATAATGAACTGGAATTTCGATCTGATTCCGTGTTCCTTTTTTTGTTTTATATAAGGTTTTATATGTAAGGGTTTTTCGGTGCCTTATTTTCGAGGGCTTTTATAATTTTTTGATTGATATATTTTGGGAGCTAAAAGGCGTTTTTATTCGTATGTTTTTTTAGCCGTATGTTTGGTATAATGGTTTTTTACATACTTAAACCATTTTTTGTTGCTAAATTGGTACTTGAAGATAATTACTTTTTTCTAGCTTTTTTTTAGGTTTTGTATTTTGCGAATTATAGAGTTAGAAGAGCAGATTTTTAAAGGGGGCATTTTTATAGCTAGAAGTTCGTGTTTATTATATAATATGGGTGAATAATATAAGCATTTTTACGTTATGGCCTTTTGATTTTGCTTTAATTTAGGGTGTAGGTAATAAGATTTGGGGTAATTTGGTTTTCTGGTTCTGTAAGCGTTTTTTCGTTATATTCTGGTCAAAAAAAAAATTCTTTTTTTAGTTTATTAATAAATAAGATAGCTGTGATTATAGTAAGTAGTAAAATGTAGGAACTTATGATTATTTATTAATAGTTTGGGATGTACCGTATATTTTGGAAGAATGTAATACTTAAGGGATAATTGTTTATGGTTACCGAAATTTTTTCGTAATTAACCGTTTTGGTCGTATATTTTACATTTTCGTATGTCGAGGTGATAAGTGTATTTTAGCGTAATGGTTACTTTGGAAGCTGTTCGTTCTGGATAGTATTTATAAGTTTTGGCCGTAATATTTTTGTAAATGGCGTAATTTTTATAATTTGGATTGTTATTCTTAATCGGCGGAAGTAAAGTTTATTTCCTTTTTATTTTTATTTTTATTTTTTATTTTTTGCTATTTGTATTTCGTTCGGCCGTACGGACCTTTCTTTTAGGCTAGGGAATTTTTCCTTTTTAAAAGTTTCCTTTTTTCGCTAGAAAGTAATGTTTGTTTTTGAAATGGTTTTTTTTGTTATAGTTAAAATATTTAATTTTAGACTTATTTTTTAGGGATTCCGTTAAAGTAATATTGGTTTTTTTGGGATCTGTTTTTTATTTATTTATTTTTTGTTATTGGAGCGTTTGTCGTTATTTCGTCTGCCGGTATTTTTCTTTTTAAGGTACCGATTAAAGGTACGCCGGTTGGTAATAATAATTTTGTTTATATATTTTTTAAAAGGATTTGTTTTAGGTATTTTAAATATTTTATCCTTAACTTGTTTCTTTAGGCCGTCGTAATAAAAAAAATAACGTATTTTGTAAAAGTTTAAAGATAATTATAAGCCGGTTAAATTCGGTCGTATATTTAGCTGTTAAAGTGGTTTGCTTAAACTTGTATATTTATTTAACTGTATGTTATTATTTATCCATATTTCCGTATAAAGCCTGTATTCGTTTTTTAAAATTATCGTAATTGTTAAAAATATAATTGGTAATATTTAGCTAATCGTCGGGGAATTTATTAGGTAATTTTTAAAAATAGGTTCGAATTAATTAAGTACCTTTTTAGTAAGTAGCTGGGAAATGGTTATAATTTTTTAATAATTTTTCGTTAAAGAATTTTCGTATTACTTAATATAAAATTTGGCTTTAACTAAAAGTTTTTCCATATTAATAAATCCATTATAAGGTTTGGGAGTAATTGGTTTATATTTTTTGATGTTTAATATTCCATAATAAGTAGGAGGAGGTATAGTTTCTTTTTAGTTTCGACCAAATAAGGGGGGAGTTGGAATTTTTGGATAAGGAATAGTTTTAAAGGAAAATATAAATTTTTTTTTTAAGTTGTCGGGCAAGTTTTGCGTTTTTTTTTCTAAATTTTATAATTTCCTCGGCCATAAGGTTTAGTTGTTTATTTGTAGTAAGCTTTCTTTTTCTTTTTTTAACTTTTACTTTTGGTTTTTTTTTCTTTTGGTCGGATTTTTTAGGTTAGATTTCGATAATTTTTTCGGGGGTAGGGGTAGATTTTTATTGGGAAGAAGAAGAATTTTTTAAGCTTTTGGTTTTGGTGGTTATAAGTGTTATATTATCGATTAATTAAAGAACTTTTTTAATAAGGGGTAGGTCGTTTAATTTGGTTATTAATTTTTTATTGGTTAGTAACGGGGATCGAATATGTTATTTATTTATTAAACGTTATTTTATAATATTATTTTTACCGAATTTAAAAGAATTTAGGTTTAATTAGGCCTTAAATTATTTATTGGTTATTAATTAAGGAATTAATAAAATATTACGAACTTGTTATATATTTATCTAGAAGTATAAGTAATATCCGAATTAGGGATTTTTGATTTGTAGGTAATAATAATATAATAAATAAGGTATTTATTAAACAAATTTGCGGATTTTTCTCTTAATTCAAGAACGGTATAATTATTTTTGGTTAAAAGTTTAAATTAATAGTTAAGAAGCGAAATTAAATAGATATTATTTATACAGGAAACCGTTCGTTATATATCCATCTGGATTTAATAAGTATGTTGTAGATTTGTGGGATTTGTTGGATCTGTTTCCAGATTTGCCAGATTTACCAGATTATTACATTTTGGCGCGGGGAAAGCCTGTTACGGTCGGGGGTCCGTGATAGCTATGGCTCTAGTATATAAGCAGCTGTACGCACCAGAATGATTGCCACAATTGCGATCATTCCACCAATCTTTTGTCAATGCCCCGGTGGTGTAACGGTAATGGTGCTAGCCGTAACAAAGCCAAACTTTTCTTACCCGAAGATTAGCCGTAAGGAGCCTATACCAGGTTCCGGAGGCCGGTTTTTTTAAGATAGGAATCCCTGTTCCTGTACTGTAACATATAATTTCTTAAAGTAATAATAATACGTAAATATATTTTTATTATAATTTTATTACAATTGCGTAACGAAATATACTTTTCCGAGGTTTTCGAGACCTTATTAATAACGTAATTATGCTCCGGAAAACGGATTATTACGACCATATAACGGAAGTATACCTGCTTACGAAAAACGTTAAAGCGAATTATTAACGAAGTTAAAAAAAGGTCGTTAAAAATATTTATAAAATTCGAATTTACTTTTTAATGGATATACCGAATACTATATTAAAAAGTCTTTTTAAGAAAACTAGGGAATTTGTAAAACGTTAAAATAAAAATTAAAAGGTAAACTTAAAATTCGGTACATTATAAATTAATAACGAAAGTATGAAAAAGGTTCGAAATAAATTTCAAAAAATAAATTCGTTTCGAGCTTATAATTAAATTATATAGCGATATATTTAAATATAAAAAAAGGATTAAAGGTAAAAAAGAAGTATGCTTTTTATATTTAAAAAGCGATATGTTAAAAACGGTAAGAATTTTCTGGCGGCAAAATTTAATATCTTAATTATTTCGTTATTAATTACTTTATGTATATTACTTATTTAAAGAAAAATTATAAAGTTTACGTTTTATTATTAATTATTATTTATTTTCGTTTGTTACGAAATTATTACGCCTTTTTAATAAGAATAATTTATTAATTATAATATAAAATAAAAATTATTTTATTTAAACCTTTAAAAATAAAGCCCCAGGGGGGAGAAAGCTTTATTAGGGGTGAAGGGAGTATAAAAAAAGTGCGCGTATTATTAAAAGAGCGCTAAATACCCTAGGGGTTATTATTACGCAATCGCGACGATGCTGCTGCGGGGCGACTGCTATATAGCTAATTACCTATTCCCTTCCTTTAAAAAGGAAGGGCAAGTTTCAAACTGGTGCTTAATATATCCGTATTATTCCTCTTACTCTGATCTTAACAACACCTGACATAAGCCTTAACTTATACGTATTAGGCCTATTAAAAGTATTAAGATATTATTACGTATAATACGCGAAATTTTTAAATCTTTATTATTCCGCTTTATTAATTAACCTCGACGATAATTTATACCGCTTGTAAATATAATTATGGCCTTTTTATTATTCTTTTAAACTAAACCTTTAGCATCTAAAATTATTCGACCTAATCCGACGTTTAAAAAGCCAACCCTTAATACGAAATATATAGCTTAACTGGCCTTAAATAATTAATGTGTAAGAATTATAATTCGCGGTTAAATTTATATATATTTAATTTATTTAAATCGTTTAAATTTACTACGGTAAATTTGCATTTATTTCTTAAAATAAATTGAAAGAGATTTTATCTTAAAGAAAATTAAAATAATACAAAATACAGGGCCGAAAATATGGCTCTATTAACTAATTAATTAACACTACTTATGTATTTCTAGGAACTTTTTTCGCCGGGCGCAACCCCGGAAAACCACCACCACTTATTATTATAAACAAACTAGTTAATATTAATTCAATTACATTAACTTCCATTATTTCTTAAACCCTGGGCTTACTCGTAACACTCTCTTCGATTCTGAGCTAATCAAAACTAACTCTATCCCGCCCCATTTCATTATAAGGTTTTTTCTGACATTTATCAGATTTATAACGTTATTATAATCCGTAATTTTATATAAATCGGTTTGGGATATAAAAACACGGCGCCGTTATTTTAAAGTAATTATTTTGCCATTTATAAAAAGTTCTTTTTGTTTTTTACATTATAAAAATACGGTTTTCCCGTATATTAAATATAACGTTTAAACCGGCGATTTTTAAAACGTTTTAATATTATTATTTATCGAATTAAAAAATCCTTTTAATTAGCTCGATCATTATTTAAATTTAATACAAGTTCTTAATTTTCTTTAATTTATTTAAAAACGTTTATTTTAACGTTTTATTATCGAATGGAAATATGATGTAAAAAATAATCTATTCGTTCGTCGTTTATATTATAATTAAATTACTTTATAACTAACCGTTTTTAACGAATTAACTTTTTATTTATTTTTCCGCAGACTTTTTCGTATTTAAAAGTTTAAATATATAAATAATATTAAGCGTATATAAGTTATAATAAGGGTTAACGTGAATAAGGTTTTTACGGTTCCGTTTTAATATAATAATGTCGATTTTGTTTTCAAAACATATTAAAATCGTCTTACGTACGTATATACTGTTAAATGATATATGCTAATAAACCTTTATTTTCGTATTATTTTGTAAATTAAAATTATTTTATTTAAAAGATTTATCGATTGTTTTCTTTTAATTGGAAACATTTGCGACAAATAACTTATCTTTTTTTATTATCCGAATCCGTAATGTTAACTTTTATTATAACTTTTATGTTTTAAGAAATAATATAGTTCTTAGTTTACCACCTTTAAAAAATTTTTTTGCCAGGTTTATAATAAATAATTTACTTTATTAGTAATTAAATACTTATATAAATGATAAATAATATAATTTATAAATAATTAATTATATTTAATAAGTTATAACTACGAACCGTTTAATTAAATCGTTATTATAATTTCTAATTATAAAACCTTTTAAACCTTTTATTTATATTATTCGATTAATATCCGGAATATTTATATTTAATTTGAAAACGACGGTAAATATTACGATACGAATAAAATAATTAAGTTTTTTCATTTCGGTATACGTAAATTTGGTTTCCGGGAAGACTTTCGGCGTTATAAAATTTAATAACTTTTTTAACCACTTTAACGAATATTTCTGGTTTATTATAATATTATTTAAATAATTTCAGATCGTTATAATTTCCGCCTTATTATTAATATACATAATAATATTTATAATAATATTTAAATTATTAAGTTGGATTATAAAGGAATTATTTCATAATTTAAGCGCGGTATTTATTAAAAAGTTTAAATATATTTAACTTTATCGTTAAGTTTTAAATATAAAAATAATATCGATTTCGACGAGATTAATATTAAAACATTAAATTTCCGCTTTTATTAAAGCTTTTATATTTTGCTATTCTTTTATAACGTTATAAATAATTAATATATATATATTATTATACGTCAGTAAGAAAAATAAAACGTAAGTTACGAATATTATATTTTTAAACCGGAAAACTTTTAATTATCAGAATATATATATTTCGTTAATATTAACCAAATTATATCTTCGTTTAAAAATAATATATAGTTTAATAATTTTGTATTAATTACTTGATACATATTTAAAACTAAAAATAATATAGTTATATTATTAAAGTGGTATGGGGTGTAAAGCTGCTATTACAGCTGTTGTTGCAGCTATTATTTCTAGCTGCTTCCATTTGCTTCATCGCTGGGCACCTCGGCAATTCACTCGACTATATCAAGTGGGTCGGCGATGGTCTATTAAATGCTGACCTGACAGCTTTTATATGTAGTCTTCCACAGTAACAAGGTACGCCCAACATTCTTCCTCCCAAGCACCGATCAAGATGATATTCTACATGCGATATCGACTTTGATGAGCCCTGTCCCATTTCATTATCCGGTAATTATACGTTTGAATATTTTCAAATCGAATTTTTTCTTTTTTTTAATATTAAAAAAATACGGTATTATTAAAATAAAAATTTGTAATTTTCGGTTAATAATTAAAGGCACGATTTGGATAATAATTAAGTGTATTATTAGATAAAGGTTTTAAATAAATAACAATTTTTTAGAGTTTTTTTAAATAACGAAACAAGTTTTTACTTTTCTGAAAGCGAAATTATATATTATACTGACTTATTTTTTCCGTAAAATCCGCGTTTATTTAATAAATATAATATTTAATATCAGGCGAATAAATTAACAAAGTAAACATTTAATAAGGTTATCGGCCGTATATTTAACGTTAACGTATAAGTGAGTAACGTTTATATCAGTAAAAAGATATTAAAGGTATCGGATAAAAATAATCGTTTCCTTTTAGAAAATTAAGTATTCGAAAGTTTAAAAGATTTATTTTAAATCTACTAATATATTACCCGTATTCAGTTAATTAAAAAATATATTTCGGGACTCATTATAAGCGATTTAAAACTTTATATATTATTATTTTAGCTTATAAGGTAATATTATTATCGTATTAGTTTAGGGCTGATAAAAGATTATAATATATATTAAACGTAATTCTTAAATTTTTTTTGTTCAAATTTTTAATTTTATCCTAATTAGGATGAAATGTATATGGAAAGATAAAGATTTTAATTTTCTATTAACTTTTTATAGTTATAAAACGGACAACGTTATATTAAAATCTTTTTTAAAAAATTCGATTTAATAATTTTTGAAAATTTATATAAGAATGCACCAAATAGAGTGAAAAAAATATAACTTGATATTAGGCTTTATTTTAATGTTTTATTATTTTTATAAAGTTTTTTCTTAAATAGATTTAGTCGATATATCTGATCTTTGCAGCTACTTCTTAATTAAAAGCGCTAGCTACGGCTGCGCTATAGGCGCAGCCTTAACTTCAAAAATAGGGCCTGATCTGGATATGGTAACCTATAGGTACGGTTTTTTCGGGGTGCTCCCGGTCGCGTCGTGTTACCCGGCGGTGTATGTATATAATGAACCAGGCGTCAGCATGTATATAGCTTGATAGCTGATTAATAGCACTTAAACTTATAAAAATACTGTTCATAAATCTTTTATTAAAATGAAATAACTTTTAAAATATATATAATATTTATTTATAAAGTTAAAAAGTATAATTATTTTTAAAATTATAAAGTTACTTTTATCGTATATAATAATTAATAACTTAAAAACATTTATAAAAATATTTATATAATTACCTAAATAAAGTAATTATTTTAAGCATTAAGTATTATTACGATTAAGTTTATTTTAAACCAGAAATTATGTAATATTTATACTTTTTAATTAATGTAAATTTATTTTATAAAATATATATATAGATATTCTTACGATATTTATAAGGTAATAAATAAAGTTTTAGTAAAGAAGTATTATATAAGTTAAAGAAATTATTATTATTTTAATAAAGAAAATCTTTTAATATATTAAAGGATTTAAAACTTATTTCCGTTTTTTACGAATTATATTATTTTATTCGGTAAAAAACAATTTTATTTTTTCTGTCGATAATATTATTATTATATATAATTAAAAGTAGATTTAATTAAAAATACTAATAATTTTAATTAGTTTTATAAATAAATTAATTTATTTACTTTTTAAATTTCATTAATAAATATTAAAAAATTCCGTTTTTAATTTATACCTTATACTTAATACATAACCCGATATACTATTTATAATATTTCGATTCGTACGGTTTAATATTAATTCT
Organism: Monosporascus sp. MG133; assembly: GCA_004155925.1. NCBI lineage: Eukaryota > Fungi > Ascomycota > Sordariomycetes > Xylariales > Monosporascus > Monosporascus sp. MG133. The sequence goes on along the minus strand of QJNX01000001.1, from coordinate 519,084 downwards.
ACCAACGTATATTATGTAATTGCCGATCGAATTATATTATCCTTAAATAAAACCGCAAAGTTTATATCATAAATTAATAGTAAAGATATAATACACCTTTAAAATAACACCTTTTTTATAAATAATAAAATTAATCGAAAGATGTTTAAATTTACGTTATATATTCATTTAAAATAATATTATAATAATAAATAAATAACTAGATTATGATAATTATTTTTATAATCGTAAGAGAATTATTATCTTTTACGTAAATTATTTAAGAAACCTGATTAAGCTGTCGATTAATTATAATATTAAAAACTATCTTAAATATAAAATTATTAAATTTTATCGTTAACGTTATACTTATAATATTAAAATTACGCTACGTAAATATATATAATTATTATTTACCGGAAATAAGAAAACTAAAAAAAATTTAAACTAAGTTATATATATATTAATAATCTATTATTTAATTGATTATATAAAACCTTATTATTAAACTTTAAAATATTTTAAAAAATAATTAACCTTAATAAATGAAATAAAAGCTATAAATTTATAAAAAAACAAAATTTAAAAATATTTTAAATAAGGAATTAATTAGTTAAAGAATTTAATTACTCGAAAAAAAGTAAATTAATAATTATAGCTTTAAAAGTAATAAAGTATAACGATTAACGCCGTAAATACTTTAAGGTATTAAGGGAGTGTATCGGCTAGCTGGGGGATGAGGAACATTTCTTATATACGGAAAGATTACCTTCTGATCGGCATATATATGTTCCATGGCTAAGCTACTTAAAGCTATACGCGTGATATAGCATACGTAACTAGCTGAATATGACTAAAAAAACTAATGTCGCTTATATCTAACATTTTTAAAAAATTTTAAAAAGTAAAATGTTAAACGGACCCCTTTTTGCATAATTAAAACTTAGGCCTCGCTAGCTCGTTACGAGTATCTGGGATTTGATTGCTTGATCTTTAGAGTTATGAAGTAGCATTTACGTGACTGTAAGGAAATTGGAGAACCAGCCAGCGAAAGCCTGAGCCAGCCGAGGTAACAGCTCGGAAATGGTCACGATATCATCACCAACACATATGGAGAACGTCACCTAAGAAGGCAGTAGCTTCTTCAGGTTTAGGCCTTGGAATAAGTACGAATGCTATATTGTGAGTCCCCAGTTCTCTTGTGCGTACCGATGTATACCTTATCATTGGGCCATTAGTCCAGTAAGGAGTTATCGATCACAGTCTTTAAGAGCTCGTTCCCGGACCTGAGTCACCCTACCAATCTTTCCTCACTGCCCGTGGGTCGAACTCGCACACGACAGTTACGGACTTGAGCTAAAATGTTTGCCCAGGTTGCTCAGTCGTTTATGACTTGGCGCCAAGTCACGCGAGTACGACTGCCACACACTGTCAGGCCGCTGGTAAGAGAATTGAACTCCGGCAGCGAACGTACCGAGACTAGGTGCGATCAAAGCTAACATTAACAATACACTTCCAGATTCGTTTCCCGGCGTGTTCTTCTCGCTTCTTCACATGCAGTCACGCATTGCTTCGGCCGCGGGGGAAGAAGCTCTCATTTGCCCCATCCCATGAGCAACGGAAGGTCGTCAAATTCTCCCGCACGCAGAATGTTGTGGTGTCGGCGCGGCCGGGATCGGGCAAGACGGCCACGGCGGAAGCTATTGTGGCCGCCAACCCAGACAAGCGAGTAGGCGGGCTCACCTACTCGAGGCCACTTCGAAATGAGACCAGTCGCCGCCTTCGGGCTTATTCTAACTTCCGCGCTTTTACTTTCCACGAGATGGCCGGTCAGCTTCTTGGGGCCAAAGTGTATAACGATTCTAAACTGTCGGAACAGAGAAGGAAAGTCCTCGATAGCAATCAGCTACCCCATTTGGGATGTGAGCCCTTTGATATCATTGTGCTGGACGAGTTTCAGGATTGTACGGACCTCATCTTTTGGCTAGTTTCTTGCTTCATCCTGGCCAACCAGCAGGCGACAGGGGGTCAATTTGCCCGGCTAGTCGTGCTCGGCGACGAGAGGCAGTCCATCTATCGCTTCCGTGGCGCTGATTCCCGCTACCTCACTCTGGCTCCCGAGCTACTGCGTCCCATAGCCCCCCACCCCTGGGACAATGTCCCGTTGAGCCAAAGCTTTCGACTACCGGATCAGTCAGTCCGGTTCATCAACGATGTCTTTCTCGGTGGCAAGCCATACATCACTGGCTCCAAACCCGGTCCCAAACCCATTGTCTTGCGATGCAACCCTTTTAACAGCTACTCTTTGGCCAAGACGCTGTCACCCCTGATCAAGCGCCACGGAGCAAAGAATAGTGCCATCCTAGCGCCATCTGTCCGTAAAAATCGGCCCCTGCAAGATTTAACCAATATATTGGCTGAGAAATACCGCGTGCGAATTGCCGTATCAACCGATGCTGAGGCCCCACTAGATGACAGGGTGACCAAGGGCAAGATGTGTGTTTCCACCATCCACCAGTTCAAAGGCAGCGAGCGTGACCTGATCATTCTCTTTGGTATCGACTGTTCGTTCTTCAGGTATTTCGGCCGCGATCTCCCGGATGACAGCTGCCCCAACGAAATTTTTGTGGCTCTGACGCGTGCCAGAAAACAGCTTGTCTTGGTCCACGATGACAACCGAAGGCTCATGCCCTTTGTATCTGTGGAAGCTCTATACGAAACAGCCGAGGTTGTCGACCTGACAGGCAGCCAGGCAAAAATTGCGCCGCCCCACGCACCTGGCCGGCCCCCGGACCGTGGCTTTATCCTGCCGTCTTCCATCGCCGTCCGGGACATCGCCCGACATATGCGGGACGACTATCTCGATGACGTCATTAATCGTTACCTGTTTGTCCGACGCTCACCGCCTCTACCCGAAAAGGAGCCCATTAAGCTACCTGATACCGTGCGTTCGGACCCAGCTGGGAGGTACTACGAGGCTGTAAGCGACCTTAATGGCCTCGTCGTTTTCGCAGCCTGCGAGTACCATCTTGCTGGCACGCTAACTACGCTCGGTCATGACGAAAATGCAATCGACGAGATAGTACCACCATTGACTTCGCAACAGCACGCCACTTGGCTTTGTCGACGCGCGTGTGAATATGAGGCTCATCTCTCGGGCTACCTACCACGTAGCATCCAGCTGAAAAACCACGCATTCGACTGGGTCAAACCTGAGCACCTTGCCCTGGCCCGGAAGCGACTCCAGGAACAACTGAGAGATTCAGCCGTGGAACCTAGGTTTGGGGTCAAGGTCAACGAAAAATTCAGGATTGGTAATCAAACGACCCGACTTTACGGTCAAGCTGATATTGTCGGGGTTTCCTCCACTTCAGACCCCAACGACGGCGGAAGCGTCGAGTCCCTCTGGGAGGTCAAGTTTGTCTCGCAGCTTTCCAATGAGCATGTTGTACAGGCAAGCGTATATGCCTACTTGTTGGCCCTACAGTATGGAGAGGTACCACGCATTATACTCTATAACGTGCGGGACGGGGCGAAATGGGAAATCACACCCCAGAACGACCGAGAAGGCCTGCGGTGCATGATTGAAAGCGTTCTGAGACTTAAGAACACGATTACGAAAGAAGTGGAGGATGAGGAGTTTAGGGAGACCTGTGCAAGGGCAATGCGGGAGGTTCTACAAGCTGCTGGTTGTGGAAGTGGTGGGAAGGGAAATTAAACTGCGCCGCCTGGATTACCGTTAATAACTTCATCTAATTTATAACGACCAAGTAATTAAACAATAATTAAACCTAGGCGTTTAGTTGATATTAATAAAACATTATAATTTTTTAAACGGAATAAAGAAAAGTAATTTACGATATAAAATATATTATAAGCTACTTAAACGTTTAAATTAATACAATTAAAATAAGCTTATATATATATTTTATTATAGTTTATTAACGCCTTTACATTTTAAAGGGACAGTAATAAGCTTATCTTATTTTAAAACGGCCGTAACGTATAAACATAAGGGCCTTTATTAGATGAAAAATATCAGATAAGTTATATTAAATAACTAGTTATAACGAGTATAAGGGCTAACGAATAAGTAAACCTAATAGTACGGTTTATGTTAGCAGTCGTATCGTAAGAATCCGATTAAATAATAGAAAATAATAGTTACGTTTAATAATAACAAATATTAAAGGCAATCTAAGTAATTAAATTATATTATAAGTTAAAGTTGTTTAAAATATAAAAATAATAAACGTATATATATTTTCTAATTTTTTAAAATGGAACGTATCTAAATAAACGCTATTCGATTATCACTTAAAAGTAAACGAATAAATCATATTTTATTATTATTAGTTACGGAACCTTAAGATTATAATCAGCCTTATTTTCGTATAATTCCGACCGTTTAAAATATTTAAGATTAATTAAAAGTATAATATGGTTTTCCTTTTTTAACATCTTTACTTTTAATAATTATTTGGTTTATTTATATCGTATAATAAATAATTCTTTTAAATCTTTTTTATTTTATAATTACAATATCCGGTTATATTTTTAAAAACTTAAAAAAAAGATCCCGATCCCGATCGGGATCGCTAAAAAACACTTTTTTCGTTTCATTTAAAACTTTAATATAAATGTATTTCGTTATTCGGTTTATTTTCGCGCTAATTATGCTGATTATATAGTCGTAAAGGATAAGGTGCGTTAAGAATTTTATGTTAAAAAAGAAAACGTTAAGTATAATTTCGGCGTCGTAAATTCTTTGACGATATGTCGTATTTTTCGAAAAACAAAATCGAATTAAAAGAAAAAAAAAGATACCAAATTAATTTTTTTTTAAAAACGTTAATCCGTTTATAGCGTTTTTATTAATAAAAGAAATCCAGGCAAAAAAGGTAGTATAATAAATCAGTATGCGATAAAGAATTTAAATAAATTAAAAAGGTAAGAGAAATTTCAAGTTAAAAGATAAACAGCCGATTAAAATAATTTTAAATTAACTTACCGTATTCGATAATATAAATTCAACTATGAATTTCAATTTTTATAATAGTATTAATAAAAACGTTTTAACAATTATTAAGTTTTTATAACGTTTTTTATAAAGTTTTAAATAATTTTTAATTCTGTATAAATATTTATTTAACTAGGTATTATCTTTTTGTAACGGCTGACTAGTTTAACCAACTATTAAACCCAAGTCGTACGGTTTATGTTAGCAGTACTACTGTAAAAATCTGAATAATAGATTAAAGGTATAGTTACGTTTAGTAATAATAAATATTAAAGGTAATCTGGGTAATTAAGTTATATTATAAGTTGGTATTATCTAGATTATAAAAAAGTAATAAGCGTATATATGTTATTTTTAACTTAAAATGTTTAAGCAGTTGAAATCTTTAAATTCGTTAAAACTTTTAAACCTATTATAAGCTTAAAAGTTTTAAAGCGCTAAGTTCGTTAAGATTTTTAAGCTTGTTACGAAACCTAGAACTTATATCGGAGGTAAGCTTTATCCGTTTTAACCGTTTATTAATAAGTTAATCCTTTAGGTTATAATACGATTTTTTTCTTTTAGGATTTTTGCCCTTAAAAATTAATTTGTTTATTATATTTGTTTAATAAATAATTTTCTTTTTATATATTATATTTGGGTTATTTTAATTATTCTATTTAACCGTATTAAAAAATTGTTTTTTTAAATATAATAACGCATTAATTTAACCGAAATAAATTAATAATTTTAATTTTATTATATTTTTTTATATTTCGTGTTTTTGGTATAAATTTGAATAAAGGATTTATAAAATTTATTCCACCTTTAATAAGTATTCTCGTTATATCGAACATAATGATTTATGTTATTTATTTAATTTTTTTGGTTTTTAAATATTAACGTTTTCTGGATAAAAAAACCGATTAAAACGTAAAAAAAAGCAGACGCGTAAGATTTTTCGTTCTGTTGCTAATAAATTAGACCATTTTTAAAAATAACGTAAGGTTTTATGCCGTCGTAGAATTAAAATATTACGTCATAATATTTAGGGTACGGAAGCGATAAAAGAATTTAAACGTTTAAAGAAAGCGTAATAATAATTACAAACTGAGCTGGCTTTTTTCGTATAAGCCGTCTTTTTTATTAATTAGATGTTAATAAATGACGTAGATTGGGATATATTTAACCCGAACGGTTCCGTTATTATTAATAAAAACTTTTTAATAGGTATTAATTTCCCGTAAACTTTTTTATAAGTTCCCATATATTTTTTAACTTTAGGCAGTTTTTTATATATTATCAAAAATTGCTTTTTACAGGTTTTTTTTTTGGTACCGAAAATCTTTTTAACCTTTTATATTAGTACGCTTTTTATTTTTTTCCTTTAGTTTTATATAGATTTAAATTATATTCGCTATTAACTTTAATAAGAAAACGTGAAAAACAGAATAAAGTTTAAATTTAAGGAATAACTTTAACTGGTAATTATTTTTTTTTTAAATTCTTTTAGTAGTTTTATACGGTTTAATATATTTAAAATCGAATTTTTTATAAGATCGTTTAATTTAAATATTTCTGGTAATTAAGGAAATTATTTCTCCTTTTATAAAGGTAAATGTTTTTAATTCGTTTAGTTATAATGTTTTTATGTCTAAATACGTTCGAATTTAAGTTTTGTTTTTATTTTTATATTTAATTATTTAGATTATTTTAAAGTTAAAATTATTTTGACGTTAATTAATCCTTTTTTTTTTTTAAATTTCGGCAAATTTCTTGTATAAAACTTAAAATAGCACTAGTTGGTATGGTTTTAATACTTTTATAATAGCTTATATTAGAAGTTAATTAAGTTATTAATAATCTTTTGCTTTAATTATTTTATTTATAATTAATATAATGCCGTAAATAAGTTTTAAATATTTAATTAATTCTTTTCCTTTAATTATTTATCTATAATTTAAAAACGTTCGAAAGCTTATAATTTAAGCATAACTACGCTACAAAGCTTTATTAAAAATTTAAAGTAAATATAATACTTATATTAAATATTATTCTTATTAAAAAGCAATATATGTTAATAAGGTATTTAAAAACAAAAAGTATGCCAGTTATTTTAGGTTTATATTTTCGTTAAATAATAAAAAATAAGAAAGTTTTATAAATCGGTTTACGATTATAAAAATATTCTCGTAATATATATCTGTTATTAAGCCTTCCGATAATGGTAACTTAATAACAAATTAAAAATAATTAAATTTTACAGTTACTTTATAACTGGTAATAGTTATAGTTTTTCGTATGGTTTATAATATCGTACCTTTATTTTGTTATATAGGTTATATTTTTGTAAAACCTTTTTTATTACAAACTTTATTTTGGGAAAATCGTACGTACGTTATAATCGTTTTATAATTTTGTGGAATTTAAGGTATCGGTACAGCTGGTATTTATATATTTCGCATATTAATTCCTTTTAATGTTTTTTTAATATTTAAATTTTATTTCTTTTTTTTTCCTTTGATAGTTAATCGTTATCTTATTTGATTTTTGGTATAAATTAAGTATTGTTTTTTTAATTATTGTGATTTGTCGTAATTTTAATATCTTTTTTTTATTAAATCGAATATTTGGTATAGAACCTTGAAAACCTTTTCTTCTAGGTTTGGTCGTTTATTAAAAACGTCCGTTTTATTATTTTCTAATCCTTTTTTATAAATAATAATAAAATTAAATTCCGAAGGGTATTTTACGTAGCGGAATTATCATCCTTTTAGTTTTCGGATAATAGTAAACTGGATAAGGTTTTTATAGTTTATATTCATTTTAATTTAATATAAGTTTTTTTAAGGTAATATTTAAGTTGCTTAAACATATTAACGATAACCAGAAATTTTAGTTTAAAATAATTTAATTTAATTTAATTTTTTAAGATTTATAAAAATAAAACGTTATAAGATATAAGTTACCTTAATTATTTTTATATTCGATTATTACGTTTAACGTATAATTCGAAATATTAGTTTTTAATTTTACGGGGTAATTCGGGTTATTTATAATTAATACTAACTTGCTAATAGTTACGGTTTAATTTTTTAAAAGGTTTTTTTTATTTCGGCTGTTTATTAAAATTCAGGTTTTTGGGTTAGGTTAAACAAGGATATCGCGATCTTGTTAAAATTACGAATAAACTTCTGGTAATAATTAACAATTTTAAGGAAAATTTGGGTATCGGTAATTATAATAAATCTTTTTTATTCTTAAACTGTTATTATTTTTTAGAGATTTATTTTAATATATCTGGGGGTAATAACGTATTTTAAATATAATATTTTTTGCTTATAAAATTCGCTTTTTTTCAGCGTTAATTAAAAGATTAACGTTTTATAAAACTTAAAAAAAACTTATAAACGTATTTTTTCTGTTCTTTTTTTAAATTTAAATAGATAAAAATGTTATTAAAATAATAGATAATAAAAATATAAGGTATTTGCGTAATACGTAATTAATTATTTTTTGAAACCTTGCGGATATATTAATAAGCCCGAAAAATATTATTAAATAACTTCTTTATCGGTACTTAATTTTATAAGTTATTTTTTTATGCGTTTCTTAATTTAAGACGAATTAAATTATATTTATTTCGTAAGTTTAAGGTAATAAATTATCTGGTTCCGTAAAAGTAAATTTTTATTTTAATAATTAAAGGTAAAGGTATATAATTTTTAACCGTAATATTATGTAATTATCCGTAATCTATTATTAGCTGTAATATTTTATTTTTTCTTAATACGAAAAATATAAGGTATCTTATTGGTAACTTAGAACGTCGGATATAATTTTTTCGTGATCTATTTTTAAAGTATTTTTATAATACGTATAACTTTTGTTAGTTTAAGTTATATATAGGATAAAAATAAGCGTTTTGCTATTTTCTAGAATTATTTCGTAATTTTATTTATTATATTTTAATAATTCTATTTTAATTTATTTCTTAAAAGGTTATTCGTATTTGTAATATTATAATAATATTTTCATTATTTCTTCTGGTTTTTAGGGCTAATGTTATATATCGTCGTTTATTTCGTCCTCTTTTTTATATATATTATATTCCTTTAGGTAATAAAATTTCTATCGTATCTTTATACCTGCATTTACTGTCGTCGTTATCGGTTAAGTAATAAGATTTTTCTTTAAATCGTTTTTATTAGTAAAAGGTAAAATAAACTTTACCTGGCCAGTTTTTAATTAATTAAGGGGTTATATTAATATAATTATTTTTTACCGGAGATTATATCATAATTTCGTATTAAGATAATATCGAAATTAATAGTTTATTTTTGTTTTAAATAAAAATTTCGAAGTAACTCATTTTTGCGCTTAATTTATCTGTTATTATAAACGAATTTAGTACTTTTTATATTTTTAACTTCGTAAGGTTCGGCTTTATCCGTTTATGGTAACCGTAATTCGTTAACTATTCCAGTTTGATATAATTCGGGTCGGTTCCGTAGTTTACCATAACGGTATACTATGTTTTCCTTACTCGTAGTTTAACTGTAATAAAAGGAATTTCTGTCCTTTTTACTTTTTTATATAAAGCTTTTCTAAGGGGTATATATTAATTCCTTTTGCTTTTACCAGCCTGTTGCTTTTTTATAGGGGGCGTTTTTTTTTTACGGTTTATATCTGTGATTGCTTTAATTATCCCTTCTATCGGTATAGTTAAGCTTTTAGCGCGAGGATCTTCTTCTTATATTATTTAATTTATTTTTTAAGTTGGTAATTTATTTTCTAAAAATCTTTGCCTCTTTTACCCAGTCTGTCGTTATGGCCTCTTTATCGCTCGTCGTTATTGTGACTGTTCCTGATCCTTTTGGCGTCCTTGGTATTGGGTGTAATACTAAGCCATATCTGCTAGACGTTTGTTAATTTCTTCTTATAACTTTTTTCTTTCCTTAGAATTTCGGCCGTAACTTTTGCAAAAATAGAGATTATTTAATATCTTATTTTGGGCCTTTATTACCGTATAGTATACCTATTTTCCCTATATCTTGTGGCGGTATTACTTGTAATGGCATATAAGGTTTCGTTTAGGGCAACTCTTTCCTTTTGGCTAACTTCCTTTTGCCGTAAAAACGTCGATGGTGTTTTATATGGCCATCGCACGTAAGTATCGGTACCACCTTTAATCTTTAGCATTTTTTCCAATTTGGGTTTCGAAGTCGAACTTTTATTGATATATACGGATAATTCGTCGTTAAATATACTTTGTTATTCTTAATATGGGAGGTAATAGGCTTTTATATAATAAATGGCATATAATTTCCTATATCGGTTAGGCTTTCCTCGGCATAGGGCTTCGTTCCAACCCTAATACTTCTTAATCTATTTACTTAATTCCTATTATTTTTATCGCTATTATTTTTTTGTTATATCCGATATATTAACTTTTCTAGGTTTGACTTTTTTTATTTTTCGTATTTTTATAACTATTAAGTAATTATTAAACCGGTTATAATAGTACGTTATCGTATAATTACGGCTTGGGAAAATACTTTAACCTTTTATAATTCTTTTCGTATTTTTGAGGATAAATTAAGGTTTTCTTTTTTCTTAACTATGCCGAAAATAACGGCTTTATTATTTTCATTTTTTAGTCGTCCTTCGGATATCGGGGTTTAACCGTTACGTTATTTTTTAAACGCTTTGTATTAACTTTTAACGTAACCTATTTTATCGTAATTATAACATTTAATTTACTTTTAATCTTTTTTTATTCGGCTTTTAATTCCATAAGTTTTAAATATATGCTGTAGGACGTATTATTTTTATATGGAATATTAACGTAAGTAAAATATTTAAACTTATTATTTTATTTAGCGTTTCTAATCCTGTACGTATACTATCAGTCGTCGATTTTAATTGTTACCACGATATAATCAGTTAAAGGTTTTTATCGATTTTTAAAAAAAAAGATTCTTTTATATTTTTTAAGCTTTTAAAAAATTTAACCATTTATATTTTTTATTCCTAGTTTCTTTTCGAAATTAACTAAATCAACGTAATACCGTAATTAAATACAGATTTTTTTTAAATTCAAGTTTTTAATTATATTTCGGCTTTTATTTTTGCGTTTATTATACCGAAACCTTTTCGTAATATATTTTCAAATTTTTCATAATTATTATATATTATTCGTACCTTAAGTAATTGTAATTCCGGTAAAAACGTAACATATTACTTTAAAGCTGGTTCGAATTATATAAATATTTTTTTTTAAATAACTAATTACGAATTCGACTTTTAACGTAAACGCTATAAGCTAAATAAGGAAATAATTAAAATATGTTCGGTATTAAATAAGGAATAATTAAAATTTTTAAAAAAAATTTATCGAACGGTTTAGATTTAAGAATTTTAATACCTTTTTAAATTTCTTAATAAATATTAATTAAATATGTTTATTTTTTTCTGAAAGTTTTATAACCGTAAGGTTTTTATTTTTTCTTTTATGCCTTATTTAAACCGTTTTAAGCGAAATAATAAGGTTAATATTATCCTTTTCAAATTAAGTAATACGTTCGTTTATTATATTTAATTATTAAAATATTTTTCTTTAATAAAACGCGGTTTTTATAAAACCTTTACGTCGTTTAAACTTATAATATCGTCCGAGATTATATAAATAAGGTTAATAAGTTATTAATTAGTAAATATAATACTAAAAGTATTATTTAAATTTTAATAATATTATTAAATAAAAACTTATAACGCATAATAGTTAATTAACTTAATTAATTATTAATCTTAAATCGTATAATTTATATTAATAATAATATTAAAAAATTTTAAAGAATTAAATTAAAAATATTATTACGTTTAATAATAATAAAGAGTAAAATAATTTAAGTAATTAAATTATATTATAAGCTAGTATTATTTAAATTATAAAAAAATAATAAACGTATATATATTACGTTTAATTTTAAGTATTTAAGCGGCTTAAATTTTTAAGTTCGTTAAGACCTTTAAGCCTCTCATAAGCTTCAGGGTCTTAAAGCGCCAAACTCGTTAAGACCTTTAAGCCCGTTACGTAACCTAGGACCTACGTCGGAAGCAAGCTCCACACGCTCCGACCGTCTGTTAACAGGCCAAGCCTTCAGGTTATAGCACTTTTGTTACGGCTAGCATCATTACCGTTACACTACCGGGGCATTGGCAAAAGATTGGTGAAATGATCGCAATTGTGGCAATCATTCTGGTGCGAACAGCTGCATATATACTGGAGCCATAGCTGTCACGGACCCCGACCGTAACAACTTTTTCCCGTCCTTTTTCTTAATCCCGAAAATATTTTTAATCTTTTATATTTATACTTTTTCCGTTACCTTTTTCGTATTTCTCTTACGACTTTATATCGTATCTGTTATTAGTTTTAATAAGAAAATATACATAATTAAAAAATTTTAACTTAAAGAGATAAATTAAATTAATAATTTATTTTATAAACATCGTAAAACTTTATATGGTATAATATATTTAAGTTTTCATTTTTATTAAGATGTTAAATATGAATATATTTAATAAGTTAATAAATTATTTCTCTTTTTTAAAGTCTTATTACTTGCACCTTTTTTAAGTTTTAATATTTTTAAAGATAATACAGAAAAATTTAAAATTTTGTTCTTTATAATATATGTAATTATTTAAACTAATTTAAAAATAAATTTCTTTTGTATTTAATTACACTCTTACTTTAATTTAAGTAAACTCTTAATATAAAATTAAAATTAATGTTAATTAATATTATTTACACTTTTTTAAGATAATATAACGAACATGTTATATATCTATCTAAAGGTATGAACAGTATTCGAAATAGGGGTTTTGATTTATGGATAATAATAGCATAATAAATAATTCGGGGGGTTGTTTGTTAAAGAAATTACAAATTCTTTTTAATCAAAGAACGATACCTTTAATTAAAAACTTAAATTAAGAACTAAAGAGGGAAACCAAATGAATATTATTTATATAAAAAACCGATTGTTTTTCATTTATTTTTAATAACTAAATATATCGTAGATTTATATAATTTACATAATTTATATGATTTAATTTTAAATTATTTAAATTATTTAAATCATTTATATTACCTTAATTTTGGCGCGGAGAAAACCAAATTTCCTTTATCCGAAGATTAGCTGTAAGGAACTTATATTAGCTTTTAAAAGCAGGTTATTTAAAAAATAAGAACTTTTGTTCTTATATTATAATACTATTTCCCCTTTTAAGAATTTTTATTATCAAGATAAGAACCGTAAGTAACTTTTTAATTAATCTTATTAAAACAAGTTATAGTATTAAAAAAAAAAGGAAAAAAAGATTTACGTCCGTATTAATATAACGCTCGCGATAGTTGTATTAACTCTATTAAAAACTTTGGTATTAAGAGTAATAAATTTAATAAAATTTTAAATAATATCTGTTTAAATAAAAGATTTATAATTTTCTTTATTATAGTTAAGTAACTTTTCACAAGTTCGTTTTTTAAATAATGTTTTAACTGTGACGAACCTGTCATATATCCACCTGGAGGTAGGAGCAGTATCCGAAATGGGGGTTTTAATTTGTAGGTAACAATAGTATAATAAATAGGGTGTTTGTTAAAAAGGTTTGCAGACTTTTCCCTTAATCGGAGAACGGTACCTTTAATTAAAAATTTAAATTAATAGCTGAAGAGTGAAAATTAAATAGGTGCTATTTATATAGGAAACTAAGCGTTATATATTTATTTTGGATTTAATAAATGTATCGTAGATTTGTAGGATTTGTTAGATTTGGTTTCCAGATTTCCCAGATTTATTAGATTATTATATTTTGACGCGGGGAAAGTTAAGTTTTCCTTATCCGAAGATTAGCCGTAAGGAGCTTATACCAGGTTTTAAAGGTCGGTTTTTTAAGATAAGAATCTTTATTCCTGTATTATAATATTATTTTCCCTTTTTAAGGATTTTTATCCCAAAGATAAGAACCGTAGGTAGCTTTTTTATTTTATTAAAGGGATTTTTTATAATTTTTTGGTTAATTTTATTATAATAGGTTAAATTGAAAAAAAAACGAAAAAGAAAACCGCGTATAAATTAATATAACTTTCGTATTATTTAGGTTGTAATAATTAAAGCTTTTGGGATAAAAGTTTTTCCCTATTTAAATTATATTCGTTTTAACGAACGCGAATATTTTTATTTTTTCGGAATATTCGAATTATAATTATTATATTCGTTATTAACGTTTATTTTACAGCGTTTTAATTATAAATTCCTTAAAGAAAATAAACGAAACGTAAAAGCGTTTATAGAAAGAATAGTATGAAATTAAGGATAATTTTTTTCCGTATTAAAGAATGTTAAAAAAAAAGCAAAAAGTTATAAAAAAAAGATTAATAAAATTACGGCGTTAATAAGACGGAAAATTAAAAACCAATTTGTTAGAAAGTTAAGGTATTTACGTTTTTAATAAAACTTTTTTAAAAAGAAGGGTTTGAAAATATTAAAAAAAGATTTGGAATTAGATTAATTAAAAAACGGAAAAGGTTAAAGAAAAAATAACGTTACGTAAAAGTAAAGTAAGCGTAATTTATTTCCGAAATAAACGTTACGGTAAAGATATTTATTTTTTTTCGGTTAAAACGTTTTAAATTTGAATTTAAACGGGTGGCCGTTATCGCTTGCGACTTTAGCCGTATTAAAAACGGTTAGTTAGGATTTTACTAGTAAAAACTTTTAATCAAGTTTATCGTATTCGTTAGGTGTTTAAGTAGTTTTTATATATTATTTTCCGGTAAGTAATTTATTTATTTAATTAAGTATTAGATTTTGTTTTTGATTATTTTAAAATTTAGTATCTTTTCGATTTTATATTTATTATCGTTTTTTCGATTTTAAGGTTTTTTTTAAACGGGGTATTTTTTGGGGCTGGTTTTAATAAGGAGATATAGAATATAAGGTGTATTTTTATGGTTTTGGGTAATATTAGTTTATAATTAGTTTTTGAAATAACTTTTTTAATTTTAAAAGGGTTAAGTTTTTTTCGTTTTAATTTAAAAAAAGATTAATATTACGTTTTATTTTTAACGTAATAAGTAAAAAAAATTAATTTTTTAATTCCATAACAGATTTTATAAAATATCTTTTATTTAAGATTATTTTAAGAAAATGTTTAATCTTTTAATTAATACGTAAATTATTAAAAATGAAATCAGGACATTTTAAAATAATGTCATATTTTAAGATATCGGTCATATCGAAAATAACCTTTTATAGGTATCCTTATATCTGGACCATCAGCTTTTTAATTTCCTAGTAAATTCGACTATTATTTTAAGTAAATAAGCTTTTATTAATTATTTGTAATTTATATAATTATTACTTATATTTTTAAGGAACTTTAAAAAAATTTAATTACTTTAAAAAAAAATAAAGTTACCTTTTATTCCGGAGTCGATTATAATGTTAAATATTTTGTTTTAATAATAAATACGGATTTCGATCTAGTTTCGTATTTTCTTTCATAGAAAGTTTTGTATTTATAAGCTCCTTAATATTTTATTTTTGAAAGTTTTTATAATTTTTAACTAATATACTTCAAGGGCCAGAAGGCGTTTTTATTCGCGGGCTGTTTTAATCGCATGCTTAATATAATAGTCGTTTATATATTTATATTTTTTCCTGTTGCCGAATTAATCTTTAAAAATAATTACTTTTTTTAATTCGTTGTTAAATTTTATATTTTACGCATTCTCAGATCGGAAAACTAGACCTTTAAAAGGGATATTTCTATAATTAAGAGTTCGTATTTAATATAAAGTATCAGGAAATAATATAAGTATTCTTAAGTTATAACTTTCCAACTTTATTTTAATTTATGATATAAATAATAAAAATTAAGATAATCGGGCCATTAAAAGATTTCTGTATATTTATATTTATTATTTAGTTTTATAAATATTTTTCCGTTATATTTCGGCCAACAGTTATTATTCTTTTTGGTTCGTAAGTACGTAAAGTAATTATAATTATAATAAGCACTTTAATATAAAAACCTATAATTGTCTGTTAAAAATTAAATTTAGGATATAATATATATTTTAAAAACATAAAAGGCTTTAAGGATAATTATTTATAATTATCGAAATTTATTTAGAATTAATCATCTTAATCGTATATTATATATTTTTATATATCGAGTGAATATATATATCTTAATATATGAATTAATTTAAAAACTATTCGTTTTAAATAATATATATAATTTTTATAAATAAACGATTTTTTTTATTTTGAGACGTCGTTGGTAACTTCGCAAGTGTAATAATAATAAATTTTTAATTCGTAAAAATAAAGTTAACTTTCTTTATTCTTTTTCTTATTATTTATATTTAACTTTAGATTTATTTTTTTAAATTATTTCGAAACGGTATTAACTTCTTTTTAAAATATCTTTTTTTATTATCAGAACGTTTATTATTATTTCGTTTGCCGGTTTTTCTTTCTTAAAATCCCGGTTAAAAATACGTTAGTTGGCAATAATAACCTTAGCGGTATAGTTTCGAAAGTTATAGTTTTAAACTTTTTTCAATATTTTATTTTTAATTTAAGGTTTTAAGTTATTATAAAAATAATAAAATGATACGTTTTGGTAACTTAAAGATTATTACTAAACGGCTAAATTTAATCGTATATTTAACTTTTAATTTAATTTATTTAAAAAAAAACAAAATTTCTTTATATTATTACTTATTTGAATTTTTAAATAAAGTTTATATTCTTACCTTAATATATTCGTAATTATCGAAAATATAAATAATAATATTTAAGGAACCGTTAAAATAATTTTCTAATAATTCGTTAAAATAAGTTCGTATTAATCGAGTATTTTTACGGTAAATAATTACGAAATGATTATTATCTTTTAATAATCCTCCATTTAAGAGTTTTTATAAAATTTAAGGTAAAACTTTACATTAACTAAAAATCTTTTTATATTCATAATTTTATTGTAAGCTTTTAAAAAAATTAGCTTATAACCTTTAATATCAGGTATTTTATTATAAACAGAAAAGGATATAATTTCTTTCTAAATTTAATCGTTTTTCGGTTATAAACTTTTTTTTCCGTTCTAGGATTTTGTACCATACTTTTCCTTAATCCTTTCTTAATTGAATTTTTTAAACTGGATCTTAATATAAATTTTAAAAATAAAGGTAAATTATTATTTAAAAAAAGGTGCTTAAATTTTAACTTTAATAATAATAAGTTTTATATTATTAATTAATTAAAAAACGCTTTTACATAATAAATAATTATTTAATTTAATTATTAATTATTAATTAACTAATAACAAAAATCGAATATATTATTTATTTTTAAGGTCGTTTTATAATATTATTCTTATTAGATTTAAGAGAAGTTATATTTAATCAGATCTTAAATCATTCGTTTATTATTAATTAAAAGGTATTTAAATATAACGAACTTCTTAAACCCGTTATTATTATCCTCTTTCAGTTTTCCTAATAATATCTCCATGGTATCCATATTCGTCGGCATAAGCATTACTAAGGATTGATTACCGTTATTTTTGTAAATTAAATCGTATCCGAAAATTAAAAGCTAAATCTGGTCTTTTTGGGTAAGGTCTTTTAAATCGACAGTACTGTCGATAGTTTTGGCCCGTCCGGTAACTTTATGGGGGATTTGTATCGTAAATAAGACGATTTCTTAATAAATCCTTTCGTTACGGATTACCGGTATGGTATAGTTGAAATGGCGCGATATATTTAGTTATCTTAATAAAGCTGTAGGAATAATTAAAACTAACGAAAGCTCGTATACCCTTTTATGCGTACTTAAGGTTTACCTTTAAGGTTTACTGTTAAGGTTTATTCTTAAGGTTTATTCTCAAGGTTTATCCTTAAGGTTTACTGCAGCCAGCTAGCATAAGGTTTACCAAAGTCGAAGCTTATCAGCAACCACGCATCAGTCTACTTCAGAATAAGGTTCTGCTTTAAAGTAAGGTTTTATAGGACTAAGGTATACAATTTATCTTAACCGTAAAAACTATTAATTAGTTATCGTGCTCGAAGATATTAGGCATAATATCTATCGTATGGATTCTATATGTAATAATTTTCTGTATATTTAGCTCCGCTTAGAAAATAAGGCTTGACCTTAGATTAACCTTATATAACGAACTTATTATTTATCTACCTAGAAATATAAGTAATATGCGAAATAAAAGTTTTAATTTAATAATAATAATAATAATATAATAAATAATTCAGGAATTTATTTATTAACAATTTTTATAAACTTTTCTTTTAATCGGAAAGCGATATTTTTATTTTAAAACTTAAATTAATAATTAAAAAACGAAATTAAAATGGATTTTATTTATATAAAAAACCGTCCGATATATATATTCTTTTTATCTCCCTTAGTTTCTAAAAATCTTTAAAGGTTTTTGGAAACCGATAAAGATAATCTCCCTTTATCTTTGAAGACGGATAAAGACAAGCCGAAAACCGAGATTTAGCCGGCGGGGTGGAGGCCTTAACTGCCTTAACTTCCCAGGCTCCTCTTCTGGTTTCGTAAAATCTCCATGGATGTAATAATAACCTTTAATATCGGAGATTTCGTAATAAGCAGAAAAGGGTATAGTTTTTTATAGGCCTGGATAAAACTAAACAAAAAAGGTATTAAAACTTTTATAAAAAGTATAAAAGTTTTTATTTATTATATTAATTTAACGTTATTTTTTAACCTTATAACCTTTTCGGTTATAAGCTTTTTCTTTTTTCCTTTTTATATTTTTATACTATATTCCTTTGTCTTAATTAGACTTTTTAAGCTGGACTTTAATAGATTTTTTAAGAATAAAGGTAAATTATTATTAGAAACTAAAAGTTTTTTTAAGCCTGTAATTTTCATAATTATAAGTATTATATTATCGATTAATTAAAAAAATTAAATTAATAGTAAATTATTTAATCCGGTTACTAATCTTAAATTATTTAACGACGGAAATTAAATATGTTATTTATTATTTAACCGTTATTTTATAATATTATTTAAATTAAATTTAAAAAAAAGTGTATGCTTAATTAAATTTAAATTATTCGTTAATTATTAATTAAAAAGTTATTAAAATATAACGAACTTATTATTTATCTATTTAAGAGTATTTATAATATCCGAAATGAACATTTTCATTTATAGGCAATAATAATATAATAAATAATGCAGAAATTTATTTATTAAAAAAATTTACGGATTTTTCTATAATCGGAAAACGATATTTTTAATTATAAATTTAACTTAATAGCTAAAAAGCAAAATTAAATAGGTATTATTTATATAAAAAACCGTTCGTTATGTATTTCTTTCTTAATAAATAAATATATTTTAAATCCATATAATCGTATAATCTGTGCCGGATTACTTAAATCATCCTGTTACATATAGGGGTCATTAGTAATGTTACATTGCATAACTAGCTGCAGGCGCTTTAGAACGCGCACTGCACTTTAATATAATCTGTCTACGGAACATATATAATCCGATCAGAGGGAGCCTTTCCGTATATGGAGTGCTAGCGCAACCCCTGCTTGCTGACACATCCAGATCACCTTAATCTTAGCGAGGGGAAAGCCAAGCTTTCCTTACCCGAAGATCAGCCGTAAGGAGCCCGTACCAGGCTCCAAAGGCAGGACTTCCCAAAGACAGGAACCCCTGTTCCTATACTGTAACAGTACAGTACAGTACGTGATCAATCCGAGCGAGCTTGAGGAAGGGGTGGTGGTAAAGAGACAAGATTGAACAGGGGTTGTCGCAGTTGCAGTGATGCCTCAGATGCGGGATCCTGCGCTTCGGGACAAAAAAAAATCAGGTAACGTTCAACTGACAAGATCATCTATCGATTACAGGAAGAGGCCAAAATCATCAAAAATGAAAAATTTGATGAGAGTGGGATTCGAACCCACGAGGATTGCTCCACCAGGAATGTGGTGTTAAGGTTACCTTAACCTGGCGCCATAACCTTTTTGGGGTTAGTTTAATTGTTGGCTGGTGGGATTACTGGGGGTGTGCTTACCAACTCGGCCATCTCACCGGATGATACCTTTTTCTCCTTGTATAGTAGTATATATAATGGAAATGCAAATTCTCGGCGTCCCCCGTACAAAAACACCAGTTTATCAGCTACCGAGATATATATATATATATATTTTTCCCGAGACTTGACTTTCACAAATGTAGATATGGTCCATTACGCCATTACGGTCCATTCTGATCACAATCGCAAACGGAAGCCTGTCAAAACTCTTTCTTCTCAGACTTCTCAAGAGCAAACAAATATAACACGACACTCTGTCCATCGAAGACGCGACATGCACTTGACCTTCCAATAGGGCTACCCACTCCAAGACATCGCCGCCATGTCTAAAGGTCCAACCCGTTTTCGCGCGAGAGCCTGACCAGCTTCTTCACCCTTGCAATCAACAAAAGTCGCGCACCATCCACCATCAAGGAGGTTCAGTGTTGGCGGAAGTACCCACCACGATCGCCAATGGATAAGCAGCCGGCCAAGACGAAACAGCGACGTTATCATTTCTCTGAGCCACTTCTCGTCCATGTTGATACGCCAAGCTCTACGGGACCGGGCCTTTCCCGCCCTGGGAACCAACCACCCATGCCGCCAGTTCTTCTCAGCAAGATGGATACCCGAGCCGGACAGTGACGAAGCTGTCGATATTTTACGAGCCTGGCTTTGCGAGCCTCTTCTGGTACCAGCCGCGCGGCTTTGTCGAGTCCTCGATATAAGGCACTCGACGTCAGCATCACCGCCACTTTCCTCGGGCTCCGTCTGTTACTTTAGATCTTGGACCCTGCTCGCGCCGCAGCTACAAGAAGTAGTCAAGGACTTGGCTGCTCAAGGTTTCCCAGATGAAGACGTACGGGAGTGGAGGTTGATCCTCCAGACGTGCTCTGGTGATACCGTCGTCACACCTCGGTACATCGGGACCACTTCTGGGCCATCAAACCCCTGGATGCGAACACGATCAGAACCCGACCGCCCGAATTCACTCAAGGGAGCTTTCATTAAGTCTCTTGAGTTCCTCTTCCCAGAAGCAGCAAAGTCTCACAAGGTATTTGCGATAAACAACACCTTCTTAGAAGATCTCACCCCTCGGCAAGGGCACGCCACCAAATCAACAGCGACTGCCGCTACCAAGGCTTCGCGATTTCTTTCCGATCAGACCGAGCGAGCAGCTATCGGGTACTTCCAAGCCCGGACGCTTTTGAATCATCAGACGGGCGGGAAACGCACCGCTTTGGTCATACTATCAGAAGATGAAAATCTTTTCCTCCGGTGCAAAACAGCTCTTATGGCCACCATCAGTCGTTCAATCAGCCAAAGATGAGACTCTATCGGAACAAGTCACGCAGCTTTTCGAGACGTGGTAGGACAGCAACATCGACGAGATGTGTGATTTGAAGAAGTTTGGCCAAAAGAAAGCGTACCAACCGTACATTCAGAACTGCATACAGCAGGCGCTACCGGTGCAGTTCAAGGGCATCACGCTTGCCGTAATTTGCGGCGAAGAGCCTCCGTTCAGAACCCTCCGGGATGGAAGCTTGTTCTGGAGCGGGGAGCGAGCCTCGGGCGAGTTCGTGACAAGCATTCTTCGGTCAATTGAGGGGATAGAGCAAGACGCGCAACGTTCATCAATTGAGAAACTACAAAGCATCATCGGGTTCAACCAGCTCTACAATTGGCCTGGCCCTGCCAAATCACAAAGAGACCCCTCTAGGGTATGCAATATCCGTCTTCTTTCTACCTCTATGATGTTAATGCTATGTTCAGCAGTTGATGGTATCCTGGCTAGAAACCGTCTGCCCTCTCGTTGCGATAACCTTTGGAAAAGTTACATCCGGATGGGTTTGTAACAGGACGAAGAGCCCGATGCGCAAGTAAGAGCTTGATCATGCCAAGGGAGTCTTAGGCTAACATCCTGGCTTAGCTTGTTGGGAGAATCTGGCAAGGCGAGAGGGATCTACGTAACGCGAGAGCGCTCAACCGCGTCAATTCCCGTCGTCGCAATTTCTCATTTGCATCCCGGGTTCATTGCAAGGACCCGGCAACCCGATGCCCAGCACAGAGTCGTCTGGCTTTCATGGGTCTATACCTGGGTCTATCTCGATGCTGCAGTGAAGGCACTGGACGAATTGGGCCCGGGGACCGATCGTGTACTTCTCTTTGATCTGGTTCGAAAGCGGGCTGAGAATGTACTGGAACAAGCTGGGTATCATGAGGCACTAAACTATGCCAAGAAGGCCTTGTCGGCAGCTTGGAGCTCAGGCAGCGTTAAGCGACCTGAACATTGGAATTCAGAATCAGAGAAGAGGCGACGAGAGACGACATTGAGGAATCACCAAGAACACCGAGAGGGATTGGTGGACCGCTTTGCGAAGAAACGCAAGCTCATGACAGAGAGTCACAACCCAGAGCGCGAAACCTTTGATGCACATACAACTGGAATAGAAGAGCCCGGTCCGATGGAGTCCTTGGACAACCTCCCCATTCCTGCCAGCTTCAGTATACTGGATTATGTGGCTACACTTGAACGATGCGGGATTGCCGAGGGACCCCCACAATCCGATCAGCGACGGCAACAAGCTCGACACCTATTTCAATCCTGGGTACCCGCGCGATACGGTCAAACGGATGAGGCGACATGGGTCAACTTCATTCTTGAACAACCCGAAGGTTATTTCTTAGCAGCTTGTCTGGAAGCCCGGGATGACATTACAGCAATGTCAAGAGCAAAGCGTTCGTGGCTTATGGAAAGTACTAGCTACCATGGGAATCAAGTTTTGCTTTACGATTTGGCAGAACGCGATTCAACGTATTTCCGAGGAACTCATGACCTCTCAGATGCGTTGGCTCGAGGCAACCCACCAAAGGGGCCAAAAACTTCTTGGCGACGTTCCTCGTGTGGAAGAACTAGATGGGCATCGAGTCAACGTAAATCAGCATGGGCTTGTTACCATCAAGTATAGAAAACAGGGTGCTAGTACTGTTACGATCCAGATCAAGCTAGGATCGTCTGTTGTTCCTCGCAGTTATCTTGATGGCAGGACTGTTCACTTCACGCCGAACAGCGTCGATATCCGGAACCAACAAGGCGTTACTCTACACACGAGGGGCAAGGCCAAGCAGGCGACAATTCCCGTTGCTGATCTTCCAGCGATGGTCATGGCAGGGAACTTGTCAATCTCTGGGTCGCGATCACCGGCTTGGGGGCTCCCAGTCTCGTCTCTATCTCTACTAATCAGTCAGTGAATGTGGGCAGATGTTGGCCAATTCCCAGCAAAATGCCGAAGCCAGAAGACCTCACAAAACCGGCAGAAGAAGACGCATTGTGGCTTTTGAACGAATACCTGAACCAAGAATTACCAGAAGGAGGCGATTTCTGGACAGGGGAGAAAGAAAACTTCCCAATGCGACCAGAATCTGCCATTGGAAGTGACACTTTTCTCCAGTGAGTTGCCCTACCTCTACATGACTCATGATGAGTGGCCTAAAACATACTGACACGTCGTACCTAGATTCCTCAAGTCATCCATGTTCTGTCATCATCCGTACGTCTCTGACTGGTGTCACACACTGGTATCATCGCGAAATTGCAACCTACTCCGCACATCATTACAGCATCTTCGACAAGTACACACAAGGCGACAGAATGCACCGCGAAGCAAGGTGCCAGCCGGCCAGAAAACCCTTCGCTGCCTGGTGTACACTATTGGACCCAGTAGGCTAGGCTGGTAGTGCGAAGGGCAAGCCGTCAGAAGATCAGGATGAACACTGCTGTCTACTTAGAATAAGAAGTGTAGCCGTTGAGATTTTCGGTACTGGACACGCGGCTTGGGTTGAAACATGCTTCAAGTAATCACGCATAATAAAAGAGCAAACTCCTTTGGAATATCAAGCTGAGACTGAATGCTGAGCGAGTATGTGTGTAGTATGAAGTGTGTGGACAAGGGCTAGCAGCTAAACCCTAGACTAAGGTACTAGAGACAACAATCCAAGGAAATTTTCCAATCCGGTGAGATGGCCGAGTTGGTAAGCCCCCCCATTGATCTCAGCATCACGCCAACAATTAATTCTAACTTTCAAAAGGTTATGGCGCCAGGTTAAGGTAACCTTAACACCACATTCCTGGTGGAGCAATCCTCGTGGGTTCGAATCCCACTCTCATCAGATCTTTTTGGGTTCTTCTCAAAGAGTCGCTGGTCTTCTTTTTGGGAGGGGATTTTAGTGGTTCGGTTGTTGGACAGAAGAAACTTTGTTGGTGGCTGGAGTCGAGTGTTAGCGCGCGATGTGCGCCACGATTTGATGCTCGTGCTGCCAGTCTCCACCAAGTGTTCGACAACTGCCGGACATCAGTACCTTTCAATGTTATGTCCTGATGCCTCGTGCTCTCTTTTCTCTTCGGGGCCGACTTGAGCTAGACGAACAACTCAGCATCTTCTTTTGCCAGTCTCTTCATTAATTTTTTTGGTCAAGCGCAGAGCCAACTAACTGTATACATTTTACGATTGCCGAGGAAGGGAAGAGAGAGAGAGAGATACAACAAGGTAACAACCCGGTAACGCTCTGACGTTCCATGTTGGGTCGCCTTGGGAGTCGCTCGGCTCACCAATCTTGGTTCAGAGCTCCGCTGTACATGCATGTGGAATTGTGTCCCGACGTTTCATTGCAGCCTGCGGTTCGCTTTTGTCTTTTCCTTTTTTTTGGACGATGTAGTTTGCCTGTCGATCGTTGCCATCGGTCTAAAGTGTCCGGCAGGGGAAGTCATTATCGCCCAGCAGAAAAATGTTACGTCCGAATTAGACGCCGATGCATCGCCTCCTCTTCTTCCGCAATCGAAGTCTTCTTAAGTGTTACTCCTTACGTACCTGTACATGTAGGCACAAGTGACTGATCACCATGACCCGCGATCCGCCGGCGCGCCCTCCGTATGCCCGCTTACCGTCCCTGTCCTGCGGCCACACCTGCCACGATCATCCCAGTGCCGCCAGAAGAACGAACATACAGCAGACATATATTTCCCCAGTCCGGTCCGATCGACAATGGTAGCCCAGAGCCTCCGGCGGAGCTCTGCCTGCAGCACAGGCACGGCCGGGAGGCACTCGGGGTCGCGGTACAGACCCATCTGCATGGCCTCGTTCACCAGCGAGCCCTTCGACAGCCACACAAGGTCCCCGTCGACCGAGAAGATCTGCCGGGCCAGAATGGTCAAGCAGTAAATTTGCTGACCGGCGATATTGAGACGGTCCTTCTCCAGCGGCCCAGAAAGCCAGGTTTGGGCGGCGAAGACCCACTGATGGACCACCTCCATATTGCGAAGAGCAGCATCCGCGTCGCCGTGGTCGTGCAGACTTTGAGCCGATGCCGATGACGAGGAGGACCTGGATGGCTGCGCTCTCTGTCTGGATCCAAAACCTGTATTGAATCTAAAACGTGGAGGCGTGCAGTATCCTGTGCGTGGATTCGAAGCAGGTGAAGTAATGACTGACCATGACGTCGGCCATGTTACGGGCTGGAAGCACCAGGCCGATCTGGGGAGCCGGGAGTGATCACCGCCGCCACCGTAGCCCGAGGTACGGACCTGGACTGGTGGTTGCCGTGAATATCTAGGATCGGTCCGGTTGTGCCGCTGGGGAGGTACCGTTACTGGCCAACGGCAACCTGGATCTCACCCTGAGTCTGAGGCCGAGCCGGCGCCGCAGGACTCGCTGTCGACTCCTGTGCACTGCCCCGTTCCGGACCCGGGGCCGGGCCTGGGCCTTGGCGGTCGCGGCCGAGCGGCTCCGGTTCGATGCCGTAGATTGCACTGGGAGATTTGGCGCATAAATACGTGCGCAAGGGTTGTTGTGGTCGCATTTGATCTTGCGACGCCGGCACTTAACGCTACAACATCTGGTTATTGGTTATACTTGATAAGATGTAGGATGAGGCGTCTTTAGGATTTAGGGGACAAACGTACTATGACAGTGCCGGCCTCCGGCGCCGACGGACTTGTGTCGCGGTCGGTCGCTCCATCACCAAGGCTTCTTGTTGTCGGGCAACGGTGTCAGTGGGCGGGCGGGAGCCCGGGCACTAAATTGCTTGGAGTGCGGGCGCCAGCAGGGACTTATTGCTGATCCAGTACATCTGTACGCCCTTGGCAACATGTACTTTAGCGAGGGGGTTTAGGGGGCCAATACCTGTCCCCACTGGCGTCCAGAAGCGGCCCCCCGGGCAGCGGCACACGCACTTATGGTGTAATCCGCCAACCCTGGCAACGTCTGACCCTACGTGGGAGGTGTTTCCAATGCTTTCCATAAACCCCAGTCCTAATCTTGAGACATAAACCGAGGCAGAATTTCTTCTTAGAAATATTTTATACTCATAATTTTATGCTCCTTCTTCTATCATTCATGGTATATATGTCGCTTATTATCCCAGCTGTAACTCGTCCGAAAATTATTATAATTTAAACTAAGAAGCTTTCGATTATGGCGACCTAGTATTAACCCGTTACGTCGTATTTACCGCTAAGGGGAAATTTAAAGGTTTATAACGAAGTAATTGTTACAGTACAGGAACAGGGGTTCCTGTTTTGGAGAGACTGGCCTTTGGAGCCTGGCGCGGGCTCCAAGCGGCTAAACTTCGGAGAAGGAAAAGTTTGGCCTTTTATGCCAAGAATTAGGTGATCTAAGTAATTTAGGTAATCTGACTAGATTATATAAATTATATAGATCCCAAACATACTTATTAAGTTTTAAGATGGATATATAACGATCGGTTTTTTTTTGTAAATAGTACTTATTTAATTTCGTTCTTTAATTATTAATTTAAGCTTTTAATTAAAGGTAATTATATCGTTTTTTAGTTAAGGAAAAAGTTTGCAAACTTTTTTAACGAATACTTTATTTATTGTGTTATTGTTACCTGTAAATTAAGAACTTTCATTTCGGATATTATTTATACCTTTAGGTAATTATATAATAAGTTCGTTATATTTTGATAATTCCTTAATTAATAGTTAACGAATAATTTAGGGCCCAGTTGGGCGTAAGCTTTTTTAAACTTAATGAAGACGATATTATAAAATAACGTTTAGTAGATAGGTAATATATTCGATTTCCGTTATTAGTTAGTAAAGAATTAGTAACCGGATTATATAAATTATTTTTTATTGAAAAAGTTTTTTAATTAATCGATAATATGTTATTAAAGGTTATTAAAATTAAAGGTTAGGAAAAGTTTTTTTTTTTTTAATAGTAATTAATCCCTGTTTATAGGGAGGTAAAGGAAATTATCGAGGTACGACCTGAAAAGTTAAATTACGAAGAGAAAATCGAGGAAATTTTTACCGCAGATACGGGAAAAGAAAGAGAGCTTACGACCGATTAACGATTGGATTTTGTAACCGAGGAAGTCGTAAGATTTTAAAAGGAAAATGCTAAATTCGTTTAATAGTTAAAAAGGGTTTCCGTTATATTAAAAGTTATTTTTTATCCGAAAATTTTAGCTTTTTTTTTCGAAATATTTGTCCTTTATTTATGAATTTTTACCCTTTTATTGTTTGGCCGAAAACGAAAAGGAATTATACTTTTTCCTGCTTATTATGGAATATTTAATATTAAGGATTATAAGTTTATTATTTCCAAACCTTATAATAAAATTACGGATATAAAAAAATTCCTGATTAAGGTTAAATTTTACCTTAAGTGGTACGAAAATTTTTTAACGGAAGATTATTAGAAGGTTATGGTTATTTTTTAGTTACTTATTGGAAAAATGTTCGATTAATTCGAACTTATTTTTAATAATTACTTAATATATTTTCCCGATAATTGCTTAAACGTTATTAATTACGTTTTTAGCGATTATAGGTATTTTAAAGAACGAATGTGAGTTTTGTACGGAAATATTAATAAGTAATAATATACGGTTAAAAAAATGTACGATTTAAAGCAAATTACGTTTGTTATAAAGTACGTAACCGAATTTAATTAACTAGTAGCCATTTTTAAATTATCAAAAAAAGCGTTATTTTTCCTTTTTTATAACGGCTTAAAGGAATAAGTTAAGAACGAAATATTTAAAGTTCTTAAGGAAAAATTTTTTAAAAAGTATATTAATAAGGTTATTATTTTTGACCGACGTATTTTTGATCGGTATTTTAAAAGGAAAGGAACCGGTAGACGAAATGGTGATAAACGTTTTAGTAGTAATAAGAAAATAAAGGATAAATTTTAGAAGGAAGTTAGTATGGTTTTAGCAAAGTCCAAAAGAGATAAGTCCAAAGTTAAGTACTTTAATTATGGCAAAAAGGGTTATTTTAAAAGTAAGTGTTATTTTTTAATGAAAAAGGGAAATCCTTAGAAGAGTTTTTAAAGGGATAAGATTTTTTAGTTTAAGAAAAAGGTCCGTGCGGCCGAACGAGATATAGATAGCGAGGAAAAGGATAAAAGGGAAGTAAGCGTTATTTCCGCTAATTAGGAATTTATTATTGTTATAATTAATAAAGCCAGAAATAGCGACCTAGATAGTAAAGATTGCGTTATTTGCAAAAATGTTATGGCCAAAGTTTGTAAATATTATTTAGGACGAACGAGTTTTAAAGTAGCCATTACGTTAGGATATATTTATTATTTCGATATATAAAAATATAAAATATACGGTTAAAACGGTTAATTACGAAAAGATTTCGATAATTATGGATAATTATCTTTAAAATATTATATTTTGCCGGAATATATAGTATACCTTAAATCCGTAAATAATTATAAACTTTTATACTTTATTATTTATTATAATTATAGTTGCTTTATTTATAAATAAGTTAAAAAGGATAACGACTTTTGGTTAAGGTATAATAAAAAAACGTTTATAAAACTAGACGATAAATATAGATGTATAGAAATTTCTTAATAGCCAGATTACCTTAAGTTTTGTTATTTATATCCCGAATTAGAATAAAGCTAGAAGGTTATAATGTAAGGATGTTTATATTATGTACTAGTACCGTACGACGAACATAACTTTTTAGCTATAAAAATATTTCTTTCGAAGATTTATTTTTTTAACCTAATAATTTACAAAATATTAAACTTAAGGAAAAGCTAGAAAAAGATAATTATCTTTAAGTGCCAATTTGGTAACAAAAAATGGTTTAAGTATATGGATAATTACTGTACCAAATATGCAGCCAGGAAGGTACGTAAATGGAGATGCCTTTTAGCTCTTAAGGCCTATTAGGTAAAAAATTATAAAGGCCTTCGAAAGTAAGGTACCGAAAAGCCCCTATATATAAAACCTTATGCGAAGTATAAAAAAGAATACGGAATTAGATTTAAATCCCCCTTTATTATGGAAATAAGATATTAAACGTTATAATTAATTTTGGAGCAAAAAGGAACTTTGTTTTCTTTAAGATAACCGAAGGATATCGGATCCTTTAAAAGTATAAATAATAATTTTATAAATTACGAATAGTAAATAAAAACTTATTTATTTACAATAACGGATAAATCTTTCAGAAAACGGAAAAATTCGTAATTTAAATATAAAAATATTCGGAACGAATTATTTTTAATATTGCCGATATTTTAAGATACGATATTATTTTAAAAATACCGTAATTTTGTTTTAATAATTTATTAATTAATTAAAAAAAATAAACATTTTTATAGGATAACTTTAAGGAAAAAATCCATAAAATCTGTTATATAATTAAAAAAATTAAGGTTTTTAACTTAATAATAATAATACCCCTTAAATATCGACGGTTTAAAAAATTATTTAAAAAACGAATCCGAAAAAAATTATTTAATCATAATTAATAAGATTATAAAATTCTTATTAAAAAAAAATATTACTTAAAGCTTTATTAAATTTATTACATAAATTTTAAAAAAATTAAAGCTTTTTAGAAAAGTTTTTAAAAAGATTTGGTTAAAGGTTATATTTAAAAGTCCGAATTATCCGTAAATTATCTTATAATTATAATATTAAAAATAAAGGACGGTAAAATTAAGATCGATAAAAACGGAAATTTAATATACCGACGAATTCATAATTACCGTTAACTAAACAATATTACCGTAAAAAATAAATATTCCCTAATATTAATAAATATTATAAGGGAAAATATTAACAAAGTTAAATGGTTTATAATATTAAATTTACCAAACGGTTATTACTTAATTCGAATAATTAAAAACGAAAAATAAAAAACTATTTTTAAAATAATTTACGGATATTACGAATACCGGATTATACCCTTTAAGTTAACTAATATCCCAGCTAATTTTTAATATATGTTAATAATTATTTTACGCAAATTTTTGAACCAATTTATATTCATTTATTTAAACGATATTTTTATTTACTTAAAAATTTTGGAAAAATATAAAAAGTATATTACTTAAATATTAAAGGTACTTAAAAAAGCTAATTTGTTAATAAACGTAAAAAAAAACGTTTAATATACCTAAAAGCTAAACTTTTTAAGCTTTATTTTTACCCCTGGACAAATTTAAATTTAAAACTTTAAATTAAAGGTAATCAAAAAATGGTTTATTTCCGATAAAATTATCGTTACTAATATCCGTTAATTTTTAAGATTTACTAATTACGTACGGCATTTAATAAAAGATTACGGCAAATTTACTAATCCTTTAATTAAGTTTATTACGAAAAAATATGTTAAAAAAGAATTTAAATTTTTTAAGGAAATTAAAAAAGCGTTTTAAGCGTTAAAAAACGTAATTATTAACAAACTTATTATACGATTACCGGATCCAGATAAAAAGAAACGTTTAAAGATAAATATATCGAATTATGTATTAAGTATTATCTTAAAACAATAAAAGGATAATAAATGGTACCTTATAACGTACTATTCCAAAACATTACGAAATGTAAAATTTAAATATCCGATTTATGACAAAAAATTATTTATTATTATTAACGCTTTAAAAAAATAAAAACCTTTCCTTAATGGGATTAAAAAATTATTCGATATTTATTCCGATTATAAAAATTTTACCCATTTTATGACGACATAAAAATTAAATAAACGTTACGAAAATTAAATGGTTTTCTTATTTAAATTTAACTTTAAGATTTATTATATTAAAGGTAAAAAAAATATTTAAGCAAATATTTTAAGTCGAAAAGAAAATTATAACTTAAAAGTTTTTAAACGATATATATAAATATTATATCGTAAGGATAATAAGATAATACAATTATATATAACCTTAAAACAGTTTACCTTAAAAAAATTAATTCGATTCAGAAATTTTTACGATTTAAAAAAGCAAAAAGAAATTAAATAACTAAAGGAAAATAATAAAAACTAATTATTATTTCGCGGTAAGATTTATATTCCTTATTAATAATAAAAGGAATTCGTTAAAAAATTCCATAAAAATCTTTTATATAAATACCAGGAAATATTTAAAATTACCAAACGACTTTAAAAAAAATATAATTTTCCAGAATTCCGCTAGATAGTTAAATAAGTAATTAAAAATTATAACATTTACAATAAGATAAAGGCAGCCCGCTATAAACCGTATAGTTTGTTATAACCTATAAAAATATTTAATAAAATATGGAATACCATAATTTAAAATTTTATTATTAATTTCCTTATATCGAAAGATTCCGTTATTAAGGTCGAATACGATACGATATGGGTAATTATTAACAGATTTATTAAATATGGGTACTTTTTATTCTTTAAAGGAACTACGATAACAAAATAACTAGTTTACGCCTTTATTCGATATTATTTCGATAAATATAAAATGCCAAAAAAGGTTATCTTTAATTAAAATAAGCTTTTTATATTTAAATTCGGTACCAATTTTTTTAAATAAATTAATACTAAGTTTAAGTTTTTAACAGTTTATTACCCCCAAACAAATAATTAAACGGAACGATTAAATTAAACCTTGGAATAATATTTTCGAAGTTATATTAATTATTAATAAAATAATTAAATTAAGCTTTTATTATTTACGCAAATAACCTATAATATATCCGTTAACGAGGATATGGGTATATTACTTTATATAGCCGTATATAAATACGATATAATAACCTAACGACTTAAACAGTTAATATATAAGGTACTAGTTATTACTGTAATAATTTTACGAATAAAGATAATAATAACAGAAATTAAGATAATATAAGCCTGATTATAAACTAAGCTATAATTTTTGCAACAAAAAATAGCTTAATATTATAATAAAAAAAAAATTAAGGAACCAATTTTAACGAAAAAAAATAAGGTTTACTTATTATGCCAAAAATAAAACGTAACGTTAAACCTTTCCCAAATTAAGATAAAAAAACCTAGCGACAAACTTAATTTTAAAAAATTTGGCCCGTTTAAAATTAAAAAAGTTATTTTTAAAACTAATTATAAACTATTACTACCTAAAACCATAAAAATATACCCTATATTTCATATTTCCTTATTAAAACCAGCCCCAAAAAACGCCCCGCTTAAAAAAAACCTTAAAATCGAAAAAAACGATAACAAATACGAAGTCGAAAAAATACTGGACTTTAAAATGGTCAAAAACAAGATTTAATACTTGGTTAAATAAATAAATTACTTACCTAAAAATAACATTTGGGAACCATTTAAGCACCTAACGAATACGATGGACCTAGTTAAGGATTTTTATCGGCAAAATCCTAACCGACCGTTTCCAGTACGGCTAAGGTTGCAGGCGATAACGGCCCCCCGCCCAAATCCAAGCCTTCGACGTTCCACCCGAAAAAAATAAACGTTTCCATTACCGCATTTATCTTAAAAGTAAATTACGTTTACTTAACCTTAAAACGGCGTTATTTTTTTTTTATCCTTTCTTAATTTTTCTGTTAATTTTGTTTATATTTTTCCTTTAAAATAACGATAACCTTCTTTTTCAGAACCTCCTATTAAAGGCGAAAACGTTTTAATCGATTAACGAATTCTTTCGTTTTTTTTTAATACGCGATTAAAATATCTTCTACCTTACGTTACTTTTTTTGCAAACGATCGTATTCTTTTTCAATTTTCGATAAAAAATTTATCTCTAGAACGTTATATGCAAAACGCTAATAACGAATGTAATAGTTATAACTTAAAATATCCTTTACGTAAAAATATTCTTTTTTTTTAAAATAAATATAATTTAAATAAAAATTAATATTTGAACCAAACTTTTTAATATTCTTTACGCGATTAGTACGAAACTTTTACTAACGTAATTACGGTTTTTTTTTATCTTTTTTAATTCGACCTATTATGATAAAATTAACTGAAAAATTACCCTTCTAACGAAAATAAAAAGGATACTTACGGTTTTTATCTTTAGGACAAAAATCCTTAAAAAAGGGAAATAATATTACAGTATAAGAATAAAGGTTCTTATTTTAGAAAAACTGGCCTTTAAAACCTAACGCGGACTTTAAGCGGCTAAATTTCGGAAAAGGAAAAGCTTAACCTTTTATGCCAAGAATTAGGTAATTTAAATAATCTAAGTAATTTAATTAGATTACATAAATTACATAAATCCCAAATACACTTATCAAATTTTAAGATGGATATATAACGATCGGTTTCCCTTTATAAATAGCACCTATTTAATTTCGCTTTTTAGCTATCAATCTAAGCTTTTAACCAAAGGCAACTATATCGTTCTTTAGTTAAGGAAAAAGTCTGCAAACCTTTTTAACGAACACCTTATTCATTATGCTATTATTACCTGCAAATCAAGAACCCCCATTTCGGATACTGCTTATACCTCCAGGTGGTTGTATGACAGGTTCGTTACAGTAATATATATAATAAATATGGTATTATAATTATAATAACGTTATAATTAAAAAGAAATATATAAAATAAGGATTTTAATTTACTTTTTAATACCTTTATTAAATTAACCTTATTTAAAAAGTTATATATAATTATAAATCTTATTAAACTTATATTTAATTATAAATTTTATTATTTTTAAAAAAATTTATTATTATTTTATTTATAAGCTTTTAAAAAAGATTTTTGAAAATTTATATAAAAGCTTATATAACGGAGGTATAATATCATAACTTAATATTAAGCCTTATTTTTAAAGTTTGGTTATTTTTATGGGTACTTTTTTAATTAGGTTAGCGCGGTACTCGAAGCTACTGTATTTTTTCAAAGCCTTCGCTGCAGCTGCGCCGCAGGCGTAGCCCCAACCTCAAAATAGGGCCTGATCTTGATGAGGCAACTTGCACCCATGTACGACCCTTAGGAATAATCCTGCTACAAGTTAACAGTTCGGGGTGGGCGCCGTAGCCTGATGTAAACCCCACGAAAGCGCCACACTTTGACGGGCCGAAAGGATCCTGGGGAGGCTGTGACCGTCGAAGCTCGGATTGGCTAGACTGGGTATCAGCAGGGATGAGGCTTGGTGCAGTTGGGTCTGTGCAGTGGAGAGCGGTGTGGGGTTGTCC
This sequence comes from Monosporascus sp. MG133, assembly GCA_004155925.1. Taxonomy (NCBI): domain Eukaryota; kingdom Fungi; phylum Ascomycota; class Sordariomycetes; order Xylariales; genus Monosporascus; species Monosporascus sp. MG133. The sequence goes on along the minus strand of QJNX01000001.1, from coordinate 484,481 downwards.
TTGCAGTACAGGGGCTCCGAGATCCTTGAGAGCTCGGAGTCGGGCGGGACCCTCGACATGGGAGGCAATTCTTGAGAAGAAATCATTGGTGGGTTAGCGTTATCTACATACTAACCTACCCCATGTAGCTCTGATGCCATGCTCAAAACGGCAGGAGGTTTCCATTTCTCCCTTCACGGTGAAAGAGTGAACTCTCATCCTGTTTTCAGGCCGGCCAGAGATCTCCCGACTTCCAATGTGACTTGGCCTTCCTTCGCTCCAAGACTCCAAGAGCCTAAGACTCCCAAGACTCCCCAAGAAAAGCCTTGAACACGTCAAGCTTTGCCAATCTCTTGGGATCGACGCCTCTTTCTGCATGGAATACGCCACAATGGTGTGCCAGCTAAGCGTAGGGCTTTTTCCGTGACGTGAAAGTGAGGTACCCGTTAAAGTCAACGAGGTTAGCTATTACATATCAAACGTTTTCACACGTTCTTGCCGCTGGGGATTACTGCAATCCCATCCTTTACCTCGCGTGACCTTTACCGGGGTCGAGACCCAACAGTAAGCATTGGTTCTCTTGGCACCAATAAGCACAACACAAGCCTGGAGCATGCCCGATTCCAAGCATGCCCTAAAGTACTTCTCATCGGTACTTTCAACAAGGGTTGATGGCCCATTTCAAATCAACCCGTGTCCTGGGCGGTCGCTGGTAACCGTTTCGGAGATATCTGGAGCTTCGTATTCACTGACTCGTATAGGGCTTCCCGCAGGTATGCTTAGTATTGGCTGACCAGGTGGACTGTTCTTCGAACCCTGCTTCGAGTAAGGTGGACCACGCCTGTCCAACGTTACAGAGGGACTGGCTGATTGAATCCTTCTCCGGCCTCTAGGGACAGGCCCCATATGCGCATATGCAACATGGTTTGCTGCCGTCATAACATCCACCTTACCCGTTCCGCGATAATGATATGCTGATCTCACCAATCGATAACTTCCGAGATAGAAAGTGGCAAGGTCTGACCCCGAAGCTACAAAGGAACATATGGAGAGCTGGCCGGCGAGACATCCAGTCCTAGAACCCTCTGCAAAGGTCTTCCCTGCTCCTCTTAAAAAGGGCGCAACGTCCCACCTTTTCGCATTCCTCTATCCCCGCGCAGCCTATGGGTGTTTAGCAACTTAAGCTTCACTCGTTTCTTTTCGCTTGCTAAGGTGTCTCATCTTGTAACAGCGCTGCATTGGGGCGCGTCGTACTTCATTCTTGTTCTCATCAGGTAGTTGCGCCTTACAGCAATGTCGACCGGCGCGAACCTCGACGTCGTCGAGGCGGCTCGAGGGGCCGTGGTTCCGCTCGACAGCAAGGTCTTGGTCGAAAAGGAGCCTCTTCCCACTCATGATTCCGAAGGCTCTATTGGTGAGGATCATAGCGCTGAAGCGTTGAGGGGGCCGAATGGCGAAGAGTACCCTACAGCTAAAGATCTCGAGACGCTCCGTCGCGTCAAAGGTCCCATCAACTGGATTATCTATACCATAGCGTTCATAGAACTCTGTGAGCGCTTTGCTTTCTACGGAACTACCGCTGTGTGTAAGTATTCGCAAAGCTCGAAGTTGTTATAGAGTAATCGCCCGGAACATCATATTAACCTCGCTTGATGCAGTCGTCAATTTCATCTCCGAACCGCTTCCACCTGGGAGTACTACCGGTGCTATCGGGAGTGCTGCAGGGAGTGAAGCGCAGCCCGGTGCGCTCGGCAAGGGACAGCAAGCATCGACCGGTTTGGTATTGTTCAACAATTTTTGGTCTTACCTGATGCCCTTGATCGGTACGAAACCATGGGACTTAGAGAATCCCTGACGCAACCCTAACTCTACAAGCTCGCCAGATAGCAGTCGATACTGACTTGCTCTACTAGGTGGCTATATGGCCGATTCGTATTGGGGGAAATATAAGACGATCCACGTTGCGGTTGCGATAGCAACGTTCGGCCACATCATCTTGATCATTGCGGCGCTACCACCCGTAATAGCAAATCCGAGCGGCTCGCTTGGATGCTTCTCCGTCGGTCTGATCTTCTTCGGTATCGGTGTCGGCTTCTTCAAGGCAAACATTTCACCCATGATTGCCGAGCAGTATGAGGCTCAACAGCCTCGGCCCGTTATCAAAGTCACGAAGACAGGCGAGCGTGTTATTGTCGATCCCGTCTTGACGATATCTGTAATATATATGCGATATTATTTCTGTATCAATGTCGGGTCGCTGGTTGGCCAGATCTCTATGGGTGTGTACCCCTTGCCCTGCCCCGCCCCCCTTCCAAATCCTCCTGGCGTTTGAGAAGATCCCATTACGCCTAGATCCTGAATGGGCTCTCATGTGATAGGATTTTCGATGCCTCAGATGAGCGATTGCTAACCCGGAGGACCGTAGTATACGCGGAGAGGTATATCGGCTTCTGGCTGTCGTACACATTGCCAACCCTCCTGTTCCTATTATGCCCCATCGTCTTAATTGCTTTCAAGAGCAAGTACGTTCGCCGCCCACCAACCGGATCAGTTCTCGGCAAGGCTACAAGCCTCTTCTTCCTAGCGTGGAAGAAGAATGGTTATAAGTTGCGGAGCAAAGGTGGTTTCGTAAGTGGCCCACACCCTATCCCTTATCGTCTTCCTCACTTCCAGGTTTAAGTTCAAAACGATTCTCCTGATAACGAGCTCCTGGAACAACGGCTCTGGCCTTGATCAGCTCTTACAGAAGTATGGGGAAGCAGTGACTGACTATATGTCATAGTGGGAAGCTGTCAAGCCGAGCAAGATCCCTGAATCCGAACGCCCCAGTTGGATGACGTTCGACGACGCCTGGGTGGACGAGGTGCGCCGCGGATTCAAGGCCTGCAGTGTATTCGTCTGGTTCCCGATCTATTGGCTATCTTACGGTCAGCTTAACAACAACCTCATCTCCCAAGCCGCTACCATGGAGCTGGGCGGAGTGCCAAACGATATCGTCAATAATCTGGATCCCATTGCATTGCTCATCTTTATTCCTGTCTGCGACAAGCTCCTATACCCGGGTCTGAGGCGTCTTGGATTCAACCTCACTCCGATCAAGAAGATTACAGCAGGGTTCGCCCTCGGCACTCTGTCCATGGTCGTTGCTGCCATCATCCAACACTATATCTACATGAAATCCCCTTGTCGAGCCACCGACGGCTATGGATATGTCGACGGCTGCAGTGCAAAGCCTGATTTGACCGTCTGGATTCAGGTGAGTTGCTCACAGAATCCTGAAATTCACAGTTACTCCTCATGCCTTGTGCCAGGGCCCTGGCGACATACCCGTCACATATCCATACCCGCGGCTGTAATCTAAAAGCGCGAATACTGACTGCAAGATATGCAGACGCCTGCGTACGTTCTTATCGCATTCTCGGAAATCGCCGCGTCGATCACTGGCCTCGAATACGCCTTTACCAAGGCACCGAAGAACATGCGAGGCGTCGTCACCGGAATGTTCTGGTTCGCCCAGGCCTTTTCATCCGCCATTGCCCAGGCCTTCGTGGGCTTGGCCGCTGATCCCCTCCTCGTGTGGTTGTACACAACCGTTGCGATTATCTCTGCCATCGTGAGTAGCGACGCTCTCCTCCCTTACTCTCGTGATTACCGAGCCTGTTTCAGTCGTTGTTCTGCACGGCCCGGTCCCCTTAATGATCGCTAACGCCGGGCTTTCTCAGGGTGGCATCGGTTTCTTCTTCAACTTCCGCAAGCTGGACAAGGAGGAGGAAGCTCTCAACGCCCTCCCCGATAGCGTGTTCAGGGGCAGCAAGACCAAAGACGTCCCGGATATCGCCGCCGCCGAAGCGGCTGGGGCCGGGCAGGAGAAGCTTTAGCACGCTCCGCGTCTAGGCAAACCTGCTAAACTGCTTCTACCAGAACCCTCCCGCGACGGGATGCTAGTAATGGCGTGACTTAATAATAGGATGTTGGTGAGGAGGAATAATGGTGTCTGTAATAGAACACGATACCCCTTTCCTGTTCCTCAGTCGTCGGATTTAACATCCGGACGTACTGTAGGAGACAAAGTCTAAATATACCACTTATGGTCGACGGACCCAGACTGTCCAGCCCCAGTACGTGGAGGATATAAGGTGACTGAACTTAACTCTGTCCTCCTGGCATTAACAGTACAGGCATGTTATGTCGGTAATCAGAAGGAGAGTAGGTATTCAAGCCTATGATGAATGACTGGACGCCTACGTGCGAATACCTACGCTCGAAAAGCCACATACCTCCTCCAACCTTACAGCCTTCAATTATACATGCTCCCCTGGTATACACGCTCCAACTGTCGAGCACGCTGTATTGCTTCCGTGTTTTGGGATATCTGATCCAGGAGTCCCGAATCTCTATCCCCCATACAGTTGGCAGTATAACGAACTTGTTCTCGGGACAAGGCGGTCGTAGAGGCAGTGGCTAGAAAAGATCCCCGACCCCTGAGGGCAAAGGCTGCTTGCTATCCGAGCAACGAGGGTTTGTCCGGTCAATGCCTAGCAAGGTGTAAATAAATACAGAGACCATTATCAATCAGTCATAACGTGACTCAACACCAAAATCTTACACATTGCTTACTCTTCACAGATCCCCGAACTATCCATCCCACAGAACTTAGACTAGACCAGATTAGACGGGATAATCCATCATGGCCCATCACCAGGTCTCCGATGCCCCTCGTGCCGCCGGGGTATGCGCTGAACGTCGACGCTGCGACAATGACCGACGAAAGGGGCGCCGCGCGGGACGATGGCGGCGTGCTCGCGGATGAAGAGCAATCCTTTACTTGAGCATAAAGACGAGGCTCAGCGGGCGGGGCCAAGGATCGCTCGAATGCGGTTGGCGCTCAGGTCAAGAAGAAGGCGACCTCCTTCAGCAATGGCGGGGATAGGCTGGCTTGGGACGATTATCTGAAGACTCCCGACCATTGGCTTCCGTTAGCTATCTCGTGTAGGGGGTAGCGGACGGGGAGGCGAGTGTAGACGCCTAGATAAATTATAATACGTTCAGACCTAAGCGCCCTATTCATTCTTCTTGGTCACATAAGTTTATCAGGCTATCCATTTCGTAGAGTCTTCTCCGCTTAGTATCCTTGTTTGAATCATCTGTGTGAACTGGGTATCTTGACTCTACCTAGGTCCATAGCTAACGAGGCCGTCGACTCATCTGTACTGGATGTTTTTGAAGCCATCCCCCAACCGCTCGTTCCTGCAATGTCTTAGGGTTTATCCGAGCAGACATATTATATCCTGCAATCACCTCAATCGTAAGATGAATCTAGAGCATCGCAGCTACCATATCAAAGTATCCAGTGTCCTGTCCTTCTGCCCCTCGGCTATCCGATCCCTTTCTCCCTTCTCAATCACCGACATCATTGCAATGGCATCGTCCAAAGGTCACGATGCCAACCATCGCGATTGCGTTTGATCCGACCTTGTTTATCAAGGCACAAAGCTGCGGCCTTCACCCTTCACATGAAATATAAGATCCCTCCCTGCACTGTGCCCTTAAACCCCAGTGCCGCTTCCACAGCCACTCAACGAACTACGCAAGCCTGTGCGCTCATCTCTAGAAGCTGACGCCCGAGGCCTCCAACTCGTCATAAGAATCCTTCTTCTTGTTGTTGGCCGTGTCTCTAGTAGGACTCGGCCGGGTCTCGTCGCTGTTCTGGAGCTCGACGTCATCGGCCCGCTTTCGCGATCTTCCGTAGAGCAGGTCCCCGTAGAGCGGCTGCAGCATCGGCAGGCTGACGCACAGGATGGCCAGGTTGGGCTCCAGGACGGATAGGAACATGGCCCGCTCGGCGGGGCCCGTGACGTCGCCTTCCCAGTCCGTCTCGAGCAGGGCCTTGAGCCGCAATATCGCGATGATCGTCACCCTGCGCTCTTCTGGTCAGTATGAAATAGTCGCTCCCTCTCCGAATGAAAGAAGAAGAGACGGGATAAAAGTAAAAAACGCAAACTCACACGACGCCCAGCGAGAGCACGGCGGCGAGCTTGACCTTCAGGCTGCGCCTCATCTGCAGGCGCCAGATGACGGGCATGGGCAGCGCGATGAGCAGTAGGTCGCTGACGGCGTTGAAGACGCAGATGGAGACGTCGACGGCCTCCTGGCGGGCGCAGGCGCGGTCGTGGAGCGGGCCCCAGAAGCTGGCGAGAGGCCGGCAGATGTTGAGCAGCGCGATGATGTTGGCCGCCGACCACAGCACGAAGGCTGCCGCGAGCCCCCGGCACAGCGCCCGCAGCCGGCCCTCGACCGCGAACACCCGCAGGTAGAAGCTCAGCACGCTGAGCTTGATGAAGCAGATGCAGAGCAGGAAGATGGTGTGCGAGACGAAGAAGAGCTTTGCGGTACGTCCGGTCAGTCGATCGGATATCTGAGGGTTCCGTCGAGGAACTCGGATAATAGCAACTTACGTAGAGGAAGGGTTGCAGCAGACCCATCTTTTCTGCGATCAACTGATGGATTTCGGGTACGACGGAGCAGGCTTGAAAAAGCGGCAAGGGGTGAGTTTAGAATTCGATATGCCGCGGGTACTGGAGGCGAGAACGCTATCACTTACAATAACCGAACAGAATGAGGAGGAGGTTTCCCAGCATTGCCGCCACCACGATGAATATGTCGTCCCAACCAGTTCCGGCGCCGGTGAACTTTCGGGAATAGATGCGCAGACCGACCACAGCAAGAGACAGGGCATTTATTATCGAGGTGATGATAACATGGTGTCTCTCCGAAGTAGACAGGCGGAATCTGACGTCCTTCATGATGACTTGCGAGATCGCGGTTAGATGCAGGTGCGGAAGTCCTTCCAGTACAACAGGAGACGGATAATAAATGTAATGTGCTGCTCAACTGTAAGGCATTTATCCACCGCGGGAAGGAAAAAGAGAGAGCGACGGGAGGAGGGAGTGAGGGAAAGCTGGTACTGGGGCAGCGAAGAGAATGGTGTCGCAGGGAAGTAGACTCACGATATCAGAAATCGGAGGTGTGGTTCCGCGTCAAGTCCAAAAGTACGACAATAATCCAAGCTGTTCTCTTAATCTGGAACCCCAAGAATCAGTTATAATCCGATATTATTGCCTGATGTGGATGGGGTGGGACGGAATTGCGGCGATGTGAGATATGGTGTAGGATGGAAATTTCGACGACGTGAGATATGGTGCGGCGATGTGAGATGTGCTAAGCTCTAGGTCGCCGAAATACATCCGGTTGCAAGGTCCAATATGGAATTTGGCAAACTTCGAAAAGGAATCAGATTAAGGCCATGTTACCAAGGTGACCAGAGCCCTTCATCTTGGCTTAGCTCAAATGTGTGCTCCAGCGTGTACCACCTCCCAGACATGTGATCAGTCCTACATGAACATCAAATTACGCAAGTACCACATCCCATGATTCTGATGAACTCTCCTTTACATATCTAGTGACCCTGAGCGTTAATATTCAGGCTTTCAACAGCCCAATAGAGTGATGCTGGCTTTAGTGAGGCTATACCTCTTCACCTTCTTCAAAGGAGAAGCAAGGAAGAGTCCTTGAACGTTTGTGCATATTATCCCAAAGCAACTACTTAAATACTGGTATCCCATAAACAAAGGCCCGTCTGCTGTACATCTTGCTCTTACTGCATATCGATTTGAATACGTCTGATCTCGTAGGTGCGATCACCTGCTCAAGTAATTTCCCCATCAGGCGCAACCTAGCATGTTATTCAACAGTATGCCATCCGAAGCTAGGGGCGAAGTCAAGTCACTTTTGCTCTTAAAGGGTAGCTTCTCTAGGTGCCTTTCTTCTAATTATATGATCTAATATACTAGTCTATCACCTCTATCACTAGCGTCGCCCAAGGCAAGTGCCTCAACCACGCAACAACTGGGCGCAGTTGCCACGCAACCAAGATCACCGCGCGAGTACTTCTTATCTAACATGGATAAATATAGAGAACAGTGGCTAAAGATCCATATACACCAAGTTATGTGGGTAGAGCACTCCAAAAGGCAGACTGGCTGCGGAACGCAAGGTCGATTGCCACGAGATTCCAAAGGAATCCAACCACGGTTCGTTGTTCCTTTGAATATGGACGACTGTCCTCGTCTCGGACCTCGAGCTACCGAGGCCGAAGCCCTAGGTTCGCCTGTTCAGATGACCAGATTTACCGTGTAGTTTAAGATCATCCGTTTTATATGGTAGTCGAGGGGAGAGGCAAGTGTTGTGACTCTAAAGTATACCCCCTATTATGGGGCGAATAGGGGTTATCCTAGCGACTCGGTATCCGGCTCGACTCAAGACCAGGATCCCGTCTGAACTAAGCGCGGGATCCTATGCATAGACTTGGTATTACTTATGTGAGTCAGGCCGGTATAGCACCTGCAAAGAACAGGGCAGATATGTACCGAAAAGTATTTTTCCAGTTCTCATCCTACATGCTATGGCCGTGCCTACCCAGCCCCAAAGGAGACAACCCCCATTCAATCCGCAGGAAGCATATCAACTCGTATCAACCCGTCGAACCTTATTTCAGCGGCGACGATGCAAAGTTTTCATTTTATGCTTATACTACACTCCGCTCCCCTTTCGGACACCGTTCGACCCGAGTCGCATAAGACAGTTCAACGTCCACATAAGCATCGATCTCCCGTAATAACCACCGGGTCGACATGCGCAGGAGCCGCGCGCCAGATATCTCAGCGATCCACACGACCTGCCCGCCCACCGATCGAACCGGTCACGAACGAGGCACCATCAGCCGATCCACGTCCGGCCCCCAGCTCCCGTCGCCGAGGCCCTCGATGACGATGGTATTGTCGCTGCCGGCCCGGAGGTCGGCGTGCAGCACGCTGCTGCCGGGGTTCCCCGTGGCCCGCACGAACGCGAGCGTCTGCCTCGCGCCGCCGTTGACGCGCACGGCGGCGTAGCGCGGCGCCGTGTCGCCGTTGAGGTACTTGACGCGCACCGTGGTGCGGCCCGTCACGTCGCTGCGCACGCCGCGGAACGTCACGCTGCCGCCGTCGGGGCCCCCGAGGTAGCCGGCGGCGCGCCCGCCCGAGCAGCCGCTGCAGGAGACGTCGCGCGCGCCGCCGCCGTACGCGGCCGACTCGGCCTCGTACTGCGTCTCGGCGGGCGGCCCCGTCCAGCTGCCGGCCGCGACGTCGGGGACCCACGACACGTAGTCGCTCATCGACACCGTCTCGCCGCTGATGGTGAGGGGCAGCCACACGTAGGTGCTGGCGGCGAGGTTGTCGCGGACCCAGCGGTCGCCGAGGTAGACGAAGAAGGAGCGGCCGCCGCCTACGACGGGCAGCACGAAGCTGGTCTGGCTGTCGTAGGTGCGGGACCCGGCGCGCGCGAACCCGCGCCAGGCGGACCAGCCGCCGTCGAGGCGGGTCGACGTGGTGTAGACGTTGTCGTTGGGGTCCCAGCCCGTGAGGCGGCTGCCGAGCATATAGTAGCGGCCGCCCGTCTTGATCAGGGCGGGGCTCTCGACGCGGTCGCCGCCCGAGAGCTGCCAGAGGTGCACGTCGGCCACGACCTGCAAGAAATCGTCGCTGAGGCGCATGATCCGCAGGCCGCTCTCGCGGTCCTCGCTGAGCAGGTACCCGACCTGCGTGTCCGGGTCCAGGAACACGCCCATGTCGCGGCTCTGGCGGCCGAGCGGGCGGGAGCTGCCCCGGTACTCGTAGCGCCCGCAGACCGAGTCGCCCACGGCGATCCCCACCTTGGCCTCGCCGTAGTCGGCCGAGTCGATGTGCAGGAACAGCACGTACTTTCCGGTTCGCGGGTTGCGCAGGACCTTGGGCCGCTCGACGACGCGGTTCGGGCCCAGGTCGCCCGAGGACGTGCGCGACAGCAGCGCGCCCTCGTACCTCCACTGGACTAGGTCGCGCGACGAGTAACAGTTGATGTTCTGGAACGCCGTGCCCTGTGTCTTGTCCTCGCCGATGAGGTAGTAGGTGCCGCCCTCGACGACGACGCCGGGGCCGTGTGCCTGCAGGTGCGTGCCGTTGGACTTGGGGTGTTGCGGGTTAGTTGATGCGTCGCCATCATGATGAGTACGCTGATTTCTCGTGGTCTGGGAACATAAGAAGAAAAGAAAAGATTCAAATACGCACAGTTGTCCACGAGCCCCCGGGCACGATCTGCAGACTCGCCTCAGCGAACGACGCCGCGAGCGCAACCGCCAGCGTTAGTAGAGTACTCCGAAGGAACCGCATCTTTCGTTTCGCTCGGTCAGCGATAGCTAGATAGATGGGTAGACTTTGCTGCAGGAGTTGTGTTTCGTCAACTCATGGCCGGTAGGGCTGGCTGGCTGGCGATAGCCGTTGTTATAGTGTCCGCCTGCCGAGGCCAAAGGTCGGGATGACCTTGGCCAACCAAGGTCTGTCTGGTCCTGGCGATTCATCCTCATGCCCGTCTGCATTGCTTTCTCAATACGGTATATGCTCCGTGGGTTCATAACGCAATTGGGATATAGATGTTTGATGTATATGGTGCGGTTATGGGCTCAGGCTAAATTGGGGATGCGGGTATCATACGCGCGAAGTGTGCGATGCGCGGGAAATATAGTTCGGTGCAGGCTCGTCCGAGCTGTAAAAGCCAGGGTTGTCGTCCTCCATTAGGCACATATAGAATAATCGTAAGGCTCATCTATCCACATGCAAGCAACAATAAAAACGCTTGGCTTCCATCTAGCCCTTGAACCCCGGGCTATAACTGACGACATCCCCTGATCTTCGACACCACCATGTTCCCCTCGTACCTATCGGAACGTGAAAACCCCCCAATAGGCAAAATCACCACCACCTAACATAGCCCTTAAACGAGATTGTACTACACTTGTGCTGCTAAGCCACAAATACTAAAGCAACCGGACCACCTGGCTATAGGCAGTGCCATAAACTCTGCTGCGAGACACCTTACTATTTAATCATATTAACCCCCCTTCATTCGAGCCACGAGCAAGATGTACCGCCGGTGACATCTTCTCGTAGAGTTCATCTGTGCGCCGCGCTGGGAGACTCCAGCGGAATAGGTTGAGAGATATGGTAATAGGGGATGCGATTATTGGCTTGAAATCACAACCCCAAACCCCCATATAGAATGATTCGACGAGCAAGGCCATCTCGGTGCAAAGGGTAGAATTAGACCAGTCGAAGTAGTAGAAGCGAGGAGGAACCCAAATGAACACGTGGAGGATCTGCGCGGAGCATAGCGCGTCCTGCATGCCTTCGGAATGAGTCGAAAAGACTCCGGTATATCAAGAGGTAAATAAGGAAGTGGTATCGAGTCGTAAGTTAGCCCCAACGCCGCGCCAGATCGCCAAAACAAATGCGTCGCAAGTCATCCATGGATTTAGTCCACGGTATCGCCTGCCGACACACCACACCACTTGATCACCACCCCTTCTTCCTCGCAAAACGTTTGTTGAGGAGAGCCAGGACCTTCGTCACATTAAACTGTACGTATTCGAGATCCAGGTCGTCCTGGTTGTCCTTCTGCATCTCAAGCAGGTCATCGAGCTTCAGATCGAGTTCCAAAAGCCCCCGGTTGCGACCTAGGCAGGGTTAGCACAAATTCAAAAAAGGGGCGCTGCGGTCTACTGACCCTTGTAATGTAACGATATCACGAAGGTACCCGGCAGAGGACTCGTGAAGTTGAAGTAGATATTCGCCCTTCTGTTGTCCGGAACGTTGCTCTTCTGAATGACGCCTTCTTTCTCCAGTTGCTGGTGAGTGAACTTATAGGGGCCTAGGACCTGCTGCTTCTGCTGCTTACGGCTTTTGCCCTCTGATTGACTTCGAACATTGTGGAGATAGCTCTTGTAGGTATCAAGCTGACCTATGAGATAGGCGTTGTGGTCCCGAATCGTCTTATAGACCTCTTCGAGCTTTTGGGTCTCGGTAATGACGCCGTCTTTCAAAGATCCCAGGTGTTGCAGCTCTTGCTCGACCTCGTCTCTCAGCAGACTGAACTGATCGGACTTATCGATCACCTTCATCTCCTGAAGCTGGCTGAGGAGCTCCATCGCCCTGATGCCCTTGCGCACCATCACCGCATCATTCCGGGACGTCGCGGCTGCGTCGGCTATCCTTTCCAGGCGGAGCGGTCGTCGGGCGACGGAGCTATTCGCCGGAATGGAACGCATTACCTGCACGAAGATCGACTTGGCCTCCATGAAGTACACTTCTTCCTGCGTTATGTCCAAGGCTGCCGTCAAATCGTCAATTGCCGTCTCCCATCGACTGAACAATGGCAGGTTGATGGCCCTGTTCTCCTTGCGAGGCACCTGAGGCGGCGCGTGTCCGAGCTCCGAAATGATGATGGAAAGATGTGAGTTCTCGTCCTTACAGAGCTCCCCAGAATGTTTCTCGATCAACGCATGCATGGCGTAGATTTCGTTCAGGGTAATGGAGAGCTCGATATCCTTCTTGGACAAGGCGACATAGTTGTCCATCTCCAAGCTCTCGTAGAAATCCTGCACCTCGCAGAGGTCCAGCATGAATTTGTTGACCCGGTCCTTGTTCTGCTGGATGAAGGGCGATAGTTTCGCCATGTATGGTTCTCCTTGGCATACGATGGCTTGTTGGCCAAGTTCTGCAGCATCTTCGCGATCAGGGTAAGCGTCCGCCTCGGCCGTTCAGCAGGCACTCCGTCAATCAACATGTAGGATTTCGGCGTGACAATGGCCGGGTTGATAAACCGCAGGAAGAAGAAACCTCCGATCAGCGTGCAGATGACTTGGTCGTTGGCGTCTGGGTACTTTCGCTTGGCCAAGCTTCGAATCTGCTTGCAGATCCATCGGATGCCGTAGGGTGCCTCCTCGAGGCCGTCGATTATCGTCGTCAAGAAGCCGTTAGCAATCTCGGTCAGCATCGTTAAACGAGGCTCGATAATGGCCTGAACTTGGGGATTTTCTGCGGCCTCCTCGGCGGTGATTCCCCGAGGTAGGTGCGCGGGAAGGCTACCGGTATCCTCCTCGATCTGTTCACACATGCGCTCGTATACTTTCAGCGGGTTAATCTCAAGATCGAGGTCCTTCAAGTCGATCAGGCTGTTGATCCTATCGGCCAGCACCGTCCGCAAGAAACTCTGGCCGGGTCCACGCCTAGTGTATGTCGTCATCATTCGAGAGACGGGAGTGTTCGCGCGTAGCAGGGAGGAGTACTCGGCAGTGGTATCGAACTGGTAGGTCAGAACCGACTACAATGACACAACTGTTAGTGCCAGAACAACCACAGAAAGAGGACGCAGGTGGAAGCGGGAGGCATACTTGGAACATTGTCAAGAGCAAATGCTCTTCGCGACTCTCATACTGGTTACCATAGATGGTAAACATGACAGTCTGGAGGAGCGAGTCGATTTCGGACATGGAGACTAATCGGCAGAGGTGCGCAATGTGTCTCGGCTCGGACTGCAACAAAAATAATAGGTTGCCGTATTTCTGTGTCTTGTCGTCATTGGGAAAAGCACCCTCTTCTAGGTCCGTAGCAGCTTCCAGGTGACTGGCGACCTCGTTTTGCTATTCACCGATTAGCTACAGCGCTTCGATTTCGTTAGATAGAACACCCGGCGCACCTCTTCCAGTGCCATGCGATTCTGGATAAGCAAGGCGATGCGCGAGTCAAGATATCGGACGTCTTTTTCGAGAACGAAGTTCTTCTTCGACTGGGAGGAAATCTTGGCCTTCAGTTCCCGTAGAACCTTTTGCGCTGTTCGGATTCTTTGTCAGTAGAGTCTCGGGACGAACGACCCCAGTCACCACTCACCCTTGGCCAAATCATCTTCGATTTCTAGTTCCGTCTCGTTCGCAGACATTGACATATATAATGCGGACATGGAGTACCTCTTCGACTGGCGGGCTGACCGCGAGCCTTCGTGGGAAGAAGACATGGTGTTCTGCCGAGATATGGGCTGAAATGAGGAAGAGGAGGCCGTCGAGGCCCTAGAAGGCGTTTGCAGCATGACTGACATATCTCTGGGGAGGCCACCTGTACTGATTTTTCAAAGCAAAGACTGGCGCCCGTCGTCCACCGGAACAGATGGCTCCGGGCTCTCAGGCCGGAACCGACGTGCTCGATTTCTCGTGAGTATATTCGGCGGTAGGCAATCACCGGGCTCCGCTCGTGTACAGTCAGAGAACCGGCCTATGAATAGCCAATTAGTTGCGCCTTAAGTATTCACACTCAACAAGAATGTGTTGATCGTATGGGCAAATCGAGGACAAGAAATCATCCAGAGTAAAATTAAATTCGGCGTATTTCAGTCGCTCGTGGCGGTTTCGATAAGTCAGTCACATGGGAGTTTCGAGGAAAGGGCGTAAAGAGCGGGGGATATCGAGAGGCGCAATTTGTGTTTCAATCAATTGGCTGTATCAGGTTCTAATTCGTTCCGGAACGAGTGGGTGCCAGACCGTGGGGCTGGCGTCGAGGTCGAGGCCGAGACCAAGGTTGGCTTGAGGTCAGCGCAGTGGGCTGGTTTTGAAAGGGCGCCACAAAGAGTAAGTACGCTTTAGGGGGAATGGTGACCGTAATGGGTGCAACGATTTAGAGCGCGGCAGATCCTTTTATTCGGTGTAGTCGCAGGCCAATGTGCAAGAAGAATGGGGTCATATATAATCGGTGGGTTACTTTGCTGCAACTGTCGTGTCCCAAGTAACGGGGAATAAAACTCGAACTCGTCCGCTAATAACAAATGAAAGAAGCTGTAGAATGCTGTCGAATGCGCTGTAGTGACGATGGCGATGGCTGTGATGGTTCGGATATAACAACTATAAGGATGAGAAGACGATGACGATTCCGGAAGGTATCGTCCAAATCAACTACTCGGCCTGCTCTCGATAATGTCAAAGTCGCTCTTATAGGACAGGCAGGTTGTATGCGCCCTGGGCAACAAGGTGTTAGATGTCAAATTTGACAGCATAAGGCGGACACTGGACGGGCGGCTGCGACAAGAGGAAAGTAAATGCGCGCCCGGTGTAATTAGGGAGAGGCGGGAAGGAGGAGTGAACGGATGAATCAATGAATGATGTCGTTATTGTGCAACAAACTTGGACCCATGTTTCGGGACGAGACGGACAGGACAGCATTCACACGCTGACACAGAGACAGGAGGGAGGAAATGTATATGCAATTGTAATGTCGTACAAGTTTTGATTGAATTGGCCGGGTGATAAATGATAAGTAAAGGACAATCAATAATTAAGGTTGGGTTAGGAAAAGGACGATGATGAAGGGGGGGAGAGACTTGTGTTGGAGTGAGACGAGGGGCTCAGCGACAGATTGCGGGTAATGATGCGCCAATGTCGGTCAGTCCGTCCGGCATCCAACTCGTCGTCAGCATATAGATGGAGCACGAGCAGATCGATATTCCATTTCAATGTTACCAAGTATTGCCAACTACACCAGGGCTTGATGCTTGCGCAGCACTACACTGTACTGCGCCCAGATGTGTTGTGTCGTGCTGTGTTCCGATCTTGGGGTACTATCCACATTCTGCCCTTTGTGCTTTGACAAGAGAAGGTTTGTATGATATGGTGCGAGACGAGACAATGCGACAACAGAATTGGGACGTTGGAATGCGACAGGAAATTGAAAGCCAATATGGCTCGTCATAGAAACCGTGTATATTTACCTGTCAAATCTCATGCACGGCATTGAATAAGTATAGGTAAACAATCCTGATAAACTCGTAGATATGTCGGGGGATGAGAAGGACGCTACTTCTGTTCAAAAGATAGAAGTCTGCTTGTTCCTAAAATCTAGCAAGTTTCGTGCCGTTCGTGGGTAACTACCGAAAGGCGCAGGCAGGTCGGGATTTGTTAAAGGGAAAAGAGGAAAAAGCTCGGTTGTTGAAGGGAACAGGAATCCAATATGAAGGGACCATTTGAAGTGGCTTGAGAAAGTTGCAAAGCTGCTATCTGTGCATGGTGGGTGGTGGTATTATATGAAAATGCACATATACCTAAGATAGCTAGGTCATAAGTATTAAGCCACATTACCAAGGATAATGGACAGTATACTATCAGTATTCCTCCACCTCTCTCAGGATGGCACGGGAGTTGCACCTCTGACGTTGCAATAAAGATGTGGAGGGAGGAGGGATGAATAATAAAGTGCGATAGTGGGAGTGGTTGGTGGTGATGATGGTAGTAGTGGTAAGGCGGCAATGGTGGCGAGCAGCCATATTAACCAACCTACATAAGTAAGGTAGGCACGTACATATTCACCTTAAGGTCAACGTAATAGTAAAGACCATTTTGACAAGAGAATATCAGCCTCGTTTACTCTCCTACCACGACATGCCTAATTCTGCCTTCATTGTCGCCTTAGAATACACATGCATGCAATTACCCCGTGCTGCTGCTTTTTAGTCTCGTCAAGCGGGCAGGGTAGTCAATGGGACAGTGCCGCCAAACTTACAGTAAGGCACGGGCAATAGCCAAAACGTGGGGTTCCTTACGCTTCAATGGTGCTGCAGGTACCACATAAAGAGATACTAGGTATGTACAGTACATATGCCTGCCTAGGTTCCTACGAAAAGGTTTCCTATCCTGGCTCGTCCAATTTCTTGATGTTCTGACTATCCTACAAAGGTCCAAGGTGCGAAGATCCAGTTCACGTGAGATGCTGGAAATAGGTACTAGGTAGCCAAAGCCGAACTATTCCATGTCAAAGCTCGCTACCCTAACTTTAGCACGTCGGTAGTCTGTAACTAAGAACCCTGTCCCAACAGGGACTTAACCAACTACGTCAGGGCATGGCCGGTTGATCGGATCCATCGATATACTACGTATCTCAAGCCATGTAGGCACAAGCCTACCTAGTTTAAACCACTGGGTATATTGGGAGCTGGGAAATGTCAGGATGATCATCGATCATATCATAGTGGATGCTAATGAACCATCAATGTCATAGGCGGTACAGCCTAAGTAGTAGCCTAGCCACAATTTTCCGTGATTACCAGAGTAAGCCCTATAAAAAAGCCATAAAACTAATTGCGGGCATGTATGTAAACAAGTCGTTCCGGTTGTGAATCTTCTTTTTCCTTGAAGGTTTCGCCTAGCTTTAAGTCCCCAGAGCGGAGCATTTCTGAACCACCGGGTCCGAGCTCTGTCTAGAGCGCTAACACGTTGGACCAATCGATAGCCAGACAACGCCTGGGTCAGGGGTAAAAGGCCCCCTCCGATTTGATATGTGCCCCATCCGAATCCAGGTACGGAGTGTACCGAAAAGAGACTCTGACAGGGGAATCAGGGGTAAAAGAGGGTCCGTGACCCAACCAACCAGGGAGTGGAGGCAGGGGGAAGTCTGGGAGACGCTGCAAAAGGAGGGGTTGTCACTGATAGTAATTATTACTAGGTACATAGGTACGAGCAGGATAGTACAAAGGAACTTGTCAGTCTTGGATACTTGAAACCATTATGAGTCGAGAAGGGATCGTATACCGGAAAAAGACTCATTAAAACATATCATCTCAAGCGTGCATACCATTCGATACTGCTGCAAGGCGCCAGGTCATCTATTACTATGTAATGAGATATATATGCAGTCGAGGTTGCATCGCATACCCGCCAATTAATAGTATGGCGCTTATGAACACATTGCGAGTAAAGGCTCCAGGGATCGGTCCTCTCCTCCTATTAAAAGCATACAACCAGATCGCATCACCTTCTCGATCCGGCGCCCGTAAACGCCATATCCAAGATTGTAACATTTCCGTAACTGCATACGTGTACCTACCTACCTACATAGCCGTCGTACGAAGTTTCACGGATGTACGGCCACTCATCGTTCCGGACTCCGGGTACCTAGCTGAGGAAAAACCCCAGAGCTTCCTAAACCAAAGGCTTCGCAGGCAATCCTAACAGCAAAATGAAATCTGTAGAAAATCACCAAAACGTTATCCGTATGAAAGGAATACTTAGAAATAACGTTAAACCTTCCTTTTATGCTAATTTGTTAAAACGCATCAGTTGTTGTCTATACCGCCATTACACGGCTATTCTAAAATGCGCGAATTTTTGTGTCAATGACCTGACCGTCCATCCACTCGTGTTGATGTGATGGAACCTCGTCATCTCTCTGATCAGTGGTTCGCAGCAAGCATTGCCCACTAAGGCAATCAACCCTTTCAACCCGAGGTGGTCAGCCTCTTGTGTCGTATTCTTCGTTGTTAATATGTCCCAGATCAGGCACTTGGCTCGACCGACGTTCGAGCATAAGCTACCTACCTAGGTAGTATTTACCTACATCCATGCGACCCGATAACGCAAGATCAATGATGATATCAGAACTTTGATACACTACTCCGCTGACGTGCAGGCTCCCCAATGAATTCAATTTTCAGCCAGTAGTACCTACATCTTCAAACGATAGATTATAGACTATTTTCAGCCTCCTTTCTCCACCGCGATGCTCTCTCACGCTCTTCCAATGCCCAGGGCCCCCACGTGCTCACATCCCAAATTCGCTGCAGATTTTCCAATTTGGAAATCTGAAATCTCCATTACAGGGCTTGTCTAGCTACTTTGTAGATTGCCTTGACCAAAACTTGCTGATCGGTGCAATAGTGAACCATTTTTTTTACTTGTTATTGGGCGCTTAACTCTTGACCCTTGCGCGGTGTATCTGAAACATCTGAAAGATATCGGAGGCCCTGGCGATCAGTCAAGAGGAGCGTCACCAGAGCGATCCTCTAACTTTCGATGTATCCGGGTATTCCTATGCATGCTCCCTCTCAGAACCCTAGGCGGACTAGCGTGGGCGGACAAAAACTTGTTTCGTGGGTTCATGTCTGAGCACACCTACGCACCTACTGATGTCCCAAGCCGAGATGTGTAGTTCTCTTGTATGGCTTCTGTTTGGGCCTTCCGATGAGTGCCAAGCTGGCTTCCCAGAGCTTCGGGTTTATGGCGCACACCTCTCGCCAAATTTCGATTTTGTCTCTGCCTCGGACTTTCTTTCCGCATGTGGGAATACCTATCGTTACGGGAATCCCAATGAAGAATGCAACTTGAAGATCTTACAGCTAGACCGTGAAGCCCGTCCCCTTTTTCCTCCCCGGTAACCAGCGCTGAGGATCGTTCTGTGGCGTCCCGCTATTTGGCCCCATACGTCACAAGATCTTAGCCGTGCCGCATGCGTGATCCAGGGTTGCGGCTGCAGATATGCAGGGACGCACAAACCCCGCATAGGTGCAGCCTTAGGAGTTGCAAGCAGTAAAAAGGTCAAATGTTGGACCCATCGTCAAATCCAGATCTGCCGTAACATAGAAGGTTTGCACCTTGCAATCTCCGTCGAGGGCGGAAGACAGGAGAAGAAGAGTTTTAAGGTCACTGAGAAAGCGTTTACCGGTGTCACGGAGGGGGAATGAGAGGGCAAGCAAATCACGAAGCGCAACGCAGCGCATACGTACTCATTATCTTAGCCCTGGCACGCCGCAGGTGGGGAGCAGGCCGCGGTGCTATCAGCCTTGTATCTGACAGGTCTGCTGTGAGAGGGTCGTACGCAGTTTGACAGTTTGGGCGTCGTGCCACGGCCTGAACCTGTTCCGTCCTGCCACCGCCTTTGCGGAAACCAACGGGGCAGGGGTCATACTGACGCCGGTTACCTGCTGCATCACTTCTTCGATTTCTTGTCGGCAGCTGGCTGGTGACAGGTCGATGTGGGCAGCGGCAGCCAGGGTCGACTCTTCTCCCGTGCCCTCGACACGCCGCCCCGCTGGGTCCTGCTTGCATTTTTTTTTCTCGTGGGGACGATGCTCGTGCCCCTGTGCTTGCTAGCACAGTGGCTTCAGCCGCAGGTCGCCTAAACCCAAAACAGATATTTCCATTACTCTGTTTCTGGCAGTGGGATCTGCATCTCTGCTACGTTTTGCCCCCGAGAGGGAACGAGTCATCTGTCGCCGCGTGTAGAAATCCTGCGTTTGCTCCTTTTCTTCTTTCCTTTTCCGTCATTCCAGTGTGTTACATAAGGAAATATCGAGGCTGCCGCCAAGCGCGCACACACTGGGTTGGTGATGGGGAGGCGTCATTGTGGAATAGTACGGTATCACACGACCCCCTGGCGGTGCCCAGACGCCCCGGGTAGAAATAAGCGTTGGCTCGTGCTACTCGACCAGGGTTCGTCAGCGACATGACGTGCAAATCAAGCGGGCTCATGATGTTCACACGGTGACAGGGGGATTAATCATTATACATAGGCTTTTAGTCGGTGCGTAGGGCGTTACCAAGGCCTACGCTACTCCGTCACTTCGCATTGGGGTCAAAGCCTCAGCCGGTACGACTGTTTCTCATGGGATTTAATGTACTTTAGGTATCGTTGAATTCCTAAGAGGATACCTCATAAAGGGGTGTTCCACGGAATAACCCATATGGCATATGCTAGTTATCGCCAACTAGCAGTTTTCGTCCGTCACCGTTACCCAAACGACGACTCGCAACTACGACAGAGAAAAGGATCCATCACGGTGTTATAAACAAAAATGTTTGGAAACGTACATTCCTTACCCGACCGTCAAGTGACATCGTCTTTAGCATGCTGGATATCAAAGGGAATATACTCTATAAGCGTCTATGATAGGGACTCAGAACCCTATTTGATCTCAAGGGACTCTATGTCTTAAAACACTCGTTCAGAAACTCCCCCAACGCAGCTCGAAATACACAAAACTTTTTCTGAGGCCCGTTCCAGAACACCTCGCTACAGTCCTTTTGGCACTTGTTCCTCCTCCCTCCTCCTTACCTTATCGCCCCCTTTCAGGCAAAAAAGCATCACCGCCTCTATAGTTAGTCTTTCGTAGACTTTCGAGACCGCGCTAACGTCGCCGCTGAAGGCCCGGATACCTGTCGGGGCTCTGCAGGGCCATCTGCTCTGCATGGTCCTTCTGTTCGAGGATGTACTCCTCGAGCCGCGCCAACTGCGCGCGGCGATGTTCCTCCCCGTTCGCGTCCTCGGCGTCCCCCCGTTTCTTCAGCGCGGCCTGCGCGCGCGCCTCCGTCGTATTACTCACGAGCTGGCGCGCCGTGAACGAGATGGAGGCCGCGCGCTGCCGGGGGTCCCCCGCGCAGTTCCGGTAGCGCCACAGGTGCTCCGTGCTGGCCGGCGACATGCTCTGGAGCTCGTCCACCGAGAATTCGTAGTCCGGGTCCGCGGGCCCCGGCTCCGGCTGACTTAGCGCGTGCTCCGCGAGTGAGACGGGCTGCGTATACCGCGCCGCCGCCGCCTCTTGCCGCCTTCGTGGGCTGGGGCTGTACATGGGCACCGACGGAAGGAGCGAGTATTCCGTCTTGCGCCGGCCCGTCGTGGTCGGCGTCGTCGGCTTGTTATCGTCGCTAGCTACGGTGGCGGCGAGCTTGGCCTGCAAGTTGCTCGCCGTCTCCTTTGCTTTAGCAAATGCCTTCGTCGTGCCGTTCTTGAGTGAGGTCAAGCTGCTCGCTGTTCTAGAGCTGAGCATGCTCTTGGCCCTACTCCTTGCGAACGAGGTGCTTTGTGTGGAGAGCTTTCTCCCGGGGTGCGGGGGGTGAGGGGGTGCCCGGGACTGGTCCCGACCACCAGGGGGCCCTGTTGCGAACCTTAGCAGTTGGTCTCTTTGACTTACGGTGTTGCTTCTGCTTCTGCTGGCCTGAACCGCGGGTCTCGAAGAACAGTGTTCCCTAGAGGCAACGTTAGCAGGGGCGCTAGAGTGTCTCTCATTAGCCGGTCTCCCTTCGAGTCCCCTATGAGGCTGCGAGACCTCTGGGCTCCGAGCCGGCGTACGGTCCGGGGTTCGGTCATAGGGCTCATTGACGATGGCATCGATACCCTGATGCCCGCCGTCGAAATAATCCCGTCCGCCTATCATACTAGGCGGCGTGAAAGCCTTGTCGGGGCTGACGGGAGCAAAGGCCTCCGGGCTCGCCCACGGCGCCCTCCCGAGCGGGTCTTCGGTTATATGATGATGACGCAGAATGGCCGTCTCCTCGGCGGTGAGACCGTTATCGTCGAACTCGTAGTAGGTTGCGGAAGGCCTCGTAGTCCTGGCTTCCGCTAAGTACAGCTGGGAACCGGTGCTTGCCAAGGACAAGTCTCCGGTTGTCGAGGCGCGGGCGAGATCCCGCCTCTCGTCTCTGGGTGTGGCCAGGTTCAGCATTGGGCGATTGTCGAGTCGGGACGGTGGGGTATGCCCCCTCTCCGCTCCGTGCGTGGCTCTCGTTTCGCCGAAAATGCCAGTGTCGAATGCTGGAGTGGGCTGTCCCGAAGCGGTTTGCGGTCGTCCGGACGTCATGGCGTCGGTGTTACGGCGTGGAATGGAAGGTGAAGGCCTGCTTCCCGTGGACGACATCTTTAGTGCTGTTTGCGAAAAGGATGATATGATCAAATGTAAGTTTCGGAACTGAATTTTGTCCGGATAAGTTTGTAGGCTAGGTCGCTAGGTCTACTGTTACGCGTAAGGTATCGCAAGTTGATGTTTGACTGATCGTTTCCGGGCATCGCCCAGACTGATATCGACCTATGCTGGGTTGCTGGCACGCCTGATGAATCAATCTTTGTTAAATGATCTGTCGTTTGGTTGAGAGGTCGTTGTCGGTGCTCCAGAACATATTTATGTCGCCAAACGGAACACGACGGGTTACGTTTCGAAACCGACTGAGTAGTTTATCAACGTAGATTGTGCGGATCAGTTCATTATGCTAGGTCTCGTGTTAGAATAAAGGCTTTGTCCAAGCAGTTTTATGACTTGTTCTAACCCTTTTGTCATGTCAGGTCACAGGGTTCTTGGGAGTATGTCTGGCTTTCAGGGGCTACTTCACATCGACACAATGATCGCAAAATCTTGTTCCTTTTGTTCAATGGCAATGCTATTGTTCTCTATATTGTAGGTGATTTTGTTCATATACGTCCTCGTTACCTTTGTGCGTCGCGCTTCAAGGGCCACAGCCCCTACTTTTCCATTCATCCCGGGGGACAGCCGCCGGGACAGCAGGCAGGTCCACACTCACTTACTCGAAGGCCGCCCACCTGGAGTTGAACTCCTCGCGGAACTCGCGCCGCAGGCGCAGCCGCTCGGGGATCAGCGCGATGGCGGCGCCGATCCCCTCGCGGACCCTGCGCCAGCGCCTGCAGTTCCGGAGCACCTCCTGGTCTTGGGGGTCGTCGCCCAGCTGCCGTATCCAGCGCCCGTGCTACTCCTTGGCCTCCTCGAGCCGCCGCGTCTTGCGCTCGAGCTCCCTCCGGTCCCGCAGGTCGAACTCGAGCGCCGGGATATCATCGTCATCGTCGTCGTCGTCCTTGGCGAGTTCGCGGTAGGGCTCCAGCGGGCCGTAATCGGCGGGCTCCTCGTGGTCGTCCGGCGTGACCTTGAAGTACCTTAATTCCGAGCCGGCAGGGGCTGCTCTCACGGTCCTGGGAGAAGCGTGCCCGTATTGTCGCAGAATGTAAGGAACCGCGTCATGCGTGATAGTGTGATCGCCTCTGGCTCCATGCCGGTGTCCTTTGGGATGGTGAGGCTAGGAAGAGACTGGGGAGTCGGCCGCCGCTTCTCACCTTCCGAGATAGTTCTATTTTGGGCCATGGTGGAATCAGATGTCATATGTCAGTGGCAGATGTCTAGCCTCCTGAAAATCGTGTCCTGGGTATCTGCATGCTCTTGGGGAGGCATCTTTACATCGCGGCATTATATTCTCTTGTCAAAGCATTGTTAGCCGTGAACAATGGGGTTCTAGAACATATCTTCCTATTCATCGCCCAAGCTAGATAGAATACTTTTATGGTTGCATTGTCAAAGGAAGCTTTCGTGGGGCTGTAATCTCTGTCTCTTGTTTGAATTGCAAATCTAGGTTCGGTAGTCGTCTCGGCTGGCCATTAAGCGCAGAGACCTTCGGTACCGCAGTGATCACGCAATGGGTATCTATAGGACAGAAGGCTCACTTAGGTACCGTCACGGTAGTCTCCGTCACTGTCGAGGACGGCCATCATTTTGCGTGTTCCAGCCCTTGATACCTCTTATACATTGCACTGGGAACGTCGAGAGGGGAACGCTGGTTGATCGGCTATATGTAGCGCTCCTGGGAGAACCCCCGAGTTGAACCCCTATTACTAGTATGGGCAGTTACGGTAAAGCATCATGTCTTCTCGCCCGAGCGACATGATAAAATCGGTGCCGACTCTTTCGTACGAAGACACCTTGCTAACTGCGGGTGAGATTCGCTGCGTGACAGGTGCTCCCCTCCAGCTAGCGTCCTACGGCTTTCTTAGGGAGGAGCGTGTCCCAAAATCGAATGAACAAGCAGGCGATGAATGGAATTATCAATAATATTTGGGGACGATGTGATGATTCCTTGATAGGGAGGGTTCGCCTGGATCCGCCCGTCTCTGGAGAGCCAAGATGGCGAAAACAGGTTTGACATATTTGTTCCTGGGATTAGGTAGCGCTATCAAGGGGGCGGTGATGATCAGCACAGCGAACGATTTTAGAAAGTATGATTGGCCAGTCCATTGGCCTGTAAACACGCCACCACCATGTTTTGGACTGGTTCCTGGTGTTTACGGTGGCCCTTTGCAATACGCTACTGCGGCAGAACTGCCATTGGATGGATGCATATCGCTCTATCACTTCCGCTGGGCGCTTTCTGTCGTGGTTGTTCGTCTGCAGGAACCTGTCGAGACTGCAAGCGCGCGTTGTCCATCAGCCACCATCAGGAGCGACGCGACTGCCAAGAATGCAGGGTTGCATGGCATCTTGGCGCAGGCCTTCCTTGGTTATTTGTCGTCACCCCATAGATATTTCCAAACCCAAGCTTTCGCTTACGTCATGAGCATCTTGCTTCTTTATCCTCTTCTAGGAGCATTCGGCACGACTCATCTCAGAGTCCCATAGAATCGGGCGCCCCAGCTCAAGTACGCCTGAGTCGATCTGGTCTATATCGCCTCTGTCAGAGATGAGACCCTCGTCATCGATAGGTGCTATAGCCTTGGGCATTTGCACGTTGGGCGTCTCAGCTGACTCAAACTCGGCTTCAAAGCGAGGCATCTCGTTCATCCCTGAGACACCACCGTCGGACTACGACATACTACTATCTTCTAACTCATCGCCTATCAGTTGGTACTATACGTGGTCCCCGCGTCCGGCGCCGGAAGACCACATCTTCCCATGGGGAGCCCGCTCGGACGTTGAGTTCGTACCCACACTACACAGCATCGGGGATGGCGACCTGGAAAGGGATATCGAGCATCTTGGCAACTTGACTGACTCCTCGAAAAATCTCTTCACCTTCAACGAACCAGATGGCACTACGGACTCCGGTGGTTCGGCAATAACGCCGCGGGAAGCCGCCGCGGTTTACATCGAGCAGATCGTTCCTCTGCGTGAACGTTTTCGGGTCTCGCATCCGAGCGTGACCGGGTCGGAGAGAGGTCTCCAGTGGTTACGCGAGTTCGATTCGGCGTGCAGAGAGATCGACCCGGAAAACGGCTGCCCGACGGACTTCGTGGTGGCGCATTGGTACGGCGGGCTCGAGGGCCTAATCTGGTGGCTGGAGATGCTCGTCGACTTGTATGTCAGCGGAGACTACGGCTTCGAGAGCGCAGACGACCTTGAGATATGGATCAAGGAGCTGGGCATCCCGGGGGCACCCCTCGAGGCGAACCGAGTGATGATGGAGCAGGCTTTGCCCTATCTTGATGGGTTGAACTACGTGAAGAAGTATGCCTGGTTCGGAACCTTCCGGCCTCAACAGGCGAATGAATGGACGGGCGAAGGAGTCGCCCTGTTCCAGGATGACGGCGGGTTGACCGCCATTGGGGCACTGTATCTCGGCGGTGAGGCTAATGGCTTCCAAGTCGGCGATAGGGGAAGGGACTCACCGCAGCCGCCCGAAGAGGACGACGATAGCAATGAGGGCGATGATAATGAGCAAAACGATGACGAAAGCGTTGCCGCCAGGGTTAGGACAGGGATCTTGGGCACGTGGATATGGACTGTACTTGCGGGGAGCATTTGGCTTCTATGAACATATGGACACATACAGAAGAGTCACAGCCGCGAATATTACGGATATTACGATATTAGGAATAGACACATTGCCCTCGTCAATCGACCAGAGAGGGTCTTCGCCAGGTTTTCCTCCAGACGGCAGTCCTATTTAGGCTTCTGAGGCGAGATGGGTTCCCGGACTCAAGCACCGCTTACCAAGGGGCATCGAGCAGATACCTCAGGCGATGATACAGGAGAAACCGTTTGAAGAAGCGCCGGCCATAGTCGTCGAAGGCAGCGTTGACATCGCATCAGCTGTGGAGAGGATAGCCCCAGATGCTCGTTTGCCGAGATGAGACATGACGTCGATTACAAATCGCCACGCTTGAGTCGTATCACTATGGGCATTCGGACATATTTGATCTACAAATGAGAGTTGTGGACTTCGAGGTCTTGCGTGTCTCAAATCTCTAGAAAACAATATCTTCATTCTAGACGCTTCAAATTGGTGTAAATCGACTCCCACTTTGTAGGTAATGGCTCCCAAACCTGCCGCGAGCAACAGGGGTAAATCCCGGACTAGCAAGAAGGCCAAGACCTCGAGCGACGGACTGGGCCCGCCGAGAAAGCAAGCGATGGGCCGCCGTGACAGGGTCCGCCATCGGCGACTCCGACTACAAGACCACTTGGGAGGATTCGGACTAGTGGTATCTCTATACAACCATCTGGCTGCCCACGATGCTACCAGTCCCGGGAATGGGGCTGAAGACGAAAGTGATGAAGATTACGAAGAACCAGAACCGGGAGGAAGCGATTCTGAAAGCAATGGAGAATCCAGTCCCGAAGGACGCCGGATCGGACCCAGGTGCCCCAATAAGAACTGCATCTGCTTCATACCCGCCGAGGAGAACCCCAAGCCCCCCGGCTTGTCAGCCAGGTCGGTTATCGAAAGTTTCACACGCAAGAGATCCGCGTCTTCCTCCGCGCGATCCCGACTACTTTGGCATAATCGAGTGCACCGACCTCCCCGGATACGGCGGCCTCGAGAACATGCAGAACTTGATCCTCGAACTTTAACGAGGCGGCCGGAAGGCTGGCGGGCGCAGTGGGTCGTCTGCGAAGATATGGCGCTTTGGCTGCTCCATCCCAAGGGCTGCATGCTGGCAATTTGATTGGTGACGCTGAGACTGTCTTCGCCCCAGATCTCGTCTGACGCATGTTCCTCTCCATGCTAGCCCAGTTCGACGACCAGGATCTCGTCGCAGATTCCAGCGAGGTGGACGTCTCGGGTGCTTCATGACTATATACATAAAGCTAGCTGCCATTTTTCGTCACTACCTAGCCATCAATGCCGACAGAAACAGGGGTCCCAAGAAGAGCTTTGTCTCTGACTACTTGGATGATGCCATCTTGTCTTACGCCAACCAACGGGACGCCACCTTACGAGGCCTCGAGGACATGGGAGAGATCACTGCGAATATAGATAGGCAAGTGGAGATGTCAAAGGAGAGTGCCCCTGATCCATGGGGTTGGCAAGCCGAGCTAAAAAGATACGAGAGGAGGTATGGCGGTTTCCTCGACTTCGTGGCTGGAAAGGAGAGTTGTGGCACCGGAGAAGATTTCGTAGACATCACGGCGTGGACGAGTGCTGAGCGCAAGTCGAAGCACTACAACAACCAAGACCCATTGAGTGAGGAGGACATAGATGCCCTCAAGCAAGGCATGGTGATAGAGATCGCGTAAGATGCTTAGACTATCTTAGTTTTGGGGAATCCGGTAAAACTATGGCAAATAGAAGGCATTGATGACCATCGCAAACGTTACCTTGACTTCCTCCGTAGGTGAACAATTGCTGTTCGAGACATCAATTCAAAGCTGTTCGTGAAGACAGCAGATAAATCACAAGATAGGAGTCTTCATCAGACCTTCAAGGGGTCCCTTGTACCTTTATCAGTGAAGGCTATTCAAGAGAGTTGCTCATTGGTACCGCTTTTATTCCCAGGGTAGTTGTCTTGTTTCAGGAAAGATCAGCTGGGAAGCTTTGTGGCTGGTATGTGCTTATACACAACATGTTTGAACTCTATCATAATTAGCCGCTTGGAAATGATCAAGCACCGAAGCCACACAACTTATGGGGCGGATTATGAATGCATACCTTCCTAACAAGAGATGATTCGGCAGTTTTCCTTCCCTTTCTAGAGCTCCATCGGATTTCTTTTGCCCACCCGTAAGTTGGCATGAGGTGATATGCCTTATGAGTCAATTTCTCTAGTTCATTTCCGCCAACCGTGGGGCATTGAGAATCCGACATCACTGCTTCTTGCTCTTTGATCATGCCCGTCAAAGCTTCTAAGGGCGCCATTGGAAGAAGCCAAGGACAGATTCTGCTTATGACAAGGATACTGTCTGACTGTTTCAGTTCTTTGTCCTACATGTTTTGTTCGAGACCTAAAGCACGACGTAATTGACAAAGGATCGAAAACAACATGGAAAAGATTGTCCGCGCTCAGCATTGATAAACAGCTAGAGTTGCCCTGTATTTGGAGAGACCCACAAACTCCTAAGGCCTAAGCGAAACCGTAGCCGGCGTGTGGCCTGAGAGTGTGTTCCACACCCAAGCAGCGCGGGATTCCAGTCATTGGCAAGTGTACGGCCGAGTAACAGGATTTCAAACTTTGTAATCATCCTCAGCAATCTCTTACGGTTTGCAAGATGTCCGAATCAGCTAAGCCCACCTCCCAGGCCACTCTTGAGAACAGCCAGAGCCACTCCAGAACAACGACGAAGTCGCAGGCGCCACCGCCCATCGAGGAGCAGCAATACTACGAACCCCCTTTAGAATTTGGAGAGATCGAAAACTTCAGATATTACAACCGTGGAGGGTTCCATCCCGTCGACATCGGTGACGTCCTCAACAACAGATTCGAAGTAATTCACAAGTTAGGCTGTGGCGGCTTCGGAATCGTTTGGTTATGCCACGATAGGGACTTCAAGAAATGGCGGGCTGTCAAGATCTTGACCGCAGATCTCTCAGCCGAGAGTTCGAATCGGGAATTAAATACGTGGGCATATCTGCGCGACCAGGCCTCGGGGGAAGAGCTTGAGCGGAATCATATCGGTGTCGCCCTTGAACACTTCTATATCGAAGGGCCCAATGGCCGACACCTGTGCTTTGTCACGCCAGTGCTCGGTTGTTCGGTCTCCAGATGGCGTTCGATGCTGAACTGCGAAGAAGAGTCTACGATGGTAGCATCGAGAAATATCTGTCGCCAAGTCGCGAAAGGTCTCCGTTTCCTCCACAGCAAGGGGATAGCCCACGGCGACTTCAAGCCTGGGAACATCTTAACGAGAGTGGAAGGCATCGATGATCTCGATAGGAGCGAACTAGAAGAGCTCTTGGGCGAGCCTAACCTCGAGCCAATGGAGACGATGTCCGGAGACGATCCTCGTCCTCGGGCGCCTCAGTATTGTGTTAAACCTGTGTCGCAGACCTGGTGCAAACGTCTCTTGGTTGAGGAAGTTACCATTATTGATCTTGGAGAGTCTTTCCATGTCAACTCTCCGAGAGACTCTTTAGGCATGCCTCCGGCCTACGCAGCACCGGAGTTAATGTTCCCGAAGACAAGAGCATTGGGATTCAGCAGCGACGTCTGGGCTTTGGCATGTGTTATGTTCGAGATAAAGACGGGAGACATACTATTCGAAAACGCCAACAGACACGATTTGGACGCTACGGTTCGAGAGTTTGAGCTGTTTCTCGGCCCCTTGCCTGATCCCTATAGGGCAGCCTGGAGAGGCCAAGAACACGTGCTACAGGCACATGAAGGGGCATCTGAAACGGGAAAGCCAGGAGGTAACGGTGAACTATCATCAGAAGCTAATGCTTATGCCTCAGAGGACGCTACGTCATTACTCGAAGAGAAGGCGGAGATTCTGGCTGGTACCAAATCTTCTCACATTCTCGAGGGGACACTAGTCAAGGAGAGGACGGTCTATCGACCTCTTCACCCTGGAGACCCGAAAAGCAAACCGCTTCGCTTTAGGTTCCCTCGAAACGATGCTTTAATGCTCGCCGGTTTACTCTGTGCGATGCTGAAGTATGAGCCGAATGACCGGATGACATTGGAAGAGGTCTGCCGTCACCCCTGGCTAAGTGGCAAGTCCAGATTCCAGGGCATATGTGGCAAACTAGGGGCTACCAGAGTTGGCAATCTCGTCAGGGGACTAGTTTTTGTTTTGGTCCTGTCTCTATCCGCTGTTGTGCTCACTGCGTGCGCTACATCTTCCAAAAATGTTGAACCGCATCCAAGCGGGATACTTCGAAGCCTTTGCCTCCCAGAGACAGGTGATGGGAACCATGCAGGGCAGCTTTTTTTCATGCAATGCAAATACTGAGCGTCGCACCCGCATTCCTTGACCAGCTCTGGTGGAGTGACCAGGCAAGGAAGACGGACTTGGAACGAGCCTAGACTAGAAAGACGATATATTGGCTCTTTCGTCCATGCCTTAGATGTTAGCTGCATTAATTTCGAATGTATTATACTGAGAAGTGAAGCCAAGAGAATTCTAGTAGCTTTATCCAACTACGCAACCAGAGCGAATACCGGCTTGAAAGACAGATTGATGAAAGGGGGACGTGTCATAGACTTGTGGTCATCAAAGGCACAGTAGGGAGTTTATACGACCGCTTTTTGTGTATTCCATAAGCCTTTGTGAGTAATGACAGTATATCTTAGGGGGCTTTATCCCCTGCCTTCGCAGTATGGCATGGTCTCCACTTATCTTGGCGACTTCGTATAGGGTCAATTTGTCTTATTTATGAAGGTGTACCTTTATGTTGCCCTTCAGGAGCTCTTACTACAGACCTCCCAGAGGCGGAGTTGTGTGGGTAAAGGGCATGAAGCTTCATACAGGATCGAAGCACGATGACACCTTCTGGGACAGGATCAAGAGATCAAGCAGGAGAACGGGAGAGGGCACAATACGGAACCCCGAGGTTAGTCGATGGGTTTCTCTACTTAGCGTATATCCTAGTCTGGGTCTTTCTAACACGATGATTTTGTAGGTATGTTGGTTAAAGAAACCACCTAGAAGAATGGTAGTAGCCGAGGCAACTGAGTATCTCGTAAGAGAGGAGGCGAAGAAGACGAATGGTGATATTACGCACGTATGGATACTGTAAGTCACACGATACCATCGCTATGGCATATTTATTCATAACACCACAGGATGGACGGGCATGAACAGACTACGGCTGGTATCACCGGTAAGGGTGAACGAGATATGATTGCCGACGACTGCCATGTGACAGTCAGGATGGGGAAGGCCTTCGATACCCAGAATCTCCACGGACACTTATACTATCATACAGACACCGGTAGCCCGAGTGGAGTCCCGACCGAGATGATGACTGACGATGACCGAACTTGGGTCGGGGCGTGTGCCCGGATGCTCTGGATATGGGGACCGTATCCAAAGGAGGACTTATCTCCAAACAACTACTGGCCTCGCGCAGGGTTTTCTCATCCGAGGCCACCTTTCACTGCGAAGCCCGGCAGGAAAGCCGGCCAGAAATAGTTTTCAAGGGCGCAGCTCCAATATCACAAGCCAAGCTGGCCGAGACCAAGGTTACTGGATGTTAGAACCAGACCACGTTATATAGTTATATTTAGCTGTCTATGTTGAAAAGACGAAGCATAATTAATCTGAGCACTTTCCTGTAGCCGTCATACATAATAATATATAAATTCATGAATCCATATTATTATGCACCTAAGACCTCGGGGTAACTATGCCCGAGAACTATAATCGGGACGATAGGCCAAGGAATATTACGATTGGGTAGCGAAACCCCCTGAATAAGGTATAAATAAAGTTCCACACCATCTACGTATGGCAAAGCGTGCATCTACGAATGTCAGGGCGTGTCACCGCTTCGCAGAGGCCCAACGCCATTACGAAATAGGGTGTGATACGCTGTTATAGCATGTCTTTATACGAGGAAGGAATGGTACGCGATTCTAGCGCCCCAGAAAGACATTTCCGACCCCGAAGATATCCGCCAACCTCCATACATAGTATTTCGCCATAGCCATCGACGATGGCGTGATCATGTAATATCTCCCTCTTTCCATCGGACCCATCAATCGGCTCAAGGGGCTCCGCAAGAGCCATGGACTACACATGTGCACACCGCAAGATGTTTCCCTCGTACCTCGAGCTGAGGGGTCCGAGGATGTCTAATAAGTGGATCGAAGGCGCGGGTATTCGGCAGTTGGACAGTATCTTCGACTCTGGTTGGAGGATAGGCACACTCTGGCCTCTCTAAATGGACGACACTGCCTCACATGCACCCGCCATATAGATAGGCTTGACGAGGAACCCGAACTCGTGCCACATACCTAGCTACACGAAAAGTCAGGACTGAGCTTTCGTATAGCGGACACCGTCTACGTCTACGATTATGAAAGGCCCCCCGGGCTCCTCCCGCTTCTTCCCTTATCTAGCACAGGCAGCAGTAGGACTGGAGGAACCGGAGGATCGGGGGATGGCGTGTCCCAGTCCAGGAGTAGGAATATATTACGGGTGGCAATCTTCTCAATGGGCCGGTTTTGCCATTCGCACGTTACGTGGAAAAATAGGAGGGCTCCACGCGCCGCGCCGACAGTATCCTCCTTAGGGGATCCTTATAGGGTTAGGTGGCTGGCAGGAGTCGAGAGACCTCACTTATAGACGGACTCTTCTATCCGTAGCTAGCTGGCTAATTAAGCGGGGCAATAGTCTCGGTCCTCCAGGCGGGACAGACGACGGCGACGGTGGAAAAGGCGCATCGACATCCGGAAACAAACAGTGCATGCCCATTTGTCCTGCACGCTGCGTGAATGTACGATTGAATAAGTAATCAATCATGGTAGGTAGTCAACGAATGCCACACGGTGCGCGCGCGCGCGTGTGTGGACATTTTGGCATTTTTCCTCTAGAGGTAATATCTAGTAGTTTAGCTAATGATACACGTATACCTGATAATATCCCGCCGTCGATGCATGGCAAACGCAATAACCTGCCTGATGAATTATATGCCAATGCACGCATGCGTCAACCGACCGACCATCCATCCATCCAAGAACTCGTTCATCCATCCCGCCGTCGGTCCGTCTTCTCATCCGTCGAGTCAGATCGGTCCCGTCCGTTCATTATTTACGTAGTTTACATCGTCGATCTCGGCTTGGAGGCCACGCCGATGGCCTCGACCCGGAACCCCAGCTCGCTGAGGGCAACGACATCGACCGTGTTCCGCCCGTCGAACACGTAC
The DNA here is from genome assembly GCA_004155925.1 of Monosporascus sp. MG133. Lineage (NCBI taxonomy): Eukaryota > Fungi > Ascomycota > Sordariomycetes > Xylariales > Monosporascus > Monosporascus sp. MG133. Next base: position 451,210 of record QJNX01000001.1, on the reverse strand, counting down.
ATCGGCTTCTCCATCAGCTCGCTTATTCGCTTCCAGTCGAGCTTCTTCTGCCTCGACGGCGACGGCTCCGGCTCCGGCCTCGCGGTAGCCGGGAGGTCCGACACGGAGCTGCTGGCCGAGACGGCCCCGTTGCCCGACTCGGCGGGCTTGCCGTTGGTGGCGGCGGCGGCGAGGAGCCGGCCGTTGCGCTGCGGCACGGGCGCGTTGCCGCTCTTGGACGGCTTGTTGCTGAACATGTCCCACTCTGTGAGTATAATGACGGCGTGCGCGTCGCGGCAGGCGTCGTAGGGGTCCTCCGAGACGGTGACGCGCGGGTCGTCGAGGGCGGTGTGCAGATCCGCGTAGATCTGCTCCCGCCGGACCTTGGGGTCGAAGATGTGGATGGTGGCGTTCTCGGCGAGCAGCCGCTGGGCCACGGTGATGGCCGGCGACTCTCGAGTGTCCCCCGTGTCCTTCTTGTATGCAAAGCCCAGGATCGCCAACTTCTTGTTGGACAGGGTGCTGTGCATCGTGTGGACGATCCGCTTCACGAAGCGCGCCATCTGGTACTCGTTGACCTCGACGACCGCCTTCCAGTACGCCGCCACCTCGGGCAGGTTGAGGGTCTCGGAGATGTAGACCAGGTTCAGGATATCTTTCCTGAAGCAGCTTCCGCCGAAACCCACCGACGCGTTCATCATCTTGGGCCCAATGCGGGTGTCGAGACCGACGGCGTAGGACACATCCTGGATGTTAGCCGAGACGGCCTCGCATATGGAAGAGAGAGCATTAATGCTAGAGATGCGCTGGGCAAGCATGGCATTGGCCGCGAGCTTAGCCAATTCCGACGACCACAGGTTCATGGTGATAAGCTTTTCCCGCGGAATCCAGTTGGCGTAGACGTCGCAGAGAGCTTCCGCGGCGGCATATCCGGACTCTGTCTCCAGACAGCCAATCAAGATCCGGTCCGGGTGTAGGAGGTTGGTAACGGCGGTTCCTTCGGCCAAGAATTCGGGGTTGGACAGGACCTCGAATTTCGCACCGGGCTGGGCGTTGGCGGCCAGGATTTCCCTCATGGCATCCGCCGTCCCCACCGGAACCGTACTCTTCTCTACGACGATGGTCTCTCCCTGGGCCGCCTTGGCCACGCGGCGCGTGGCAGATTCCAGCCATCCAAGGTCGGAGGCCTTGCCCGCCCCCAGTCCTGTCTTCTTGGTCGGGGTGTTGACGCCAATAAAGATGATGTCGGCCTCGGCGATCTTCTCATCTATGGCGGTGGAGAAAATAAGGTTTGGCTCTCGGTCTTTGGTGCCATCTCGGGCGGGCTGAACCAGCTGGAAAAGGTTCGGCTCGTAGACCGGTAGGTTATCAGAATTCCACGCCTCAATACGGCGCGCATCAATATCAACCACCGTCACCAGCAGTTGCGGCGCCTTATTCGCGATGACAGCTGCGCTTGGTCCGCCCTGCGGCATGAATGTGTCAGCTGAGGTCCTCGTGAACGGGCGTGCCCTATCACTTTAGATTGCGGCGGGGAAAGCTAGCTAGGTAAATAGCGATTCGATAACGATAGGAGTCGCATCGCGCCCCGTCGCATAAGTGAGGTCGGAATCTGCAAATGCTGTAGCACATACCACATATCCACCACCGATGCAGCAGATGTTCTTGATCTCCCTCTTGCGCTTCAAGTCGGACTTCGCCATGGCTGCTTCTCTTTGGGCCCTTTTTCTTCTCTGTTCTTGTCTCTTCCCTTTTCCAATGTGCGGGATGCCGTGTCACCTCCCTACGTATGCTCTGAGTCGGGGCCCGGTCGAGAGGATGTTGAACGGACTTCGAGAGGTGAATGATGCCAGACTAGTAGTCGACGAAACTTAACAAACCCATCATCCGTTTCCGAGGCCGGGAAGAGCGCCCAGAAATGTGGTCAAAAGTGGGCATGGGAATAGCATACAAATGCGCCAAGTCGCGTAGTGAACTTATCGCCAGACAGGGGGTGGAGAGGTACTTGTAGTAGTGTTGTCGCTACTCTCTGGGACGGCTCGCATAGAGATCGCCAGTCAGCACCGTTGTCAGAGGTCAGGTATGGATACTTCGCTGACCCTCCTGGTTAGGCGGTATAGTACGTTTGGCAGGGTGTCTAAGACGCCACCCATAATAAAACGTACTATTTGGTAGTGTATATGGGGTTCTAGGACTACAACGCAGAGAGACTTTTTTTTGCAAAGGTGTCCCTTCGTAGCGTCCTGCTATGTTGGGAAACCCCTGGAACAAAACACAAAGATAGGAGATGACGCCAAGAGCCTAGGGTTGGGGTCTGTCTAGAGACAAGTAGCGAGTAAGGGTTAAGTGTCCAGAGGGTGAGATATTGGTTCTTGGAGACATGAAGGTTGCACTGATCCAAGATCACAAGGGCGTAATAAAAGGGGGTATGGGGGCAAGTTATGTAGCATCAGGGATAATAAGAACCGAAATTCGAAATGCATGCGTCGCTGGGCAGGGCTGATAAATTGCAAAATGCCACTTCTCTCTGTCCGGCCAGTTTGGAACTGATAATGGTTTCCAGGTTTAACTATATCCTAGGTACACTGTAAGCGACTGTTCGTGTATTGGAACAAACAAACATAATGCATGCACTTCGTATATGGGATGGCATAGGACATGGCAAAGGCCAGAAAGGCGCTTGGCGGCTGTAAGATATGTTGTGACAGACAGACATGACAGATTCCCAAGTTCCAAGCTGAGCCTTGACTATCACCCGCATACGTACGCTATCTACCCCACCGCCTCACCGTAAGGTGGGACATAACATGCTTCCTTTTCCGGATGTTTTCTGAGGCAAAAAATTGGGTGCCCGGCTGAGACGGGGGGAATGAATTTATGGCGCATTCGCGGTTAAGCGGCAGGAGAAATACATGTCCCATCCAAATCTCAGCCCATGGGAAAATAGCCAAGACTCAGCCAAGCCATGCCAAGTATTACCGTTACCTAGTATCTGCTTGGGGGAGACAAGGCGTTACTATGGTGTTAGGGGTAATTTTAAACACACTGTTAGGTATGTGGGCTTAGGAGGCCCACTTAGTAATAACCTACCTTGGATTTGCGGTTACGAAAGGGCTGCAATTATTCGCATGTACCCGCCGTTGGTCCACGTGAATGCTACACCTAATTGGGTAGCGTGGCTACTAGCACGTCCACTAATACCTGACAGTGTGTTAAAAATTATGCCTGATACCATAGTAGCTGCAACAATTTTTCTGAAGGGGGATAGCACTCCCTTTTTATTCGCCATATTAGCCCATTCAGCTTCCGCAGGGAAAGCTTTAGTGGGCTTTCTAGCCGGCTATAGTACGCAGATACTGTGTAGTTGGCTTTGTTTCGTATGTATGGCCTAATCCTTATCTTTTGTTCATCTTACCTTCGCATATGGGGATGCCGGGGGCGGGTTGGCCGCGCAGGCCTAGGTAAGGCTAAGCTGGATGTACATGTTCCACTTCCCGAAAGGATTTCTACTTAGTTGCCGGAGGAAGCAGTTAGGTACTGTACAATCATAGATTGAGATGCTACGGTACATAGGAATATGTTCGAGGCGGCTTGGATCTACAGTAGCCTGCATTCAGCCTGCCGCGTAGCGAGGAGTGGTAGTGTCCAGTGATAAGGCAGCCTCTTCCATCTCGGTGCGCCGCACAAGAAACCGGCGGCTCGGAAAATTTCGACTTCCTGAGCCATCAACGGTCCACGATATGTGCTAAGGCCTTCAGGTGCGCCTAGATGCTGTAGCGAGGTGTTTTGAATATGTAAAATGTATCGAGCCGTCCGACCCGATGTGGACTTCAATCAGATTGCATCCGGTAAGCGGATCGTTCTTCGTCTGGAGAAGCTGCAGCGTAATGCCAAGGAAGATGCCCAGTCAGTGCCAGTCCTATCAATACTCTTCCATTCCTTACCGATGCCATAATATCCAATCGCAATATCCACATACATCCTGTTGTACATTATGTATGTCACTGAGAGGAACCCAAGCGACATTCACCTGCGATTGGTTTGTTCTTGGTGCTAATCCTACCAAGACCTGCTAACCAGACGCCCGTCAGACCATTGTTTATCCTTTTGTCGTTATAGCATAGGTACATACCTACCGAGTACCTACCCTTGTGACATAACGTACCTATGTAGGAAGAGTATTCTGGTCCCAAGATCTTTGTAATGTAGTAGAATTTCGGGATGAGAGTCGTCGTTCAGACAAATTCGATTCATTTTTTTGGTCTTGTCTTGTTCATCATCTTGAAGTCATCGTCTTGGAAACTCACCCCCCATCCCATTTTCTTTCTATCGAGTTTAACTGGACACACCATCATCCTTTGCATTTCGTGTACACTCCCTACCTGCTTCTTGCCAAACCACCGCGTATCATTATTATCCAGTACCATTTTGCCGACGACCCCTTGCTACTGTTATCCTGACGATCCTTCTTATCTTGCAGCACCTATAGACTTTCGGCTGCGGCATTCCATCCGCTCGGACCCTACTGTTACCTCGTTATACTTTCATAATAAACAAGGAAGCAGTTCTCTCGCACTACATGATCCGTTGCGACGAAATCTAGGTTGGACAGTTTTTGATTGTTTTGGAGTAATTTAGTGCATGGGCGGTTCCAGGTTGGATTTGGGTTCCGAGCCGGTAAAAGAGAGTTTGGTTCAGCACTGGACAGCTTTCATCCCAATGTCAAAGTTGGTTAATGGGTCGCATGACCACGATGATGCCCTCGGAAACGATGCCGACCAGGTGAGGCATAATAGTCTGGACGCGGATACTACGGAACACGCCGGTCTACTCTCGGAGCGTGAAGGCGATGCCGACCTGGAGAAAGGCTCGGTCCAACAGACACCGGCCGCCCCGCCTCAGAACCACGAAGATACCGTGTCGACGAGGAAGAAGCTCATATACCTCGCCGGCTACTTCGTATGCAACATAGGTTTGACCATCTACAACAAGGCCATTCTGGGATCAGTGCGTACTTCCCCTTCTCAAGATCCCCTCGATATCGCGACCTGCCCCGTAGGCGCTTGCTAACCCCTCGTTTCCCCATCGATAGTTCCGCTTTCCTTGGTTATTGACTGCCTTACATGCTGGCTGCTCGTCCGTCGGCTGTACGGTGATGCTACAGCTGGGTCATTACCATGCTGCGAAGCTCACCCGGCGAGAGAACCTCGCGCTCGTGGCATTCTCTTTCCTGTTCACCATCAACATCGCCATCTCCAATGTCTCACTGTAAGTTTCCCCTCGGGGCCTTCCAGACCGCCGCAGTCCTTCACCCCGATCGTCTCTCTACGGCTGGCACTGCTGACAACCGCCGCAGGGCTATGGTATCCGTGCCCTTCCACCAAGTCGTGCGTTCGACGACACCTCTCTTTACCACCTTCTTGTTCCGCGTATTGTTCAACCGAACCTTCTCGACGGAAACATACCTATCGCTCGTACCCATCATCTTCGGGGTAACGATCGCAACGTATGGCGACTTCACCTTCACAGACCTAGGGTTCATCTTGACGTTCTTGGGTGTCATCTTGGCGGCGTTCAAGACAATCGTGACAAACCGGATGATGACCGGTTCTCTGGCTCTGTCGTTCTGGGAGATCCTGCGTCGCATGTCACCACTGGCCTGTCTGCAGTCGATTCTATACGCGCTGTTTACCGGTGAGCTGGCTGCGTTCCGCGACTTTCTGAGAGATGAACTGTTTGCAGGCACGGCGAGATTCTCGCCGCTGGGGTTCATGTTTGTCATGCTCGGCAACGGTACGCTTGCCTTTGCCCTGAACGTCTCTAGCTTCAGCACCAACAAGGTTGCTGGTGCTCTGACCATGACGGTCTGCGCTAACATCAAACAATGTCTGACCATCGTCCTCGGCGGCATTCTGTTTGATGTGCACCTTAGCGCTCTAAACATGTGGGGAATCGTCATTACCGTCCTCGGTGGCGCTGCATACTCGTTCGTAGAGCTCGACAGCAAAAAGAAGAACAGGGCTAGGGCCGCCGCGGCAGCGGCCGAAGCGAGCCGAGAAGCTTCCGCGCCGTCGCGCACTTGAGGCGATTCGTGCATGCATTGACTGTTTCTGCTCTTTTTGCATAGGCGGCGAGCGGCGCGCAAAGCGGGACACGTACATATTTGGCCATAGCCCTTGTCATAATACATACATAGAGTCTGGCATACCCCTAGACGGGCCGGAGCCGGAGCCGGAGCTTTTGGGGGCGCGGCCGACATGGTAGATAAAGAAGTAATTCGTCACGACATCCTGATAGTTCAATTAATAATAGCATTATTCCACGAGTAATTTCGAATTCCATGTCTTTTATTCGGGCATCTTAATAAATCGTTTAAGATATGCAATCTTGCATCGACGAGGAACAGGTTCTTTGATCCGTGAGGCACCTAAGGTAAAAAAAGTCCTGTGTGTAACTTCGTAGATGCTGCAGAGACCGATTGGTTAAAACCTTTTACGGGGCGTCTCCGCTGGGGCCGCACGAGGCCCGACGCGCACCGAAGCCGACTGCCGCGGTGGGCACTTGGGTTATCAGACGCGTCTTTGAAGGGTATCCCTAGGTAGGTTACCTAGTAATTATTAGTCCAATATCCGGGGGATCCGGGGTTGTTCGATCAATAAATATCAAGGCGCCACCACCTCCACCACTACATCAACTGCACCGCAGCGCATCGATAGATGGATAGATAGCCCGAGACGAGATGGGAATTAGAAACGAACCCCTGACTGCATACCTAAGCTACATAGGTCCTCGCGTAAAGATGATGTTTTTCCTCTCTGCCGGATCCCTTTGTCGGGGTTCTGTGGACGCGGTAGGTAGGTATTATAAGTAAGGTAAGGTGTAACCCCATGTAGTTAGATGGATAGTGATGATGATGATGATGATGATGAATACGGTTAGTTATCCGCGGGCGTAGATAGACAGACTGGCTGCGTACAACTCGCATCCGGTATGTAATTATACTACAACTAACCATCAGGTCACGTCCCCTGAAATCGTGGGCACGCCCTCTTAGGTGTTCGATGGAATAGATAGATAGATAGCGAGAAGGGAGCCGGGCTTCACCGTGCCTAGTAGGTACACTTCCCGCCGCCCACCTACCCCCCAACCAACCGCGCACGAGATGCGCTCGGTCTGCTTGCTGTCTTGGAACGAGCCTCGGATTAATTAAGCTCTACGATACACACACAGGGGTATGTACGCGTTTTGTACGTGTAAGTATGTAATATACGATCCGCTCCCCTACCTATCGATCACGCGCACACGCACTCCCGGCGGAACCGCCCGTTCCTTACTCCATACAAGCAAGCAGGGCATGTACGTATGTGTGCGCATCTAAACCCATCCAAGGCGTGCCGTTTTTCAAGCCACCCCCTGTAGGAAGTAAATAGTACAGGAGAAAAGGGGTGGCGGGAGAGAAATCGTTTTCCTATTTCGATCATACTATTATGCATTACAACTCGACCCTCTCCTTCCCCTGCAGCTTCGCCTCGAACTGTCCGCAGAGGCCGTCGCCCCAGGGCTTCCAGCCGAGGGTGGTGCCGTTGCCGGCGTAGGTCCAGGCGCCGGCGATGGCGTCGCGGCGGTGGCCGTGGTCGCGGGGCCCGCGTCGCCGCAGCGCCGCCAGGAGCTCCGCCTGGTAGGGGTAGTACCAGTTGCGCGGCCACCACATCTCGCGGTAGCCCTTCTTGCCAGTGAAGTGGATGACGGGCGGCACCGTCTTGGAGATGGTGTTGAAGGCAAGCGGCAGCGTCTCCCAGGAGCGCAGCTCCGCGGGCAGGCGCGTGTCCCGCAGGAGAGAGTCCGATGCCGCGTACCCCTGGCGGTCGAGCGCCTCGAGCGGCGACTGCGCGAGTCCGTGCGGGTTGGCCCGGACCGACGTCGACGTCAGGTCCTCGGGCAGCACGAAGTTGTGGTACGGGTTGACGGTCTTGCTGGCCTCGCGCACGTAGGCCGACGAGTAGTTCTGCTGCACCCACGTGACGTAGTCGTCGTAGAAGGCAATGGTCTGCCAGATGGCCGAGTCGAAGTCGAGCCCGAGGTAGTACTCGGTGCGCTGGCCCCGCTGGATGTCCGGAACGTCCTTGTCCTGCGGCGGCAGCAGATAGTCCTCTTCGGCGCTGACGTCCTCGCCGGCCTTGCGGTCGCGCTCGAGCTTGTTGAGCCGCCGCTGGTACGACTGGTCGGCCCACACCTCGGCAAAGTAGAACTGGTCCGAGTCGGTCGTGTGGTGGTCGTGGATCTTATCCAGCGTCGCCTTGAACACGTCCCGCATCTCCTTGGCCGGTCCCATGGCCGTGCCCGAGTTCAGCCACCGCGCCCGCCTGTGCTCGATGATGCCGTGGTCCGTGTCCGGGCCGAACGAGAGCGGGTCCATCCACGACTCGGGCACCGCCCAGCAGGCGGGCCGCTCGTCGCCCAGCGGCCAGCACAGCTTGTCGGAGCCGAAGAGCACCGTGTCCCGGATGTCGTGCTTCTTGACCAGGTCGGCGCCGAAGTCCTTCAGGTGCTGCTGCGCAGCCCTGTTGACGACGTCGTAGTAGCGCTGGATCATCACGTCGCCGGGCAGCTGGAACCAGGCGTCGAAGCCGTCCAGCATGAAGACCAGGTCGTCCTGCTGGTCCTCGCGCAGCGAGTCGAGGTAGTTGAGGACGCCCTCGACCTTCATCAGGTGCTGCACGTAGGCGTCGGCGGCCTCGGGCGCGCCCCAGTTGATCAGCACGGGCGCCGCGAAACCCATGAGGGCGGTGGAGGTCAGGAGCTGGCACAGGTGGTGGTTCGTGCTGGTCGCCGGGATGAGCAGGTGCATCCGCTGGACGTCGTACTTCTTCCTGCCATTGTTGGTTGACGAGGTGAACTTCTTAAGAGACTCAGGCGCGAGCTCGTCGTAGAACAGGTGGCTGAAGATGGCGGTGACCAGGACGATGACGGCGACGGCACCCACGATCCTCAGCAGGCGCCTTCGGGACGCTATGGCGGATAATATCGTCGTCATTTCGGCGGCGGTTGGGTGGCTCCTGGGAGCATGTCTCGACGGGATATCGATATCACCTCGACAGCGATCGGCTCATGGAGAGGAGGGGACTTGAAACGGAATCGGGTTGATGATGGTGTGTGCCGTCCTCCCTTGAGTAGCCGCGTAACTATCCAACTCGTTTGATTGTCAGTGATGGCCCTGTACCCGCACAGTCTTGGGAGGCGTTGCTGGTGGCGGGTGGCTAAGATCTGCCCGTGCTTTAGTGCTGTAGAGCTGCAGGTATTGTATAGGTCTAGTCTCGTTGAACAGATATCGTCTTTGGCAATGCAGATTGGACCGGAAGCCGTGTGTTACAGTTAGAGGTGCTAGGGCGATGCTTCTACATACAAACTTGAGAGATCGCTCGGAAATATTTGAGGGGCCGGGGCGGGCTCAGAACATGGAGAAGAGAATGTCCAGAATAGGAAAAAATTGAGGTAATACGGTTCGGCACAAAGAGGAAAAAACGTCCACCGCGAAAGGGTCGTCACGTCGTACTGCGAATGTAAAAAGAAATCGATGCCACACGGGATCTATAAAGTCCAAAATCCAGCTTTACGACTTACATACCAGGGAATGTACAATCGTAGGAGGTATGTATGTACAGAGACCAAGAGGCAGGATAAGACACAAAGTACAGTACATTGCATAAGGCAGGGCTACATGGGAGTGCCCAGATGAAGAAAAAGGAGAAAAGATGGGAAAAGAAAGAAGAGCAGGCGGTGGGTCAGCTAGCCAAGCTGAACGCAGACAGGGCAAAAGATATTTCTGGTCTTACCTACTACTGTAAAGTTAGGTACCTAGGCGAGGAAAGTATTGTACATACCGTCGATAGCGGCTGCTTGGAGGAAGGGGTTTGTAAAACATGCTGGCAAGGGATACTACAGTAAGGGGGCGTGGATATATCGATACTAGGTACTTGCAACTCTTCCTACATAGTACAGTCCCGGCAAATGCTTCTCTGATGATATCATAATTGAGGCCAGATTCACGGAGCTGACTCCCTTTTGATCTGAAACGACATTTCATTCGATGTCTCAACTATACATACTGTAAGCTCCTTTGTAGGTACACACCGTATCCAGCCGAGGCAGGTCTTACTGTACATACACTACATACAGACGAAGTACATCTCGCCGACTACTGCCTTCTTGGCCCAGTATACATAGTAATCTGTCGGTTACTGGTTGGCGCAAATTAGGTCGGCTATATCGGCAGAGTACTATACGTGTACTGTGCTGGACCTACAGGAGAGCCGCATACAGGCGAGACGATACCGAGTCAATGAAGGCATTATGAGATAATATTGGGAAGGGCCAAGCTCCCAAGCACTGCCTCGTGGTGGCGTTGCCGTTATGTGCCGCTTGCTTAGTTGCGTGTGGCTTAACGTATTATGGTATGCAGAAGTTCGCAGGATGAGTTCCCATAAATAAATATTGCATACTACGTAGTACACTCGTCTACTGGCGGTCGTGGGTAGATGGATAAAAATAGGGGGTGATGACTTACCTTAGTGCACAGTTCCGCTAGTGCACAGTACTGTAGGTACCTAGACTAGTCTGCTGTATGTAATCTGAAAGGTAGGAGAAGGTACCGGAGAATCACCAAGTAAGAGTACTTCGAATTAAAGTTGCGCGCCAAGGGAACCAAATCCGCCACAACTGATACTACTATGTAAGTAACGTTAAACCTCGTATCATTTACTCAATTAGTTCTACCTACCTAAGACATTGGAAGGTAAATGCCTACCATACCATAGTAGTACTCTGTAAATCCGAGAAGCCGCGAAAGTTGTACTTGTACAGCTTGTTTCTCGCAGTCTGTAGTTTACCTACATGTACAGTAGTTAGGTCCAGCTACAACTTTGGACGAAACTTCCACTAACCACCACCCTCGTCTTCGGTTCTGCTCCCAATTTCTGGGTATACGAGATAGAGAAGAGTATACTAGACCACATATACTTCTTTGGACTTCCCTTCTTTTTTAACTTTAATAATTATCCACGATCGCGTGCCTTACTTTATCGCTTATTACCTACGTAACATAGGGGCTGCTGTACCTACCACATCGCATACATACGCGCATGATGTATCGTGATGTCGGCCACTTCCCGTTGGAAAGATAGGATCTCTAAGTCCATTGGGTTAAAGGAATGGAAATATGATCGCCTAAACCAGACCGAGGACCCCGATCGACAAGAACACCGCCAACAACAACAACCGCGCCATGATGCTTCCCCCGTAACACCCTGGTCGCGGAGTAAGGTGTTGAGAGTCGGTGCTGCCGTCTTCCTCGTCTTCGTTTCCCTCGTCCTCATATTCCGTCCACCCTCGACTAAAATATCCAACCTCATCTTCACCCCGGAAATTCGTTCTTCTTACTTCTATCTCGTGCTGCCCGCCGCCACCGGCAGTCCAGACTTCTGCAAGACCCTCTTCAGCGCCTCTGTCCTTGGCTATCCGACGGCGCGCATCGTTAACTGGAAGAAGACCTTCAATGATTCCGACCTGCCCCACGGCGGCCATGACCTCGCTAAGGTCCAAGGCATTCATGACTTCCTGAAGCAGCTGGGATCCGGCACGGATAATGACCTGATCCTCATTGCTGACGGCTACGATACTTGGTTTCAACTACGGCCCTCTGTCTTGATCGACCGGTACTATGCCATAAACGATCGAGTTAACAAACGACTCTACAAAGAACTCGGGCCCGAGGCTGGAATTTCTCAACGTGTCATCTTCTCCGCTCAGAAGAGGTGCTCCTCCGACAACCCTGACGACCTCGAATGCTATGCAATTCCTGAATCCGACCTCCCCGATGACGTCTACGGCCCGCACACTGATAAGGATGGGGACGGTTTGGGGACCAACCGCGAGCGCTACCTTAACGCAGGTACTATCATGGGTCACATAGGTGACGTGCGCAAAATCTTCGAGGCCGCTGTTGAGGACGCCAAAGACCACCAGTACAAGACCGATACAGAGGTATTCGCGCGGATATTCGGCAAGCAAGAATACCAGCGTGAACTCATCCGTTCGCGCAACCGAAGCATGTGGCACAAATTGAAGTCCTGGTTCTCGCGCGGCAACCCGCGGGATGATATTACCTCGCCTCATCCTATACGCGAGCGTCCAGCAAGGGACGAGCAACCGCCGCCCGACTACGGCATCGGCCTAGACTACTATGGCGAGATCTCGCAACCTGCCGAGTACGACGAGGGGGACGTGTCGTGGGTCGCGCACAACTCGAGTCAGAAGATTCAGAAGATGGCTCGGAGGGCGGGTATCCCTACCGATGTCCCTGAGGAGGTCCAGCGCTCGACACCGCCCTTCTGGACCCCCGACTACACGGGCTTCGTCCAAGCTCCGGCGGAGCAGGACTGGTCCCAGGTGTCCCTATTCACGAACCTCTGGACCGGCGTCACTCCCGTCGCCGTCCGACAGAGTCCCGCCGAGGGCGACAAGAAGAACCCCGTGGTCTCGCAGACGTGGAACCAGAGCTGGTTCTTCCCGTACCTGCGCCAGATGCTCGTGGCGTACTCCAAGGCGCCGCGCATGCCGCACGCCGTGGTCGAGGGGGTCGACGGCCGCACGGAGGAGTGGTGGGGCCCCAACGACGGGCGCGGCGGCGTCTTCATCGAGACGGGCTCGCTGCCCGGCGAGTGGCAGTTCTGGCACGGCGTGTGCGGCGCCGAGGACGTCGCCAAGGAGGTGCTCGCCGACGGCCTCGGACCCTGGCGGAACCCCCGCTGGATGCTCGACGACAACAAGGACATCGCCGCCGACCAGCTCAAGGACTGGTACAAGCAGCTCTACGCCGTCGAGGACGGCACCGCCGTCTGGGGCGAGAAGCCGCCCGAGCGATGAGGGAGGGGCAGTAGAAGGGTTGACGAGAAACTAGTTTGAAATGAGAAGCAAAAAACAAGCAAGGACTATGAAATGTGAAGATAGGGGATGTTAGATTAAAGCACTCGAGATGAGCGAAGCAGCAAGCTGAGACAAGGGCGCGGGGAAAGGTGTCGAATGAAGTAGTTGAGAAGGAGTCGAGAGGTATTAAGATGCGTGATGACGAGCGTGGACGGGCGAAAGGACGAGGAGGCGCCTCCTAGTGTATAATATACCTACCTACCCGAGTGACTGCCGGCACTAGAGCGAGGCGGCCCGGGGCATTGTATGCATGTACGGCGTTATGACATTGCTGGTGTTATGGCCACGACCTCCTGTCCATTTGCGCTCGTGTATGTAAGTCTGTCTATATACGTGTTTATGTGACGGTCTCCTGCCAACTTCTAGATGAAGCCGTTCATTTTGGTCGCCCTATCTCTAGCCGTCAGAATTTATTATCGTTCCTTTGCGATACTTGTTCAAAATTCTCTACAGTAAAGCCAGGGAGTTCCCTGATGCAGCTGCGTATGGTAGATAATAAGGGGTGAGGGCAAGACCCGCCTTCCGACGCCTGAAGGACGATATAGCTCTCTGCATGTGCGCTTGACACGCAAATGAAGGAGTGAATCCGTCGTCACCGTGAAAAGTTACTTGCGGTCTCGTGGCCGCAAGCATTCATTAGCACACGCTCCCCGACATGAAGGCCATGAGCGTAACTTAGAGTTCCGAGGCGGCAATGCAAAACAGACCACTCTCTACTTTGCTCGGCATGAGGGGACCGAGCACATCATCGCACGTTTAACTCTCTTACACAGGACCCTGGATGCGCTTTCGGAAGCGGGCATCGGTATCGCCGAGGGAAAAGGGGGCGGTTGTCTAATAGGTAACGGACTCGGAACCCAGCACGCCTGCAATTTCCCCGCCTTAAATACCCCTGGGTTCCCAGGATGGATGAAAGTATATATGGCTGCTCCCCTCGCTGCTGGATAACTAGACACGGAGAGCCACAGGCCTTCTTAGGTGGACTCCGAAGTAGCATCTCCAACTGCCGCAGTCCGGAAGCATGGGGGAGGGGGGTTCCTAAGACTCACTCCCGGCAGCGTCCTAGACGCACCGTCTGGATTCTCTCCTTCGGTTAACCTGGCATCTACGTCCGTCTCGTCTGATAACGTTGCGGCCTCAGGCGCACCCTCGCCGGTAGGCGGCGTGGGGCCACGTAGAGGCGGCTCTTGATCAGAAAAGGTTCGTCTAAAACCCGGCGGATAGCTACCTAGTCCCCAGGGAAAAACAGGATGTGATCACGGACTGGGATGGGGTTGAGTACCCACGACGCACCGAGACGTCGTCGTCAGCCGAAAGGAAATCTGCGGCTGACGCTGATATTGAATAGGGGTCGGGAGACATCCACATTCATTCGTTCATTCATTCATTCACGCGCTATTCTCCGCCGGGAACTGTCTGAGAAAACAGCATCGGCCGAGGAAGTTGCGTGGCGAACACTCGCGCGAACGCGTCGTAGCCCGCCCCCGTGGCGATGTGTGATGCTCATACCTAGGGATTTCGGTGCCGCAAACGGATGTACTCAGGTTATCTACCCTAGCGCACGCGGCCAAGACGGGGTTAACCTGTTCAGATTTTAATTTTCGGCGGAGAGAGAGCGAATGGCAAGCGCCCTGTGCTAGGCGGATATGTACGAATTGCATTGTACTCGATATTGCGTACTTGGGCGTCGAAAACAACGCCAAAAGCATGGATAGGCAGGGGCTGTGGCAGTCGGCGGAAATGGGGGTCTTCGGTATACAGCCCCCGATTCTCTTTCCTGCTTAGTTGCCGAGAGCCCCTAGCGTGCGTTCCGACCCTAGTACCCTGATGTCGGGACTTGATGTCGCGGCCTTCCCGTCGATCGCTGTGCCTCACTGAGATAGGCGTCCAGGGGCTTCGTCGAGGGGGACAGCGTCTCGGTCTCGGCGGGTCAGCGCCGGGCGTTGCTCAGCTCAGCCCGCGTTAGAGTTGGCGGGAGCATCAGGAGTGACTCTCCCGCCGGAGAATACACCGTGCCGTGACGGGGCTCCGGGCTGGAGGGTGGGACGAATACTCGTGCTTCCGGGATAGCATTTCCCCTCGACGGGCTCCTAACAACCTGAACTCCCATCTTACCGTCGAAATGCCGGGCGTCTTGAAGTCAAGACCTAGCGGTGCAACGTCCAACAAACCGCCCATAAAGCATGGTGGCGCGCCCTGTTCAGCGGCGCTCTGCTAGCCTATCAAGGTAGTGTGCGCTTCCGTTTCGGAGCGCCCAACTCGTCATCGTCGCAGAAACCAATCGAATTGATTTACCTCGGCCCTTTTTCGGAGAGGCAAGGGGGCCAGGGGTAACGTGCAGCTCAGCTCTCTGCAAATGTGTTATCACATATGCTTGACTGGGCCGCGGCACGGCTTAACTGCTCCGTAGCCATAGCTCTGGGAAAACCTTTTCAAAGTAAGGTATTACATCAACTAAACTCCCGTTATTATTCATAGTTTGCAGGTATTGACTTTGGGGATAGCCGTAGGTATACGTGGATGTCAGACAGCTTCGTTTTTCTTAAAAAGGGGGGTAGAGAATTAAGCAAAGAGTAATTAATGAGATAACTGGGCTATAAATGCCACGCGTATTATATATTAATTATCTCCACCAGGTTCGTTATATCGTTAAGCACACTCCGTTTTAATATAAAATCCGTTCAGCGTTAAAATACTGATTACGTTCGATTAACTTGTTAAAGGTTACGAAACCAGTCGGCTAGCCGGGGGTTATGGAGCGCTCCATATATACGGAAAGGTCACCTTTTAATCAGCTTATATATTCCGTATCTAAGCTACTTAAAAGTATCCGCGCGCCATAGTATACGGAGTTAACGGAATATAATAACATAATTAATATTCTTTATATTTAATTTTAAATTTTTTGATTTGTTTAATTTAAAGTTACTTCTTGATCGAAAATCCTAAAAAGGGCTGAGCCGCAGGCGTAGCCATACCTCAAAAAATGGGCCTGACCTTGATGAGGTAAAATATATTAAGGTGTCACACTTACTAGGGAGCAGCTGCGCAGCTTTTGGGGATATATTGATAATTGTCTGATCTCTCGAAAGCTAGGAAACGGTGATCCCACTAGTTGTGGTGATCCACCGATATAGGGCTTCCGGAAAGGATCAACGTTGTTCCGAATGACCCCTAAGCTCCAATGGGCTCTATAGGGTGCCCTTTTCTGTGACATTAAGCCCTTAAAGTTATTTCTTAACCGAAAGTCCTAGCCACGGTTACGCCGTCGGCGCAACCACAACCTCAAAAATGGGGCCTGATCTCGATGAGGCACGCCATTCCTTACTTGATATGTTATAGCACATCTGGCTAGCTGACAACACCGTCGTCTTGTCCCCACCGTCCGTTGGGCAACGGCTGTTGCGTTTCCCAAAAGTTGCCCTCACCAACCCCAGTCGCTTACCTAACCCATCATCGCTTTTGCTCAGGCGTTTCTTAGGGAGTGTTTAGGCATTACTCTAAACGCCTTAGGGAGGTAATTAAAATTAGTTTAGATAACGAGACGATTTTATATAAACTAATAAAATTCTGAAAACGCAAAATATTAACTTTTTACAAGGGTTATAATAAAGAAGCTATTTTCGACTATTTAAGATATGAAAAAAAGGCCTTTAATAACTTGCTAAGATCTGTTTAAAAATATTATAAAATTTAATTTCGGGCTGTTTTCGATATGTATTATCGTTAAGTTCGATTTTTTATATATTTGTTAATTATGTAATAATTATAAGTTTTTTTTCCCTTAGTAATTATTTTTTATTTAAATTAGTTAAATCGCGTATTATTATTATTATTATTTTAATTAATTAATATATGTACATTTAAAATTTTTTTTAAATTTTAAATTTATTATTCGAGTTAATTTATTTAAATAAGCAATTACATCCAAGATAAGTAAAAGAGCATAATAAAAAAATAAAAGGAAATATGCCCAAAAACGACTTTAAAATAGCGATATAAATATCAACGATAACCGGGTTTTACGTAACGTTTTAGATTATAAAAAAATGATATAACACCTAAAAAAAAAATATAATTCGAGTAAAAAAATTTTTTTTAACTTCCGAAAGCGTTAATATATTTTTAAGCTATTAAAAAATTTACCGTAAAATTGTTTTATATAAATTAAAAGTATTAAAACATTTTGTTAAGCTTATTTATATATTTAGTATTAACGTATTTAATTCTAGCGGAAAAATTATTATTTAAATTATTTGCAATTATTAACAGTATTTTATATCTAGTTAAGAAGAAAAATTTACAATTCTTAATTTTGAAAAACTTTACAGATTTCGTTATTAATATAAGCTTTTAATAATATTATAGTCTTATAATTTACAAAATGAATTATAAAATAATATAATAAAAATTCAATACAAGAGTAAGGCTTTACGGGACTGAGATACACAATCTATCCTAAATCGTGAAAACTACCGATTAGTCATCGTGTTCCATGATACTGGGTATAGTATTTATCGTGCGAATTACATCGCGTAATAATTTTCTGTGTATTTGGCTCAGTCTGAAAAATATGGCTTGAACCTAGCAGTACCTTGTAAAAGTTTATTATAAAAGAATCGGTTTATTTACGAGTAAACGATTAAAAACTTATTTTACCTTTAAAGATTATATATATTTAAAATAATAATTTTAATAAAGTATTTAATACAAATATATTTCTACAACGTATTGGGTATTTATTAACGGTAAATTAAAAGGTTGTATTTTTACGTCCGCGTAATTAAATAAAATTAATAAAAATTAATTAACAGAAATCGGATAAAGACTTAGGATATGGAAGTAATATTATAATTTATGCAATTTAAGGATTATAATTAATAACTCTAAAATACAGAAATATTAATTGTTTAAGAAAAGAATAAGCCGAAATTATGATATAAATTAAAATAAAAGTTTGCGAAAGAAATATATAGTAAAAAGCTATAAAACTAATCTTTAATATATATTTTAAAAGGTATTATTTTATTATTAACGAATTTACTTAATATCTTATATCTTATATCTTATATCTTATATTAATTTTAATCTGGTTAATTTCTTATTATTAATTTAAAATTTTTCATATTTGCGAGTTTTTTATTACAGAAATGTTTAAAAAATGCCGTGTTAATAAATAGGTTTTAGCTGTTATATTATTATTAAATTAAAAGTATTAAGTCTTCGAATATATTAATTATGTTTATAATGTGCATTTTTAAATTTTTTTTTAAATAAATAAGCTAATGGAAAGAATTTAAATAAATTTTAGTTTTAAGAATTAATCTAAAAGGACTATTATTTAAAACAAGTATAAATTTACCAATAATAATAAACAGTATATATCATAAGGCTTTAATTCAAATTCTAAGTCAAATTCTTGTTTGTTTTTATACTCCTAGTTACTTATTCTAAGTTTAAATAATAACAATTTAAAAGAAAAATTAATAAAATTTGCCATATATATAAATGAAGTAATTTTCGCAAATAATTATTTGGGTTTTATAAATTTTATAAATAATTTAAGAAGGTTTTTAACCATTTTTTTTTCGCAATAATTAAGTCGAAAATTTCAGTTTTAAAATCGTTTAAAGAATCTTATATTCTTTAGGCTTTTGCTGGCGAAAATAAAAAATAAATTAAAACGAAAGCAAAATTATATCGTTATATAAAAAAAATTAAAAACTCTTTTAAGATAAGTATTGCGGAAATATAAATTATTATTTATAAGCTAAAATTAAGGCGGCATGAATTTTACGAACAGAAACGTATATTTTAAAAAAAAAAAAAAAAACGTATTAAACTTTGTATTATTTAAAAGCGGATGTATTTATTAAAATATAAGGGGATTTTCTATGTTAATTAAAACCGTTCGTAATTTAATCGCTTTCGTTATATAATGTTAAAACGCGAGCAATCTTTACGAACTTTATTATATATTATTTTATTACGAAGTTATACTGGTATATCGTATATTAAAGGTTTTATTATTTTTTTAAAAACTTTTAACCACATTATTTATTAATTGTTTTTTTAGTTAATTAAGTGCATTTATTTAGTATTTAACTATAATATAAAGATTAAAAATAAAGTTAAATTAATAAATCGAATTATATATTTATTACTAATAATTTATCATTTTCGGATACAAAATTTTAATAGCAAATTAAAAATATATTTTTAAACATTTTATAAATTATTTAAAAGGGAATAATAAATTTATTAACTTTTGTTTTATACATAATTACGTAATAATATATTAAGCGGAATAGAAAAGTTACTTCTATAATTATATTAATAAACATAGATTACCGTTTTATTATAATTTCGTTAAAATTTACCGGACCGTTATTTAACTCGAAACATTTATAAAATATGTATATAACGACAGAGTTTTTATTAATTAGTAATTATACGGCTTTAAAAAGTAAGTAAATTAAAGAAATTATATAAAGGAATATCTTTAAATATTTATATAACATTTTAAAAAATTAAATTTATTTCTATATTTTAACATGGATTATTTAATAACGTACGATTTAGAATAAGATTTGTAATATTATTTATAAAATACTTATAATTATTTTTTGTAAAGTTTTAAAATTAAAACCGCGAATGAAAAAGGTATTTTTATATAGCCAGAAAATGCTAGTGTTGTAAAATAATGGTATCGTATTAAAGTCGAAATAAATAATTTTAATATAATATTAACCAAAAGTTCGAATTTAAAAAACGAACTTAACTTTTTTTTATAATTTCTTTAAGTTTAATTTTATTAATCCGGAAATGGAATAAAATTTATTTTGCGTTAATACGTTATTATCGCTATATTTTAATATCGATATTGTTTTATATAATAAATATTTATTAATTATATTAGTTTTACTGCTTTTTAACGCTATTAATTTTAAAAAATTTAATAATAACGAGTTTACGTTATATTTATCCTGTTATTTTCCGATATTTTTATATTCTAATTTTAATGTTAGACACTTTACTAGCAATAAATCGTATTATATTAATATTATCTTATTGGTTTATAATAAATCCGATATTCCTTAAGTTAGTTTCAGGGAAATATGAATCGGAAATCTTTTTAGTTTTTAAGTAAAGTTTTCCAAGATATTCAATTTTACGGTTATAACGTATATAGTTATGGCACATATGATTAAAGTTAATCTTAAAAAAAAAGAAATGGCTGAAAGTATACCAATTTCGAAATAGTTTATTATAGTAAAAATAAATAAATCTTAATAATTAAGAAGTGATGAGTAGGTTTATTATAATCGACAAAGAGGAAAATATATGGAAAGCTGAAACGTTGTTTGCAAAATAGTAATAATAAAAGTTATATAGTTTATAAAATAAAAGGGACTTTTTAACACAGGTAATATAAAATCTTTTTAATTAATATAAGCGCCGTATTTATTAATAAATTTGTTAAAGTTTACTGGGATTGTAAAGGAAATTATTTAGGTGTAAAATTATTTAATAAGCGGAAACGCTACGAGAAAGTCGAATATTATATAAGATAAAAAAGTTATAAAGATAAAGTTTTTTTTTTAAAAAAAGGGAATTAATTATAAGCCGGAAACGCATTAAAAAGTTTAAAGCGAATAAGATAGAAATAAAATAATATTCGAAATAAACGAAAAGTTATTACATATAATTCGAGAAATATTACTTTATTTTATAATTAACGTTAAGATTTTATTATTATATTTGTAAGTAAAATTTTTTTATAATTAAACCCTATTTTATTTTGATATAATAATCTTTACTTTTTAATTAATAACGTTTTTATACAATTTAAAAAAGGCTAAAAGTAAATATTTATTAAAACGTTATTTTTTGGCCGTCTTTAATTTTTTACAAGTTAACTTAATATTATTTCTGATACGTTCATTAGAGTTTTACGTATTAAAATTATTTATACGTTAAAATATATTTGATTATTTAAAACGAAAACTGGTTTTTTTAAAGCGGATTATTAAATTTTAAAAATTAAACATATTACAGCATTATATTTTTATTATAATAATTATTTTTATTAATAAGTTAAAGTTAAGAAAATAATAATTTTTTAATATTAAAAGCGTTAAGTTAATTAGCGTAAAATAAGTTTTAAATATTAAGAAGATTTTTTTGGAACATTATTTATTTTTAAACGTTAATTTTGCTCGGCGTTTTAAACCGGTAATAAAGTTTCGTATTCTTTATATATATAATAATATTAAACGTTTTAATAATTAAAAGAATAAATTAAATAAAACATTAACAAATACTGATAAAATCTTTTTATTTAATGCTTATAATACTTATATCAAACGAATAATAATTATATTAAAATTATATTACCGTTTAAATTTAAAGCATTTTAATATTATAAGAATAATACCTGTAAATTTATTAAGATAAATTTAATACTATTTATTAGATCGGCTTTTGAATTTAGTAATTTGTATTATGTATTTCCGTAATTTATTAATATGAACAGAATTTAAAAAACTTTATATTTTTATATTTTATACCTTTCTCCCTTGAAAAGACGTAACCGTATAAATAATTAGATAAAATAATAAATTACTACCTTAATTCCTATATTTTACTAAAACCCATCCCTTTCGCAAACTACCTAGCCCCGAACTAGCTTTTATCTACGTCGATTTTTATCGGAATTTTAAAAGTTTTTCGTAATCCGGAACAACCGGGTAAACTATCGTTCGTAATTTTTTAGTTTATATTATTCTACAATCTAAATTTCGAAATTTTTAAACCCGTTATTATTATTTCTTTTTAATTTTTCTAATAATATTTTCATAATATCCATATTTTTCGGAATAAGTATTATTAAAAATCTATTACCGTTATTTTCGTAAATTAAATCGTATCCGAAAATTAAAAATTAAATTCGGTTTTTTTAGGCAAAACTTTTTAAATCGACGGTATTATCGATAATTTTAGCCCATCCGGTAACTTTATAAAAGCTTTATATCGTAAATAAAATAGTTTTTTGATAACTTTTTTCGTTACGGATTACCGGTATAATATAATTGGAATAATGCGGCATACTTAATTATCTTAATAAAGTTATAAAAATAATCAAAACTAGCAAAAGTTCGCATAACCTTTTATGCGTACTTAAGGTTTATTCTTAAGGTTTATTTTTAAGGTTTATCCTTAAGGTTTACTGCAGCCAACTGGTATAAGGTTTATCAAAATCGAAGCTTATCGGCAACCACGTATCAATCTGCTTCAGAATAAGGTTCTGCTTCAGAATAAGGTTCTGCTTCAGAATAAGGTTCTGCTTCAGAATAAGGTTTTATAAAACTAAGGTATACAATCTATCTTAACCGTAAAAACTATTAATTAATTATCGTATTCGAAAATACTGGGTATAATATCTATCGTATAAATTATATGTATAATAATTTTCTGCATATTTAGCTTAGCCTGGAAAATAAGGCTTGAACTTAGATCAACCTTATATATTTTACACCTTTTATATGTTTAATTTTAATTTAAATAAGTTTATTATTTTTTAATTTCATTAAGTATTATAGTAAAAATAACTTTATATTTCGTCTCGAAAATCGTTTGATAAAAATTTAATAAATCCTTTTTTATAATAAATTGCGTTAAAAATTTAAATTTATAACGAATTTTTTTTTAAATGTACGTAATTTGTTAAGTGTAATTACCAGTTATCGGTATTTTCGTTTAAAGGCGGCATTATATTTTCAGGTTTTTTTTTTCCGACGGTTTAGCTTTTAATGTGAATTTGGTTAGTATAAATTTGAATTAATCTAATTTGGGCCTTAGTACGGATTTGGACTAATTTCGTAGTAAGCGCTATGATTAGTACAGGAATGAACTAGTACGGCTTAAAGTTAGAACCAGTACAAAATTTAAACCAGGGCGGGGATTTAAACCAGTACGGGTTTGAACTAGTACAGAATTTGAATTAGTACAGGTTTAAATCCCCGGACCCGTACAGCTCCGTTACCAGTACGGCTTGTGGACCTGTACCAGTACAGATTTGAACAAGTAAAGCCCCGGACCAGGCAACTCCGATACCAGTACGGCTTGGGTCCTGCACTAATACAGACTTAAACAGGAGACCGGTCCCTGCAGGGCCCGCCAATGCCTTTCGGAACGAGTCTTGTGGCTCTGTGGTACATGAATTGTTTCATTTCCGCCGTGGCTTAGAAGAAGCTCAGAGCGTTAGGTGGCCTGGGCGTTCGAAGAGGGGCGGAAGGAAAAACCTTCGGAACTTTGGGCACTTAGCGTGATCGTATCAACACAATTCCGTACTTCCACCTTGATTCTTTAGACTAGATCATCAGCATCCATGACCTTATCGTAACGGGATTGCATCCCTAGGGCACGTATTCTAAGAAACCAAGATGTATCTCCTGCACTGCCGCTGGGATGACTTTCACAATTCTCTCTCTATCTCGCTTGAGACATGCATGGGACATATCCCAAAGTATGCCATCCTTTCCCATAGATGGGCCAAAAACCCTGACGACGAGGTCACCTTTGAAGACATGACTCTCCGCCCTGGTACCGTGAAGAATAAGAGTGGCTATAAAAAAATTACGGGTTGCTGTTCCCAAGCTTTGCGGGACGGTCTTGACTGGGTCTGGATCGACACTTGTTGCATCGATAAGCGGAGCAGCGCAGAGCTGTCAGAGGCGATAAATTCGATGTACAGTTGGTATGAGAAGTCTGAGAGGTGTTATGCGTACTTGGAGGATGTTTGCAGCTTGGACGGTGCTAAACCTCTCAGAGAGAGCAGCTGGTTCAAGAGGGGGTGGACGTTGCAGGAGCTCATTGCTCCAACGGAGGTGGAATTCTTTTCGGAGAACTGGGATAGAATCGGCAACAAGTCAAGTTTGGCCCCTGCCCTCGCAGACATTACAACGGTGGCTGCCTCTGCCCTCATCAATGGAATCCACGCATACAGGGCCAGCGTTGCGGAAAGGATGTCTTGGGCAGCAGGTAGGGAAACGACGAGGGAGGAAGACCGGGCATACTCGCTAATGGGAATTTTCGGAGTCAACATGCCTACCCTCTATGGTGAGGGACACCGCGCTTTCACAAGGCTCCAGCAGGAAATTATGCGGATAACTGACGACTACAGTCTATTTGTATGGCAGAGGAGAAGCCTGACAGCGGGGTTATTGGCAGAGTCGCCTGATGAGTTCGCTCACTCCTCTATCTGGCATCCCGTGGAGTACCAAACATTTATCGAGAGGTTTGCAATTTCAAACGCGAAACCGGACTTCGCGATAACAAACTTTGGACTACATATTCAACTGCCCCTAGCGCCAATACCAAACTTCGATGGATACTACATTGCATTCCTGGCATGCACAACTTCCGATCAAGGTTGGTGTCCTGGAAATGAGTGGGCTTCGATATTCTTACGTCGTTCACCCAGAGGCTTCCGTAGGAAGTTCATTAGAACAAGTTTCCAGGGCCATATGATTGGGATCGGGAGTCTTCCACATCAGGATTACGATACTGAACCCATCTGGGTGTCTCTGAATGACGATATCTCACCCCTCTTGTGGAAGCCTTCTACGGAACAGGTTTCCCCCTACCTGCAAATCCCGATTTCAAGGTCCGAGCGCGAAGACACGATTACTATTATTATGGAAAGACGCCACCGGCATATTAATGTTCACAGTGCATGTCCAGATGCGTTATTCTCGAATAGCAATGAGATCTCGCTGAGAATACCTTGGTCCAGCCGCAATTCACTTGCGGTCATCATCATTCAAAATGAAAGGAGAAAGGATCGTATGATAATCGCGTTCTTCGGACACCAGGATTCACTTTATGTTGGGTTCAGTACTGTGGACGAGATTGATGAAGCCAACACTATATACGGGAACTTTCTGACGTCAGACCCTACGTTTAGCGTAGGCGCAATGAGGATTCCTTTCAATACCGCCGGCGAAACGTCAAGCGCTATAGGCGGCTATTTTCTATCGCTGGAGTGTGTCGGAGCTTTGACGTATTGCTTTACCGTTGGGCCAGGTCTACATGACAGGGGAGTGCATAACCAGTTTGCTGGTGAAGGGGCAGTACAATGGATCGGTCCGGTGACCTTATCGAATAGCCCCGGATGTGTTAGGGTGAATTATGGGGGTGTGGTGGCGCTGGGCTGAGGCTCGTAGTTGTGGCTGAGGTGGCTTTCAATCGTGGCGCGTATTTGGGGCGCAGACGACGCGGTTCGTTTAGTGGGCTAGGCGTTGGGAAAGAAGGCGCGGAAGGAGGAACCTTTCGTTCCGAAAGGCATATATAATTTTGATTTCGCTTGTGGCGTTTCGACCTCGGTTGAGGCTTGAAAGTGTGGCCTCTTCGAGGCGCGTATACAGAGTGTGTTGTCGGAGATGAGTAAAAGGCGTTAAGCTCGGTAAGATTTTTTTATATCTGTAATTTTTTAACATCCGTTTTATAGCTAACGATATTATATTAATTACTTATAATAATTTTTTTACGTTTTCGGCGTTAAACTTAAAATTTTCTTTACTAACGGGAAATTAACGCCACTGCCGAAATTTAAAAATTTATTTCGAAAAATAATAACAATACCGGGAATTTAAGGTTAAAAAGTTTTTACGTTTTAATATTATTAAATTAATATTAATTAATATTATTATTTAAAATTTTACGATATAAGAAATATAATTAAGTTATTAATCCTGTTAATATAACTTTTAATTTTTTTTATTTTATTATCTTAAAATTAAGATAGTTAAATTTAAATAATTATATAAAATATATTTATAAAATCGTTTAATAATTTTTAAAGGGAAATAAAAAAACTAAATTATATATTACCGTTGTATAAATTAACGTAATAATTTTATAAATATTATTATATAAAAATCGTACTTGCGAATTAATAATATATATTTATATATTTTCGGGAATTATATAATATGTACGATTTTATATTTCGGGTTAGTATGTTACATATTACCCCAAATCGTATACTGGTATCTGTTGGGATAATATATTATGTGAAATAATATATTATATAGTATCTTAATGTATATATTACTATATTATAAGATAATACGTTTTATATTATTTTAACTTCAAGCTAATATATTTTAAGATAGTACGTTATATATTATATTAAACTTAAAACTGGTATGTTATATATTATCCTAAAATTAAAGATAATATATTATATACTGATCTCGAAAAAAATGTTTAAAAGTAAGTTTTAATACGTTGTAAAAATACGTTATTATATAAATTAATATATAACGACGCGGATAATAATAAACATAAGGATTTATCTTTACCCTTTTTACTTTTTATGTTATATTTTATATTTAAATATAATAAACTGTATTAATTACCGTAGATATATTAATAATAATATTAAGGGAAATAATTTCACGGTATATAATATAATATGAAAGTTGTTTATAATAATTTAACTAAACGAAAAAGATTAAAAGGCGAAAAAATTATAAAAGATTTTAATTATTTATTAAGCTTTTCGTTTATAATACTAAAATCGAAGCTTTATATACGATTAAAGCAATAATAAGGAATAATCTATATTGTTAGCAGTCACACTAATTAAATGCAGGGCACTAGCATAAACTTTATATTAATGTTCTTTTAAATTGGAAACGTCTGGGGCAAGCTCCCCTTATATATACAAATCCATGCTCAAAAAACATTTTTATAATAAAGAGTGTCCCAGGTTGCATCCTGTAACCTAGCCCACCAACCGTAAGTACCTTTGTGAGAACACAGCCCGATGGGTTTACGGCTAGTAGCCAACCAGCCACCGACCCACCTGTTAGTACAAATAGTTATCTAGCGGCATTAAGAAACGCCAGATGGAAATAACCTAATATATTTACTTTTTGGAATTTATTTTACGACTAATTAATAACTACCTTATTTAACTTATAAATATTCCTTATTTTATAAATTTTTTATCTTTATTATAAAAAATAATACGAAAGTTATTAAAAATCAAATACGTAAAATATAAAACGAACCTAATTTATTTATAAGAAAAAATATAAATTTAAATCCGATTAATAAACGATCGGTTACAATATAAATGTATACAAAAAAGTTTATTATAAAGCCCTAATAAAGGGAAAATTATATCCTTTAAAAGTACGAATTATTTAACGTACGTAACCGGAACGTATTCCGATAATTATTAATCAAACGGTCGGATAATAAACGTAATACGGCAATAACGCCTTAGGGCTTAAAATAAGGAAAATTTAAACTTTTTAATAACGAATAGATTTTAGAAATTATTTACCAGTAAAATAAGTAATATACGGAACTTTTCCGATAAATAACCGAATAATAAACGATTATATAAATTAAAAAGGTAAAATTTTATAAATTATTTATTACGACGATATAAAAACTTAAAAATAATAAATAAGTACCGTATTATAATTATTCGAAACTTAATAAAAGTACGTTAATTAAAATTTTTTTGGAAATAAAGGCCGTAACCGAAATATATTCCAAACGGTTAAGACGAAATATAATTATTTATATTTAATAAGCTATAAGCTATATAAACGTTCTTATTATAAATATTTAATAATCGTACCGTATTATACTTAATTATTTTAATTATAAAAAATTTAAAAATAAAAGATTTATAAACCTTTATTAAAAAAGATTATTCGAATTTTATATTTTTTAATCGAAAATATCGAAAATAATTTATAAATTTACGATAACAGGCCGATTAATTACCGCTAGATTTTTACGTTAAATAAAAACTTTTAATTTATAAAATAAAATTTACGGATATTTTAAATCCGGAAATATTCGGGATAATAAATATTTTATATTTAATTATTTTTATAAATTATTATTAAAGTTACGAAATATCCTATTACGTAAAAATATTAAATTAAACCAAACTAATAATATAATAAATAAAATAAAACGTTATTAAAACGTTTATTTTTTTTTAAAAAAACCCCGATCGTTTTTTACTAAAAGTATTAATAAAAATAAACGATCTTATTTTAACGTTTTTTAAAAAAGGTCTCTTAAAAATAAGGACCGATTAAAACTATTACGGAAAAATAATAAAAAATAAAATTATTTTTACGTTCGGATTTCGGATAATTGTCGATTTAACTTTAACCGGAACAAATCCGTACGGTTTAATATTTTTAACCCTTATAAAGATCCTTTAAGGTACTTTAATTATAAAAAGCCAAATTATAAAACCGTTAATTATAAATCTTATAAAAATATAAAATTCCTATTAACTCGATAATACGGAAAGAAATTTCCAAAAGCCGTATAAAACGTTATGGTATATAACGATAAATCGAACCTTTTTTTAAACGTAACTTTAAAAACAAAACCGAAATAAATATATACGTTTAATCCATTTCGGCAGAAAATTGTAAAACGGTCGGAATAAAATTGCTTTTTAAAAAAAAGAATATTTATTAAAAAAAATACCGGAAATATAATAATATAAGTAAATATAAATACCGGGATAAAAGTTAATATAATAAGCAAAAGGTTAATAAAAAAAATTTTAACCTTCGATTAGTTACCGTAAATATTCCAAACCTTATTAGCGTTAATAATGCGTATATTAAATATTACGGGGCTTACGAAATTTATATAAACATAACGGATAATAACAGAATCGAATAAAAATTTAAATAAATTTATTTTATAATACGGCATAACCGGAAAGCGTTTAATTTATTATTATTCCGTTTGAAATAAGTAAATTAAAAATCGTATTAAAAATAATTATATATAAATAATTATACGGATTGTTATAAAAAGTTAATAAATAAAAATTTATAAATTTAACGTTTTTTAAAAAATAAATTTATATCGTTAACTTAATAAAATTAAAATTAATTAACGAATTAAATATTTTTAAATTCGGAAAATAATTATATTAATAAATAATAAAATTTTTAACTTATTTAATCTCCCTCGAAAAGACGTAACCGTGTAAACAATTGGATAAAATGATAGATTGCTACCTTAATTCCTGTGCTTCACTAAAACCCTCAGAGTGAGGTTCTATGGGACTGAGGTATACAATCTATCTTAACCGTAAAAACCATTAATCAGTCATCGTATTCGAAGATACTGGATATAGTATCTATCGTGTGGATTATATATATAATGATTTTCTGTATATTTGGCTCAGCCTGGAAAATAAGGCTTGAACCTAGATTAACCTTGTAACTTATTTAAAATTCTTTTAATAAATATATTTAAAACAATTTACGAAAAAGATTTTTTATTTATTAAGAGCAAAATACCCGATAAATTTGATCCTAAGAAAAACGTCCTTATTTAAATTTATTTATCTCGTATCGGAAATATAACGGAAAACGTTAAAAATTATATACGAAAAAACTTAAAAGTAAGAAAAATTCGTTATTTAAAAGCGGATATAAAGGTATCCATATTATTCGTACTTAAAAAAAATTTTTCCGATTATACGTCGATTATAAAAAGTAAAATAAAATTATAAACCGTTTAAAGTTTATTAAGATATTTTCGAAAATTAACTTTAAAGATATTTATTATCGTATCCGGATCCGGAAGGGCGATAAATGAAAAACCGCTTTCCGAATACGTTACGGTTAATTTAAATATACGATTATACCGTTTAATCTTATTAATATATTAATTATATTTTAAAGTTATATAAATTAAATATTAACTGAATTAATAAATTATATATATACAGTATATTTAAACGATATCGTTATTTATTCAGATAATAATAAAAATATGCAAAATATTTCCGATTAATTACGAACGGTTATTATAATATTAACTATTTATGGAAATATTTAAATACGAATTCTTTTTAAAAAAATTAATTTTATAAAATTCGTAATTAATACTAACGGCTTGGAAATGGACCGCCGATGGGTTAATTTTATTAAAATAAAAATAAAAATAAAATTAATCCTGAATATTTAAAAATTTTTAAAATTTGCAAATTTTTATCGAAAATTTATCACTTATTATTTACGTATTATTAAATTTATTACGAAATTATTAAAAGGAACGTAAGTTAAAAGTAAAGAAATAAAAGTTTATTAATTTAAAAATATTTTAAAAATATTCCGAACCTTAAAAAACGCCTTTTAATTAATATATATATTCCGATATTAGGATAAGTTTAAAAATTTTAAAATTGAAATAAATATATTAATAAAAGTTATATTTAAAATATTTTTATAAAAATACGGAAAGTATTAATACTTAATTATATATTAATTACGGAAACTTAATTTAATTAAAAAACGATAGGTTATAAATTAATAAAAGTTATTAGAAATTATAAAAAGCTTAAAATAATAACGTTAATATTTTAAAAATACGCAAAACGTTTTTTTAATACTTACCGATTTTATAACGTTAAAGGATATTATAAAAGTATTAATACGTAACTTTAAAAAATGATTAATTCGATGAATTTATTATCTTACGTAATTCGATTTTAAAATTTAATATTAACCGGATTCCGTTAATTTATTAAATAAGTTGTTTAAGAGTTTAAATTATATATTTAAAAAAATCGAATATAAGGATATAATTTTTATGTTATTTAAAAGGTTTAAATTTATAAATAAAATGCCAGAAAACGTTAAAAAAACGGTTATAAATATATAACGTAATTCGGAAAATTATAAAGAAGCGAAATATTTTATAAAAACGGTTTAAGATTTATTTACTGTAAAAATTTTAAATAAATTCCGAATAATTGAAACGTAAATAATTATTATCCGCGGAAGAAAAAAAAACGGAAAACCTTCGTTATACGATTATAAAAAAATTTCGAAAAAAAGCGAAAGATATGGAATTATATATTTACCGGATATATTATTTACGTATAATAATATAAATATAAATTATAACATTAATATAAGTAATGGCCAGATAATAACCGTAAACTATAATCATATTACTGTCGGATTCCGAAAAATTAAAAAGAAAACGAAATTAATGTTAAGGTTATTAGTTATAATTCATACGTTTTACGTTTTTTAATAAAGGAATTAATTAAGAACGAAATAATATTATAACCGAATTTTCTTTAATAATTTTATAATAAAATTCGAAAGTTATAAATTAAGGATTTAAATATTATAAAATTAATACGGATAACCGGACGTTAAGCCGGAATAAAAAAAGGATATTTTTTAAATTTAAATAAAACTTTATATTATCGGAATAAATTTATAATTTTACCGTAAGACGTTTTATAGAAATAATTAATTAATTAATATTATAATAATCTAAAAGCGGAATATATAAGGTATATCCGTATATAAAAACTAATAATTAAAAAGTTTTATTACGAAAATATAATAAATAAGATTTGAAAATATATTAAGTAATATTTAAATTATTAAAAAATAATAAAGTTACGTTATAAGTTATATAAATAATTATAATCTGTATTATTATTTAAATAACCTTTTTAAAAAATTACGTTAAATTTTATTACAAAATTTTTAAAACATTTAAGCTTAAACGGACTGGAATATAATACGATTTTAATAATTATTAATCGTTTTACGAAAATAAAATTTTTTATGATTAAAACGTTAACCGTAACCGAATTAATCCGATAATTTTATAATAAAATAAATAAAATTCGACATACCGGCCGGAATCGTTAATAATAAAAATAAATTATTAATAAATTAATTTTAAGTAAAATTTTATAAGGAACGAAAAATAAAGCGGCAAATATTAATCGTATATTATCCGTAAACAGATAAATAAACGGAATATATTTATTAAGTATTAAAATATTATTTTGGTAATTATATAAACGAATATTAAAACAATTAAATAAAATTATTACAAAATTCAAAATGTACGTATAATAACGTCCGGAACGTATTTATCGGACGGTTTCCGTTTAAAATTTTATATAAGTATTATCTGAAAATAATTAAATATTTTTTTGTAATAATTTATAAAATAAAGATAAAAAATTACGCCCGTTTATCGAAAAATATACGAATATTAAGAAAAAGTAATAATAATTTAAAAAAATATTATAATTAACGTTATATATTTATGAAATTTTAACCGGAATAATATATAAAATTATTAACGAAAAACTTTAAATTTAACAATAAAAAATTCGTATTTATTTATATCCGAATAATAATTAAAAAATAAATAAGTTTTTAAACGTGTAAAATAATTTTACCTATTAAATATTAACGGATATATAATATATTTTTAATATCGTTATTAAAACCGTAATATAACCGGAATTCGAACGACGTTTAAATAACGTTACCGGATTTAATAAACGAAAAAAAAGAGATATTATCCGTTATCGGAATAATCGAAAATACCGTAAATATTTTATTAAATAAAAAGAATTAATCTGTTAAATATAATACGTAAAAATTTTAAATGCTTTTTATATATATGTTAAAAATATTATAATGTTACGAAATTTTTTTTAAATACGTATATAAAAAATAAACCGATCCGGAATATATAAAGTTATAATAAATTAACCGGAAAACGGTTATAAAATAATTATAAAAACGTAAAAAATATTTTAAAATGATATTAAAATATTAAATTTAAAATTAATTATATAATTATTTTTAAACTTTCGGTAAATAATTACTTATTATATATCGGTCGAAAACGGATTAATTAAATACTATTAAATATATATATTAAATTAAAATTTAAATAAAAATAAAAATATACAAAATTAAATCATAAATTTTTAGTAAATAAATCGGAAAACGAACGTAATTTAATAAATAACGTAAAAATAAATAAGGTTTTATTTTAAAAATTTAAGTTTTATTATTAATTATTAAACTTTACATTAATTAATTTTTTGTATTAAACGTATTATAAAAATTAATATAAAACGATCGGAAAATAATTGGAAAATATATAATAAAAACGTACGGATATATTTATTACTTTTATAAAAAAAAATTTAAAAAAAATTCGGAAAGATTTTTTTATTCTTAAAAACCCGGGTTTAAATAATTAATAAGCAAGATTAAGGTCCCTTAATTAAAATCTTTGGCCGGACCTTTCTTATTTTGCTTATTTTATCGCTATAAAATATATATAACGTTTTTTTATTATTAATACTATATATTTAATTTTAAAATTTTTTTGGTTAAAAAATTAAAATTTTTAAAAAATTATTATTTAATTAAAAATATGTTTTATAATTAATAATATTTTTTTAAAGATCCGTAAATTAAAAAAAAATACCGTTATATTATTACTTTATTTTTATTAATTTTTTTTCCGTATCCGTTTATTCGTAGTTATTACGATATAATTCGAAACGAATTTTTTAATCCTTTATTCGTAAATTTCGTTTACGATTCGAAATAAAATTATTTACCGGTTTTTTATAAATTAATATTATTTAAATTTTTTTTTCCGAAAATTTATAACCGAATTTTATTTTATTTACGGTATTTTTTGTTTAAAAATAACTTTATTAATTTTAATCCGTTATTATAATTTAAATATATCCGAATTTTTATTTTAAATTTTAATATATTTATATTATTAAACGAATTTATTAATATTTTTTTTAATTACGAAAAATATAAAAATTTTTATTATAATTAAATTTTTTTTATAAATATAATATTATTTTTTAAATTTAAAAAATAAATTAAAATATTATAAAAAGATTTAATATTTTTATTAATATTTTAAAAAATTAAACGTAATTATATTTATTTAACGAAAATATTTTATATAAAACCGTTAAATTTTAAAATATTAAATATATTTTTTATACCGAAATTTAAATTATAAATACGTTAATAATAAAATCGTTTATTTTACGTATAAATATATATTTCCGATTATTAAATATTAAAATATTATATTAAATTTTTTCGGAACGATTATTAATTTTTAAAGTTTTTAACGAATTACGAAATAATTTTTTACGAATAAATATTTTTATATAAATTTTAATTTATAAATTTTTTTTCCGTATTTTTTTAAATAATTTATTTAATTTACCGGACGTTTTAAAAATAATACGTTTTAATAAAATTATTTAATAAATTAAATTAAATTATTTTTTTAACGGTTTATTTTAATTATATTTATATATTTTAAATTTTTCCTTTATATAATTAAATATATTAATATATCGAAAATAAAAATTTTTAAAATATTATAAATTATTTTATAAATAATTTAAATTTTTTTTTAATTATTAATAAAATTTATATTATTTTTTTAAATTACGAATAATTTTTTTTATAAATAACGTTTTTAAATATAACGTCCGATTATTTTTTTAAAACTTTTTTTTTAATTTTTATAAAAAAAATAATTATAATTAAATTTATTTTATTATTTTTTTTTTAAAAATTTTAACGTTTAAATATTATAAATAATAATATAATAAAACATATAATTAAAATAATAATTATTATTTCGTTAATTTTTATTATTAAAATTTTTAATAAAATTATTAAAAATTTAATTAAAAATTAAAATTATAAAAAATTAATATACGGTTAAAAATTTATTAATATAAATTATTTTTAATTTAATTTTAACGTTTTTTACGGTATAAAAAATTTAATTATTATTAAAATAAATATTTATTAATATAATATATATTTATTCGAAAAAACCGTTCGAAAAATAATTAAAAATAATACTAAAAAAAAATTATTATAAAATTTTTTTATAATTTTTAAAAAATTAAACTTAATTTTAATATATATCGTAAATTAATAGTTTTATTAAATAAATTATATATTAAAATTTAAATTTAATTTTAATAATATTTTTAAATATTTTATAAATATTTAAAATTAATATATAAAAAAATATTTATTAAAATATTTTATTTTAAATTTAATTTATAAATATTATTTATATATATAAAATTATAAATTTTATTACGATTTTATAATAAATATTTTAAATTTAAAATTTTATTTATTTTAAATTTTATACGTATATTATTAAATTCGTAATTATTTTTAAATTAAACGAATAACTTATTTACGTTAAAAAAAAATTTAAATATATTATAAAACGGTTTAAAACGTTTTAAATTTTTAATTTAAATTTTTTTTATTTCGTTTTAATATTATTATATAAATTTTTATAATTAATTATCCTTTAAAAATTATTATTATAATCCAAAAATAAAAATTTATTATTAATAATATTTATATTATTTAAATATAAAAATTTAAAAAATTATAATTTTAATTTTAAAATTTTTATTTAAGTTAAAATATTTTCGAATTTATTTATAAATCCGGATTTTTTTATAATTATCGTAATTTTAATAAATATTTAAAATTTTATAATTTAAATTAAATATTATTTAAAAAATATAAAAAAAAATTAAATCGTTTTTTATTCCGTTTTTATAAAGATCGAAATAAATAAAATTATGGTAATAATTAAAACGGTTACCGTTTTCGTAAAGTTTTTTTATTTTTTTAAACGTATTAAATAAAAATAAATTAAATTTTATAAAAATAATAATAATTAAAATAAAATTAAAAACGAAATATTTTTCGAAATAAACGATTTAAAATTAAAAATAAATATAATATAAATACGTTAAAATGGTTATTTAATAATTAAAAAAATAATAAAAAAAATTAAAATAAAATATATATAAAAAGAAATTAAAAAAATATTAATAATAAAATTTAATTTAATTATTACGTATTTTTTAATAATTTTATTATTCGGTAATATAAAAAAAATTTAATAAAAAAATTATAAAAACGTTAATTTATTATTATTATTTTAAAACTTTTAATTTACGTTTTATTTTTTTTATTTATAATATTATTTAAATTTAAATTTAATAAAAATTATATATTTTTAATTTTTTTAATAATATTATATATAATTAAATAAAATCTTATACGAAAAATAATTTTATCGTTAACGAAATTTTTAATATAATTATTATAAAAAAAGTTTTTAACTTAAATACCGAAAATAATATTTTTAAATATAATTATTATATAATATATATTTTTTTCGAAAAATTTATAAAATTAATTATAATATATTTTAATATAAATTATACGAATATTATAATTATTAAATCTTAAATTTTTAAATTTATTTTTAATATAAAATTTATAATTTATTTAAAAATTTATATTCGTAAAATTAATAAAATAATAATATTTACCGAAAAAATTAATTGCTATATTTACGTATTAAAAGAAATATTTGGTTTTTTTAAAATTAATATTTTTAAAATATTAATTTAAATAATTTAAAAATTTAAATTTAATTTTTTATTAAATACCGAATTTTTATATTAATATAATATCGTTATTAATAATTTAAAAAATCGGATAAAAATAATATTTTATAAAAATTTTAAAATTTTTATAAAAATTTATCGTAAATATAAATTAATATTTTAATAAATTTTAATAAAAAATAACGTATTAATATTTTTTAAAATTATATTTATAATTCCGGTTAAATATATTAATTTATTAAATATTAATAATTTAAATTACGAAAAAATATATTTATTTAAAATTATTTATTACGGGATTATAAATACCGTAACGTTAATTAAAACGGAAAAGGTAATATTATTTCTAAACGAAACGTATATTTTAATAATATCCGAAATTCCGAAAAAAATAATTATTTAATAATATAATAAAAAAAGGCATTTATATTATAAACGGCTGCTACCGTTTATAATAATAATAATAACGCCCTTAAAATTAAACGTAAATTTTAATTAATAACCGAAATAAATATTTTTAATAAAATTTTTAACGTTTTTTTATTTTAAAAATTAATTTCCGAAAATATATAAACGGCCGTTCGAAACGATTCGTACCTTAAAAAACGGTTATTTTTTTTCGGAATTACTTAATTAATAAAAATCCCGAAAATTAAAACTTTTTACGGTATATATATATATAACCAAAACCTTAAGTTAACTTAAAAAATTAAAACGTATACCGAAAATTTTTTAATTTAAAAAAAAATATTATAAATATACTTAATAAAAATAAAATATATATTAATCTTATTAAAAACTGGTAATATTAAATTAAACTTATTAAACTTTATTTATTAAACGTTAAAAATAAAAAATTAATAAATAAAACGTTAAATTTAATATACGAAAAAAAATTCGAAAATATAAAATTTTTTATTTTTTTTATTTAACTGTTATTTATCGTATAAAAAATTTTATCCGATTAAATTTATTAAAAGATTTTCGAAAAAATACGTAATATTAAACGTATTTAACTTTTTTTTACCGTTAAAATATAATAATATACGTAAACGTAAAAATAAAATACGTTTTAAATAATATTTATTTATTATTAATATTTTTAATTTTCTTTATTAATTTTTTATTTAATCCGGTTTTAAAAATTAAATAATTATTATTTTTTTATACGGTTTTAAAATATTTAATATTATTTTAATAAATTTTAAAAATAATTTAATAAATATTTAATAATTTATAAATAAAATTTTCCGGCCATATAAATTATATATTAAAGTTTTTATCGATAATATCGTAATAACGAATAATATAATTAACGAATATATTATTTATTTCCGTAACGTTTTTAATTATTTCGATAAAATTAAATTAATTTTTTTGGTTAAAAAGTTATTTTTAAAATATTCGGCCGTAATTTTATTAAATCTTTTCGTTAACGGTTTCGGTATATTTATTATTAAAAATTATTTATAAATAATTACGTAATTACGATTTTTAAATAATTTCGAAACGTTAAAAAAATATATTAATATAATTAATTTTTTATAAAAATATATTTTTTAATATTAATAAAAATTTAAAATAAAAATATTTATAAAAAATTATAAAATAAATATTATTTTATTTACGGTTATTAATTATCGGAATTAAATATTAAAAAAATATTTTAATTTTAATAAAAAAAAATTTAAAAATTTTTATATTATTTAAAATTATTTATTAAAAATTATTTATTTCGTTTATTAAATTTTATTTCGTAATATTTTTATTAAATTAAGTATTTTTCGGAAAAAAAGTTATAATATTATAATTTTTTATTTTAATAATAATAAATAAAATAATATTTATATTTTTATAAATATTAATTAATTAATTATATGTTTTAAAAAAATTTTAATCCGGATAAAAAAACGATATTAAATAATAAAATTTAAAATTTTTTATTTTATTTAAATTTATCGTAATTTACGAATTTATTTATAATTTTATTTTTTATTTATTATTATTTTAACGGATTATAAAATTACGAAAAAAATCGTAAAATAAATAAATTTTAAATTTTAAAATTTAATAAAAATAAATATAAACTTTATTATAATATCGGTTTATATATTATAATTTAATTTAAATATCCGTTATATTTCCGGCCGTATAAATTTCGTTTTAAATATTTTATTCCGTTTTTTTACGGTATTAATTTTTAAAAACGTAAAAAAACTTTAAAACGAAATTAAAAAATAATTAAAAAATTTATTCGATAATTTCGGTTATACGGTAATTACCGAAATTATCATAAATTTAATATTTAAAATTTTTTTTTAATAATTATAAAATCGACGTAAAATAATTTAAAGTTTTTACGAAATTAAAAAAAAAAATACCGGTAATATTTTTATTAAATTTTTTAAGTTTACGTTTTAAAATAATAAATTTTTATATAATATAAATCGTACGGAAATTTAATAATTATATATATTAAATTTTTACGTTTAAAATATTTTTAAAATAATATATAAAAAAAACATTATTTCGATATAAATTAAATAATATATAATTTTAATTACGTTTCTATTTTTAATAATATATAATATTTATAAAAATAAATAAAAATATATCTTAAATATTTAAAAAATTTAATAAATTATTAAAAAAATTTAATAAATTAAAATTTATTAAATTTTTATTTTAACCTTTTTATATAATAACGTAAAACTTTATTATTATTTTTATATCCGGTTTTTTTTAAAATTTATATATAATATATTTTGGGTTTTTTATTATTAAATACGTTATTTATAATTACGTATAAATTTAATAAACGTAATATTTTATTTTTTAAATATAATATTTATATTATTAAAAATTAAATCGATTTAATTTTTTTAATTTTTACGATTTTAAATTAACATATTCCGGTATAATATATTAATAACCGTAATTTTAAATTTTTTAATAAAATTTAATAATTATTATTTTTACGTTTAAAAACGTAATTAATTATAATAATTATATATTATTTATAAACGGACGGATTTTTTAAAAAATATTATTAAAACGTTAAAATAATTATTCGATATTATATAATAATTTTTAATATTTTTTAAATAAATATTTTATTAATTTTTTAATATAATTTTAATAATATAAAATATTTTATTTTTAAAAAGTTTTATAAAACATATTTTTAATTAAAATAATAATTTATTTAAAATCTTAATTTTTTAACCAGAAAACTTTTAAGATTAAGTATATAACATTAATAATAAAAAAACGTTATACGTATTTTATAAAGATAAAATAAGTAAAATAAGAAAAATCCAGTTAAAGATTTTAATTAAAGGATTTTAATTTTATTTATTATTTACTTTTCCGGAAAAAATAAAATATTTATATTTTATCGTAAGAATTTATTAAATATTTTTTATTAAAAGGTAAAAGTAATAATACGGTAAAAGTTAAAATATTAAAAAAAACGTAAAATTTTTTTTATTATTATTTACGGATTTTAAAACCGTTTTTAATTATAATTATTTTTTTTTTACGAAATATTTTTTAATATAAAATAACGTAAATAACGGCAGAATAATCGTAGGTTTTTTTTAAAAAATTACGTATAAAATCCGGAACGGATAAATTATTAATCGTAATTAAAAGTTTTTTTTTTTAAAAAATTTTACGTTTTAAGGTTAGCATAATAAGTAAAAAAAAAAATACCGGTATTATAAAAATTCGGGCCAGAATAAAAATAATAATATTTTACGGTATTTATAAAATTATAAGGTCGGTAAAAATAAGTAAAATTTAATATATAAATACGGTAAAAGTAAAAAAAATTTAATACGTAAATATAATAAAAAGTTAATTATATATAACAAAAAAACGTATTATTATTTAAAGTAAAATTACGGAAATTTAAAAATTACCGAAAATTAATTACGTAACGTTAATTTTTAATTATTCGAAATTTAACGTAAAAATAAATCCGGATTTCGTAATTTAATAAAATAAAAATAAAAAAATTATTTTCGCGAACGGATTTTTAAAAAACGGATTATTTTAAATATTTTAATTAAATTATACGTATTAAATAAAAATTTATATATTTTTTTTAATTTAATTTATAATTTTTACGATAATTTTATTTCGTAAAATTATTTTTAAAATCGTTATATATTTTCGAAAATTAATTTTAAATTATATATTTTTATCGTCGGAATTTAAAAAATTATAAAAAATATCAGTAATTATTTTATAAAAATAAACGGTTATCGAACGTTGAAATAAAATAACGGAAAACGTAAATAACGAAATCGGTACCAAAAATACGTCCGGAATTTTACGTATTATAATTAAAAAATAAAAAATTAATCGGAAATAAATAATATTAAAAATTTTATCCGATATTATTATTATATAACGTACGGATCGTAAAATTAATTTTATAAAGTTATTAAAATTTAACGCGTTTTTTTGGTTAAAAATGGATTATAAAATTATATAAACGATATTAAAATCGGAAAAAATTTTAAGTCGTATAATATTTTAAGTTTTAGGGTTAATAAAAAAGTTTCGGGTTTTTTCGTTAAATTCGTCCGGATCGGGTTCGTTTTTAAAAAATATGGACGTTTTGCCGGAAACCGATTTATGGTTTGCCGGTACGTTTTCGATAAAAACCGTACTTTATTTTACGGAAAAATCCGTAAGTTTTTATAATTTTTTATCCGAAAATATATAAAAATTCGAAACGAATATATTAATATTAATATTTTCGTTTTATATATTATAAAATTTTTTTTTTTACGGCCTGCATTTTTTCGGTATTTTAATATTTAATTTTTATTAATTATTTTTTGGTTTTAAAGATAAAAAAAACGTATATAACGTTTTAATTTTTAAAAAATCCGTCCATTAAACGAAAAAATATTATTATTAAAAAAATAAAAAATTATTAATTTTAAAAAAAATATATTAATTTAAATTATATAAACGTATTAAGTATAATATCGTAAACGGGAACGTTTTAAGTTTTGCTTAAATATTATTATAAATTTAAACGGTTTTAACGAATTTTTTTTAAAACAAGGTAATAATTTAAGTAACTTTAATTACGTTATATAATACTTAAATACGTATACGGTAAATATCCTGGAAAATTTTGCGTAAAATAAGGTATGCCGTTAATTTGGATAATTTAACGTATAAACGAATCGTAATTAAATGTTGGATAATTTTTTTTACGTTAAATCGGAATAAATGGTTACGTAAGACGGTTATTTAAAATTCGGAAATCTTGTTAATATTAGTTAAAAAATCGTAATTTGATTTTTTCGTTATAAGGTTATTTTTTTAAATTCGTCCGTTTTTAAGAATATTTATTACGAAATTTTTTTAAAAAAAGAAAGTTATTAAAAGTTTCGTAATTTTATTTTAAAATACCGCGTTATTTCGGTAAGTATTATTTTTTTCCGTTATTATTTTAATTTTTTGTTTTTATAAAGTTTTTTTTCGGAAATATTAAGTAATTCGGTTTTTTACTGTTTATTTATCGTAATTTCGTTCGTATTTTAAGTATTAAGGTTAAGTACGATAAAAACGTATAAAGGAATAAGGAAAAAAAACGTAAAAAATGGAAACGTTTAAGGTAAAATAAGAAAAGTTTAAAAATTTACTAATAAAAAAAAAGAAATTTAAGGATATTATTATAAAAATATGATATAAAGTAAGTTTATAACGAAAATTATATAAGTTTTAAAAAAATAAGGTAAAAATTCGTAAAAAGGTTAAACGGAAGGTTTTTCCGGTAACCTTATTATAATATTTATTTTAGGTATAATATTTACGAATTTTTAATTATCGTCGTTTTCCGTATTCGGCATTTTTTAATATTTAATATTATGTTTTATTTTAAGCTTTTTTCGTTTTAACGGATATTTTTTATTAAAATCGTTTATAAATTTTATAACGTTTTTTATTAAAACGAATTTAGGATATTATTTATCGTTTTTGGTATCGTATTTTTTTTATCGGACGAGATATTTTAATAATAATTAATTTTTAATTTTTAAAATCCGGTATTAAAAAAGCCGATTAATTATATAAGATATTTATTTTTTATTATTACTTTCGACAAAAATGCGGCCGGATTAAGGCCGACGTTTTTTTTAAGGGTTTTTTATTTTCGGGGCCGGAAATAAATAGGCGATATTTACGATACGGTAAATTTTTTATTATCGGGAAAAATTTAATTCGTATATTAAGTTTTTAATTTTTTTTATAACCGTAAAAAAACCGGTATATTATTAAAAATATTTAGGTAAATATTTATTAAAAAAGTAATAATTATAATAAAAACGTAAATAAATTTTTTATTTTATATTAAATTATACGGAATTTCGATTTTTATTATAACGTATTTTAAAATTTACGGTAACGAAATCGATAATTAATTAAATTTTTTTTTGGTATAATTTATAAAACGTTTTATAATCCGGTAAAAATTTAAATATTTTAATAATTAATAATAAAGTTTTCGGTTTAAATTTATATATTATTTTGTTAAAAAATTTTTTAAAGGTAAAATATTTTATATTATTAAAATTATATTAAAAAATCGGTAAAATATTTACTTAAAAATTATTAAAAATTATTATATAATATTAAATAATTATTTTAACGTTTTAATTACGTTTTTTAAAAAATCCGTTTATATATAAATAATATATAATTATTATAATTAATTATATTTTTAAATATAAAAATAACGATTATTAAATTTTATTAAAAAATTTAAAATTATAATTATTAATATATTATACCGGAATATTTTAATTTAAAATTATAAAAATTAAAAAAAATTAAATCAGTTTAATTTTTAATAATATAAATATTATATTTAAAAAATAAAATATTATGTTTATTAAATTTATACGTAATTATAAATAATATATTTAATAATAAAAAATCCGAAATATATTATATATAATTTTAAAAAAAAACCGGACGTAAAATAACGATAAAGTTTTACGTTATTATATAAAAAGGTTAAAATAAAAATTTAATAAGTTTTAATTTATTAAATTTTTTTTAATAATTTATTAAATTTTTTAAATATTTAAGGCATATTTTTATTTATTTTTATAAACGTTATATAATATTAAAAATAAAAACGTAATTAAAATTATATATTATTTTAAAAATATTTTAAATATAAAAATTTAATATATATAATTATTAAATTTCCGTACGATCTGTATTATATAAAAATTTATTATTTTGGAACGTAAATTTAAAAAATTTAATAAAAATATTATCGGCATTTTTTTTTAATTTCGTAAAAATTTTAAATTATTTTATGTTAATTTTATAATTATTAAAAAAAAAATTTAAATACCGGATTTACGATAATTTCGGTAATTATTATATAATTAAAATTATCGAATAAATTTTTTAATTTTTTTTAATTTTATTTTAAATTTTTTTTTATTTTTAAAAATTAATATTATAAAAAGATAAAATAAAACGTTTAAAATAAAATTTATACGGCCGGAAATATAACGGATATTTAAGTTAAATTACGATAAATAAATTAACGTTATAATAAGTTTTATATTTATTTTTATTAAATTTTAAAATTTAAAATTTATTTATTTTATAATTTTTTTATAATTTTATAATCCGTTAAAATAATAACGGATAAAAAATAAAATTATAAACGAATTCGTAAATTACGGTAAATTTAAATAAAATAAAAAATTTTAAATTTTATTATTTAATATCGTTTTTTTATCCGGATTAAAATTTTATTAAAAAATATAATTAATTAAATAACGTTTATAAAAATATAAACGTTATTATATTTATTATTATTAAAATAAAAAATTATAATATTATAATTTTTTTTCCGAAAAATATTTAATTTAATAAAAATATTATGGAATAAAATTTAATAAACGAAATAAATAATTTTTAATAAATTATTTTAAATTATATAAAAAATTTTAAATTTTTTTTAATAATATTAAAATATTTTTTTAATATTTAATTTCGGTAATTAATAACCGTAAATAAAATAATATTTATTTTATAATTTTTTATAAATATTTTTATTTTACGTTTTTATAAAAATTTAAATTTTTATTAATATTAAAAAATTAATTTTTATAAAAACTTAATTAAACCGATATATTTTTTTAACGTTTCGAAATTATTTAAAAATTATAATTTTATAATTATTAATAAACGATTTTTAATAATAAATATATCGAAACCGTTAATAAAAAAATTTAAGAAAATTACGATTAAATATTTTAAAAATAATTTTTTAATTAAAAAAATTAAATTAATTTTATTAAAATAATTAAAAATATTACGAAAATAAATAATATATTCGTTAATTATATTATTCGTTATTACGATATCGTCGATA
This sequence comes from Monosporascus sp. MG133, assembly GCA_004155925.1. Taxonomy (NCBI): domain Eukaryota; kingdom Fungi; phylum Ascomycota; class Sordariomycetes; order Xylariales; genus Monosporascus; species Monosporascus sp. MG133. Next base: position 406,469 of record QJNX01000001.1, on the reverse strand, counting down.
AAAATTTTAATATATAATTTATATAACCGGAAAATTTTATTTATAAATTATTAAACGTACGTTAAATTATTTTTAAAATTTATTAAAATAATATTAAATATTTTTAAACCGTATAAAAAAATAATAATTATTCGGTTTTTATAACCGGATTAAATAAAAAATTAATAAAAAAAATTAAAAATGTTAATAATAAATAAATATCGTTTAAAACGTATTTTATTAATTATATCGTTTTAAAATAATAATAAATATACGTTAAAAACGGTTATTTTATTAATTATATATAAATTAATAATAACTTTATTTTTATGTTTATATATATTATTATATTTTAATAATAATAAAAATTAAATATATTTAATATTATATATTTTTTCGAAAATTTTTTAACGAATTTAATCGGATAAGGTTTTTTATATGATAAATAACGGGTAAATAAAAAGGATAAAAAATTTTATATTTTCAAATCTTTTTTTTCGTATATTAAATTTAAGGTTTTGTTTATTAATTTTTTATTTTTTATATTTAATAAGTAAAATTTAACGGGTTTAATTTAATATTATTAATTTTCGATAAAATTAATACGTATTTTATTTTCGTTAAGTATATTTATAATATCCTTTTTTTTTTAAATTAAAAATTTTTCGGTATACGTTTTAATTTTTTAAATTAATTTAAGGTTTTGATTATATATATATATATGCCGTAAAAAATTTTAATTTCCGGGATATTTGTTAATTAAATAATCCCGAAAAAAGATAACCGTTTTTTAAAATACGAATTATTTCGAACGGCCATTTATATATTTTTAAGGGTTAATTTTTAAGATAAAAAAATGTTAAAAATTTTATTTAAAATATTTATTTCGGTTATTAATTAAAATTTACGTTTAATTTCGGAAATATCGTTATCGTTATTATAAACGGCAGCAGCCGTTTATAATATAAAGATTTCTTTTTATTATATTATTAAGTAATCGTTTTTTTCGGAATTTCGGATATTATCGAAATATATGTTTTATTTTATCCGTATAAATTAATCCGTTTCGTTTAAAAATAATATTATTTTTTCCGTCTTAATTAACATTATGGCATTTATGGCCCCGTAATAAATAATTTTAAATAAATATATTTTTTCGTAATTTAAATTATTAATATTTAATAAATTAATATATTTAATTAAAATTATAAATATAATTTTAAAAAATATTAATATATTACTTTTTATTAAAATTTATCGAAATATTAATTTATATTTATAATAAATTTTTATAAAAATTTCGAAATTTTTATAAAACGTTATTTTTATTTAATTTTTTAAATAATTAATAATAATATTATATTAATATATAAATTCGATATTTAATAAAAAATTAAATTTAAATTTTTAAATTATTTAAATTAATATTTCGAAAATACCGGTTTTAAAAAAACCGAATATTTTTTTTAATACGTAAATACGGAAATCGGTTTTATCGGTAAATATTATTATTTTACCGATTTCGTAAATATAAATTTTTAAATAAATTATAAATTTCGTATTAAAAATAAATTTAAAAATTTAAAATTTAATAATTATAATATTTATATAATTCGTATTAAAATATACCGTAATCGGTTTTATAAATTTTTCGAAAAAAACGTATATTACGTAATAATTATATTTAAAAATATTATTTTTAATATTTAAATTAAAAAGAAATTTTACGATAATCGTATTAAAGATTTCGTTAATAATAAAATTATTTTTTATATAAAGTTTTATTTAAATATATATAATATTATTAAAAAAATTAAAAATTTTTAATTTTTATCGAATATAAATTTAAATAATATTATAAACGAAAAAATAAAATATAAATTAAAAATTTTAAAATAATAATAATAAATTAACGTTTTTATAATTTTTTATTAAATTTTTTTTATATTATTAAATAACGGAATTATTAAAAAATACGTAATAATTAAATTAAATTTTATTATCGATATTTTTTTATTTTTTTTATATATATTTTATTTTAATTTTATTTTTTATTTTTTTAATTATTAAATAATTATTTTAACGTATTTATATTATATTTATTTTTAATTTCGGATCGTTTATTTCGAAAAATATTTCGTTTTTAATTTTATTTTAATTATTATCGTTTTTATAAAATTTAATTTATTTTTATTAAATATATTTAAAAAAATAAAAATTTTTACGAAAATGATAATTATTTTAATTATTATTATAATTTTATTTATTTTAATTTTTACGAAAACGAAATAATAAATAATTTAATTTTTTTTTATATTTTTTAAATATTATTTAATCCGAATTACGGAATTTTAAATATCCGTTAAAATTACGGTAATTATAAAAAAATCCGGATCCGTAAATAAATTCGAAAATATTTTGGTTTTAATAAAAATTTTAAAATTAAAATTATAATTTTTTAAATTTTTATATTTAAACGGCATAAATATTATTAATAATAAATTTTTATTTTTAAATTATAAGAATAATTTTTAAAAAATAATTAATTACGAAAATTTATATAATAACGTTAAAATAAAATAAAATAAAATTAAATTAAAAATTTAAAATATTTTAAATTATTTTATGATACGTTTAAATTTTTTTTAACGTAAATAAATTATTCGTTTAATTTAAAATTAATTACGGATTTAATAATATAAATATAAAATTTAAAATATTTATTATAAAATTATAATAAAATTTATAATTTTATATATACGAATAATATTTATAAATTAAATTTAAAAAAAATATTTTAACGGATATTTTTTTTTATATATTAACTTTAAATATTTATAAAATATTTAAAAATATTATTAAAATTAAAATTAAATTTAAATTTTAATATATAATTTATTTAATAAAAATATTAATTTACGATATATATTAAAATTAAATTAAATTTTTTAAAAATTATAAAAGAATTTTTATAACAACTTTTTTAACGTTATTTTTGGTCGTTTTTTAAACGGTTTTTTCGAATAAATATATATTACGTTAATAAATATTTATTTTAATAATAATTAAATTTTTTATACCGTAAAAAACGTTAAAATCGGGTTAAAAATAATTTATATTATTAAGTTTTTAATCGTACGTTAATTTTCCATAATTTTAATTTTTAATTAAATTATTAATAATTTTATTAAAAGTTTTAATAATAAAAATTAACGAAATAATAATTATTATTTTAATTATACGTTTTATTATATTATTATTTATAATATTTAAATATTAAAATTTTAAAAAAAAAATTACGAAATAAATTTAATTACGGTTATTTTTTTTTATAAAAGTTAAAAAAAAAATTTAAAAAAAATAACCGAACGTTATATTTAAAAATATTATTTATAAAAAAAAATTATTCGTAATTTAAAAAAACGGTACGGATTTTATTAATAATTAAAGGAAAATTTAAATTATTTATAAAATAATTTACGATATTTTAAAAATTTTCGTTTTTAATATATTAACGTATTCGATTATATAAAAAAAATTTTAAAATATATAAATATAATTAAAATAAACCGTTAAAAAAACGATTTAATTTAATTTATTAAACGATTTTACCGAAACGTATTATTTTTAAAATATCCGGTAAATTAAATAAATTATTTAAAAAAATATAAAAAAAAAAATTTTAAATCGGAATTTATATAAAAATATTTTCCGTAAAAAATAAAATATTTATTCGTAAAAAATTATTTCGCAATTTATTAAAAATTTTAAAAATTAATAATTATTTTAAAAAAATTTAATTTAATATTTTAATATTTCACGATCGAAAATACGTATATATATATAAAATAAATAATTTTATTACCGATATATTTATAATTTAAATTTTAAAATAAAAAATATATTTAATATTTTAAAATTTAACGATTTTACGTAAAATATTTTTAGCAAATAAATATAATTACGTTTAATTTTTTAAAATATTAATAAAAATATTAAATTTTTTATAATATTTTAATTTAATTTTTAAATTTAAAAAATAATATTATATTTATATAAAAAAACTTAATTATAATAATAATTTTTATATTTTTCGTAATTAAAAAAAATGTTAATAAATATATTTAATAATATAAATATATAAAAATTTAAAATAAAAATTTAAATATATTTAAATTATAATAATATATTAAAATTAATAAAGTTATTTTTAAACGAAAAATATTATAAATAAAATAAGGTTTAATTATAAATTTTTTAAAAAAAATAAAAAAAAAATTAAATAATATCGATTTATAAAAAACCGGTAAATAATTTTATTTCGAATCGTAAACGAAAATTAGGAATAAAAAATTAAAAAATTTATTTTAAATTATATCGTAATAAATATAAATAAACGGATACGAAAAAAAAATTAATAAAGATAAGGTAATAATATAACGGCGTTATTTTTTTTAATTTATAAAGTTTTAAAAAAATATTATTAATTATAAGGTATATTTTTAATTAAAATAATAATTTATTTAAAATTTTAATTTTTTAATTAAAAAATTTTTAAGATTAAGTATGTAATATTAGTAATAAAAAAACGTTATACGTATTTTATAAAGATAAAATAAGCAAGATAAGGAAGATCCGGCTAAAAACCTTAATTAAGGGACCTTAATTTTGCTTATCAAGTTTTTTAACGAAATAATATACGGGTTTAAGCTAAAAATTTTATTATCGGTTTTTAAAATATTTAAACTTTTACCGGATTACGAAACGTTTCGTAAATTATATTAAAAAAAAGCTTAATTAATTATCGATTTCGTTACCGTAAATTTTAAAATACGTTATAATAAAAATTAAAATTTTATATAATTTAACTTAAAATAAAAAATTTATTTACGTTTTTATTACAGTTATTATCTTTTTAATAAATTTTTACGTAAATATTTTTAATAACGTACCAGTTTTTTTACGGTTATAAAAAAGATTAAAAATTTAATATACGAATTAAATTTCTTCCGATAATAAAAAGTTTATTACGTCGTAAGTATCGTTTACTTATTTCCGGCCTTAAAAATAAAAAACCTTTAAAAAAACGTTAACCTTAATCCGGCCGTATTTTCGTCAAAAGCGACGACGGCGAATAAATATTTTATAAAATTAATCGGCTTTTTTAATACCGGGTTTTAAAAATTAAAAGTCGATTATTATTAAAATATTTTATCCGATAAAAAGGATACGATATTAAAAACGATAAATAATATTTTAAATTCGTTTTAATAAAAAATATTACGGAATTTATGGATAATTTTAATAAAAAATATCCGTTAAAATAAAAAAAGGTTAAGATAAAATATAATATTAAATATTAAAAAATGCCGAATACGGAAAACGACGACGACTGGAAATTTGTAAATATTATAATAAGGTTACCGGAAAAGTTTCCCATTTAACCTTTTTACGAATTTTTACCTTATTTTTTTAAGATTTATATAATTTTCGTTATAAACCCATTTTATATTATATCCTTATAATAACGTCCCTGGATTTTTTTTTCTGCTAGCAAATTTTTAAATATTTTTTATCTTACTTTAAACGTTTTTATTTTTTATATTTTTTTTATACGTTTTTATTATATTTAATCTTAATACCTAAAATACGAACGAAATTACGATAAATAAGTAACGAAAAGTCGAATTATTTAATATTTCCGAAAAATTTTTACGGTAAATATTTTTAAAAACGGACGAATTTAAAAAGATAACCTTATAACGAAAAAATTAAATTACAATTTTTTGGCTAATATTAATAAAATTTCCGAATTTTAGGTTACCGTTTTATACGATTATTTATTCCGATTTAATATAAAAGAAATTATTTAATATTTAATTACGATTTATCCGTACGTTAAATTATCCGAATTAACGTTATATTTTATTTTACGCGAAACTTTTTAAGATATTTATTATATATATATTTAAGCGTCGTACGATATAATTAAAGTTATTTAAATTATTACCTTATTTTAAAAAAAATTTATTAAAACCGTTCGAATTTACGGTAACGTTTAAACAGGATTTAAAACGTTTCCGTTTACGATATTATATTTAATATATTTATATAACTTAAATTAATATATTTTTTTAAAAATTAATAATTTTTTACTTTTTTAATAATAATATTTTTTTCGTTTAATAAACGGATTTTTCGGAAACCAAAACGTTATATACGTTTTTTTTACCTTTAAAACCAAAAAATAATTAATAAAAATTAAATACTAAAATATTAAAAAAACGTAAGTTACGAAAAAAAATAAAATTTATAATATATAAAACGAAAATATCGATATTAATATATTCGCTTTAAATTTTTATATATTTTCGGATAAAAAATTATAAAAATTTACGAATTTCTTTATAAAATAAAATACGGTTTTTATCGAGGACGTACCGGTAAGTTACGAATCGGCTTTCGGCAAAACGTCCATATTTTTTAAAAACGAACCTGATCCGGACGAATTTAACGAAAAAATCCGGAATTTTTTCGTTAACTTTAAAATTTAAAATATTATATAATCCGAAACTTTTTTTAATTTTAATATTATTTATACGGCTTTACGATTTATTTTTGGTTAAAAAAATATATTAAATTTTAATAATTTTATAAAATTAATTTTATAACCCGTATACCGTATAATAATAATATCGGATAAAATTTTTAATATTATTTATTTTTAATTAATTTTTTACTTTTTAATTATAATACGTAAAATTTCGGATTTATTTTCGGTATTAATTTTAATATTTACGTTTTTTATTATTTTATTTAAATATTCGGTAACCGTTTATTTTTATAAAATAATTATTAATATTTTCCGTAATTTTTTAAATTCCGATAATAAAAATACGTAATTTAAAATTAATTTTCGAAAATATATAACGGTTTTAAAAACGTTTTTACGAAATAAAATTATTATAAAAGTTATAAATTAAGTTAAAAAAATATATAAATTTCCGTTTAACGTATATAACTTAATTAAAATATTTAAAATAATTTATTTTTTAAAAACCCGTTTACGAAAACGGTTTTTTTATTTCCGTTTTATTAAATTACGAAACTTAAATTTATTTTTATATTAAATTTCGGATAACCGGAAATTAACGTTATACGATTAATTTTCGGCGGTTTTTAAGTTTTCGTAATTTTATTTTAAATAATAATACGTTTTTTTGTTACCTATAATTAACTTTTTACCGTATTTACGTACTAAATTTTTTTCGTTTCTGCCGTATTTATATATTAAATTTCGTTTATTTTTACCGATTTTATAATTTTATAAATATCGTAAAATGTTATTATTTTTATTCCGGCCTAAACTTTTACGATATTAACGTTTTTTTTATTACTTATTATACTAATTTCAAAACGTAAGATTTTTTTTTTTTTTAAATTTCGATTACGATTAATAATTTATCCGTTCCGGATTTTATACGTAACTTTTTAAAAAAACTTATAATTATTTTGCCATTATTTATGCCGCTTTATGTTAAAAAGTATTTCGTAAAAAAAAAAAAACGATTATAATTAAAAATAATTTTAAGGTCCGTCAATAACGATAAAAAAAATTTTATATTTTTTCCGAATAAATTATAAAACGTTTTTTTCGATATCCCGATTTTTACCGTATTATTATTTTTCTCTTTTAATAAAAAATGTTTAATAAATTTTTACGATAAAATATAAGCGTTTTATTTTTTCCGGGGGGGTAAATAATAAGTAAGATTAAGGTTTCTTAATTAAGGTTTTTGGCCGGACCTTCCTTATCTTACTTATCTTATCGTTATAAAATATATATAACGTTTTTTTATTATTAATGCTATATACTTAATTTTAAAGGTTTTCTGGTTAAGAAATTAAAACTTTTAATAAATCATTATTTAACTAAGAACACGCCTTATAATAATCGAAATATAATTTATAAATAATATCCGATATAAAGGTTTTAATTTATAAATAATAATAACATAATAAAAAAAAGTATTCGTTAAAAAAGTTTCCGGACTTTTCCTTTAACCGGAAATCGGTATAATTACCTTTAATTAAAATTTTAAATTAATAATTAAAAAGCGAAATTAATTAAATGCTATTTATATAAAAATTTAATCGTTATATATCCATCCTGGATTTAATAAATATGTCGTAGATTTATATAATTTATATAATCCGGCAGATTACTTAAATTATTTAGATTACCTAGGTTTTAGCAGGGAAAGCCAAACTTTTCCTGCTCCGAAGTTTAGCCGCCTGGAACCTACGCTAAGCTCCAAGGACAGGTTTCTTTAAAGACAGGAACCCCTGTTCCTATACTATAACACGAGGCTTAAGCTAGCTGAGGCAACGTTTATACCAGCTTAACCGGCTCGATATTTATTAACTAATTGCCGTAATCGAGCCCATTAAGCAGGTTACGTAACCAGGGACCCACCTGGTCTTTCCTTTTTGGACCTCCGACCGTACCTGGCCCCGCTAAGTCTGTCGGGCCATAATAGTACCTAGGTAAGGAAATTTTATACGTTACCTTTTTTATTATAAGGTTCGGGTTTTTTGGGCTTAATTTTGGTTTCGTTAGCTTAAATAGTATTGATTTAAGCTTTAAGGCGTTAAATAATTTTTTTGATCTTTTTAATTATATCCTTATATTATTATATAATAAATTCCTAAATATTATCCGATATATTAACGGTATAACGTATTATATAAAATTTAACAGTATTATTAAATAAAAGTTTATAACGTATAACGGTTAATTAATTTAATTAATTATTAAACCTTAATCGTACGGTTTTGTTACGGTCGGGGTCCCGTGACACACCTCCAGTATATATGCAGCTGTACGTACCAGAATGATTGCCATAATTGCGATCATTCCACCAATCTTTTGTGCCCCGGCGTAACGGTATGGTGCTAGCCGTAACAGGTTTATATTAATAATAATATTATAAAAATTTAAATAATAAATTATAAATATAATTACATTTAATAATAACAGATATTAAAAATAATTTAAGTAATTAAGTTATATTATAAATTAATATTATTTAAATTATAAAAAAATAACGAACGTATATATGTTATTTTTGGCTTAACGTATTCGACCGGCTCGATGCTTATTAACTAATCGCTATAATCGAGCCCATCGAACAGGTTACGTAACCAGGGACCCACCTGGTCTTTCCTTTTTGGACCTCCGACCGTGCCTGACCCCGCCAAGTCTGTCGGGCTATAATACGAAGTTTATTATTTCCGCTATAATATATTTATACCTTATATTAAATTAGCGCTTTTAACGCGTAATTTTTAAAATGTTAACTAAAACGGAAATTGTTTTCGTTTCTGTAAGTTTATATTATCGGTATTAATTAAAAATTTATTAAACTCAAATTAAACAGGTATCTTTAACTCCGTTATCTTTTTTTCCTTTTTTCGTAAGTTTAAATTTATAAAGTTTAATTATTAAAAAATTTTTAATTTATACCGTTTCACGTTATCGTTATACCATGTTATTATTAAAAATCTAACTAAGTAACTATCTGCTTTACTAGATTAATATTAACAAAATTATTTACTTATTTTATATATCTTATTTCGTATTATTTAACCGTTTAAAAATTATTTACAATTTTTATTAACGCGTACTTTTCCCCTATTCGGCTAATCATTTCCAGCCCCCTGTTTTTATATAACCTCTCTCATAAATAAATAATTATAATAAGTTCATTTTTTTATGCAAGGTATTAATAGGTTCAAGCTATATTCTCCAGGCTAAATTAAATACACGAAAATTATTATACGATATAATCGCACGATAAATACTATACCTAATATCTTAAAACACGATAACTATTTAGTAGTTTTCACGATTTAGGATAAATTATATACCTTAATCCCGTAAAACTTTACTCTTTAAAGCGTGATTGCCGGCAAGTTCGACCCTGATAAACCTTATGCCCGCTGGCTCCACGGCTCGGCATGGTTAATATGACTAAAAAAAACGTAAAGCTTTACGCGGTAAACCTTGAGAATAAACCTTAAGTGCACACAAAAAACTTTGCGAGCCCTCGCCAGTCTTACGGCTCGATCGTCCCACGGTTCTCGAATCACCATCACCATCACAGCTCAACCTGTTCGTTTTTTTATAAATAAATATTTATAATATAAAAGTATTAATATTTACGGGTTTAAATAATATATTATTACTATTATGACGTATATAACGAGGGAATATTAAATAAATGGTAGATAAATTAGAATCATAAGATTTTATTATGCATTAAGTTAAAAGGGGCCTAAAAAATATCCCTGCATAGTTATTTCTATTTTCGGTAAATGGCAAACTTTAGCCGGGGTGGCCATAAACGGGGCTATGTGGCTATGCCCCAGACGACCCGCCAGGCTCACCCACGGCTCACCCGCGGCTCAGGCTGCTGCAGCAGCAGCTCAGGTACATGCACGACTAAGGTAATTGCTGAGGGCAACTTTCCGGAAACGCATAGAGCTGTTGCCCCATAATACGAAGCGGGGTAACGATTTCCATAATCATTACCAAGAAGCCGTTATGTATAAGGCCCCCTTCGAGTTTTACCGTAACCTGATGGCGAACGACATTCCTAGCCTTCAGTTTACGGGAAGCTTCGAGGCGGTTGCCGAGTTTAGCCCCTGACCGCGCCATATATTATTCCTTACGATCTTAGTCCGACGGAGACGGATAAGAGCCATGTTGCCGATCTTCTTTCTTGCCCTCGCGGCCATCATAGTTCACTCCATAGTCGTTCGAGTCACCGCATGGCATCGCCTTCGACATATCAAGGGACCCGCCCTGGCAGGTTGGAGTAGGCTATGGATTCTGCGCTACCAAATCTCAGGCAGACTGAGTCAGGGTCTCGACATTGCTTGCGGTGAACGTGGTATGTAGTCCTTACGGGAGCCTTTGTTCATCCTGACACGCGGTGGCAATGAGCAGATTTGGTCCGAATTGCTCCCAACGTGGTGGTCTGTAACGACCCAGCGGAGCTGCGTCGAGTTCTGAGCGTCTCCTCCGGGTTCCGAAGGTCGCCGTGGTATAGCTGCATACGCATGGACCCGAGCAAGGAGAATATCTTATGTATGTCTAATAACAAGGACCATCAACAGCTGCGTAGCTACCTGAAACCCGGGTATACTATGGGGTCGAACCACCAGGAGCAACTAGTGGACGAACAGATCCTGAAACTAGTCCAACTGGTTGAGAGGGAATACGTATCAACGAAGACGAAGTTTCCAGCAATGGACCTCACGCGAGTAACTCAATACCTGGTCCACGACGTCATCTCTTCCGTAGGTTTTGGCAGATCTTTCGGGTATCTCGAGGCCAACGACGATCTGTACGGAGCCATTCATATAGTGAAGACCATTACGCCCCCACTGATGGTTGCGGCCCTATTTCCTTCAATATTCCTAGCAGTCGCAAAATCCCCTTTTACGAAACCGTTCCTCCCAAAGCCAAACGATAAACAGGGGCTTGGGGTCGTGTTGGGGATCGTCAAGGACCAAGTCGAAAAGCGGTATGGCCCCGAGAAAATCGAGAACAAGGACGTCCTCCAATTATTCGTCGAGTCCGGTCTGCCTCGAGACATGGTCGAATCTGAGTGTCTCTTGCAACTCGTAGCCGGCACAGCCACGACTGCAATAGCGATCTGCTCCGCCATCTTCCACGTCTCGAGCAATCCGGGCGTGTATCGAAAGCTTCAGGGGGAAATTGACGCTGCCACCAAAACAGTGTCCCGGCCGGTGATCTCGGACCAGCAGGCAAAAGACCTGCCCTATCTCCAAGCCGTTATAAAGGAGGCACTGCGGATGTGGCCTCCCTCCGCGGGTCTCCAGCCCCACAGATCTGACAACGACGAAATAATCTGTGGAGTCAAGGTGCCCGCGCAGACTGACGTGGCATGGGCCCCTTTTACTTTGATGAAGAACAAGGCCGTCTTTGGCGAGGATGCGTCTGTGTTCAACCCGGATAGGTGGATCGACGTCCAACCAGAGAGGTTTCGAGAAATGGAATTGACACAGAGCATGGTCTTCTCGAGTGGAAGCCGCTGGGAGTGCATGGGTAAAAGGCTCGCGTATATGGAAATAGCGAAGACGTTGTTTGAGGTAAGCCATCCTGACAATACTTGCGGTCGCATATGCCCATTCGCATGCAGCCATGAGTGTAACAGCTAATACGAGAATCGACTCCAGCTCTTCAGAAGGTACGACCTCGCGGTGCTCAACCCGGTCCAGCCCTTTACTTGGAAGAGCTATGGTGAGAGTATAGTGCATGGAATGCACGTGAAGGTTACGCGAAGGGACTTAACATAATCTATGGGAGTAACGTGTATCAGCTCATGAGGCCCAGGGTTACGTCCGTATATCGGTCTTGTGTATAAGAGGCAACTAATTGGTCTATAAACGGGACTACAACATCCCCCGAAACCATTCTTATAACTTTATATGTGCCTATTAATTATGAATTTAACTATACGTCCCAACACTTGCTACCCCGGTCGGATCTTATTTCCTACCATGCTATAATCCCGTATATGTTTGATTATCCATTATAATCGCTCAATTATAGCTTCGGCGTAGGAGCTAATCTTCGGTGCCTGAAAAAGCCCATGACGCGCACTCGTGGTTCTCCGCATCGCCAGTGGAGAGCCCTGCATCGTGCTATACTCGCGGTGGTATAGTATATTGTAACTATTTTACCCTTTGAGGCGATTGATTTAGAATCGAAGAGCCCATCTCGGCAATGTCTTGCGCTTTAGCCTCCCCTCACTTAGCCTGAATTCTTCCACCAGTTAGACCCGAGCATTTGAGCAGTTTGCTCAAATCGGAATTGGGACATAGTAGCTGTCAATACCATTCCTTCGGCCAAAGCATATAAACCGTCGCTTGTTCTGTTATTAATGGAATGACTTCGAGATACGCTGGGACAACTTGAACAGGCGATCGCCTTTAAGTCTTTAACACTATAGCGGCGACTCCCAATTTCGCCAAGTAACGAAACAATCTAACACGAGACTCATGCCAAAACTACTTCGTTGACCCCAACATGCTTCTCCTTACTCTCGCGCTTCTTCCGACTTTGGCTCTTACTGGTATTGTCCCTGTGCATAGCTATACCCGATGCCAGAGGAACACACAAAACCCTCTCGAGGGGTGCCCACCACGGACTCTATACGTGAGCCAATCAGACGAGAGGGCACAGTTTCATACAATCCAGAGCGCCATCGCTTCAATACCAAATAACACTGTTCCATACACCATATTGGTCGCGCCAGGGACGTACACTGAGCAACTGAATGTGACACGGCAGGGGCCCCTCACGCTCCTTGGCATGACGGATAGGCCGTGGGGGGCTGGGCGGTACTCCGACATTGATGGAAGCAGCGCACAGGAGAATGCTGTCCAGGTCTACTGGAACTCGGCTAACCATGACGCCGTCTTTCCCGATAACGTGTATACCGGCGTACTTACCATCGGGCCGAATTTGAATGCGACATTGACCGGCTCTGGGCCGACTGGCTTCCCTGTCCCCGAAGACACTCCATTTGGGTGCACCGACTTCCGTGCATACAACATCGACTTTCGGAACGAGTATACGCCGTATGCCAACGGCCCAGCGCATGCGTTAGGGGTTAGCCGTGCCAACGCCGGATTCTATTCTTGCGGGTTTTACAGCTATCAAGACACTGTGGGTTTCAATTCCAACCATTGCCCCCAGCGTTTAGAGACTAATAACAAGAATCAGGTATACGTCGGAAAGCTGGGAAACGCGTATTTCCACGATACTGTCGTGGCGGGGCAAACAGACTTCCTGTATGGCTTCGGAACCCTCTATATCGAGAAGTCTACGCTCGCGCTGCGTGGCTGTGGCGGCGGCATCACCGCTTGGAAGGGCACCAACACGACATTTCCCAACAAATACGGAGTTTACATCTCGAACTCGCGAGTCGTGGCCGCGAACAGTTCTATCGCTTCCGAGATAGAAGACAAGTGTTCGCTCGGCCGGCCGTGGAACGACGGGCACCGCAGCGTCTTCATGGAGACCTACTTCGACTCGAGCATCTTGCCAGCTGGATACACCCCGTGGAGTGGGCAACCCAATGGCAGAATAGGGCCCAATACTACCATGGCGGTCTACGATGTTTACGGGCCCGGCTACGATGCAGCAGCGGAAGAAGCGAGCAATGTGACCAAGGTGTTCAGTAGAAGTCAGGTCAAGCCATTCCGTCGACCTATCGATGTTTTCATGACTCCAACTGGAAAGCAGCCGAATATTGGATGGATCGATCCGTACTCATTATTGTTTGGAAGAAGTCCGTGAACCATAACTCTCGATTGTGTCAGAATAGGGGTAATATGCCCACACCAGTTATATATATATAATATAGATCTGTGGGCCCCCAATCCCCATGGCCAGACACTTAGGATGTAATCCAACGTGTATTAATCCTTTATTGATACTTGTTGGTTATCTCTTAATCATAATTCAGGTGTGTAACCCAATCTCCTGAGCAATTGGTCGGAAAAGGGATTGTACGTGGGGAATGAGGAAAAGAAAGGAATGTGCCTCTAACGGTGACAACTAACATTATAATCGGCGATTAACATTTTGCAGCAGGCCATCTGACCGTCAGAGAGATCCATCTGTTTAAGCATATGGTATCGGTGTCATCTGTTCGCAAGCTTGTCAACCTCTTCATTATCTATACTACTCTCTTGTACTTCCTCGGCTACTTTTCCTTCAGTGATCTAAGACGACCAATTTGGAGGTTTCAGCCAGGCCTCGCGATATCTTGCTGGCCGTGACGAGATTTGGGCGGGGATAGTCCCATCCAGGTTCCTGTTGAATGCATGATCCAGGGTAACACCAAGCTTGGCGGCTAGCTCTGCACTGCTTTTGGTTTCGATTTGTTTGTTGAGGTCCTCAACGCCAGTGGCCGACCAGAACTTGTTCCTGAATGCTTCATCGACCCGCCCACGGCAGCTCGTATCCGACCAACCCTTGCTGGCCATTTTGACGGATAGTCGACGTAATGCGGACAGTTCCAACACAAAAGGATATTCTGAACAAAGCGACCAGTCGACGAGTCCTGTAATTGCCCCAGCTTGTTCATCTAGAAGAACATTTGTCTCAGAAAGACCACCATGGTTGACCACTTGCGGGATAGCCTGGACTGACGAGGTGCGGGATGCCCTTCTCACTCTACGCACGCTCGATGATAGTGCCTTTGGATATGTGAATTCCGTCAGACCTTGCAGAAGGGGTACTTTGTGCAATATTGACTCTTGAGTCTGCTGAAGCTGCTCTTCTTTGGCAGATTGAGTGCTAAGTCAACATCGAGCGAAGTATCTGCGACGGAGTGAGAGCTAACCTAATCCAAAATCCCAGGGAAGACGGTGCATACCTTGCTGAGTGTGTGGCGAATGTGACCTGATTTCGCACCTCATCTTCATCGAGTTCTCGAGGCTTCTTTAGGGCCTCGATGACAGATTCCCCGCGAAGATATGGCATGGAAATACCAGAATAGGCTTGTGATCGACCACCTTACCCCCAATGGTGCCATGGTAGGTGGACCGGGAACAAGATCGCCATGGATTTTGTATGCAATTGTCAATCTCGCCGCCGAGCTTAGCTTCAGGTTTACGGAAGGATACGATCGTCGGTGGTAGCAGTGACTCTATAGCTGACAGTTCCTTGCATACCAACAGTCCTGGCGGATGCGGCACTAAGTGGCGCACTTGCGTGCTCTTCGCATTCTTTCTGTATAGGCCTTGGTCGCCATCCGAAGGAGTTTTCGATGGCGCTCTTCATCCATGCTTCAACACCTATTTTGAAACCTATCGGTGCTAGAGGATCCTAGTGGTATGGAATTTGGTAAGAACAAGATTCTGGAAATTATTCTCCAACAGAAGCATTATTCAATGACTGTTTTATACGCTATATTTTCTTACTCCCAGTCTGAAATAGGGCCTGGGGGGATAGGGCACGTATTGGCGGTCGTCCCCCTTTTCGCTTCTCACACATGTGAAGGTATAAAAGAAGAGTGAAAGAACTGCAGTAGCAGCTCCCTGCATCTAGTATCACCTATGCTACTGTATGTTGGTTTTGGAGCCGCCGTAGACAAAGGGATCTAGAAATCTTTTCATAAGTATTCAGGCAGGGGACTCCGAGAAGAATGCACTGACTTTGACATAGTCCTTATGTCTTTGGACAGTTGCTAAATCAATGGGGAGAAGTGAAGTACGACCAGAAAAGGAAAAGTCAAACCTGAAGATGCATCTCATTTGGTGGGGTCTGTCAGAATAGGGGTAAATACGCCCCACACCCGTTGTGTATGTAGATGCGCTCTTCCCCAAGTCTCATGGCTAGACACTTATCACGGAATCCAAACGTGTTCAATCTGTATTTGAAAGGTCTGCGTCTCATATATTGTCTAGCGCCTGTCATATTTGTCTAAAAGGGAAGTACTTGCTTTTGTTTTCAACTATTGTCTAAGTACGCAACCGGCCGAGAATCACACGCACATCTCTCAACCAAGAACCGACGCCCACCTAGCCGAGATGCCACTTAGACACATGCCAATCGCACTCCATTGTGCCTTCGGACGCAAGACGACCTCCATGCTGGCCCGCAAACCGTTTCATAGACTCAGCAATAATAGTGGTAATATCTGATTTGTCATTGGGAACTCGGGACCCTTCCCGCCACCTTGCATCCTAGAGATGGCGAAACCACAGGGGCCTCCAGCCAGATATTCTTTTGGCCCCACTGGTGCCCCCTTCAGCTCGACACCCCCCTCGCCTGCGTCGGCGTTGATCCTGACGCGGGGTCTCTGCCACTGCCCTTGGTTGGCGAGGACTGTCTATGCGATCGGTGTATTCCCCTGCAATGCAATAGCTGGACGCGCTTTCCGCCGCAGCGAAAGAAACGAGAGCGACAAATAAGGCGATTGCGAATTACGTTGTGGTAGTGGATAACGAAATAGCTTCCTGGAGAAGTGTTGTTGAATGTCGTCGGTTTCAAAATAGGGCGGAAACGAGATGCTGTCCAGCTCGTGGTCAAGGAGAGCCTTCAATGGTGAGGGGAACTTCCACTGAATATATTGGTAGATCCATTCATGAATGTTCACTGCTAGGCTTCCTGTGTTAGTCCACTGCCTGGTGCGTGAGTTAATTATTCACAGCCGCCATTGCTCAATTTCCTGCGGCCGGGTGCTCCTCATCTTGCAAGGGAGCAATGTGTCATGAATTCAACTCCCGACTGTGGGGGGCCGAAAATTACAAGGATCAGGTAACTGGCAGGACCTCGACCGAGAAGGCGTGGTTGCAGTACGGTGGAAAATAGGTGTGCAAACGTTATGCGTTGCTTTGGTGATGATTGAATACGGTTCACCCCATGTAATTATCTATTCGGTCAACACCCGGGATTGACGGAGCCTAGCTCATAGAACACCATGACCGGATACGTCACCAGTGATTCAGAACGCGGGACAGGGCGTGGAACTTGAGTATCACGACCTTCGTATTTCAAAAATCACTCTAAGAAACAGTTCTCGAGGCACGTTTTTACACGGTTGGGTTTGGCGGCTATAACCAATCGATATCAGGGGAGAGCGGTTGCCGGATTGTTTGTGGATTAACATATTTCTCAAAAGCTGTTTCGGCTTTTCCTTGCCACCCTACACCGGTAAGGTCCTAGCCGGGGGCATACGAATAATATTGGGTAACGCCCGAAGAAAACCAAACGCTGCCCCATGCGCAGGCCCCCATCACAGCCCCCCCGGGAGGGGGGCGTACTGGCCTGCCACTGTCCTGACCGCTCCTAAAATCAGTGCTTAGTTCTACGTTCTCATCGTATCAAGGATAAGCATAGACTTGAAACTTTTAGAGTGACAACGTTTTCGCCCCTTTAAGTATATACACATGGTAATTACTTAATACCACTCCCCGTTGGCTAGTAATCTTGAAGACCAGTACAAAGAGCCTTGCCGTCACGTTGGTATTAAATAATACCCTTAATTTGTTCCGAATGAGTAACTGATTGATGGCAATAAGCACGTACAGATACGAACCACAACCCCGTCCGAGTCGCTTGCCTCTCTACTCGAGGCGGACGGCGAGCCGAGTCCATATTACAGAGCAAGTGCCGCTAGTCTCTATATTCCGCTGTTCAACGCGGCCAATTCTAGCTCCCGATCCCTCCTCTCACACTGCGCACAATCTCTCTCCTGGACTCTGTGCTTAATCTTATTGCATGGTTTGTTTTTGCCCTTCTCATCGCAAGGGATCGTATGGTTTACACCCACATCTATAAGCGATGAGGACCTTGCACATTTGGCCGGGTAATATCTTTTTCGTGGTCAAGTAATACGAGTGCTGTGGGTGACAGCTGGTAAGGGTCGAGTAAGTGATTGATTAGAATAAAGAAGACTGTGTTGTTTCGGAACTTCGCGATGTGAATATATATTATTTGAATAGAACAAGATGGCCGAACAACTACGTTGTACATTTCCTATCCGTCTCTTTCTTCGGCTTGTTTTGAACATCATAGTCGACCCCTTTGTCGATTTGAGTCTCCTCGGACGAAAGCTGCTACACCCAGTCATTGTAGCGTAGCGGTACCTGCTGCTGTACAATTATTAGTCTACGCGTTCCCCGGGTGACTGCGACGACTAATGGATCGTCAAGCACATACTACGGTTCACATCAGCTTGACAAACGTACACCTGGAAGTCATCTCTGGCATTCACTCCCACCATATATTCCGAATCCCGACATAAATGTCGTCGCCTCGTAAGTCATCATGTACATCATTCGTAACCTCCAACGTTCCTCTCACGGCGTTATTTCCTCCCGATAGAAATCTAATCCAATATGTGAACCGCCGCTGCAAAGTAGGTACAGGCCTTATAAGAGCAAAGAACTAATATAGTTGCCGCTTAACTCGTCTCTCACAGCTGACGACTGTCAGCCATCAGCAACTCCAATATAGGCCCAATGATTGGCTCTTCCAACGCCAGTGTTATGAGTCTGCTGGCCCGAGTCAGGGTAGGCTGAGAAGACTGCAAAATCTCCAGAACCTTGTCTTTGATCGCGTATTCTATCTGGAAGTCCAACAGCAGATCCTTGACGCGTTCGACAGTATCTACGGCGCTCAACTGCTGATCCCCACCTAGTGTGACTTCAATAGGGGCGTCGCGGTTGGGGCATTTCGGAACCTCGATGACCAGGCCGGGAATGCCGGGATACTCCTCGACGATTATCTTCGCATCGACCTGAGCACCGTCGACAACGACTGATAGTGATGGAGGCACGGTCATGAGGGAGACGAATCTGAACCTCCACACTCTGCCGTGGCTGCTCGTTTGTAATTTGCCAGAAGTCTGCTCAAAGGTGATGGCAATAGTTCGATCGACATTCGTGGCTGCCGATCTGCTCTTCACATCATCGTGGGATGTGTCCTCGATTATTTTGAACTCGCCGTTCTGGCCCACGACGATAAGGACTTCGAAACCCTCGGGGTTTGCGCAGCCATTGGCCGGGCACGCGTCTCTATCGAGAGGGATGATGGAGCCTTCGGGGGCTAGGATTGGGATATGATTAAGAGTCCGATACATGGTGATCTCCCTGTCGCCGTCGTACACCAGCCCGGTAAAGATGTCGACGTGTCGCGAAGGCGGCACCCAGACATCGACGGCGGCACGGTTGGTTCTCCGGTCCCGGGGCCGAACGACGGGCGCTACGACGAGGGAGCTGCCGAAGAAATACTCGTTGGGCTTCTGGTACGCCTCCTCGCAACCGGGGTGCGCCCAATATAGGGGCTGGATCAGAGGCTCGTCGCACGACGCTGACAGGACGTTCATGGTATATATGTATGGCACCAGCCGGTGTCGAAGCTGCATGAAGTGCTTGATGCTCTCCTCGCTCTCCTTGCGGTACCGCCATGGCTCCTTAGAATTCCAGGGGCTGTTGGATGAGTGGAGGCGCAGGATCGGAGAGAATGCTCCGAACTGGACCCACCGAGCCGACAGTTCATCGTCTCGGTAACCTTGCATGTGGCCGGAAATGTCGTGGCTCCACCAACCGTACCCGATGTTCGACGCCGTCGCAGTGAATTCGGGCTGGAATTCGAACGAGGCCCAGGTGGTGATGCTGTCTCCTGAAAATCCGACGGGGTACCTATGGCTTCCTGGCCCGGCATAGCGAGAGAAGACGAGGGCGTCGTTAGCGGTTCTTTCACTCGCACTATCCAGATATTGGAAGTGGTTCAGTGCCCATAATGGGTCAATACCGGGGATGGCCGAGTAGGCGCCCTGCTGCCAGTCGATCCACCAAAAGTCGCAACCGTTCTTCTCTAGCGATCGGTGGAGGATGTTGAAGTAGGCGTACGTGAATTTCCGGGACGTAACTTCGAACAGAATGGGGGCTTTATCCGTGGTGTCATGGCCTAGAAACCTGGCCATTTCTTCGTATTGGTCCTCATGACAGTGGACTCCGGCATGTGGATGGTCGTTCAAAGTGATTTTGAGTTTCCGATCGTGCAGCGCCTTGCAAAAGGCGTCGGGGTCGGGAAAGAGCTTTCGGTTCCAAGTGTATCCAGTCCAGCCGGTATGAGGAACTCGTGGATCATTGACGAGATGCCAGTCCATATCGATGACTGCTACTGAGAGAGGGACGGACTGCTCCGCAAACTTATCCATAAGCTCAAGGTATTCCTTGTCGGTGTAAGGATGGTAGCGGCTCCACCAGTTCCCTAAGGCCCATCTAGGCAGTCTAGGTTGCTTTCCGGAGATGGCGTAGTATACCTTCATGGCGGCCTTGTAGTCTTGGCCGTAGCAGAAGAGATATCCATCGATACGGTCGCCGGGACGCCGGGGCGCTACGAAGCCCTTCCCATCGAAGAGCATCGACTCACTATCGTCCAAGTCAGCGTATCCCGACCTGGATAGGATGCCGGAGCCGACATCGCAGCGGCCATCAACATCGTCTAGGGTCCGGGCCGTGCCTCCGAGATTCCTGGTGTCCGGCGGACCCCCGTAGCGCCATTCCGCTCCCCACAGCGTCGTCTTGTCCGTGAAGTTGACATGGAGGCCGTTCGGGCTGAACCTCTGCTTGTCATACGTCAGGTAGAAAGATGAGGCCCGGATGACAAGCTGACTCTCCGTCTCCTCAACTTTGAATTGTGGCGGCGGAAACTTGCGATTAATGGCAAAGCACGAGGCGCGATCCTCGAAGACCCCGTCGTGAGACCACTCGTACCGGAGGACTATGTCCGACAGAAGGGTAAACCGATAATTGGGCCCGGTTACAGTGGCCCCAGAATCTGCCACGGGCTCGGTGGGGAACTTGTATTTTTCCATCTCTTCGGCCGTTCAACACTGGTTTCAGTCAAAGAGGTTATGGTGAGCAGGACGATGCGTGAGGGAGGAAAGTTGGAACGTGAAAGCTGGTTTAATATGCGAAGTGTTGGTGAGGCACCGTTGGGCTGCAGGAGGGCGGAGTGGCTCATTGAGGTCGGACCTGAACGGGTTCGGGACTATTGTTCGCTTCAGCTACCTCCTCCGAAACATTCTCCTAACCCGTGAAACAACTATAGAAGCGAGACCGTACGCATTTTGGTAATATATAAACTATACTCAGTATCAGGCTAAACCTTAATATCTCTGTCAGGAATCTTCTAGCGCCGGTTAAGGCCTTCCATATGCTAGGCCCCTGATCTATCCACTCGAACAGAAAGTTAAAACAGATTATATCGCTGGGAATACATGTTATGGACGTTAAACATAGCCCTAAGACGTATGTGGACCAAGTACGACAGAGCTCTGCCCATACATGGAGTTCTAGAGCCCCTAGACGCCAGGGAAGCCTAGTGAGTTGTTATGACTTGATAGTGCACAGAGTGCGCTAGACCTACCTACGCGAGCCAACGTTACATGTAAATAGATAGGTAGGCGCTAGAGTTCCAACAACCCCCCCTACCCACTAACAAACATACTCACTTACTAAGCTCGGGATAAATATTCGGGATAATTATTTGGTACGTACGGGACTAATACGTGCTGTGTGCGCTCTGACGATTTCAATTTTAGACGACTAATTAACTTGTTTAGTGGCGTGATAACTCCGGAGGCGTATGGCGACGATCCTGGGATTAGATCACGACCTGGAGGTGGGAATGCGGGTTGCAAGCATGGGAAAGCGGGCATGCCCGATCGACGTATATATCCCTTTCGGTGTCCCGACGATTCGGTCAAGGAATCCATCTAATCCTCGTGGTCTTTTAAGACTTTCCCCTTGGCATGATTGCATCTGTTGTTACATTATGGGACAGGAAACCATCAGCGCCCAACACGAGGCCGTCGCATCTCACACGATGTTGCCCACGAGGACCGAGGAGCCGGAAGGCACTGCGGTCGAGCATATGCTCAGCAATGCCAGGGAGGCGACGGAACGCGAGAAGAACATGACCCTCTGGCAGTCGATCAAGACGTATCCCAAAGCCATCTTCTTCTCCATGACCCTCTCCCTCTGTATCATCATGGAGGGCTACGACGTCCAACTTCTCGGCAACTTCTACGGCCTGCTCCAATTTCGACAGAAGTTTGGCGTGCCTTTGGAGAACGGAGACTGGCAGCTCACCGCGAGTTGGCAGTCCGGCCTCCAGAACGGCACCCAAGTCGGTCAGATCTTGGGCCTCATGGTTGCCGGCATACTAGCCGATCGTTACGGGTACAAGAAGACGGTGTTAGGAGCATTATTTGCTCTCATTGGTTTTATCTTCATCCTCTTTTTCGCGCAGAACATCTACATGCTTTTCGTCGGCGGGGTTCTCTGCGGTTTGCCCTGGGGGGCTTTCCAGACCCTGACGGCGACATATGCTGCCGACGTGGCCCCCATCGGTCTGCGGCCCATCCTGACCACATACGGTATGTGACATAACCCACCCGAGAATTCGTTCGGCCCGCGCTTTTGCTGATCTGCACTCTCAACAGTCAATATGTGCTGGGTAGTGGGCCAGCTAATGAGCACTGGTATCCTCCGCGGCCTCCTCACGCGCCAGGATCAATGGGCCTGGAGGATCCCCTACGCCATCCAATGGGCCTTCCCGCCACCCATCATCCTAGGCGTCCTCTTCATGCCCGAGTCGCCCACGTGGCTCGTCAGGCATGGCCGCCTCGCCGATGCCAAGAACTCGCTTCGTCGTCTGACGTCGTCGCTTACGGAGGAGGAGATCGAATATAAAGTTTCCATGATCGCACATACGAATGAGCTTGAGAGGGAAGCGCAGGAGGGCACCTCGTACCTCGACTGCTTTCGTGGCGTCAACCGCCGACGCACTGAGATAGCCTGCGGTGCCTGGATGGCCCAGGTCTGGTGCGGCATCTGGTTCGGTGGCAACGTCGTCTACTTCCTACAGCAGGCGGGCTTCGATGCCGAGCAATCTTTCAATTTCGGTCTTGGTATGGGCGGAGTCGCGCTCGCCGGTACCTTGTGTGCATGGTTCATCCTGCTCCACGTCGGTCGCCGTACGCTGTACCTCGTCGGTCTGAGCGGCATGTTCATCATCCTACTGGCGGTGGGCTTCATGGGCATCCCGGAGCCGGTGCCGGCACTAGGCTGGGCCTCGGGCTCGCTGATGTTGGTCTATGTCCTGATCTTTGACCTTACCATAGGTCCAGTCGGTTATTGTGTTGTGGCTGAGATAGCGTCCACCCGCCTAAGGATCAAGACTGTCGTGCTAGCCCGGAACGCTTACAATATCGCCAGCATCATTGCCAACTTCCTCAACCCTCCCATTCTTAACCCTACGGCGTGGAATCTCAGGGGCAAGGGAGGCTTCATTTGGTGCGGGTTTTGTCTCTGTGTCCTGGTCTGGGCTTACTTCCGCCTGCCCGAGCCTAAAGGTCTCTCGCCCGCCGAGCTGGATATCTTATTCGAACAACGTGTCGGTGCACGCAAGTTCCGCAAGGTGCATGTAGACCCTTTCCAACGACCAACGGCTGAAGAAAAGTTATCTGAGTGACGGAAGCCTCAACTCCACTTGGAAGAGTGCAACCGTAGCATGAACGATGGCGAGTGCAATCAGACAATATGCTTATACCGGAGCATTCCAATAAGTGTATGTTGTCAATAGTATAGAAAGATCCGGATTCCTAATAAGTGCGTGATGCAGGAACGTTTTACGAATAACTGTTTCCTATACAAGGGACTCTTTGCTGATGGAGAAAATAAGGAGGCGGTTCTGAGGTGGGTGGTCGATCGTATCATGTAGCGCTACCCCGCCAGCCCCGCATCCAATATACTGATTAGGTGAAGGTGGGTACCTACATGTAGTTTACTTACTGTACCTAATGGATCGGTATAAAGCTAGGCGAGTGTGAGGGTCGATGCGTTTCCCATCACGTGGCTGAAATAACTTATTATGGTGGCAGATATAAGGCTCAGCTTCAACCCTCTAAATCCGACTAACGATTGTTGATAGTTCCCCAACCAAGACCCTAGAGAACTGAATCTGTACTTGTCAATGAATTGCGACAGCTAGTGCTTGACGATGTTTACTGCCTCCCTCAAATGAGAACGTCGAATGCTTGCGACGGCTGCACTCTCCGGCGCGTCAAATGCAGGGGTGGCCTACCATGCACCGAGTGCTGCAAACGCTCTGTCGACTGCACATTTCTTCGGGCTCGTAGGAAGCCGGGTCCGAAAGGACCGCGGCCATCGACGGGCCAGAGGATCAGGGAATTCCAGAACAATGAAGTCCTTCTTCGGATAGGACCAAAGGCCGCAGAGCTCAGCGACGACCGGGTTTACGGCCCCTTAACCAGTCCTTTAAGGTACCCAAGTGTGCCTATGGACCAGTATTGCCGATATACCGAGATCTTCAAGCAGCGCCTAAGTGCGATATGGCCAGTCGTCGATTGTGATGCTCTGCTTCTGCGCCTAGCTCAGCGCCCGGACCACCATGAAACCCGTAGCCTTGCTGCGGCGCTGTGCGCCGCCGTCATCGCTCAGCTACGACTCCCGGAACACACGGAGCCCCTGGATGGTATCTCTTCCCACCGATTCGCACTTGATGCGGAACATTTCAGGGCGTTGTTTGACTATCGAGAGTCGCTCACCATATTTTCCGTCCTGACATCATTCTTCCTGCATATTTATTATGCAAACACGCAGAAACTACGTACGGCCGGCCTCCTGCTACGAGAGTCCGTCTCCATCGCTCAGGGAATGCGTCTCGACCAACCCGCGGCTTATAGCAATCTCGGGCGCGTTGAAAGGATGTTAAGACTCCGCCTGTTTTGGTTGCTGTTCGTTTCTGAAAGGTGAGACCATTCACTTGGCTTCTCGGACACCTTGACTTATTAAGATAGAACCTTTTGCGCTGAGAACAGGTTGCAGCCTCTGCTCGCTCCAATAGATGAGCTGCCCGTCGAGGAAGAAGGAGCGAATGCATCTGGCAACCCTTCTTCCGGGTTTCTACGCCTCATTCAGCTCTTCATACGCCTCGAACGGAATTTTATTGAGGCATCTGCTCAAACGGTGCCGGCTCAACTCCATATCGTGGAAAGAGAAAAGCTGTCACAGTATCAATCTTTTCTCAATCTTGACGTGGATAGTGGTCCGTTTGACGAGGCCCAGTGGGTCGACCTGTTCGTCACGAGGCAGTGGATCCGCACTCTGCTGTGGGAGTACACTGTGCGACATTTCTCTATGTCTTGTGAGTCGGAAGATCGTGCCTTCTCAATGCTGCTCCCTATCTCTATCGCGCATGAGACACTCCGACTCTTCCACACTGTGTCTGATAGTGCTTTTCGGCCGCATGGCTATGGACTGGTAAGCCGCGCATCTCAGGCGCGAACCCGGACCCCCCGGCTCATAAATCCTAGGAACTGAAAGTTTTCCGCATGGCCGACTCCCTCTTAGATACGCTAGCCTGCGTGCCTCCGATCAAGTGCAACAACAACTCCATGCTTGTAAAGCCCAGAGACATTCTGCACTCTTTGGAGCAGGTCCTGTCTACAGTCGGAGGACCGAATTCTCCATTCCTCGCGCGTTTGCGGCAGTGCATGGCAGAGGCGGACCTCCCGGCCGGCTTACCGACGTCTCTCAGCCTCCCCGCGGCAAGTTACGCTGATATTGATCCCATCACGGAGGAATCGGCTTCAAGTCCTTCGCCATCGTGTAGCCATTCGTCCAACTAGGCGAAATCTGGACCTTGGATGTCAATTATGTATGGATGCATGAATCGAAGCAGAATGGCGGTCGCTACCACACGTGGCTACCCATTGTTATTCTAAGTCATGCAACCGCCCATGATTTGTGGACCCATTAATCAAAAGGCTGATTCAGTCGGGAGCCTCCGGGGGTCGGCTCTGCGGCTCCTATCGGACCTATGGTGCCGAAGAGTGTGGGACCCCACACTATGGCGGGACACTATTAGAAGTTATCGCTCCACATACTTAATCTCATGTACCTTGTTATATTTTACAGTTTTACACCCTTGTCGTGTGTCTGGATGAAAACAGCAGTTCTACACGTTACCTACTCAAGGCTACCAGTAGAAACATTCTGATTCATAGCGGCAGTACGGAGTGAACCAGCATCGTGCATGAGCCAGTCAGCTGTGCCAATGACGTCTATATGATGAAGTTCCCTCTGTGGGGCTATAACAGACTCATAGCATATCACTCAGTACTACATGCTTCATATATGGAGTATAACTCGGCCATAATTGCAGAGTTAAATCAGTCATCACATATACCGCAACTAGTCTAGTGCCCTAACCGCCTTTCAGCTTCCTACGCTTCATTGCCATCTGCCATGTCACCAAAGCTGACACCCACGC
Organism: Monosporascus sp. MG133; assembly: GCA_004155925.1. Lineage (NCBI taxonomy): Eukaryota > Fungi > Ascomycota > Sordariomycetes > Xylariales > Monosporascus > Monosporascus sp. MG133. Next base: position 379,570 of record QJNX01000001.1, on the reverse strand, counting down.
CACTGTCATCCCTCCGCGTCTCTCGGCACGCTATTCCCTCCTATAACCTCATTCCGAACACCAGCATCCAGAACAAGCCCGTGCTACACTACCACGCGGCCTTCCCGCCGGCGGCGCTGACGCCCTCCTTGATAGAGGCGCATCTCGCGTCGGTCGGGGTCGTGGAACCCCAGTGGCGCTTCTCCATGTACACGACGACGCACTTCCACTCCACGACGCACGAGGTGCTGTGCGTCAGCCGGGGCAGGGCGAGTCTCTGCTTTGGCGGCGAGGACAACCCGGGGAGGGTCGAGAAGGAGGTCGAGAAGGGCGACGTGCTCGTCCTGCCTGCCGGCGTCGGGCACAGACTCCTGGAGGATCTCACTACGGAAGGAGAGGGCGGTTTCGAAATGGTGGGCTCCTATCCCAGGGGCTGTAATTGGGATATGTGCTATGGTAAGAAGGGGGAGGAGCCCAAGGTCCAGAGCATCGCCGGGTTGCCGTGGTTTCAGAAGGATCCGATATACGGAGATCAGGGACCCGTGCTGGACGTCTGATAGTGGATTCCACCCTCTCTGCAGGCGTATGCGAGTTCTTTCCCGCCCGACGTTGCGCCATTTTCCCTCTGTATATTGCTCAAAGTGTTAGTGGTGACAAACTACTATTCAAAGATTCTTACTCCTTAATTACGCTCCTGGGTCGTCGTCTGCCAGGAGTACAAATGAAGGGGACTAGGGTCGTCCCACCTGACTTTTTAACTTAGCCCTTTCTTATCCCTGAGTTGATACAAGCCCGAAGCGAAGTATGCCGTCTGGTAACCCTAAACACCAATGTCAGTGTCGCAAGAAGTCGTCGTGGACAGCCAAGTGTTTGCAAGAGCGGTTCTGGTAGTAAAACCAACATAGAGAAGACTCTTCGCAACGACTGCTACTTTTGACCATTTCAGATTTACTTTGGATACTATTTAATGCTAAGATTATAGCAATTTTATAATAGGAAGTAATATGGTCTTGAAAGGAGCGGTTATGTCATACCGGAATATTATGCAAGTTAACGGTACTCTGAGTTATGGTTGTTTTCGGTATATAAGTTAAGTGCGGGCCTTCCAGCCTTCAATGTTCTTAAACTTGGGGTGTAAACCGGGGTGATCTATTGCCCTGTTATACGGTAGCCATCTTGTACTTAGGGGTGGGGCTCCAGGGTGACTGAGATATCTTACGAGGGGCAACTAACGTCAGTAAGTACAACAATTTGACCGAATTGGCCTACACTCACGCCAAAGATTTGGCGTTCCAATCACTATTGTTGTTTCTGTGTGCAGCAGGACATTTCTTTCCGTTAAGGCAACCAAAGAATTTGGCGTATCGAGAAATTTGCACTAAGGTTAGCTGGCCCCTCGTAAGATAAATGGTACGCAGCAGATGGTTCGCTGGGGTCTAGCCCGTGTTCAGGCGATGATCTACCTCAGCGACCTAAGGAATGGGGGGCCGCCGTTCTGCAATCAGGTTGATTACGGCCAAGATCAAAAGATCAGAAGATGCATCCTTGTCTCGTTGAACCATTTCCCGAGGGCCGCTGATTTTAGTCGGCCCTTTGAAGGTCGCGATGGCGTGCCTTTGGAGGGCGTGATGGCATGCCCTTGGAGGGCGTAATGCAACGCGGGATGGACACCCGGGTTGCTTGTGATCGGCTGTTGCAACAGAACAGTTGGTGCATGATATATTGCGTGGGGATGCAGTATACAGGGTACTGCAGCTTCCGATTACCCTAGATTTGTGAGGGAGCTGAAGACAACATCAGAATACCATCATTAACCGCAGTCATTCACTAGCCACATGTCTCACTCTCACGCTGTTTCACAAGAACGCTCAACTTCTGCCGGAGATATCCGAGCAGAAATTGGACGATATCACGGCCCTCAAGCCCGCTACGGCAGCCGCTGGGGCCCGGCCAGAGTTCCTCCTTCCTAGTCAGCACGCGGCCAAGCAGAAACAGGCCTCAATGGGCAAGGGGCACTCTTCCATCGAGCACACCATTGAGCCATTGGAGTTATCCGAAGATTCAAAAGCTCGTTCAAAGCTGCGTATCTACTCTATAGAAATTGCGCTCTGTGTACATCACCCCGACACCCCATATTAGTCTTCAGCGAGCACCAGTTGGCTGACGATACCCTCTCCAGCTCGAAGTATTCACGGTAGCCCTCGACCAAGCCATCGTCGCAACATCCATTCCTTCACACAGCCGATCTGCACTCCACCGTAGGCTATAAATGAAGCGGCGGTGCGTGTCTACTGACGAATGCCGCAGCAGGTCCAATCTGGGCCAAATACAGCGACATTTAGGGTCGTAAGCTTGCTGTTTTAGCATCAGTCATCATCTTCGCCTTCGCCAACATAATTGCGGCGGCGAGTACAAACACAGCGATGCTGATTGCTGGCCGAGCGCTGAGGGCACAGCCGGCGACGGCCTGATGAATATGGTGACCATTACGATCTTGGATCCCTTTAGCATGCGAAGTCGAGCACTATATCACAGCACGCTCGGGCTGGTGTGGATACTTGCTGGAACCAGCGGACCTGTCATCGTTCGTGGTCATGCTCCTCTTCCTCGCCGTGCACAACCCGCACACCAAGCTCAGCGATGGACTCATGGCCGTCGACTGGCTCGGAACCCTCTCCATCCTGGCAGTAACCCTGCTGCTCCTCCTCAGGCTGGAGTCCGATGGCGTGATATTTCCCTGGAAAAGCGCAAAAGTCGCCTGTTTAATCCTGGTTGGAACACTGATGATCGGCTTCTTCTTCTACAGCGAGAAATGCCTAGCCAAGTATCCCTTGATGCCACTAAGCACCTTAAGGAGCGGTCCAATAACACAACGCAGTCGTCGTCGTCGTCGCCTTTACACACAGCATGGCCTCCGACGTAGAGGATTACCTACCTTTTTACTTTTAAAGCGTGAAGCAAGCTCCACCTCTTCAATGCGGTGTTCTGATATCGCCCATGGTCATAACGTGTGCCGTTGTGGACATTATGAGCGGCGTTTTCATGCATCAGATCGGCGGCTACGGGGAGCTCATCTCGGCCGGGACGGCTTTTTTAACGCTAGGGACAGCCTATATATCATGTTCGGACCGATACAAACCTCGGAACACTCATCAGGTTCCGAATAATTTTCGGTATCGCAATGGCGCTTCTATTGCAAACGCCGATTATAGCGCTCCAGAACACTGTCAGTCAGACCGACAACTGCGATAGTTAGGGCGACCTTGACTTTCATCCGCAACCTGGGAACATCGTTGTCTATCGTGTTCGGCGGTTCAGTGTTCCAGAATAGCATGACTTCTTGCGCACCGTATCTCGCTGTCAGCGGCCTTGGCGAATCCGAACTCGAGGCCTTGTCTGGCTACAAAGCGGCGACGAACGTGGAGATCACTAGGTCTACCAAGGGCGCTGCGCAGCATAGGGAGGTGGAAGATGCCTTCGCTGCAGCATCCGGAATATGTTTATAACATACACAATAAGGAGTCCGAAGTTGGCTGGCGTGGGGCACCATTTTTGGCAGGCAGAACTATGAGGAGCACCAACCAAAATGTTAAATTCGAGTACCGTATACCTGGACGCACTAAGATTCCAGCGCCCAGGCCAGCTATTAGGCCAGCTATGTAAGTAGGCGCCCTGGGCTCTTGGTGTCTGACTAGCAACAAAGCTCAGCGCGTACTCTTCAAGACATAATCCTCCTTTCTACAGCAGGATATAAAGAACCGCAAAACGCCGGTCGTTACGGTCCTCAACTGAAATCCGACCGCCACCTACCCGAGTCACATGTTCTCCTTAAAGATGGTGCCACTGATTATCTAACAATACAAACACTGCCATGTAGCAACCCCCGCATTGTCGTCTCCGGGCGATACTAGGCAGCAATTTCATGAACAGCCTCAGCAAAGGGCAGACAGCTTACGGAAACCCTGATCGCGACAAGGAGAGCCAGACTAGGGACATCCCTCACGACGCATGAATTGATTACCCCGTCAATAACAATCTAGAACTCAGTCCGTTCTTGAGGCAGCCAGCCACGCTACAAACAACAACCATGACATCCAACATAAGGTTCAGCCCGGAATCGCAAACCCTGTACGCGCGCATGTCATTAGCAAGGACCAGCCAAAGATCCTTCCTCTTCTACATAATCGCCAATGTCGGACCCGGAAAGACGCACCGGCCTCTTGCCATCGCCTTCCGACAAGGCCAGGGCGCCAGTCCTGGGCGGGTGAACATGAAGGCCTTGCAGGATCGTGTCAACCATGTTATACAGGACTGTGTGCGTCTCGTTAACATCTTGGCCGAGCCCACGAACCGCATCGCGCTGGAGGCTGAGCTGTGTCTCGCTGCTAGCTGGTACCAGGGAAATGAATACCAAGATCCGGAGACGGCCGAGGTTCAAGACTCGCCGCAACCCGCGTTCAACTTCTCTATCAATGATGAACGACAGGAAAGACCAGAGTTACCCTGGGCGGGTAGCATCCGGGAGTTCCCTTTCATCTCCACATGTCTGCGCCTTAGTCTTAATCGCGATGACACTTACAATACGCGCGTGGGTGACGTTCAAGAGCAACCTTTAGGGACGGTCTTCCGCGATGACAGGCTAGAGTATGGCATGGTTGTCTTGGATATCTCGGATCTGGATCGTGTGCGCTATGGCATCGTCGGCTCCGAAATAAACTACATGGCCGAAGTGAACGTGACCCAGACCGGTGATTGGGATCACACTGAAGGGACACCTCCGAAGCAGGACCCGGTGCCAGTGCTTGAAGAGCACCGATCGCGTTCACCACTATCTGCCGCTCAGTACATGAAAAAGTTTCGATGTTTTGATACCAAAGATGATATCAAGAACCTGAACGAGAGACCACTTGTTCAATTGAACGCTCTGGAGTGTATGTACTTCAACCTCATCGCTTCAGACGCTCGTTGATCTCGTCCACATGCTGAGTCTCATTGCAGGTATCTGGCCCACTACCCGGGGAGCATTGAGCCAGGCACGAGACACCCCTGCAGCTGGTTCAGATCCTTCCAGTAAGGACAAGGATATCCTCGATCGGGCTGTCGAGATTCTTATCCAGGACGCCATGCGCAACGAAAGCGTAAACAAGAGAAAACACATCCAATCCGTCAGTCATCCCGATTTCCAGGGGCGCCTGCTTGAAAGCCTCCAAGAAGATCCACTTCGACTGGGCCCTTCACAGGCCTCAGCGGATCTACTCCGTTTGGCATATGCAGGCCACTCGCACCTCAACTGGGTAGCATACAAGAACCTCAGCTATGACTTCGTCACGATCGCTCTTCAGTCTGAAGAGCTCAAAGACGCGACTGCGCTGAGTCTCTGCATCGACCGCATCGGCGGTTCACCGACGATGCTGCTCGAGGTTCTGTCTCAGTCCAAGACGATTCAGGATGTGTGCTTCCTCCAAGAGCCGACGCGAACCAACGATGACTTGGCTTCGCAGCTGTTCGCCCAATTATGCGCATCACCATCAACCTCATCCATGCTTCAGACCAGCAAGATATTTCTGACGTGTGCGTACTCGACACCTTTGCGGAAGAAGCTCTGGCTCCCAGACCCAAGGAGCAGTAGTCACAATACACCGAGCTATACACCGCCGATTCACGCCTTTCCTATACAGCACATGTTCGTTCGACAGCAGTTCGTCGACTTGAAGGACAACGCTAAGGATTTTTGGCCTTGTCACTTCTTCCTTGGCGACGCCCTTCTGAGCCCCGAGCGTTTTGCCGTGGGGTTCCTGGAGTACTGCCGCTCTGTGCTGACTGACAGGTATCTCTTCAGCTTTGCTATTGCTCCGCCGGACCTCCTTTCTTACAAGAAGAAGTCTTCCGGGATGGCCATTTCCCCTATTTCGGCCGAGAACTTCGCAATTCCTGGACGATGCAGCATCACCAATACAGGTAACGGCGACGCCGCTGAGCACCAACGTGAGTGTTGGCCTCTAGTGAGAGACCTAGAATCTGGCAGCTGGGCTGTACTAGTTTCGCACGAGTGGTCTACCGGTGTTCCATATCTTCGATACGCGTTTATTAGAGCGAGGCAGCGCATTGTCGTTCCCGATGATATGTCGGCATCGCCAGAGCGTCTCGAACGGCTTGTCAGACCCGAGTATGTGGAAGTGGTTGGGACCGTGAACGAATTCCTACAGGAGACCGCATCCGAAGTCGACGCAGCGCTGCTGAATAGGCCAATGAACGAAACGCTACGCATCCTGAAGGCCAGATGGCCGACTGAGTTGGCGCCCGGCATGAGCCACATATCTGTACTTGACGATGGTGAGGCGCGTTCTATTCTAAGAGACTTTCTCGAGGATGCGGCATTTGTGAAAGAGAACTTGAGGCTAGCAATGCAGGTGAACCCCGAAGGTATGTGACTCGCCCCCGTCCTGAACTCTTTTTCAGACTTCTTTTGCCATCTTATGGTCGAGGCGACTCGCTCGCATCGAGGGACTAAACGGGCTGACCAATCGACAGAGTGCAATTGGTATCCAGAATTGCTGGAGACAAACGATGCTCAAGGGAAGCAGCATCGGGCAAGGAACACGGCCATTTTCAAGTCTCTTCTTGACCCTGATGTTGAGGGCGAACACCCATTGGGCACGGAAAGAATGGTTTATGCCAAGAATAATGACGACGATCTGTAATTCGCCGACCGTGGCGCACATTGAGACTAGATGAGAAGGCAAGACGACCGAGATGCGGATTGAAGAGCTCTATCTCGTCCAGTAGGGCGGCTAATTTAATAGTGTTAAGCCCCCCTATCTTGTTATACTTAACAGTATCCGCAAGCTTCCTTATGGGATCGTGGGTTGATCGAGGATTAGATGTGTTTCGTGTCCAGCTGTCTCGGGCGCGTGGCATTTTACACGTGAAGGACTGGAGGCCGGGAGAGGGCCTGCCGGGGTTCTTTCGCAGCATTGGGAAGGAGACTTTTGGGGAAGAGCCAGTTGTCGCTTTCTTGCTGTTCCTGTACTAAACGATATATCCTCTGTGATTACGGGGGTTCTCGTTGGTTTTGCGCCGCGTGTACCCGCGGGAGCTTGCGACGACGAAGCACCGTCGCGAGAGGATGTGAACAGTGCAGACGGCGACTGATGATATCAGGGTTGGCACTATGACTGAAACAGCACGTTCGTAACTGAGGTAGATCTGTCATGAGTATGATGCAAAGGGAGTCGATCTCTTAAAAGCATGCATGCACATTTCAAGGTAATCTCGACGAGCGCTTCAAAGGGGTAGGCTGATTTTGCGCCTACCTAGTAGCAGTTATACAGGATGAACTCTATGATGAATGCCAGTGTCGACTAGTCCAAGTTCCCGGGGCCGTGTCAGGAGAGGTTCATTAAGCTTACAGGCAGAAGTCGATAGTGTTCCTCCAGAAATGAATGCCGAACCAGTAGATGTATTCGTCCCGTGATAGTTCGATCGCATGTCCATAACTCTTGCATAAGACCTTGCAATACCTCAGGCAGCCCCAGCGTCTATATACTGGATCCTGGCGAACACTTCTACAAGCGGACGTGACGTAGCCGCCATGCTCTAGTGCCTAGGACGGTCGGCACATACATACCATGATGCCCCTTGATTACGAATTCCTACACTTTGATACTATGTCGAATTTTCTTCTTGCCTCCTATGAGCATCCTTGACCGACGACCAAACATGCCTTATTAGTCTGCAAACATGCGGAGGAACGGCATGCCAAGCCCCATCACGGCAGGGCCGAGATTGCTGCCAGGGAGAAGTCCGCTGTTCGGATTCGAGAGTTCCCGTGTATTACTCTCGGCGCACATACACACTCGATAAGTTGTTGGATTGCGCAGCGCCTACATATTTCGTAACCTCTAAGACGTGGCACTCCATAAGAGACGGCTCTGGGGCCCAGTTACCCAGTTATTCTTCACCGCCTGTCAAACGTCGCTGGTAATTCGACCGGACGGTGCTCCGCCCCCAACTCCTGTGGCATAGGCGTGTCCGCCATCTCCTGTGGCACGTGCGTGTACGCCGTCTCAAGCGGTGCCATCGCCGGATCGTGATATGATGCAGGCGAGGGGCCGTAGCCCGGACCACCCTGGTGATGACCGCAGCCATTGTTATGGGGCGCCGATGCAGCCGCAGAGTCTAATCCCGAAACAGCGGCGGCCGTCTTGCGTCTGCGCATAAACCAGAAGGCAGAGACTGCGCCTAAGCCTAAGCCACCTAGACCGATACCAATACCGATGCCCGCCTGCGCACCGGTGCTCAGCCCCGTATCGGCGGCGGGTGGGCTGGAGGCCGCATCAGTTCCCGCCAGAGTTGGAACCGTCACGGGACTTATCATTACTTGGCTCGTTATCGAACTGGGCGTGGCACTCGAGCTCTCTAAAGCTGTGGTACGAAGCAACTCCGGGCCAAGGGTAGTTAGGCTGCGCTGGCTCAGTTCATAATTCCATTGCACGCTATTCGATCCATAGCCGGCTGACGTGTTGGGGCGCAAGTTGTACCAGCAGGGCGAACCGTCATCCGTCCAGTCCAGTTGTATCACATGCGAGCCATTGAAGGGCTCAACTTCATCGAGGGTCTTTTCTGGGCAAAAGTTCAGCTTCGGGTCATCTCAAACTGCTCCGCTCCTGTCTCAACCGCGACCTTGGCTTTACGACTACAGCCGAGCAAATGGAGGGGGTCAAAATTGAGTCGACTCACGTACAACGCTACCGCTATCTGACAGGCAAAAGGTATACAGTAGCGGCTCGCTGAAGTAGGACGTCCATGCCACTTGGACTGTATCCAAATAATGAAAGGTCAACGACTGTGATCGTGGCGGGTATACCCATCTAACGCCGTGGTCCGGATCATTAGGATCGATTCGTGCCGATGCCAACCGGGACAGTCTCAATAGCCCGACTGTGAGGCATACGAGGGCGTGTTTCATGGTGATCAAGACACGTCCCAACGCGTCAACGGTCTATTGATCGCATTGCACAGAAAAGGGACCCTAGACTAAGCTGGGAGAGAGAATCGTGGAGGACGCGGTGGCGTGGGGGAGCCGATTACTTAACTCGCCGTTATTGCGTCTCGAACTACCCCGGCGCGCGGGTAGCCTAGGCGTCCATTTTTAGTGTGGACCATGGCTGGCGACAGGGCTGGCGGCTGCGTCCTGACTCCCTGAGAGCCTAGACGCCTTATCTAAACTGTTTCCCTAATAAGCAAGCTTGGCGCAGACGATCCCTCCTTGCCAAATATAGAAAGAGATTATCCCAGGTCGTGCACAACTGCACCTCGTTTCGCTTGTCCACCTTACCATAATAAAGCGATGGTAAAGAGCGACCAGAGCCCAAAGTGGTAAGCTGATAACGGACGAGAGAGCTACCCCCCCTGGTATCAGTTATCCCAGGCCCGATTACTCGATGAATAATATAGCCCTTTGGTCCAATAACACATAGGTGGATGATACGAGATTCGGCCGCATCGACGCGAAGTACACAAGCCAGATTCCTGCGTACGACTTCCGACTGTTTGGTGGCTCATGGGGGCGGCCTCCAACCTTACTAACACCACAGTTTGAAGTCGAATGTATTCCGTCCAGTGGCCCCCTACCGTTCCGGAACGATTCCCTTTCGGATATTGTTGCCTCTTCATGTCGTACACGAGCCAGCGCAAAGTCACTGGCCAGGAAATCCGGCACCTTTGATGACGGACAAAGGAGACAAGGGGGAAGGTGAAGAGGATAGCGGGAAGTGGACCCAGTGGCTGAAACGGCCAGGGATATTGAACACACGCCAAGATTTGAGATCCAGGCACATCATGCCAGTCCCCCACCCCCCACCGGGAGGGTGGGAGCAGTGTATCTCTAACATTGTCTCTAACAGTCATATCTTCATTTTCTTACTCCAATGGCATGGTCCCCTTGAAACGGCCATCGCCATGCACTGAGAGGGGAACTGCCATCCTCGAGGATGTACGTTTTGCACGTTGTACGGGTCAGTTTTCTGCTTCCGGGGACTGCCCTTGCCGCAGTGCTTCCACGGAGATGTCGACACTGCGGCCGATGAAGAGTTTAAGGTCCGGGAAGGCTGTCGGAGTCTCCACACATCGCCTTCGAGTACTCGGTCGTCTTGATATGCTCGGTAAGGTCGTTCTTGCCATCTTGGTTCTTGACCACGTCGCTGGCCTACTGGGAAAGGACTATTTAATGTTAGCGGTTGTCTCTGTGCGCGCTTCGAGAGCAGGGCAGGATCCGGGTCACAATGTCCCGTTTCGGGCACTATGTGAAGTTCGAAAACTACTATGCTCCTGAAACAATCTTGAGGAATAGTTACTAGGAGAATCACTCACCCCAGATCTGCCTAAGATTGCGACAAGGATCCGTGATTATCATGCTGGATAGGTCGGCGACGGAACACAGTGGCGCAATAATGATACTGAAAGGAGTCCAACTTACGCCTCTCGTCCCCATTACGACCTACTGTATCTCTAAGTCACGAAGCTAGTACATATAGGCGCATAAGATGTCGGGATACCAAAAACCGTCTTGGGAGACACGGTCTACAAGGTCTAAAGATGCTATGCTCACGGGACGGTGGAAACGGTTAACACCCTGGTCCACCTATAATACGCATGCCGGTGATTTCAGTCGCTGCGCAAAGCAGCTCCTCCATATGGTAGGTGTCAATACGCTGCGGGCGAATGAAAGACTCGGAGTTAGCGATTGCCACCGCGGAAATCCGGATAATACAGGGGCCCCCAAAGGTAGAGAGAGTCTGGGGGTGGGGGGGCGGGGGGCGAGGCACACAATTGTCCCTGGTCGGAACTTGGGGGGCTAGCTTACGAGGACTAGGCGGACATGTGCATTCTTACTATGTATTGTCACAGAAAAGGGCCCCCTTGAAGCTTTCAGGATCATTCGGCACAACGTTGATCCCTTCCGAAGCCCCATATCAGTGGATCACCCACCACTAGTGGGATTACCGTCTTCTAGCTTCAGAGATTATACAGATATCAATATATCTCCTCAAAGAGCTGTGCACCTGCTCCCTAGTAAGTGTGACACTTATCGAGCTTGCGGCCGCTAGTAAAATCATCTCATGGAGGACGATGCGACGAATGACGATGTCATTCGAAGGTCTCCTATAAGCTGATCATGCGCATATATCAGACCGGACTACATCTCAAGACCCCCTATATATACGCTTTGGTCCCCTATTCGCCGGGTTTCGCCCTTAGGCGATAGAGAAGCATTATCATGTAGCGCTGTTATGATCTACTCTTCACAATACATCATGACAACGGAACTTCTGATAGTCCGAACAACATGGCCATGTAATTATCAAGGACAAAGGTATGTATTGACCAATCTATTCTTGTCAACATTTCTCGCTCTCGCAAGTCGATTGCATGCTCCACTCACTTGCCTCCTGATATACTACGGAACGGAAAGTACCGAGGAACTCGAGGACGACGGATTGAAGCTGAACTCACACGGCGCTCCTTAACGCTACAGTTGGCGTCGGCGCAAGATACACCACAGTTAGCATAGGCGCTCTTCGATAGGGGAGGCTTGGATCCCGCTCTGATGCGCGGTGTAGGCTTTCGTTCCAAGGGCTCTTCTGTAGTCGGCCCTGAGGAACTGAACGTATTGGCGCGTCGTCTCGTGCGAGCACTACGTTCTGTCAAAGCGTCACTGGCGGTTGCCTCGCTTTCGTAACCATCAACTACCTGCTCGTCGGAATCCCATGATTTCGCAACCGATAGGGCGGATTCGGCCAAACAATCCCGAGAAGCAGGAAACGGAACGCCGAGCGGTGCTTGGGGCTCCGCAGAGGGCTTGGTCTCCTCCGAAATGGGTGGTTCTGCCTTCGGAGCTTCCGGCTCCTGAGTGATAGAGTGAGCTTTCTCTTTGTTTCGATTGGGGAATAGAGCCCTTCTCTTCAGCTCAAGTTTCTTCGGATCGAATGAGTCTGGCATGGCATCCGAGCAACGCCACTTGTTACGCAGGTAACGCTCATAGGCCTGATGGTCGCAGTCCGGCGGTGGCCTTGCCACATGACTCGATCCGTTCCTTAAGTTCGCTTTGCCTCTGGCGTCGAACTCACCGCGAAGACCGCTATGGCGGTCGAAACGCTTTGGAAAGTCGGGAATACGTTCTGACGACATCCTCGATAGACTTCGCTAGTTAGCCTTCGACTGCAACAGGAGTTTGGGGAGTGGTGGGAAGTTGCTTTGGGTGACCGTCCAAAGTACTGAGTGAGCGGGCAAAGGTCCTTGGTCGGTTTTATCCTTGTAAATCCCGAACTCGTTCACTATAACTCTACTTTTGTTCATCTGAACAATTTTCTCAGACACAAAGGTACCGAACACATACGTCACTGAAGTTGAATACTTTGAAATAGGAACAATGAGGCTAGCAACGATGTACGACGCTAGCCGTCTAGGGTCTGCCTATTGTTCGAACCGTAACCAAGACCCTGTTGATTTAATCGAAATAGATAAGAGGGTTCTCGGCTTATCTAACATAAGACATTCCGGCCCCGTCGTACCCTACCTCTAATGAAGCATATCTAAATAGCCTATACCGTTATGATATTCATAAAAACGCAATATGTGCCCTCGTCTGCTTCGACAAATATTCATGTCAAAGCGTAGCGAGTAACAGCTAACTCGGAGCTATTGAAGGATCCGGTTGCTGCCCACTCACCATAATGGTTCCAATAATTACCAGTAAGGCTCCCAATCTTTCTGACTCGGGTGTAACTGAGTGATTCGGCAGTAAGTGAGGATTCAAGTAGTGCCGTTCACTTCAGAACCCTTCCTCCTCGTAACCACAACATCTAACCCCTTGCCCTTCGGGAAACCAGCAAAGAACTCGTGATAGGTTTTCCAGTCCTCATCGTTGGTGTCATACATTACCATGCTGAAACCCGAGTTGGGGCTAAAGAGACGAGATACGGTGAGGTATATATCGATATTAGCAAGTTCCATCCCGAGACATAGCCTAGTCCCGCGGCCCCACGGCATCAGGTAGCGATTTGCAAACTTCCGATCAACCGGATTGGCCCAGCGTTCGGGCTGAAATGCAGATGGATCCGGGAATATTTCAGGATTATTGTGGATGTCCTGTGAGGTAGTGGATATAGTCGTCTGGTCCAATGGAAAATAAGCACGTTAGCAAAAGGTCAACTGCAGAACCGAACCAAGAACGCAGCAAGAAGGTATAGACACTTACGCCTTTCGGGATAGTCCACTCTTTATACCGCAAATCCTGGTCCTTACAGATCCTTGGGAGTCGAGTTGGTGTTGGGTTCGCTAACCGAAGTCCCTCGTTAACGACACCTGTGATGTAGGGGAGTTCTTTCAGCTCCGAGTACTCAAGTGGGCCGTCTTTGGCCTCTTCGGCGTTGCCTAGCTCGTGCCTCAAAAGGAGAAGCTTTCCGGGGTCGCTGAGAAGGGAAGCGGTGATGGTGATGAGGGTACTGGCCGTGGTTTCTGTACCAGCCATGATTATGCTGCGGGTCTCTGAGAAAAGCCGTGGAAATGTCTTCTCTTCGAGTGGCAGCGAAGAAGATACCAGCGTTTGGATCATGTCCGGGTTTGTCCCTGGTGCGGGTTCCGGCTTATTCATGGAACGCTTCACGCAACTAGTCATCATCTACTTTGAGATCAGCATTTACGTGCTTGCGCATCCAGCAGGATGGGGCATCATGTCGCGAAGTCGTTTTAATATGACGGAGGCGACTTACCTCCCTCATCCACTGTACCCGACCAAAGGCGGGGTTCATTCTCTTTGCGACGGCCTTAGGGAGACGGTGTAGAACGGGGAGGAAAAGACCGAACGCGTGACGGCTCAACATGCTCAGCTTCACCACCGTCTTCAGGCTCAGGTTGAACTCGTGGTCGAATGTGGGCTCGTCCAGATGACCGAACGGAGTACCAAACGCGAAGCCGGTCGCAACATCAGTAGCGAGACACCTGAAGGCATCGCTCAGGCTAACAACTCTGCCGTCCTTCTCTTTCAAGCGATTGCACAACTTCTCGACCTGAGCCAGGATTATGGGCATATAACTCTGGATGTTCGTAGAGGCAAAGTAGTTCTGCAAGGGCGCACGACGAAGTCGGTGCAGCGCGTGCGACTCTGCCGTGTTCGTACTGGGAAACATGCCAAAGAACCGCATGTAAAACCAATGTGGTTTCGAAGCTCTCGACGAGTATTTGTATACTCCATTCCAGTCTGGGTCTGAGATGTGTACTTCGCGTGGGTTAATACGGACAATCGGGCCTGGAGAGTCTAGGCGTCAGTAAGAGATTCGTAGTAATTGCCTAGGTGTCATAGGCACTTCACCGTAGCGCCTATGCATCTTCTCTATCTCGACCCAGTATCTACCTCCGCCATCTTTAAGGCATTGGAAGTACGCTTCGTAAAGTCCCGTTGATGCAGCTAGTAACGGTCCCGGAAATCCGGCGAGGGGGTGAAGGGTAAGGCGGTATATCACTACCAGGCTGCCCGCGATGACAAGCCCAAAGAAGGGTAGGGCTAGCGGTCCAAGGCCGCGCAAGACATAAGTCTCGTGGACGTCCATTTTCCCAAACCACGGGAAATTATGTACATGTAGCTGTTGAGCCTGGGTTTGAACATTTTATAATGGTCGTTCGCGGTCGTACATAACTCCGGATCAAATGAACCCCATGAAATGCTCGCTTCCGGGGGCCGAGGCAGGTATCCTTGTTAATCAATAAGGTTCATACATCAGATGATTCCTGAACAAGTAACATTTCTCCGTTACTACATTACTCGCTCATCTCTACTCCGTCGTGACGTATACGCCATCATGTAATGCGTATGTGACCGACCCAGCTGTGATCTAAGCCGGGTTTCTGTTCTGAGCATTACCTGGTAGAAACCACGATCCTTGGTTTCGAAAAGCTCTTAATCGACATCCATCTGACAATGGCCACTCGTCCTCCCTCTGCATTTTCCAAAGAGGCCGAACCAATATTAACCTAGTTGAGAAAGACCCACGTAGGTGGGCTGACCCCTAACATCCTATAAAACCATGAATCGAACTACAAGACAATTCCTTAAGTAATTGCAGAATGCGAACATCAATGTTACTATGTGTCAGCTTTTGAACGATACTTTCGATTTACAGCGAGAGAGAGTTATCTTTAGCGGTAGTGCTTGAAGCTTATTCGTTTCGGTTGCCGAATAGGGGCTTGCAGCTGGTGAGAATGGTCTCGGCGTCATTAGTTCCAGGCAAAAGACAGGCCCGACAGGGCACCAGAGCGTGATTGATCTCACTGGGAAACTTTTTCTGCCTTAGCTCAGTTCGCTTGATGCCGTAACTCTGTTTAAAAGGACTGTTCCTTAAGGAGACGGAAGGTTCAGGGGCACAGGGGGATCGAGCCAAGTGCCGCTAACAAAGTTTGAATACGACATTTTTGGCTCCAGCGCACGTCGGACCAACAAGTATGGGATGAATTACAACATCCCCCCAATTATAGCCCCCAATACTCCTCAGAATTCCAGTGAGAATTGAGGACCAATCAGTTAGTATCCGTGGTCATTCGGCCGGCCTCTAGTAGTGTTACTTCGATGCCATTCAAGACGACCACGCCACGCAGTTGCATTCTGAGAGCAACCAAATGGAAGCGCTTACTTGCTCGGCAGCATGCCGTTGATCAATTCTCCGCGTTTGCCACTTTAAAAACTTGTCTGTCCTGCATGGAGACCCCCAGAGCGGCCATGGAACAGACATGAAAACAAGTAAGCGCCAATGACGACAGAATATCACAGAGACAGTTCCCATTACCCAATCAAAGCCATTTACAAGGCCCATGAACTAAATTAACTAAAGATTACATCAAGAATGTCTCTCTAACGCCTTATAAGTAATACGGGTATCCCTTCGCGTGATCGCTTACTGTAGCTACTGGCCCCGCGCAGTTGAAGCATAAAAAGGGGGACTTGCTGTGATGAATCCAGCAGCATGATTGGATGGCATGATTCATATTAAAAGGACAAAGCCTCGTCTAATTAATGGATCCCTGGCTGCCGCTCTGCCTGAATGGTCTGGTCTATTGTATTATCTCTGTAAATTGAGGAAAAGTTAACTAGAAGCTAATGCAAAAGCCTTTAGTTCTTTTTCTTAGCAAGATCTTATGAAAGTTATGATGAAATTGCATAAGTTATTTTTAGTCAAACGCGTTTTGAAGGAACCCGAAGATCTGAGGGGATTAATAATACGTAACCTACGGCCTTGGCATTTCGTTAACTTTTCCTTGATTTGTTAACATAATACGGTAGTAGTGGTCGTTAGATTGTATGAGGATAGTACAGTATAGCCAGTCATGAAAACTGCGAAGCAAGGCCTAAGCAAGTTTTTGCCATATCACTGGTCTTAGATTCCCTCAGGACTTGTCAAAAACGACTAGTTGTGTTTTATATGAAAAGGACCATGCAATATGCGGCCTCCTCGACACATGTCTATATCTAGTTCTCTATGATAACTCCTTATGATACCCTGATTATACCCGATAGTTACATGTAAATCTTCCTTCGGAGTGAATCGATACCTGTGCCGTTAAACAGCGAGCCCCTATTCGACACTGAAACCTCCAACATAACCCCTTGGCTCTCATCATTACATACGAGGAATCTAGAGAAATAAACAACGCTTTAGAGTCTTAATGGTTGGAGTAGAAATGAGTCCGTATACTTTCCTTTTGATGCCAAATGGAGGATTGCCAATTCTACACCGCAATCGACGGGGTACATCGAGCTCTCTATTGCTGAAGTCGAGAATCCAGTCCCAGTAGTCTTGACAGATGCCTATTACAGATATAGCAATTGAGAAATGCGGTTCCTCGCGTTATTAAATATATCTGCTCGTGCTATCCTTCTCAGCGGGATGACACACGCCACGGCCAAATTCAGGGGCTGACCCCCCATTGTCTAGAAGAAGAACTCTGCGCTACGAGATTATGTGTGGATTTACTGGCATCCCGAAGCACGTTTCTATAGAAGAACTTCCAGCAACACCTCACATGGCTTGAGCTCACCGGTAAACCACTCGCGTTTCACGTAGCAACGTCTCCCACGCAACAACCCATACGCGATGAAGCTTCAACAGCAACCAAATCCCCTCGCCAGTGTGGTTGCCCTGGAAGGCAACCAGTCAAGGCTACAACCACCACGCCTACTGATCAATTATTTATCCATCATTTCCTCCTTCATCCTTCCCGAAGATTTCTTCTGTTCTTCATCATTTACCAAACAAAAAAGCACACACATACACACTACACGCTCTGCTCTGCAACCCTACATGCATCAACACATTCACTCCAACTGCGCTTCTATCTACATCCATCATCACAATGCGCTTGTTATTGACGCATCTCTTCGTCTTACTGACGGCCATCCTCTTGGTCCAGGCCGCACCGTTCATCCGCGGTGGCCACACCAACAGCAACACCATTCTGTCTATCGTACAGCCTAACACTCCTCAGACCCCGGCGGTTCATGCCTCCATGCAGATGGTCCAAAGAGTGGACGTGGTCTATGCAGCAACTCTGTCTATCCCTGGTGAGTAATTTGGATCCATTACATGTTGTGTTTTCGCCTCTTGCATCTTCCCTTGCGCTGACAGCTTACGTCGTGTAGATGTTTCTACCTATATCACGGCTCTTCCCACTAGCTTTTCTCACAGCTCTTCTGATTATAACCAGCGTCATCTCTTCAATGAACGTGACTACTACGGAAGACGAGCAGGCTGGCCCGACTGAAGACTGCCTCAGCCTTGAGCGTCGATCTCCATTCGCACCCGTAAGTACCTCTGCTGCTATCATCCCACCGTCCGCTACTAACAAGCTTCCGTCAAAGTGGCTTTCTCCTCGCGCCCTTCGCAAAGGCGGAAAAGATGGGTCGGATCGCGCCCATTCGGACTGTGGAGGATCCGGCAAGGCCACACGCAAGATCTCCCCGAAGCTGATTGCGACAATCGTGATGGGCGCTATATTCGGCTTGGCCATACTGGGTGCCGTCGCCGCCTTCGTCTATGCCGCTCTTACTCCAGACCAACAACGCACCAGAGGTCGGGGAGGAAAGGCTAGCTCCGACCAGGGAGGCGTGGAGCTGACGGGAATCCAGACGGATGAACCCCAGCGCGCCACGCAAGGTTCGGACCGGGTGATGGATACGGATCGGTCGTAGGAAAAGGGTACACTAATTCTCCCCGGTTGATCTCATTAGGCGCCGATGGACTGGGTTGGATGGTCAATGCTGTACGTATTTCTGGCGAGCAGGCGCAAGGGGCTGGTACTCTTTTCCCTACCATGAGCACAGAGCCAGTGTCTGGTGGTTTTAATGAAGCCAGCGGGAACCAGGGTTAGATCTCATGTATTAATATGATTGATCCCTAGCACTACATTCCGGTGTCTTGCGTGAGCGATGTTGGTAATCATTTGTTTTCCGCTGCTGCCTGTCACCTGAACTGGAAGCATTGCCAGCTCCGTACGAAGCTTTACGAACAGTAAGTCTGGTGTCAGTAAAACGATTGCATTTCCTGCCCTCAGCTACACTCTTTTCCACGGATGCTGTAAGCCACGCCCATTCGTAACCATTTACATACTATTAACCCGAACCTTATCTACTTTATCTGCAGTTGACAAACGAAACTATTTGAACGCCCGGTGAATAGCGCCTGGTGAAACAGAACTTGTATTCTCTACCTGAACGCATCGTATTCTCATCGGCAAATGTGCTGCCTCGGATTGCCGCGAAATGCTGCTGGAGGAGCTAAATTGACTCTCAATTGACGGGGATGCAATTAGGGCCCAGTGTCGAAAAGTCGATAGAATGTCGCTCCCTTGAGTTGGTCATGCGTTGCCCATTCTGTGCTGCCAAAATATATCGCTCCGTCGGTAAGGGATGGATGGGTGGGTCCCACCGGCCGTGTCTCCCGCCCGATGTGCTTGAATATCTGAAGCGGCGGCGTAGTTTGCTGAGCTGTAGGGTCCCATCTGAAGATCATTCGCTTCAGACCAACTGTAAATACAAGGTAAAGCATCCAGATGGGGAGTGCAAAGACCGGGGGGCCAACGCTTTCCTTCATAAGTTTGTTCCAATCATTCTGCTCGTCCATGTCGGGTGCCTTACACTAAACCCATAGACAGTCTTGTGAGATGGGCCCCGGGGGCATTCCGTACGCCCACCTCTAGGTAATACACACGGCAATGACGTCTGGCCTATGTTCTGCTTTGTGGGGTGGGAGACCGCGGTAGGCCTCGTGATCCAAGGAATACGCAACGGTAGGCCCTGTGGCCATCGGCGTTCCGCGCGGGAAATAAAGCTCGCATATTCGGCATATACCGGGGTTGACTGATAGCTAAGTCTACCCCGTGGAAATATATCGTGAAACCTGACTCAAATAGAGTTCTATGATCGTTGTGCAATATAGGTGGTAACAGTACGCCAAAGTCCAGAGTACAGTCCAAGGCTTGGCTCCCAGCTGTGTACTTTCTTCTTGCTGCTTGTCGCGGCATATATAACGCTATTGCAGACCAAGCAATAGCAGCGTCGTTTTTTCAACAATGCTGGTAGCCCTCAAACTTCCGGCAGGGGATTTGAGCCTTCAGTAAACCCATGGGCCTCATGAAGCATCTCAGGGACCCAGATTCGGCTTCCGGGAAAGACGCCGTACAGGGCTATCTTCCCCATGTCTTTCTCTAATTATCTTCTCTGCGCCCCCGCCGTTGCCACTGAAACCCAGAATCTCCTTCCTCAGCACTTCGAAAGCCGGAGGGATCTCCTGAGGTAGATCCATGTCGAGAAATGTCTCGCGTTGCGCAAAGACATGCACCCAACAGTAACCTACATGTGATACGGTGGGTGCGTTGTACATTTCGCGCTGGGGGATAAAAACACGCACTTCTCGATCGATGGAGTCCATCTTTGCGCGTAGCAGTGCGGAAATCTGTTCTCTTCCCCTTTAAGAGGCGGAGCACCATCAGTCCCTTGGAGATTGTGACAGGAGGCCGTCTAGGACGGGGACGGGGACTTTGAATCCGCGGAGTACGGCAGCTGTAGGCAATTTTGCTTGATAGTATATCCTCGAGTGCCGGAGGAGCACAACCGTAACTGGAGCGGTTACAGCATTAACTACATATGGAATGGGAACCACATGTTCCTGTTAGAATAGGGGTAATGACGCCCCATACCAGTTGTGTGTATATAGATGTGCAGTCCCCCAAGCCTTAAGGCTGGTCACTCAATATGGAACGCAACAGGTATTCAACCTACCTTCTAACACTTTCCGTTGTAGATCGATTCGAATGGTCGTCGGTGTCTACTTTTCTTGAGCACAGATGACAAAATCCACTTGCCAGTTACGGCTGTGCTCTTCCGGCAGTCGCGGGGGATAGTGATCAGTGTAGTAGCAGTGGGGAGGGCTTCGAATATACAAGTACCGGGAAGAAACCAACTACGCGGATGTAAATGGAAAAGTTTGTAAGGCGGAATTGCAAGCAACTGGCTGTCTGAATTGAATGTTTACGTGCATGGCCAGCGGTTTGGCCCTCCTTACGCCGCCCTGACCCAGACCAGCGCTTACCTCGGGCGGCAACTAATTAAACAGGGTCTATGAACGAATAATAATATCCTATAAATAAATGTTATGATTATCGTAAGGCTTGTGCTGTCTTCTAGACCGACGATTGGTACATGGAAGTAGGAGGCCGTCATAGTCTATGAGGAGCGACTTGCAGGAGGGAAGGAAAGGAGAAGTCGCCATGGGCATCGAAAATGAATCCAAGGGAAGATGTTGGATGTGTTGGCATGGTGATTAGTGCTCACTAAAGTGGTGTATAAGCTTTCAAGGGAAACAAGGCTTCGATTACTGATTTCTTGGGGCTCGAGCACTGCATACTGCTTGGGTCAAAAGTCACGCTCCGCTTTTAAACAGGGCGCGACTGTGTACGGGTGTGTCCTATACAACAGTGCCGTGTCTATGAAAGTGGCCGTCTGGAGGCACATAGGCGAGTAAGCTAACAAGACAACATGAATATGGCATTCGAGAAGCGAGTACTTAAGTACAGTGTACTCGGGGAAATAGAACACCTTGAAGGACACTTATCGACTCTGAGAGTCGGGGCAACCAGAAAGTGGGTGCGACAGGTATGTAGTTTACACGTCGAGCGTTAAACTCTCCAATATATTATCACCTGGCTTTTCGGGTCCATGTCGAATGTCTTGGGGAGGAGGCAGTGGATGGGATTGCGCCCCAAGTCTCGACCGTGTCCGTGACGACTCGCACGGGTTCACTTGTCGTATCCCGTGTACCGGTTGTTGGAGGGCACGTTATCGTACAGAAATGCCGACTTGCGTTCCGGGGATTCGACGTCGGCGAGGAGACCCGCCTCCATTTCCTCCGCGCCGTCATCGGGGGCTTGGGTGGGAAAGCTGGGGACGAATGTAGGGGCTTGACACTTTGCGACTTAGGCCTATTCGAGTACTTCAACGTTGAGCTAACGCCGGGGCGGCGGGCGGTCCCGAACCCGCGCGATTATAGTCTGGCGGTGCGCCCCCATCCGCCCTAAGGAGGCTGGCCTTGTAGTAGCGCGGGAGGGTGCCGAGGCGGCGGTACGTTGCCATTATCCTTGTTATGGGGATGCTGTTGGAACCGCTACGGCTGGTTCGTATCATCCTCCCGTGTATCCATGGAGCTGTGTACCGCTGGAGCTGACTGGGTTCGGAGGATGAGATACTTCCTCGGTCTAGTACCAGGGCCAATTCGCGTCGATCTGCAGGAAGACCGCCGAGAGGGCCTCGGGCAATGCGACGGTGGACTGCTGTGCCGGGCCCGGCGTTGAAGTCTTGCCGCGCCGCTACCAACCATTGGTTACATGCAGCAAGCCAATCAGTTACTGCTACACACAGCTCGGACAGGCGGTGAGCTAGGTAGGGAAAGCGGCAGCACAGCCCGGCTGCGACAAAAAGGGGGGTTCTCCCAGTCCTCAGGTGCGATATCACGGTAGGTGAATTGAGTCAAGTTGGAGTCTGCCAGAAATCGATCAGTCAAGGCGGCTTTGTCCTGACTCGCCAATGTCTGTGGAAGCCTTTTGAGGAGCCATCGCCACACCAAAGCCCTGTTGTAATGCAAAGACTTGACAGTAGAGCCTAGAACAGGGCCTTATAATGAAGCGACGGGCTCCTTTCTACGCGTTATCATGCGCAGCTACAAACCAACTAACATCTTTGGCGTGGCGTCAACCAAGCCTATAGCCTTTTCCAAGGGAGAAACCGCGAGGCTAATGAGATGAGACGAACTGCTCGTACTCATTAAGCCTATTGGCCATGAATTTGGTGTAACAGGCTTTGCCTGCGTTACGTACTGTAGTAGGGGGTACTACCCGAGTGGAACCCATTCCAGCGGTCTCAATATCCACGTCTGGTATGCCCGAGAGACGGCGCTGCCTCGGTTAGTCTTACCAGATGCACCAACAGTCGCATAAGCCTTCCACAAGGATGATTGATAAGCTGGATAAAAGAATACGTTACATGGGCTGTGACCGATGGTGAACATACGTTTCTCGATATGCCTTAACAATCCCATGCAAGGAAAATGTGCATGACATAATGTGAAGAATAGACGAACCATGTAGAAAGAATCTGACAAAAGCTGGCAGTGACTGAAGTTACATGACCTGATTCACAGCCTTATGACTTCATCGGGCGGCCGACTGGTGTTCGTGGACCAAGCCGAAAGAAGCCTCACGGCCGTAGCCGAGACAAGCCGCCCAAGACATGCTGTAGTTCCGCTGGTCCTCTATCGAAACTGCCGAAGCGGTCGGTCGGCTTACTTGAGGAACCGTGGTAGAATGCAGTCGGTCACATACATATGTATGATGGATATACGATAATGCTTAAAGATCGACATATAGGATCAGAGCTGACATTCCCTCTGCCAATGATGCAATAACGTGAGTTTTGCTACTGGCAAGACATCAATGAGTAGCGTTCGAATGTTTTTGAGGTTAGCTCGCGCACTCGCTTGCGCTACCGGGCAATTTGAGGCGGGAATAGTGACGCAAGGGTGCATGCTATACGATAGGCAGCGCGAAGGGTTCTACAGTAGCGTAGCGAACACCCCGCTGTGGGGAGAAGAAATCCCAAATCCCAACATCAGCCAAAGTCGCGGTCTGGCAAGTATCGACATCATCATTAATAGTTGGCCGATTTCGAATACGAGGTCGACCAGAAAACTGAGTCGTAGGACAACCACCCACAGTCCTGCATACGCACGTCGTGTTGGTCAGATTTGGACTCGTTCAACGGCATACAAGCTACTGGTACATTCGCCAACCCCGCCTATTTCTTAGCGGCCGAAATCTTCAGGATACTCAGCGCCCGGCACCCTTTGGTAGGTAGGTTGGGTGTCAGCATCGATGAGGTCATCCGCATTGGAGGCGTGGAGAATCTGGTCGGATTTTCTACGGCTGCGACGGATCTGGGTCCTATCGCTGCAGAGAGTAGGTGTATGGGTTCGCCTGGAATCCATCTCACCTAGGGATGCATACGAAGGGCAATTGTCTGTTTACCTCGGGTGAGAGTAGTGGAGTATGAGGACGCGAAAGAGAAGAAGAGCGAACTTCAAAGGGGATACCGTGGCTTGGGAATGCTGAGGCAAAACAGAGTCTAACAGTGCGTTTCAGCCCTGTGAGTATGATGGAGGGCACACTTCGAGCCCGACGACTGCAAGAAAAGGCAGAAACATCGAACCGCACTCGAGATCAGTCAATGCTTTGCTTCCCCCCCTCCTAGTACGATTGCGACCTTCGAGGTGGTCCCATCAACGCTAAAATGGGTCTCGGAATAAGCTAACATCTATATCTAATCTACGTAAGATGCGATTGACCCTTTAATTTCCCGAATCGCCAAATAGGGGCATTGTTCCAGGACCTGGGATGTATGTATGCAGGCTTGTCGCACTCATTGGACTCGTATGAAAAATTGCTTTCTACGTCGTTATTCTCGTGTAGAATATGCAAGTTGAGTTCCGGTCCTGCTGAAGAGGGTCACAAGCCCTGACTTCCGATCCTTCGGAGTGCGACGTCGTGTTTGGCAGCACCGTAATTCAAGCAAATTTGCGAAGGGGGTGTGTAGAAATGGGCAGAAAAGGGAAGTAAGTACTGTACCAATATCCATTTATAGTACTAGCTAGGGTAATTGGATGTCGACTTATTACTACGTTATATTACTGAGATGCCGAGATCAGGAGTTTACTAACAACCACCTGACAGTAACGTCACCGTTCCTCTCTGCGGTTGTCTACGGGATCGCGATAGATGGCGCCGATGGGCCCCCTCAAGCGCCGGGTGCATTTCTTACATACCGATCCGCTGGGACAAGTTGGTGGGTAATAAGCGCATCGTGGCATAGTCCAACTCCTTATAGTCACAGGCTGCGGGAGCGCGGCGACTGACTTGGCTTCCTTGGCTTCTTGGGCGGGGTGGCTGGAGACGGTCCAGTCGCTACGAGGCGATCGCCATGCCACTAGACCGTATGGGGCATGTCATCGATAATAATGGGCGAAGCCATGACCGCATTTTCCACCTTCCACTCGTACTTAATATTCCACCTGCCTTCTTCTGTCAGTCCCAAGCCTCATTTGGCAGAAGCTATTGCCCATCAACTCTTCCGAGGAAGCGCCCTTGCGCCGCGGTCGTCCGCTGGTTGGCACTCTCCACCCAAGCCCCAAAGTGCCAAATCCGGCCGTGTTGTGACTTGATCCTGGAGATGTAACATCTAGGGTCGTGAAAATCACTGCCCTTAGGGATCTGGCAACGTCAGTAATCCCACAAAACGATCCACTTGACACTTGGTTTAATGACATGATCGCCCTCCTTTCCACAAGATATGTGGGCTCTCCCGGTTGTTTAATAAGGTCTTAAAAGGGAGTTCGTCCGGAAGTTATTTGAAGGGCTAAGCATCTACCGCCCTGTCAGTCCCTTTCGCCCAGTCAAACTCCTCTCCCAGGACAGCTCAGGACCAGGTTTAGAAAGACCGCATCAATTGGCGAACATGCGGTTCTCTATTACTTCTCAGGTCCTATACGGCGCCGCCGTCGCGTCCGCCTTGAACATACCCAACAGGGGGCTGTTGAGCGGAGTGAATGAAGAACTAGATGGATTGAAGGAGGACCTACAGAAACTGGCGCTTCCCTTGGAGGTGTTCGGTGAATTTGACACGATGACGCTCGAAGAAGCCCAGGCCGCCGCCGCTGCCGATAAAGGCACGGACGCCAATGACGATGAGCTTTCGTCGCCCGCCTCCACGGACGAGTTCACCACCCAAGCTGCGTGCGCGAACCCCAGGATCCGAGTCGAGTGGCGGAACATGAGGGACGCCGACAAGCTGTCGTTCGTCAATGCCGTCAAGTGTTTGATGGAGAGGCCGCCGTCGGGCAACTTCAGTCCCTCGCAGAGCAGGTACGAGGACCTCGTGGCGGTGCACCAGCGGATGACAAGTCGCATCCACATGAGCGGCCTGTTCCTCCCGTGGCACCGGTACTACACCTGGGTGTTCTCGGGACTACTCCGAGAGGAGTGCGGCTACACGGCGCCCCTGCCCTGGTGGGATGAGGTGCGCGATGCCGGCAACTTCGCGGGCTCGGGCTTGTTCACCGACGAGTACTTCGGGGACCTCCCACCCGCAAACGGCGGACGGGGCACCTGCATCGAGAACGGCGTGAGTACCATCCTGATTAGACGAGGACGATTGGGAAGGGTATTGGTCACTAACGGCGGTCATGCAGGCCTTCGGCGGCACAATTTTGAACATCGGGCCCGGCGCCTCGAACACACCTCACTGTCTCGCACGAGCGGTAGACGAGAGGCAGACGGCGAACGTCAACCAGGCTTTCGTCGACAGCTGCAACTCCCGGACCACGTATTCCAGCATGGAGAGCTGCAGCGAAATGGGGTAAGTCTGACACAGCGGGAGCCCCCCTTCTTATAGTCACCAGATCCCCACTAACACGACGGTCCACAGGCCGCACGCCTACGGCCACAACGGCATCGGCGCCGTCATGGCCGCCGTCTCGGGTTCCCCCGGCGACCCGGTCTTCTTCCTGCACCACGGCTTCGTCGATCGCATGTGGCGCAAGTGGCAGATCATGGACAACTCGCGCCTGCGGGATATCAGCGGCTGCGCGACGCCTGGCGAGAACTGCGAGCCCCTGACCCGTAACACCGTCCTGAGTTCCATGGGGCTGAGGCGCGATGTCACCGTCGGCCAGATCCTGGATATCTACGAGCCCTTCCTGTGCTACCTGTACGATTACTAGACGGACCCGTCATCTCTGTGTATCATCTGCTTAGGATCTGCTGTATCATATTCTCTTGATTTTTCCCGTTTTGCATATTCGAATATATTCGGTTGGAGTTCGGGAGTTGCACGATCGCAACACGCCTGTTGTTCTTAACTGGCTACTTGTACCTACCAATTCAGTACAATCGCTTTCTTGTATACCCGAAGATTAGCAGTTCTTTCACATCTTGTTCCTAATTTACTTAATCGAATCGGTCAGCTACTGCTACTAATTGACGTGCTTCGACCGTGGAGGCCCGACTTACACGGGACTAATAACACGTGGATCGATCTCAGCGCCCGACAGCTCGTGAATTTCGTCCACAGACGCTCTGATTTGATACGCAGCGGGGATAGCTCTTCAATGTAAGCCCTCCTTTCCTGTATTATTTTTGAATCAAAATTATCTTCTGTCCTAGTGGGTTTCGTAGCCAGGAGAGTGAAGGTAGGGCTCCAGAGGCCCCCGAGGGGATGCCTCCACTCCCACTCGGCCAAATAAGCAACAAGATGAGTCCGAAGCAGAAGAAGAGAGAGGAAGTAGAATGGATCATTGTGTGCTCGTGTTAATATGCAGTCGCCTAATTAAGTGTTTGTCGAGCAATCGTTATTTGCACTGAAGAGGTTGTGGTGGTGACGGCTTCGAATATGGAGTCAAACGTAAGGGGCTGGGAGGTGCGCTTAATGCACATCACCATACAGCTACTACTTATCGGACGACTTATATCGCGCAGCAAGCCCGCGATAGGTTCAATATCTATTTCCCCGTAGGGAATAGCACAGTCCATAGACTGCCCCTATTGACACATAAAAGCGATCAAAGTAATTAACCTCGCCAGGGTCAATCTCACTCTCAGTGGGTGTAAGCAAAGGACTTCTCTGTCGAACGACATTGCAGACAAGCGCACGAATTCGAGTTCTTGCAGTCAAGAGCCTCGTTGGACGCCAGGAGGCAGGATGCGTCCACTGATGTTCTAGGAAATGCTAGGTGATGACTCTGCTGCAAATTGCGGCCGACCGGATTCTCATCGTAAGCGGCGACCGATATGCCGTGCATACTGACGCCGGTATGGCCTAGGGCATGGTTAACCTGCACGGTGGCTGAGATTGGACAAAGGCCGGAAAAAGCTCTGGAGATTCGTCCTTATGGCGTCGAGCCATCGACCTGAACTTGGCAGCAATGGATCCAGGATGTAATTGTCCTACAATGAGGCTCTCCCGATGGATGCCGACTTTGGCCTAAGTCAGTAGGCGCGAGCTTGAGCATGTGGTTGCAGACTTATCACTGGCGTGACGTTGGAGGTGGGTCCCTCATGAGATGAAAATGTGGACCTGGTACTAGGTAAGGGGTTCAGAATCCTCCAAAGGAGGCTTAGCGGCCTTCCGCTGGGGGGACGCAGGATTGCTTTCCGAATGGATACTGACTTCCAGCCAGAGGGCCGGTTGGGCGGGTTGTGGGTTGTAGGCTTATGGAGTGGGGGTTGCTGAGCCATGCTGTACAAAAGCTTGGCTAAGTTTAAGGCAGAGAGACGTTTTCCAGTAGCGGCGCGAAGTGAGGGGGCTCTATAAATGTAGCCTCGTGCAATCGTGAAAGGTTCGCAACACGAGCAGACCTTATGATTAACTGAACATGGGCGCCTTTGTCCCTTACCACTGCCTGTATACCTTTGATTAACGCGGCGGCGGTAACGGGTACAGGCATGATAGCTTTCATCCACAATTACCGCGAAGCGCGAGACGATTTCGCGAGAGTCCACGGCAAATTAGCGGAGCTTGCAGATAGTCCTTGAG
The DNA here is from genome assembly GCA_004155925.1 of Monosporascus sp. MG133. Classification (NCBI taxonomy): domain Eukaryota; kingdom Fungi; phylum Ascomycota; class Sordariomycetes; order Xylariales; genus Monosporascus; species Monosporascus sp. MG133. The sequence goes on along the minus strand of QJNX01000001.1, from coordinate 351,411 downwards.
CTCTTGAAGGATGACACGACGGCAAGCGAGCAGTCAGGGATACTGGACTCCCTTCGAACTCAAGTGATATCGATTGTTACCAACTGCGCCACAGTAATAACCAAAATCGACGGGGTCCTCGAGAAACATCAGGGCAGGGCTGGCGCCTCAAAATGGGCAGTTACTGGTAGGCCAGAAGTTGCCGCTTTATACACGGGCCTCGAGGCGCATCGCTAAGCCCTGAACATGCTGTCGATTTGATATCCATTACCGTAACGAAAGCGGCTAAAGGAGATACTGCAGCGATCCGTATAGAGAATCTGGATATCAGATAGGGTACGGGCCAGATCGTTAAGATTATACAGGAGCTAGGTAGGATACGAGCTCACATCCGGAAATGAAATCGCAACTGCGGTCCTGGCCAGTTCCACTATTGCAGAGATATCTGGATGACCTTACTTCGTATGCTGAGACTGTCTGCGAAGACGTAGAATGGGAAGATCCGGATCAAGACGTTCCGAATATTTCAGGAGCCGGTCCAGACGGCCCAGGCTCCGCCAATGCCCTCTTCGGGCTCGGACTATCAACTTGCATCGACGCCCACTAGTCCCGCGAATACCGCAGCCACAACAGCAACAACCTCCACAGGTGGGCTAGAAGCACACTATCAACGAAGCGAAAGCGCTCACCAGGACGCCCAGCAACGAATCTACGAACTAAATGAATATCAGGCTATACAATGGGAGAACTCCACTCAACGTAGTAGCTCATTCGCCTTCATAGGATATCCCTTCGAATCTGACCAGTTGATGCAGCACTTACACCAGTGTCATGATTCACAACTGTGGACGCGCATAAAAAGATAGTGGTGGTAGAAGATTCCACTTGCGGGAAGACGTGCCTGATTGTGCAAGTATCTCGGGGATCCGTTGGGGCATTTAGTTTGTCATACGCTACCAGACGGTTCAAAGAATGGAATTTTCAAAGAAGTAGGTTTCCGAGTTCGGCCCTCCGAAGAGTTTAGTGACGTGCAAGACTTTTGAGCCACTATGTTCGAAACCTATCATCCCTATGTCCAGCTAGGCAAGACGAAGTTAGATCCTACAATATGTGATACTGGCGGGATGGTAAGTTATAGTTATCTGAGACTATGGCGTACTCTGACTCAGATGATTATCCTCCTCTGTTTCAAGATCGGCAGGCCAGATTCACTCCACAATATATATGACGCAACGCATATAACCAACAGATCACGCACCATAACTGAACTCTCATGAAACTACAGTGGACGGCGGAAGTTAAAAAGAACTGCTAAGGAGTTCGCACTATCCTCGTAGGGTTAAAGTCCGACCTGAGGCAATGACCCAAAGATTATTGAGGAACTGTGACACCGGAGCAAGTAGTCATATCTTATCATTTGACTGGTGGTGACTAAGCTGATCGGATTTCAGGGAGAAGAATGACGAAAGCAGATAGGGGGGTTATCATACCTTGAGTGTTCTGCCCTCACTGGAGACGGGATTACTGAAGTGTTCCAGAAAGCTACCGAAGTATCTCTTGCCTCTCGGGATTGCAGGTATAGGGAGAAACGGAGCTGGGTCTTGAGTCGCCTCTGGAAAGCTCTATGTGACCAAGCACACTTCAGCCTTTCTAAGCTAGGCAGCTCTATTGAATAGGGCTTCCCTGAGGCACTACTGAGCACACTTGGGAGGTCGTCGGTGCCTTATCTCCATTTATGAAGGGCACTAAAATCGTCTACGGCGTGACAATGGTACTCCAAATTACTACCCACACCGTCAAAATATAAGGAATGACATGCCATGCGCCTAGCAGAACTGTGGCAATGTTCCGTCTCAATGCTGACTTCCGGTGTCCCAGAAGAGAGAAAGCAGCCACCGATCTCGTAAGATAGCAGTACAATAATCTACGATGATTGTTTTCTTTTTAGGGTTCTAACTTCCAAGGAAGAAATCATTATCCTCATCTAACGCATTCCTGTTTCGACTGCATATTTATCCTCCAATCCGCAGGTGCTGAGTCCGACCCCCCTTCACATACGGAAATAGAGAGCATCCAATAGTCTCCCGCTAGAGCTCTATCTATCTCAACTAGCAGTCTCTCGGAAAAGCCGTAGAATCCAAGATGCATCGTTATCTGGCGGCGGGACCTTCTTGGCATCGACGTTCCAATATCCCAGCATTCTCTACATCACAGTTAGCAATTGCATGATAAGGAAGGACTCTGGAATGTTAGGCGCCTTGAGCTGAGTGTTAGAGGGATCCTGCAGTGGCGTGTCATGAACCTTAAGGCAGGCCAGGGCGAGGGATAAAGACCCTTCAGACACTTACTTGTTGCTCCATAATGTGTATCTCTTCGGAGGCCTCTGTGCCAGCTGGCAAATCACTGACCACCAATGCCGGATGTATGGTGCAGATACTCATGAACCCCCTTCTCAGTTCTCCGACATGTGGTTGAGGCTTCAGTTTCTTGAAGTCGAGTTTTGCGCCATTGCTACAGGCATTGGTAATGTCGAGCCTGCTGGCGATCCCCATGATATCCTTTATTACGGAGGAACGACGGAACTTTCTGCCAACTTCACTGGCAGACTCGAATTCGAAGCGGAAGCGTTGCGATGAGGCAAGGATTTGCTCATGGAGCTCAAAAGCCACTCCGAGGAGGTCCTCTTCAACCGCTCTTTCAAACTCTCGCTTCTCATTTGGGGAAGCGAGGAAGGGGATCAAGCTAGCCAGCCTCTCTGCCATGCTGGTAAGAGCCCTGCGGCGAAGGTCCTGCGTCTCTTGATTCGCCATCAAAGCGTAGTATGACTCTGCGACCCATCTGTCGATTTGGAGCGGTTCTATGATGGTTAGACAATATCAATAATGCCTGTTAGTACTGTTTGGCACATACCTTGATTCTGCTTCCGCATTGTCTCCGCCATGCTCTCAATGAAGTCAACGGCCTGGGTCTTGACCCCATAGATCGGTTTCTGGAAAAGCTCCTCTTGTAGAAACCGGGAAATGAAGGCAGTAAGGACCTCCATCTCGGTCTCCGGCCAAGCCGTTGCGTTCTTAATATCCTGATCACGCTGGACTGCAGCCCTGAACGGACCCATCAACGTAGGGTCGGCTCTGGACCGCCGGAGGAATTGTCTCCCGGCCGCCTGATCTACAATAACCTTCGCCAGCCATGAGCCACCCCATGAGTCAAGGCGAGCAATCAAGTCGCGGTATTTCTGTGATCAATCTCAGCCACTGGTAACATCATCGGAAGAGGAGCTGGCGTAACATACGTCGCCGCCTGTATCCCCCAGGAGTTCCGTACGAGTGGGCTTCAGACTGATGAGTTTCGAACGCATCACTTGCGTCTCCTTCATAAGTTTGGTGTTTTCCACGCCAGTTGCTTGATTGATCTCCTGGAGGCTTTTGTTCCTGTCGGCAAGCTTCCTGTTTTCTTCCTGAAGCTCGCGATATTGCCTGCTCGTGCTACCACTGCTTGGCGGTAGGTCTGCTGGCCTGTTTCTGAACGGCTTGTCCCCGGACTCCTTGACGAAATCGCGGAACTCCTTCCGACATTGCCCCAAAAGCTGCATGACGTTATTCTGACCGGCATCGGACTTGCTTTCTATCTGTCTCAGCCGATTCTCGACGTCTCTCTGGCCTTGTCCAATCTCGCCCCTCAAATGGTTCATAAATTGGTGGACGGCATCTAGGTCCCTTCCTACCCGCTCCATTACAAGCTTTAGCGTATCCAGGAACTCTTTATCCAGTGCAGAGAAACTTGATTGGCTTGCACTAGGCCCTGGTGCGTCTTGCTGTCTCAAAGATGCCGGTCGTCTACGGGGTGTTCCTGAAGCTGGTGCACGGCGATTATTATTAAGCATCTTATCTTGATGTCGATCGAACCATGAGCCCCAGTCGCTCCTCGGGCGTCTGCAAGGAATTCTTAGGTTAGTGAGATAAGTAGGGCAGCTTTGGTCATAGGTAGCAGAATATGAACGGCGTTGATCATCTTACGTTGCGTCTTGCTTTTGGGCAGGACGTGGTTCCAAGCCGCCAAGAAGGCCAGGAGCAATTGCAGGATAGGATAATCTCTTTTTGGATTCATGTGACTTGTTCGGATCACCTAGACCCAGATATTTTTTCAAGATGCCCATGATGAAAGAATTCATGGCTATGCCACGTTGCGTTCGGACTTTTGGAACGAGGAAGCTGACAAAGAGTTGCCGAAATCAATTTCTTGGGCCGGAAGCAGCTCACGATTTATATTCCCCTTCAAATTTGCTTGCACAAGCTTCATCCAGAAAATCTTTGCCACTTGACTAAGTCAAATTCGAACCAGTTTATAACATTGTTTCAACATGCATTTGCAACCGCAATGATGCAAAGTGCATAGTGATGGTATAACTAGTAATTAGTGCAATCTTCTGGCTTAATCCGCAACTTCAAATTCAAATTCCAGGACTAAAACTGTTCCCTGGTAAGCAGCTGGTCTCAGGTACTTATTAGACTCTTGGTAGCATTGGGTCCTCATTCCGTATGCCTGCTTGTCACTGTTATGAGACATTATTTTTGCCAAGAATATAGGAACAGTATGGCAATCTAGAAGAATTAAGTACCCAAATAGTTGTTGCGATAAAACCAGTAGCCAGTCCTATTTAGTCTGAAGTTCCGGCATTACTTCGCCCTGTTGGCTTTCGATGGACAACTGGTGCGGTGTCACTTTAGATGAGACTACTTGGCACTCACTTTCCACGGAGAGGACGCATAGAATGTTAAGTGAGACCACTCTCTAGGGCAAACTGACACTGATGGAGTCTTGCTGTATTAATTGAGAAGTTTCTTAACTAATATCCGCCAGAAACTTCTAAGATGTTTTGGGACGCGCAGGGTTCCAGTTTATCTGAAAAGGAATACAGTGGAAGAGTCGGGTCTAGCTTCAGGTTTCAGCACTGAGGTTGATATTGTATGCTCAGCAAATTCCATATAACTAGCTTAGCGACGTCCAGAACCTTAGGAGTTGTCCCTCTTCGGCAACGCAATCTCTTGATTGATTTCTCAATATCAAGTTTTCTTTAGCATTCACCAAAAGAATTTTACACAGACATCGCAAGCATTACTTTCTGAGCTACCCCTATTCTTACTACAAGACACCTCGTGCTACCATGGCGGATTCAGCAGCCCCTGCCGCTGATAAGCTCATCGTCGCGATTGACTTCGGGACCACCTATTCGGGAGTCGCATGGGGGTCTTCGACGAGGCTGGACCGCATGCAGACCATTACTTCGTGGCCTACCAACTCCGAGGCGAGGCGTGGCAATACTGTCCCTATGGGCAAAGCGCCAACGCAACTTCGCTATCCGGCGCGCGGCCGGGTTGAATGGGGTTACCTGATCGAACCTACCGCTCATGCTGACGAAGTTCTTCGCTTGATCAAGCTGTAAGCATATCGTCGAGGACGTGCCAGTAGAGCCCAACTAATGACCACAGGTGCTTGGAACCGAAGCTGGTGCCAGAGGATTCGGAGGCCGCAGGTATTGTTGCGAGCATAACGGCAGTGCATGACGTTGGCAGTCTGATCCAAGACTACTTGTCTGGCCTCCTAGAGCATCTGTTCACCACGATGGGTGGCGAGGTCGGACCAATAGACGGCACATCCGTGGAGTTCATCCTGACAGTTCCGGCTATCTGGACGGAGAAAGCTACGCAGAGAACCATCAAAGCGCTTGAACGCGCACAGAAATTTCCCCGTGGTGCTCCGGTCTCTGTAGTGTCGGAGCCGGAGGCTGCTGCCATCCACACGCTCCACAGAGCCACGAGACATGGTATGAAAGTCGGGGAGTCCTTCGTCGTGGTGGACGCCGGTGGAGGCACTGTGGACTTAATCACATACACCATCAACTCCTTGCATCCCACCCTGGAGGTCACGGAGTCCGCGCCTGGCTCAGGCGGCATGTGTGGGTCATCGCTTCTGAACAGTCGATTCATGCAATTCCTGGATGCCAAGCTAGGGGACGAAGATGGCTACACCGACGACGTGCGAAAGCTGGCGCTGGACCATTTTGAGCGCGATGTAAGCCTTGACAGACTTATTCGACATGTGATTGCCGACTAACATGAGACAGACAAAACGGAAGTTTAGCACCAGGTCGATACCTCATGACACTTTCGCTATCCCAGTTCCAGGCGTGGGAAGGAACAGAGAGGTGGGAGTGCCCGTAACGGGTCGGCTAGTGCTTAAAGCGAAGGAGCTGCATATAATATTCGAACCCATCGTGTTACAGGTGATCCGGTTGGTCAAGGAGCAGGTTAACGCGAGCGGCGTACCTATTGCCAAGATCATTCTGGTTGGCGGGTTCGGCATGTCGACATATCTCAGAGAGCGGATCCAGGCCGCCTTTCAGTCCGACCCACAGCAGCACATCGAGGTCATACAGCCGGAAGACGCCTGGACGTCCGTCGTCCAAGGAGCCCTCATCAAGAAGATATCCGAACACTCACCGGAGAGACTCACACACATTTCAATCAAATCCCGAGCGGCGCGGAAGCACTACGGGACTGAAGTCTGCGCTAAATATAAGAAGGACAAACACTCGTCAATCCGTGGACAACGATGGTACGACGGGTTTTATGGAACGTACAGGGTGCGCGTGATGAGTTGGTTTATCAAACGAGTATGACTCGGCCATCCATTTACCTGTGTCGGAAACGTGCTAACTCAAACAGACCGAGCCAGTATCCGAGGAAACGCCTTACTACAAGCATCTATGCATGACCAGCCGTGTAACTCTCGGCAGACCCGACAGAATCGTCTCAGAGATCCACGCCGATGATCAATCGTTAGATGCTCCACTCACACGGGATCAGAACGTGAAGGTTCTCTGCGTGTTGGAGGCCGATTTGAGCCAGATTCCTGAGGATGAGATTGAGCGGAAACGGGGGCACGACGGCCATATGTACTACGTTATCGACTTTTTGATCGAGTCGGTCTGTGAGTGACCAGAATCATTCCCAAGCTTGTGTAACGCTACTGATTTGAGTTTAGACACTTCTGCGTCGACTTCGTACACTTTAATCCACAAAGGTAGGTAATTCTACTGAGGAGAATATCTACATGATTGCTGACTCCAGGCAGACCGTCGCTATGACACTGTCACTGCAGAGTACGTCTGAAGTGTATGTTGGAGGCTTGAAAGCCTTCTAGTTTGTCACAGGGCCATCCCATAACAGATCGAAAACGCAATGAAGGGTACACTGGATACAAGCAGCGAGGCTAGTAGACGCTACGATGAAGTCGGGAATGTGTTGGAATTAGGTGATTTGGAAATTGTGGCATGGATGTGGTGTCGATAAGAATCAAGCCATTCCTCTGGGCTATTTCACAGGAAGATATGAGGTAGCAACTACTTTTTTGCGACTAAGATAGGATAAGGCAAGAACATGTTAGAATGATGGGCATAGACAGGTGTTACGCGTTTAGACTGACATTTTCCCAAATACGCGGTGATGATCTATCAATCTTCGCGGGAGCTGCCGGGAAGTTTACGGCATTGAGGTTGCAACTTTGAATAATCAAGTGAACTTGGAATGCACTGATACGGGATAAAGGTGCATAGGCACGAAATGGTGTGGGATGTGACGATATTTCCAAATAAGGAGGCTTCAGGTCCTAGGTTCTCAGAATAGTTCATCCAATTTGAATGCACTCATTCTATCCCCAGGCACCGTTTCTAATTAATTATAACCCTTAAAAAAGCAAAATCTAAAACGTGTAAAAAATACAACCTGAACCAAATAAGGAATTTGTAAAAATAATATCAGTCAAGAAATTAAAAGTACAGTTTCGAACCCATACGACAGGATTTTTTTTATTCGGCAAAATTAACAACGAAACGAACCTTCCGAAAACGAGAAAAATCGCGATAATAATCTTTATTATATAATTATACGTACCAGCTATTATAAAGTTAATTAATTAAGTGGCTGTTAAGATATTATTATTTATATTAAAGGGTTATGGTAGCGGTGGCTTCAGAAATGGGTGGAGCGTTGATGGAGTGGAGCGTTAGATGGGGGGTGCCATCTTAGCTACTATAGCCTAGAGGCTTTTTCGAGACGGAGAGTAAATAAGCTAGCTTCCAAGTCTCATTCTTTAGGGCTCGTTTTCTTATTTAAGGGGAGAGGCCTAGAAACAGCTCCTTCCCTATCCGGCCCCCTTTTTATTCCTTTAGGGGAGGGAGGCCCGAACCCAATCGAGTGAGAAAATCGAGTAAAGTTAACGGGATATATAGTACAGTAAGCATAGGATAAGCTACAGTAAGTCGAAGGTAAGTCGAAGGTGAATCGAAGATGAAGCGAGTCTAAGTCTATAATGGAACATGACATATACGGCATTCACAGGAGTTAACAAGAGGCACCGAAGCGGAGTCGATATCGAGGGCTTTCTGGGGTTTATAAAAACAGCCTGATTTTATGTCCGAAGGATTTGGTGTATGACACGGTTGCGAAAACGTAGCCCTCGGACTGGCTCAACGATTTGCAAGCCAACAGGGCTTCCATCCTGGAGTGATTCCTTGGCAGGGCGTGCGCAGACGGGACGTCAAAAGCCCGAATAGTAGTTTCGGTAATAACCCTGAACATGGGCTGGACAGACGTAGCAAATTCCGAACCATAGCAACTAGATCGGATGGTACCTTTGGAATTCTGATCGCTGGATGAGGAAGACAACTCTAAAGAGCCCACGGCTGGGCTGCTCGCTTCGGACTTGATTCATGCCCCCCCAATAGCCATACTGTCCGAGTTTGGTCACATGGTGTCCTGGGGCATCTGTCGGAGGGAAGGTGACGCCTAGCATACCGTGGTTGAATTTTGCACTGTATCTAAGCAGAGAATGCTTCACCGCCTTCTCTTTGAGGCCTAGCGGGGAAGGGCTGGCCTTGTAGCTAACGAGGTAAGGGCTATGATGGGAGAACCGGGACAAATTCGCCAATGCCTTAAGGTTTATAGTTTAGTAAGAAAAAGCTGAGTGGCCTTTGTCAGTCTGAACATTCGAGCGGTGTGTCACGTGCAGGTGGCTTGCTGACTGAAGTCTAGGCCTGTTAGCAACGCCGTGGCTTAGTTAGCGTTGCAACTAGTGGATGCGTTATTGGATGCGTTGTTCGAGGTCCCGGTATCGCTCTCCCTTTGTTATAGCAGTTTTATGTATATTTAAGAAGGCTTTATAACCTTCTTTTTTAGATAAGATCTTTTCGGAAGTTAACCTGATAATATATTCTTTTTTAATTATAAACCCGGTCCGCATTTTTGTTTATTTATATTTTAATATATTTATTAAATACGTTACCGAGGTTATTTTTTAAGAGAATTCGGGATTTCGCCTTCGATTCTGTAATAATTATATAACTTATAATTACCTTTATTAAAAATATTCCTTACCTAAATAATATTATATGTTTTTTTACCTCTAATTATATTACGCTTAAAATTATCATTTCTTTTTTAAAAAAGTTTTTTCAACGAAATTTTATTAAAATATCTTTAAAAGTTTTAATTTAAAAAATCTTTTTAATGAAATATAATATATTCGAATTTTATGTTAATTTTAAAGCGGGCTTTTTATAAGATTATATTAACTTTAATAATATATATACGTTAATATTATCTAAAAAACTATTCTTTTAATTCTATTAATATTAATTTAAAAATTATTAATAAATTAATTATCAGTTAATGTTAAACGTAAAATTTAAAGAAATTAGAAATATATAAATAAAACTAAACTTTTTTTTAATTTAAAAAAATATTCGTTAAAGTTAATAAACTTATAAGTGAATTAATTTAGTTTAATTATTATTAAATATATTAAAAAAATAATATTTCGAAATAAATTAATTGTTTTAAAAACCGAATATAAACTTAATAATAACCTTCAGATTTCCGAAAAAGGTTTAAAAGCCAACGTTATAAACGTTATTTTATTCGGATTAAAGGTTTATATATTTAGAAATATTCCGTCGGAAAGTAAAAAGTTTAAAAAAAATAAACTTTAAGATATATATTAGTTATTTTCTTAAATACGTTAATAATAACGTATATTAAATTTGGATTATTTCGTAATAATATGATATTATTATGCGTAATGTTACTTTTAACGAAATAAAGAAATATTATAATAATTAACCGCAAAAATCGTTATTTAAAATCGTAAAATTAATTATTTAAATTGATAATATCTTATTTTATTTAAAGTAATAATTTTCTTAAAAACTTTCATGTTATAGTATAATAACAAGGGTTCCTATATTTAGAAAAGCCTGCCTTTGGCGTATAAGATAAGGGATAGCTGTGAGCTAAGTAAGGTAATCGCCAACTAGTTGCAAAATAAATTCTAAAAAGTGAATGTATTAAGTTATTTCCATCTAGCGTTCCCTAATACCGCCAGATAACTATTTATACTAGTAGGTAAGTCGGTGGCTGGTTAATTATTAGCCGCAAACTTATCGGGTTATATTTTTATAATTATTTTCCCTTTTTAAAACTGTTAATTTTTAATAGCGTTAATATTTATGTTTAACGTAAGGTACGTATAGGTTACATTTACTTTCCGGTTATATTTTGACGTAATAACGTTATATTATAAGGTTATTATAATTATTGGTATTTACTTATTTAATACCTACCAGTTATAATTTTAATCCATTTTTTAACCTTACTTTAATTTTTTTAACGCGTTTTTTATTTCCGTTCCTTTTGCGTACGTATTTCGTTAACCTTTTTTTTGCCTTTTTTTCGTAATTTTTTTTGTGTTCGTATTATATATATTTTCCGCCTTATTTCCGTTTAATATGGTATTTACTTACGAAATATTTTATGAACGTTAATATTTTAATACCGATAATAAATAATTTTCTTTTAGCAATAAATCCTTAATAATAACGGTAATCCGGATTCCGTTTATATTACGGACGGTAATAAATTATATTATATTTATATAACTTAACGTTATTTTAATTGCCGCATTATTTATATTTAAGTTCCGGATACTTTAAATTATATTATTATTAATTATTATTACCTAATATTTCATATGGTAAATATTATATCTTATATTATAATAACGTTTATTAATTTCCGTTTAAATTCCGGTTATTTTCCGAAAAGTTACTTAAATAAAATTTTAATTTATTACATAATTTTAAAAATAACCGTATCCGAAATACCGAAATTAATCGTTCCGGTATTATTACGTTCGGTTACCGTTTTAACGTTTTACGTAAAATAAAATTAACCTTTAAAACCGTTATCGTTAAAAAAATATTATTTATCATTTATAACGGAAATCGATTTCCGTTCGTCCGTTATAATTACGGAAACGTAATTTTAACGTTACTTTATAAATTTATAAATTTAAATCTTTTTCGTTAATACATTATATTTATTTTTATTATATTCTGATTAATTTCCGATTAAATATTTATTTAAGGTACGTTTATATTTACGGATATTTTCGACCAATATTATATTATTGTATTTCCGGTCTATAAATATTTTCCGTCCTTTTTTTAATAATTTAACGAAACCTTAAATTTATTTAAAAATTACAATTTTTTAAAAGTTTTATTTAATAAAACCGTTATTAAAATTTAATATTTTAAACGCTTTAAAAATGACGATTTATTTCCGACCGTTAAAAAATTATATTCCGATTATTTAAATCCGGCTTTTTACGAATAATATAATATTTCTGAATTCTTTCCGGATTTTATTTTTTTATAAAAATAATAAACCTATCCGTATATTATTATCATATATTTTCCGAACGTTTTTTAATCGTTTTATATTAATCTTTTATAATACGTTTAAATTTTTTTTTATTAACCTAAGCTTTAATAATTAAAGGTAAAATTTTAGTTTTTAAAATAAAGGTTCGATTTTTTTTACGTCGTTTATTAAATTCCGTTTTTTTTTTCGATTTATTTACGAAAAACTTATAATTTAATTTTTCGTTTTTTAAGTTTTATTTATGTTTAAATTTAATACATATATTGAATAATATTTAATCGATTTATTTCTGACCCGTATACGATAAATAATTACTTACCGCAAATTTAAAAATAACTATATAATTAATTTTTAAATTTCATATTTTAATATTATTTAAAATTGTTTTATAATTATTTTTTGGTCGGTTTATTATAATCTTATATACTTTAAATTATTTTATTTTATATATATACGCTTAAACTTTTTTTCGTAACGTTATACTTTTTTAATATATATTTCAAATTTTTCTAAAGTTTTTACGTATTATATTTAATACATTAACCTTTTTATTTAATACAATATTTACGTTATTTCCAATCGTTTTAATAACGGATAATATCTTTTATTATTATCTTTATTTATTTATTAAATCTGGTAACGTTATTTAAACGTTATCCAGTTTCCGGTCATATTACGGTTTTAATAACGATATTAAAAATATATTATATATCCGTTAATATTTAATAAATAAAATTACCTTATACGTTTAAAAATTTATTTTCTTTTTAATTATTATCCGGATATAAATAAATACGAATTTTTTATTTTTAAATTTAAAGTTTTTCGTTAATAATTTTATTTATTATTCCGGGTCAAATTTTATAAATATATAATATTAATCGTAAAAATCTTTTTAAGTTATTAAATATTTTTTCATATTCGTATATTTTTCGACGGACGGGGATAATTTTTTCGAACCGCTTTTTTATTTTTTATAATTATTTTTTAAACCGTTACGGAAAACATTTTATTCTTTTCGGATAGTACTTATATAATTCTTTAAACGGAAACCGCCCGGTAAATACGTTCTGGACGTTATTATACGTAAATGTAATATTCGTAATAATTATATTTTATAATTTTAATATTTAATAAGTACGTTCCGTTTATTTATCGGTTTACGAATAATATACGGTTAATATTTACCGTTTTATTTTTTGTTTTTTAAAATTTTTTATTTAAAATTAATTTATTAATAACTTATTATTCTCGTTAATAATTCCGGCCGGCGTTCCGAACTTATATTTTATTTTATCGTAAAATAATTAAATTAATTCAATTATAATTAACGTTTTAATAAAAGAAATTATTTTCGTAAAATAATCGATAATTATTAAAATCTCGTTATATGTTAATTTATATTAACCTAAATTTTTAAAACAAATTTATAATAAAATTTAACGTAATTTTAAATTTTTTTTAAATATCGGTAAAAATTCTAATGGTCCGTATAATTTATAATATAATTTTGTAATTTTTTTAATAAATCGGATATTATTTAATATATTTTTAGATATCGTTTATAATTTTTTTAATAAAATATTTTAATTATTAACTTTAATATACGTATATATTTTATATATTCCGTTTTCGAATTATTATAATATTAATTAATTAATTATTGCCGCAAAATATTTTACGATAAAATTATAAATTTATTTTAATAATATAAATTTTTTTAATATTAAATTCTTTTTTATTCCGGCTTAATATCCGGTTATCCGTATTAATTTTATAATATTTAAATTTTTAATTTATAACTTTCGATTATAATACTGTTTCGTTCTTAGTTAGTTTTTTTACTAAAAGATATAAAACGTATAAATTATAAATAATAATTTTAATACATATTTTATTTTTCCTAAATATTTCGGAATCCGACCGTAATATAATTATAATTTTCGGTTACTATTTAGCTATTAATTATATTAACGTTATAATTTACGTTTATATTATTTTACGAAAATAATAAATCCGGTAAGTATATAATCTTTTACTTTTCTTTCTTTTAAAAACTTTTTATAATCGCATAAAAAAAGTTTCCATTTTCTTATAATTTTCTGAATCGTATTATATATTTACGACCGTTTTCTTTACATTTTTCGGTATTTTATGTATAAATTTAAATTTTTTAAATAACGTAAAAACTATATTTTTATATACGATTTTTCCGGATATATAATTTAGGTATTTAAATAGCTTATTTACCGGGTTAATAATATCCGGTCGGTATTAAATTTTAAACTTAAATTATACGAAACGATAAATATATCAGATTAGGCGTTTTTTTTTAAAATTCTAGGTTAATACTTTTATAATATTCTTTAAGATTATATAATTCATAAATATTATAAAAGTTTTTTCCGTATTTTTAAAATATTAACCTTATTATTTTAAGTTTTTTTTAATTTTTAATAACTTGTATTAGTTTATAACTTATTACTTTTTAATTAAATTAAATTTCCGTAATTAATATATAATTAAATATTAATATTCTCCGTATTTTTATAAAAATATTTTAAATATAATGTTTATATCGTGTGGATTATATATGTAATGATTTTCTGTATATTTGGCTCAGCCTGGAAAATAAGGCTTGAACTTATATCAACCTTGCAAATATAATCTTTATTAATACGTTTATTTCAAACTTAATATTTTTGAAGTTTTCTTAATATCGGAATATAAACATTACTTTAAAAATATTCTTTAAAATTCGGAATATTTTTTAAATATTTTTAAATTAATAAAACTTTACCTTTTTATCTTCAACTTACGTTCTTTTGTTAACAATTTCGTAATAACCTTAATAATATATAAATAATAAACGATAAATTTCCAATATAAATTCATAAATTTTAAGAAAATTGAAATCTTTTGGATTAATTTTAATTTTAACCATATTTTAATAAACTTCCTCCGTCGGCAGTTTATTTTTAAGCTGTCGGTATTAATTATAAAATTTAGAAATTTAATCTTTTTTTTAACAAATTTTTATATAAATATTTTCGCGAATAATTAATATTATAATAACGGTTCGTAAACTAATCGGAAATATTTTACGTATTTTTTTATTATCCGAATAAATAACGATATCGTTTAAATATATTACGTATATATAATTTATTAACCTAAATAATACCTTATATATATAACTTTAAAACGTAATTAATACGTTAATTAAATTAAACGGTATAACCGTATATTTAAAATAACCATAACGCGTTCGGAAAACGGGTTTTTATTCGTTACCTTTCAGGATTCGGATATAATAATAATTATCCCTAAAGTCGATTTTCGAAAATATTTTAATAAATTTTAAACAATTTATACCCTTTTTTTCTAAAAAAAAAAAAAAAAGAAATACCGGTTTTTTATTATAACTTTTTTCGATTTTTTATAATCGACGCATAATTAAAAATTGCCTTTTTTTAAATATAAATAATACGAATATTTTTATATCCCCTTTCGAATAACGAATTTTTCTTACCTTTAAATGTTTTTATATATAATCTTTTAATACTTTTTATTACGTTTTCGATACGGGGTAAATAGGTCCGAAAAAAAAAGAATTTTCCCGGAATTAAATTTATCGGATATTTTACCCTTAATAATTAAAAAAAATCTTTTTCGTAATTTTTTTTAAAATATAATTATTAAAAATTCTTTAAATAAGCTAACAGTTATATTATTTATTAATATAATTATTTTCCGACTTTAAAATCTTTAACTTATCGGTTAATTTTATTAAATTAATAATATAAATTTATTTTCAAAAAAATTAAATTTACGATTTTTTATTTATTAACCTTTTATAATAACCCGTATAATTATTTATATATAATTATTTTTATTACGATTTTTAATTTATTTATTTTAAAGTAACTTAATAAAAAATTAAACGTTTTCCGGTTATATCGTATTATATAATAAATTTATTTAAATTTTCTTTTAATTCCGTTATTATTCGTTATATTAATATAAATCTTATAAACCCCGTAATATTTAATTTATATATCGTTACCGTTAATAAAACCCGGAATATTTACGGTAACTAATCGGAAATTAAATTTTTTTATTAATCTTTTACTTATTATATTAACTTATATTCCGGTATCCAGTTTACTTATATTATTATATTTCCGGTACCTTTTTAAGTAAAAATTTTTTCTTTAAAAAACGGTTTTATTCCCACCGTTTTATAATTTTTTACCGCAATAAATTAAACGTTTATATTTATTTCGCCTTTTTTTTAAGGTTATATTTAAAAAAATCCGATTTATCGTTATATTCCGTAACGTTTTATACGGCATTCGGAAGTTATTTTTTATATGGTCGGGTTAATAAGGACGTTAAATCTTTTTTAAATTTATAATTAAAACATTTTAAAAAAAACCTTGATAAAAATCAGAAATATTAAACCGTACGGACTTATTTCGGTTAAAGTTAAATCGGCGATTATGCAAAATCCGAACGTAAAAATAACTTCGTTTCCCATTACTTTTTCGTAATACCTTTAATCGGTTTTTACCTTTAAGGATCTTGTTTGTTAAAAACGTTAAAATAAAATCGTTTATTTTTATTAATACTTTTAATAAAAAATAATTAATTTTTATTTAACTCTTTTTAAACGTTTTAATAATATTCCGTTTTATTTGCCATATTATTAATTCGGTTGAATTTAATATTTTTACAGAATATAATATTTTTACAGAATAAAATATTTCGTAACTTTAATAATAATTTATAAAAATAATTAAATAGGAAACGTTGATTATTCCGATTATTTTTAGGGTTTAAAACGTCCGTAAACTTTGTTTTATAAATTAAAAAATTTTATTTAACGTAAAAATTTAGCGGTAATTATTTAACTTATTATCGTAAATTTATAAATTATTTCCAATATTTTCGATTAAAAAAAATATAAAATTCGAATAACCCTTTTTAATAAAGGTTCATAAATTTAAAATTTTTAACTTTTTTTATAATTAAAATAATTAAGCATAATACGGTATATTTATTAAACGTTTATAATAAGGGCGTTTACGTAACTTATAACTTATTAAATATAAATAATTATATTACGCCTTAACCGTTTAATGTATATTTCGGTTACGGTTTTTATTTAATTTCTTTTCTTTTTAATTAAAGTATATTTGATAAGTTTTAGATAGTTATAATACGATACCCGTTTATCGCTTTTAAATTTTTTTATTATCGTAACGAATAATTTTTAAATTTTTATTTTTTAATTTATATAATCGTTTATTATTTAATTATTTATCTGAAAAATTTTATATATTACTTATTTTGCTAATAAATAATTTCTAAAATTTATTGGTTGTTAAAACGTTTAAGTTTTTTTTATTTTAAATCTTAAAATGTTATTATCGTATTACGTCCGTTATTTAACCGTTCGATTTACGGTTATTAGAATACGTTCCGGTTACGTACGTTAAATAATTCATACTTTTAAAAAAACCTAATTTTCCTTTTATTAAAGCTTTATAACAAACGTTTTTATATATATTTATTTATATTATAACCGATCGTTCGTTAATTAAATTTAAATTTATATTTTTTCCTATAAGCAAATTAAATTTATTTCATAATTTACGTATTTTATTTTTAGTAAATTTTGCTTTATTTTTTATAATAAAAATGGAAAAACTATAAGCTAAAGAATAATTATAAATTAAATAAAGTAATTATTAACTAATTACAAAATAAACTTTAAGAAATAAATATATTAAGTTACTTCCATTTAACGTTCCCTAATGCCGCTAGATAATTACTTGTATTAGTAGGTAGGTCGGTAGCTGGTTGGCTACTAGCCGCAAACCTATCGGGCTGTGTTTTTACATGGCGCCTTGTATGGGCTCCTCGCGGTTGGTCTTCGGGTAAGGAAAGCTTCGCTTTCCCCGCGCTAAGATTAAGGCGATCTGGAGGATCTGGGTAATTTGGAATCAGGTTATATAGATCATATAAATTTACGATATACTTATTTATTAAAAATAGATATATAATAATCAGTTTTTCATATAATTAATATTTATTTAATTTCTTTTTTTAATTATTAACTTAAGTTTTTAATTAAATATATTATTTTCCGATTGAAGGAAAAGTGCGGAAATTTTTTTTTCGAATAAACCCGTAATTATTTATTATATTATTATTAATTAGAAATTAAAATTTTGTTTCGGATATTATTTATACTTTTAAATAAATATATAACAGGTTCGGTATATTTTAATAATTTTTTAATTAATAATTACCGAATAATTTAAGGGCTAGTTAGCTATAAGTTTTCTTAAACTTAATAAAAACGATATTATGGAAAATTTTAAAAAGTAGATAATATATTAAGTTCCCGTTATTTATTAGTAAAAAATTAAAAATTAAATTAATAATTTATCCTTTATTACATTTTCTTTTTAATTAATCGATAACATAATACCCTTTAAAGGTAAAAAATGTTTAGCAAACCTTTTTTTTATAATAATAATTTACTTTTACCCTTAAAAAATCCATTAAAATCATACCCGAAAAGTCCGACCAGGAAAAAAAGGTCGAAAAAGGATATGGCGCGGAAACCGGAAAGGGAAAAAAAGAAAAAAATTATAACCAAAAAGCGATTAAACTTTTTAAGTAAATAAGTTATAATATTATAAAACAAACAACGCTAAATCCGTCAGATAAATAAGAACTTTTATATTTTTCTTAAGAAGTTTTATTTTCCGTTTAAGGATCTTAATTTTTCTTTTGTTTGGTTACGACCAAATTTTAAAAAGGAATTATATCTTTCTGCGCTTATTACGGAATGTTTATAATTAAAAGTTATAAATTAAATTTTCCTAAGCTTTATAATAAATCTATTAATATAAAAAGACTTTTAGTTAAAACCAGGTTTTACCTTAAATAATACGAAAATACCTTAACGGAGAATTACCAGAAAGTAATGGTTATCTTGTAATTATTTGCTGGAAAAGTATTTAATTAATTCGAACTTATTTTTAAGTATTCTTTAATAAATTACCTTAATAATACCTTAAATATTATTAATTATATTTTTAATAATTACGAATACTTTAAAAAACGAATATAAGCTTTATTTAAAGATACGGATAAATAATAATATGTCATTAAACGGATATGTAACTTAAAACAAACTAAATCAGTAACCGAGCATACGATTAAGTTCAACCGTTTGATAGCAATGTTTAAGCTACCGGAAAGCGCGTTATATTTTCCTTTTTATGATAACCTAAAACCGCAGGTTAAAAATAAGATATTTACAGTACTTAAGACCGGACTTTTCAAAAATTATATTAATAAAGTTATTATTACCGACCGACGTATTTTTAATCGGTACCTTAAAAAAGAACCGGCAGATAAAGTAATAATAAATGTTTTAATAGTAAGAAAATAAAGAATAAACCTCAGAAGGAAATTAATAGCGTTTCGAAAGAATTTAAAAAAAAACAAGTTTAAAGTTAAATATTTTAATTATGGCAAAAAGGGTTATTATGAAAAACAATATCGCTTTTTACTTAAAAAGAACCCTTAAAAAAATCCCTTAATTTAAAAAAAAGACCCGTACGGCTAAACGAAAAACCGATAGCAAGAAAAAGGATAAAAAGGGAATAAACCTTACTTCCACTAATTATTAATTTATTATTATTATGATTAATAGGGTAAAGATAATAACTTGAAATATAAAAATTATTTCATTTATAAAAATATTACGATTAAAGCTTATAAATACCATCCAGAACGAATAGCCTCTAGGGTAGTTATTACGCTAGGATGTATATGTTACCTTAATATATAAAAATATAAGATATACGACCAGGACGGTTAATGACGAAAAGATTTCGGTAACAATAAATAATTATTCATAGAATATTATATTCTTTCAGAATATACGGTATTTCTTAAGTTATCAGCAGATGATTACAGGCTTTTATATTGGTCCGTTTATTATGATTATAATTATTCTATTTACTTATGCGCTAAAAAAAATAACGATTTTTGGCCAGGATATTGAAATGGTGCAGGGTGCAGGGCCGAGAATGTGGCTCCACTGATCAATTAGTCGGCACCGCTCATGTATTTCTAGGAGCTCTTTTCGCCGGGCGCAACCCCAGAAACTCACCACTCCTCATCATCGCAGACAGACTGGTTTCAACACCAATTCAATTGCATTAACTTCCATTTTCTCTTGAACCCTGGGCTCACTCGTGACACTCTCTTCGATTCTGAACTGATCAGGACTGACTCTGTCCCGCCCCATTTCAATATGATGAAGAAATACTTATAGAACCAGATAATAAGTACAAATATACAGAAACTCCTTAATGGCCAGACTACCCTAGGTTATGTTACCTGCACCCTGAATTAAAACAAAGCCGGAAGGTTATAGTGTAAGGATATTTATATTATTTACCGATATTATATATTAAATACAAATTCCAGTTATAAAAATTTCTCTTTCGAAAGTTTACCCTTTTAATTCCTTAATTTACAAAATATAAAACCTAAAAAAGAATTAAAAGAAGGTAACCATTTTTTTGAATGTTAATTTAGTAACAAAAACTAGCATAAATACATAAACGACCATTATACCAAGTATGCGATTACGAAAGTACGCGAATAAAAACGCCTTTTAGCCCTTAAAATATATCAGTTAAAAATTATAAAGGCCCTTAAAAATAAGGTATTAAAAAGCCTTTATATATAAAACCTTATATAAAGCAAAAAAAGGATTACGAAATTAAATCGAAATCCTTAAACCTAATCGGTATTAAAATGTTAACGTTATAATTCGAAAGTACGGATTTATTAAAAACTTAAAACGACGGGTTTTTCGTAAATAATACGATCGATGAAAAAAAATTTAAATTTATGTTATAAAATTATTTAAAGGAATAATAAGATAACGGGTAAATAAGTAGGATGTAATAATTACTTTTATAATTAAAACGGCATTATTATTCCTTATATAAATTTAAAAAATCTTTTATTTAATATTTAATTAACTAAACAATTAGAAATTATTAAATATATAATACGATAATTAATAAATTATACGGTTTATTAAAGTTAATATCGTATTTTTATAAATAGAATTATAATACGTAAATATATATAGTTAGTAATTTGAAAAGTAATAAAAAAACCTATTTAAAATATATTATATACTTATAAATAATATATTAGTTAATAACTTAATTAAAACTTTATTACGAAATTTTTTTAAATATTTTAAATAATAATAATTATATTAAGAAGATTTAATTGCCGGAAAAAAAATTTAAAAGCTATAAGTTTAAGAAATAAAAAAATATAACGATCAACGCTATAACTGCGTTAAGGCGTTAAGGGGGTGTATCAGCTAGCAGGGGGTGTGCTAGCACCCCATATACGGAAGGACTCCCTTTGATCGGAACATATATATTCCCGGGCTAGATTACTTCAAGGATCAGTACGCGTTACGACAGCGCACGTAACTAGCAATCTAATATAACATAACTGATGTCCCTTATATTTGACATTATTAGAAAAGCTTTAACGCGTTATTGTTAAGTTGTTGTCGAAGGTTGACACGCGTTATAAAGGGGCGCATACAAAAAAAGGTGTGTGATTCAGAAGATAAGTGGGGCGGGAACACTCTGATTCGAAATAAGAGTATGTTAGACTTTATTAACAGTAGGCCTGTTAGCAACGCCGTGGCTTAGTTAGCGTTGTAACTAGTGGATGCATTATTGGATGCGTTGTTCGAAGTCCCGGTATCGCTTTCCCTTAGTTATAGCTGTTTTATATGTATTTAAGGAGGCTTCATAACCTTCCTTTCTAGACAGGATCTCTTCGGAGGTCAACCTGATAATATCTTCTTCTTCAGTCATATATGCTTCAGTATGTGATGTCAGGGTCCCATACTTGCGGGGTTAATAGTGTCACGCCGCTGCGGCATTGGAATCCCACAACGTGGTTTATCACACCTGTGTAGGGAGGTTAAACAAAGCCATCTCCCATAAGTAAGCCCGAGATGTCCATCGACAGTTTGTCCTCCTTCAAGAACATAGCGCACACCAAGAATGGCTCTGACGTCCTCTAGTCTCTGGTCATCAATTGGACCGCTCGACTATCGAAGCACCCAGTGTTGAACAAGAGCGGTCTCAGTCTCAGCAAGCGCTGTTCTCCTCCTTTATCTCTCTTGCCGCTACTCTCACCCCAACAAGCACAGGAAATGAGGACGACGACCTGTTGAGGTATATTCGCTTCAGGGACATCGGGTTCATCGGCCAGAGCCTTATCCCGCTTGGTAACGGCACTACCTTTAGGGTGTTTGTGCTTTCGGATTACAAGGAATACCATGCTAGGTGTGTACTTAAGCGCACGATTCCCCTTGCCAGACAGCCGAACGATGCCGATGCTATCTTCCAGAACCGCATCAAAGACATAATGCTCGAGCTACGGACACTGGCCCATCCCCCCATCCGCCAGCACGAAAATGTTGTAAAACTTCTTGGCCTTGCTTGGGAGACGGATCAATTCGACACAACACGAAAGTGGCCAATCCTCATTATGGAGCGGGCGACGAGAGGAACACTCGCAGATCTGCTTCAGCCAGCAACACCCCACGAGATGTCCGTCAGGCTAAACCTCATGCTTGATGTCACAATGGGGCTGGAGGTCCTGCACATGTGTGGCATCATTCATGGCGATGTCAAACTGGAGAATGTGTTGGTGTTTGAGAACCCAGGCGGCGGCACCAACACCCGTTGTCGGCCATTCGTGGCCAAGTTGGGCGACTTTGGCGGCGCCATGTTCGATGTGTCGGCATCCTCGACTCTTCCATCAGGAACACGGCCCTGGAACGCGCCCGAATGGCGCGACCGGCTCGATACGAGTGGCCTACAGCTAACGGATATTTACTCACTAGGATTCGCCCTCTGGAGGATATTGGCCAACGGGACGCATCCGTTTCTAGATCCCAGCGCGGCCTCACAGGAAACCTGGTTGAACCAGGCAGATATTCTTAAAAACGATGACAGAGACATGCATGAGCACTTGGCCCGGATATCAGCGTTTCAGACGAGGACGGAGAGTCAACTTGCAGATACGATCATCGATGCGACTCTGAAAAAGATTCCGGCGCATCGAGATCTCAAGGGAGCCCGGAGTGTGCTCATGGATAAGACCCAACCGCCGAGGTAGGCCAGCATGAACATAATGTATATATTTATTTGTCACGGCGACTGAACACACGTCCAGGGAACTACCAGACTTCAGTAGCCTTCCCAGTCGCCACTACTTGTTGAAAGATACGTTCTTGCCTGTATGCGCTGCCCTCTTCATATTTCGTGCGACCTTGAGTCAGGCCTAACAGGGGATTTGGGGGTTGAAGTATTCGTTCGAGAGCACGCACCGTGAGGTGGATCCATCCACGGCACGGTTCATTGCAAAGCAACTTGCTAGAGCGATTGAAGCATCAAAACATCCAAAGGAAGCTGCCGAGGCAAAATACGGGCTAGCTGAGCTATCCCTGAATCGGACAATTGATGTCGAGGACGGAGGTGATACGGTCGACGCTTGCTTGAAATGGCTGACAGAGTCCGCAGAGGCGGGCTGCGATCGAGCCCAGGCCATCCTCTTCAGATGCTGCTCCGCTTTACGGCCGTCTTCGCTGATCGAAAACGCCTGGAACTTGAGTTGCTGGATGCTGGAAGCGGCTTCGAGAGGGCACTTTCAGCCCCTCGAGGACCTGCATCGACTCGGCATGCCGGAGGCCACCATTGACGAGGCGGTAATAACGCTTCGGTTCAGGTACGGCGGAACCGGCTCTCAAAGGTACGACCCCGACATTCTTCCGGCATCATCCCCATCGCGCTGGCCTTGGCAAACATCAGCCGAACTCATCCAAAGGTTTGACAACGATTTTACTGGCTTTCTGAAAGACAAGGATGCGGATCATCTTCGGGCAGGGGTTTCCGGTGCTAGTTTTCTACACCTGGCAGCCTCTTGCGGCTTGCGTAGACTCCTTTCCTACCTCATTAACCGAGATATAATCGACGTCAACTGCGTTGATACAAGAGGCGAGACGGCTCTGTTGCGAGCATGTCGGTCCGGACATTACTTCCTCGCCATGGAGCTTCTCGAAGCTGGAGCGGACCCGAGTATTGCCAGCTATATCGACGAGACTCCCTTGCATTGGCTCTTGTCATTTGACAAGAAGTACGTCCGGGAGATCTGCCAGAATCTTACACGGGGGCTTGGACGGAGTAGCCTCAATGCAGTTGCCCCAGAGTTCCGGTACATTCACTGTGCAGAAAACGCATTTGTGAGTGGCACACCGTTGATGCGCGCGATCGCGAGGAACCGGCTGGACGTGGTCCATGCCCTGCTTGACGCTGGTGCCGACCCATCATTTACGTTCGGCGAAGGAAGTTCAGCTTTCCGTCTAGCGGCGCAACTCCACTATCCACATATCTTGGAGGTGCTGCTCCCCCGAATCTCTCGAGCCTCGCTCGGAAATATGATGGAAATAGACAGCTCTGCCCTGACCTTGCTCATGGTCACCATTAGCGGTGGCAGTCTGAATGCGCCCGGGACCCTGTTCGGGAGGATAAGGCGTCATGGCAACGAATGGCGCGATCGGGCGCAGAAGACGCTCAAAATTATTCTTGGCTTTTGTTCCGAGGAAGAGAACACACAGTGGCCAAAAGCTGTGGCTCTTACAAACGCAGCTCTTCGCGCCGAAGAAGACGTGATCGAGTTTCTGCTGGAGCATGGCTGCAGAGAGGTAATCAACGAAACACAGCCGGCCTCGCTGCCCCCCTGGCCTGACGGACAGCATATCACGTTGAAAGCCCAGCTGCATACCCCATTGACAGCATGTATCACGTCGAGGAACCTTTCCGTATTTCGACTCCTTATCAAGAACGGCGCGGACACGAGAGCTCCTGTTCCCGGCACTGTCCCACTCACCCTGCTGTATGACTGTGCGCTACAGTCACACGATGGGGTCGAATGCGCAAGGACGCTGCTCCGTTCCGGCGTCGACGTCGATGGCGGCCCGACAGGGTACGAGACTCCCTTTGCTTGTGCGCTACGCAACCGATGCTTCAACCTGGCCGAGTTCCTCTGGGAAAACGGTGCCGATATCAACGTCGAATACCAGGAGGGCAACGAGCTGGCAAGCCCGTGGCCCTGCACAATCCTAGGACAGCTGATCCGGGAATACAACGTTGGTGCCCTGGCGTGCCTTCGCTTTCTCTTACGGCCTCGGACCGGCCGGCCCGCCGCCGACTTTATCGTGTCCCGTTCCCTAGGGATAACCGTGCTGCACATCCTTGCTATGGCTCCGTATCCAAAACAGAGCGACTACGACATCGGGCTCCTTCTTGGTTGCATCCTCGACCATTTCAAACCTACCATGGAGCAGTTATCCGCGCCGTGCTCCGCAGACGCCGGCGGGCACAGCGCGCTCCACATTGCGATTTGGAGGAGCAATTCCGTCGTGGTCCACGGACTTTTGGGAGCTGGGGCCGACCCCAGCGTACGAGACGAGGCCGGGCTTACCCTCCTCGATATTGCCAAGCATGTCATTCAGGTTTTCCCACATACTTTCGAGTTTAGCGGGTCGAGGGCGTCGGAGCACGAGCTGGGCAAGGCGAAGAAGAGGGCAAGAGACATTCTCGAGACAGTCAAAAGTGCTAGCGTCGCTGGCCTAGGTGCTGACGAGCTAGCCGGGGAGGAAAATTGATAAGAATATGTACTAAGTAGGTAACCTCCACTCGTCCGTGGGCAGTAGTGCATCGTCAAACCCCAATACCCGGAGCATAACAATACAGCAGAGTAACCCCCAGGCAGAAACAATCCAGGAGCTGGAGGCAACGAGGTTATGACATGCCCTACTTAAGTCCGCTATCCCCATAGCCCCGGTTGCCCGCCTTGCGGGTGGCGAGCCGAGACCATCCTCCGGACACGGCCTTGCGGGCGCCGAAAAGCCGAGCTGCGTTGCTGCGTCGAACGACTTATATCGGTACGCGAGCTCAGCCGGCGTCATCCCATTCTCGTCGCACGCCCTTAGGCCCTGCTCACCGCAGACTTCGAGACTACGTTTGACGGCGGCAAGATTGTTCCTCCTCGCCGCGCAGTGCAAGATGGTTCGACCCTTGAGGTCTACGGCGTGAGGATCGGCGCCGTGCGCTAGCAGCAGGTCAATGGCTTCCGTCCTCTTACTGTGGACGGCGTAATGGAGAACCGACTGGCCGCTAGCGTCTCGAGCCCCCAGGCCAGCGTTGGTCGGCAATCTCAAAAGGTATTTCAGAAGCGCAAGATTGCCTCTCTGGGCGGCGAAATGTAGGAGTGTCCTTCCTGTGTCATCGCGGGCGATGCATGTATACGCTTGGCCCTTCTGGAGATACGGATCCAGGTGCTGCGGCTCGCTTTTGCTCGACCACGCCGCATATTGGAGGATGGTCATGCCAGAGGCGTCGCAGATTGCGACCTCTTCGCTGACGGCCTCGCGGTGACTGGTGAGGATTACACCGACTATCGGGCTGAAAAAGACGTGGAGCGGTGTTTTACCGTCGGCGTCGCGGTTCCCGAGGTCGGCACCGTGTTCGAGCAGTATCCGACAGGAGTCGTAATTCCCGGAGCAGGCGACAGCGATGTGAAGAGGCGTGCTAAGAGGAAGGTTTGACCTGGTTAGCAAGCTGGGCAGCGGCGACTCTGGTCACGGATAACACTCACCGACCTTCCTCGTCTTTGGAGTTAACATCAGCGCCCTGACGGAGGAGGAAGGTGACCATCTCGACGCAGCTAGATGATGCAGCGGTCTTGGGTACTCATAGTTAGCACAATCTCCGTCGCGAGTAACCCGAGGTCGCTCAGTTCGAGGAGTGGTGTGAGCGGCCATCCGACTTACATGTAAAAGCCCACGGCCGTCGATGGACGTGTCCCATGGTGTCGCCTTCCCCGTGCTGAACATGAGCTGTACCGCCGCTAGATTCCCGGTCCGGACAAACTCAAAAATGTCGGCACATCCAGGAACAATGTGCGGGAAACGGGCGTTCCATCTCATCGAGAACAAGCCGCCCAGACGCGAGTGGCGGCTCAAAACGCAAGAGACGGAGATTCCCCTGCGTCGCTCTCCCCAGCCGAGGAACGCCTGACACTCAAAGCCGCATTCGCCGGTCCTGGCGCCGCCGGACTCGATTGTGTACTCGGGCTGCCCGTTGACCCACCTTCGTTGCAATACGGGGCCGGACCAAAACGCAAAACTACCGAGACAAGTTTCGAGACAGTACCAAGTGCTGACCCGGACAGAGACAGGCTCAGCGTAAGACTCGAGGAACCGGGCCAGGTGACTATCTTTACGCGAGACGCTTACGCCTTCGCATGAACGGGCTGCTGCCGCATCGACCCGGCGTCCGTTGCCACGTGGACCCGAGTTATATAGAATGGTAAGCTTGCTACCCGAGTGTTAACTGCGCGTCCCACATACGGTTATCCGAGTTGTGTTCTCTATGATGGGGAAACCAGGGAGGGAAGGTTACATTTGGATCGTCGCCAGATCAATGGCGAAAGTAGAGTGGTACATCTGTAGCCGACGAGAGAACTGGGCGGACCATTGCTCGCCGGCGAAGCAGTGCTTGACTTTGGTCCATGTCTGGAGCACCTTGCCGCCGCGCAGGCCGGTGCAAACGCGGCGGATGCGTGCTTCCGCCAGCTGCAGGTCGGCTCTGCAGTCCCCAAGCCGGGCATCAAAACCCGCCGGCAACTGGACCCGAAAGTCGAGGAAGCGCTGGTCCTGCGCCAGCGTCTGCAGCTCGCCGAAGGTCGACTGCAGCGCCTTCAGCCACATGGCGTTGTGCCTGACCTCTGCGGGCGCATCGGCTAAGTTCTGGAAAAACTGGACGAGATATGCGCATGATTGTATGCTGACGACGATGACCGCCACGATATTGGCAGCAGCGGATAGGGGATCGGCCATCGGCGGTGCTCTTGTAGGGCCAAGCAAACTACTCGAAGCCTCAGGAGAAAATACCGAGAGAAACACACTTACCCACTCACTCGCTCACTCACACTCGCATATAACAAAACAAAACAGAACTGTTATGGCTGCACTTTATACCATACCGCCACCAGGGCAAAGGTTTGGTGGAATGGTCGCAATTGTGGCAATCATTCTGGTGCTTACAGCTGTACAAGAGCTGCTACGTGGACAAGGCCGTAATACGCTGCTCCCCTCCCAATGGCTTGGTCCTCCAAGCCGCCGAGGTCATCCCGCAAGGCTATAAGCCGAACACCCAAACCTTATCGGCGGGGCCCCAGCTGCCCATCCCCAAAAGTCTACAGTAGTAAGCGTTGTGTGCAAATCTGCGACAGTTTTGCCCCTTGGCCTTGGCGCAGTGGCGACGCAAAGATGCTAGTGGCGGCTGCGGTGAGGCATACAGCTTCAGGGCACGTTATTTGTGTGTGAGAGAGAGACGGCTGTTTTGTGTGACTGTTGTATGTGGGGTTTTTTTGGGCTGTGCTTAGTCTAGGTGGTGGTAGTTGCATTCAAAATACGACTCAAAATCATTGCCTAGTTCTTCTTTCGAATGTCCCCCTCGCCAACAAGACGTTCATCCCCCTTGGCATCGTCAGTAACCTGCGCAAAACTGTCAGTCCATACTCGCTACTTATAGGCATATTAAAATAGAATACAGA
The DNA here is from genome assembly GCA_004155925.1 of Monosporascus sp. MG133. NCBI lineage: Eukaryota > Fungi > Ascomycota > Sordariomycetes > Xylariales > Monosporascus > Monosporascus sp. MG133. The sequence goes on along the minus strand of QJNX01000001.1, from coordinate 322,888 downwards.
CCGAGTATCGTGGACTCTCATCGCTACTCCCCCCCTTGCCCTTGATGATGCCAGCACGCCATTTGCCTGGACGGGGAAAGGCATAATTGTCAACGATCAAAGCATGGTCCGTGGAGCGGGGAAAAGAGATTCGGCCACTCCCTGAACGCCCGGCACTCACCGCTGCGGAAGTAATAGACTGCGTCGCCGGCCTTGTAATCACTGGCTTCCTCGCAATCGTCTGGGGGATCTGGCCGCGGCATGTTATTTGCCTTCGAAAGACGGAGGCCTAAGTTTGCCAGTGGGGTTTCTTGGTTTCGGCTTTTAGTGCTCTGGCGCTGTGGACTGGGCTAAAACCGGGCGGCCAGGCAATTTGACGACCATGTCTATCATGCTCATATTTGTAGCTGCGCAATTAGGGTTTCTATTGATTCGGAATGATTCGAATGATTCCGAATCATTCGCTTTTTAGTGATATCGTTCCGAATCATTCGAATCATTCGTTGCGGTGGCCCATGCGCTTCCCCGCAACCCCATTTCTCTCTGCGATACCACCTTTCATCTCGCGCCCATTTTAATCCCGCCCCCCCCCCCCCCCCCGGTTTTATAAGAAGCGTAATAACAGATTAAGAATCTTATCAAAATTACATTTCCATACCTAATTATATGGGTCTTCGGAGGCAGGTTAGTCCGAAAAGTCCGGAACGTTTAAGAATGATTCTTACAGAAACGCTATGCGCAATTGGTTCACAATGGCCCCGTGATTTTAGGCGGCGGCCTTCCGTGGCGGTGCGGGCCGCCAACCGATGCTTCGATCGACACCCCACACACCATCTGCACACAACCGAAAGCTGTCAGAGCTGCGACAACCACGAACTTGCTTGGCTTGCCTGTTTAGGGAGTGCTGCGCTCTACAATGTCTCTTCGGGAACGGCTCATTGAACGGAAACAGCAGGGTTTCATCACCGTGAGGGATCTCGAGGAGCTGATCACCCCAAGTGCTGTCCAGCAGCTGCTGTCACATAATAATGTAGTACCCGTGAGCCAGGCCGACCAGGATGCATTGGCCAGGGCTCTTCCCAGAGCCCGTAAATTAGTCGCGATTCTAGTGCTCGGACAACTGGAAAGACATATCCTGGACGTCATCGTCGCGCACAGCACGACAGATGGCGTGTTCCCGATCGAGGATTGGCAGGTGGTCCCACCACTAAACGCCGACGAAAGCAGAAGGGTGTGCAGAGAGCAGTGGGCCGTGCCGCCGGTTCTCAGGAGGGAAGAGCATCTGCAACTTCCTCGGGGCGCAACGCTACCGTTTTCAAGCAAGGAAAGCGTCAACCATGGGTCATTCGGCATCGTGTACAAGGTGAAAGTTGCCGATGGGCACCTGGACTCGGACATGCCTCCCGGGCGTTCCAAGGTACGGACGACATCTCTCCCCGTCTTCAACGGAGCGGCGCTTTTAGTCTCTTCAGCCAGTCCCCCCATGCTGATGCGGCAAGACTCGTAGCCCTTGGTCATCGCGCTGAAGGAGGTCGAAGTCGAGGAAGGCAGAGAGGACGACTTCATGCGAGAGGTCGTTGCCAATCGCCGCCGGCGACACCCTAATCTTGTCCCGCTTCTCGCCTCCTACACAGAGCGCAGAGCCGAATCGGGCTGCGAAACGGTATGCATCTCGATGCTTTTTCCGTATGCCGAGCTGGACATGGAGGCGTGGTTGTATCTCTGCAAGACCCCGACAAACCTAGCCTGCCTATCTACGTCCGAACAGAGACTGCGTTTATACGCCATGGCGGCTAGGCTGGTTTCGGCGCTCACGGCCCTGCATAAGGAGGTGGGAGGATTCGTAGCCAGCCACCACGATCTGAAGCCGCGCAATATCCTCGTCGTGGGCGAAGATCTCATGATCGCCGATTTGGGAATGTCTAACCTAGTTCGTCTAGACAGGACGGATGGCAGCGGGGTCAGAAGAGCCGGAGGGCTCGGAACGAGGAGCTACCGCCCGCCCGAGTACTATAAGGAGGGCGGCGGATGGGAGAGGGACGAGACCCGGGCGTTTGGCAGATCTTTCGACATGTGGGCCATGGGTTGCATAATGATCCAGATTGCCGTGCTCGTCGTATGGGGTTGGGAGAGCGGGAAGATGCGCGAGTTTCGGAAAGCAAGGGAGCGCATCGTGGCCCAAGACCAGCAGGCACGTGGGGCGGTAGGGAAGAGATCATTTGAGCCGGACGATTCCTTTGTGAAGAGCATTCCGGAGGTGGACAAGTGGCTAACGTTGCTCCAAGAAGAGGATGGCAGTGCCATGCTCCGGGGCTATCTTGCCGTGGCGATCCAGATGCTCCGCCAAGATCCGTCGGATAGAATCTATTCTTGGGAGGCTGAGCTACACTTGCACGAGCTATTGCATCCCGACGAACCGAGGGCAGCGCGCCTTTCAATGACATCTGATTTAGCGCAGCAGCCGACACCGGGCCAAGCCACGAACCGCGTCGAGACACCGCTTCATCGAGCAGTCGCGCAGGGAAATCTCATCCGAACAGTTGGCCTGCTGGAGGCGGGCTGGCCGGCGGATCAGAGGGACAAAACGGGCCGTACGTCTTCCGAAATCGCGAGTCATAACGGACAACTTCACCTACGAGACCTTCTCTCGCGGGCCGAGAGCATACGGAAATTTGGTGGCAAGCATGCCTTGCGAGATGTCGCTCTCGAGCCGGCGATTCAGATTAAAGACCAGAGAGGGTTTCGCTTGCAGGAGGGATCATGGCAGCGCGGAGCCGCTTCACATGCTCTTCAAGGCGAAGTTCGCGGCGGAGTGGCGGGCTCGATCGGCGCCCGTGAGAGCCAGGGGCCAGGGCATACTCCTGAAATTATGAGGAATTGCCTGAAATTCGGACGCACCAGACTCCATGAGGCAGCACAACGTGGCGACGTGGCCCTCTTGGGGTCTCTCCTCAACGACGCTGATGCAAGCGAGGCAGTCTTGCTGGTCGACGACCTCGGCAAATCGCCTCTACACTACGCAGCAGAGACTTCGGCGGACGGGGTAACTGCCATCTTGCGGGCCGCCACGCACAAGACGCAGCTTCTCTTGGCCAGAGACCAGTACGGCCGTAACCCCTTGCACCTAGCAGTCGAGTCCGGAAAACGAGATGTGGTAGAAGTCCTGCTAAAGGCCTGCCACGACGGCGTTGAGGCACGCCGTATGCTGTACCAAGAGGATCAAGAAGGCGCGATACCGTTGGGCAAGGCCGAGGCGGCTGGCCGGGGTGATTTAGTTCGAATCCTCGAAGAAGCCCAAGGGCATACTGCTTAAAATTTAGAACATCTATTATATGATGCATCTGTCCAACTCGGAAATAACACGCTGTCGGAAAGAAGCAAGCAGACACGGCCCATCACTGGCGCCAAAGTTGCCATCTAAGCAGACCTCGACCACCTGACGATATATGTTGCCCATCCTGAATGCAATATCGACAGGGGATCCCGGAAACTCGTACCGCTTCAATATCTCTCGGACCCTCCGAATGTCCTCCTCCTTGCATTCAGTCCCCTGCAGTTCCCTCGATTTCGTGAGTAGGCTCGCCAACGGCTTCCAGCAGGCAATCTCAACCATGACGATGCCCAGACTATAATAGTCGTGGATCTTCTTGAACGTAGTTGTTGGATTGCGGAGAACACTAGGGTGCCGGTATAGGTTTAAGTGTTTATCGCTATCCTCAGGGTAGTAGGTTTGGTTAGCGGCGTTCCCCAACACGCTAAAGAGAACGCAGAAGTGGAAGGCGGAGGGCGTGACAGAGCTTTCACTTACATGGGCTTCTCGGAGTACTCGTTCGGTCCGTCACGCCGCGCATAGTCAAAGCCGACCAGCCGAGGCCAGTCAAGGTTTGGCCTCCCCCCGGGCCGCGACGGGAAGAAGAGAATGCGGTCGCTTCGGATGCCCTTGTGGAGCCAATCCTTCTCGTGGATGCTCAGCACAGTCGCGGCGAGCGACCGCGCAAGGCGTATTCGGGTTCCGACGGGAGGCTTTGAGATACCATAAGCCTTGTATAGTGTCAGGAACTCCACGTCCCCCGAGTGGTTGGCGCATTCCGGCGGCAACTGGTACACAAAGCAGAACTGGGCCGCAGCCTGGTCTTCGTACCAGCCTTTGCACTTCAGAATACGCGGTCCGTCGCCGTCTGAAGCAGGCTCGAAGTTATGCAGCGTTCGCGCTAGGTCCTTGACGCGATTGTATACCTTGTTACCTGTGTCGTCGTCCGGGTTGTTCCCATAGTCTTTTGGATCCACCATGACCAGTTCGCTCGCCGACGAACCCCGGCCCTTGTGCCAGGCGAGGCGTAATGATGCAACCGAGCTGGCGTCGATCTCGGTAATTTCTTGCTTTCGAAGATCTAGTTCTGTCGCCATGATACCACTTATGATAGTGTTGGATAACCTCGAACGTAGTGAGCCAGTGCGATTTTTGACCGTCGTTTCCGATTGTCGTACCGCACATAGTGTCAAAAAGAAGCGGGGAAAATTTGCCCTTTCGCAGACACCACTGTTATCACCAAGAGGGGAGTTTGTTGAAGGCCAGGTGGCAGTATACAGCACTGCAGGTGGCAGTCCAATAGAAGGGCAGGTGCCACCAGTTAATGAACAGATGTAGTCAGGTGTCAAGATGCAGCCGACTGATCATATGATACTACATAGTAGAGAGGGCGAGGAATACTGTCCAATGGGGTGAAGCCCTCGTATAAAGGAGGAGATCCGGAGGTCCGGAGGGACTTATAGAAGTCAAGCAATCAACTCCTATCTGTGATCACTATTGGCATCGATCGATTCCATCCGGTTGAATACGCTCCACTGTAACAGAGTTAGGGTTAAAAGTTTTAACAGGAAAATAAGCAAACCATAACAAGTTAGGGTTTGCAGTAGGTGTCAGATATAGGGGACATCAATTATATTGTTCTATTAGGTTGTTAGTTATGCATGTTATTGTACGCGTACTTGTTTAAGTAAGTTAGTTACGGAACATATGAGTTCCGATTAAAGGGAGCCTTTCCGTATATAAGATGTATTTCATACCCCCTTATTAGTTAATATACCCCATTAATTCTTTAAAACATTTACGGCATTAATCGTTATACCTTATAATTTCTTAAAGTTATAACCTTTTAATTTTTTTTCCGGTAATTGAATTTTTATATATAATTAATACCTTTTTTAAAATTATTCGTAAAGTTATTCTTTACCGCTTAAAAGTTTCGGTAATATTATCCTTAAAAAAAGAATTTAATAATTTATCAAGTTAATTTTTTCTAAATTTAATTTCGGTTATTATTTTTAATTATAACATTTATATATTTAAATACGTACGACCTTTAATTTTAATATTAGTTGTATATATAATTTTCTAAGATATTTTAAGATAAGTATTATTATTATAATCCAGCTAGCCTTGGCTACCTTAAACGGTCGGAATTACAGCAGAATAAGCCCGATCGCGATTCCAGGATCACGTAACCAGCGGTGGTCGAACGGTATGACGGCTAACTAGTTTAACTAATTATTAAACCTAAATCGTATGGTTTATGTTAATAATAATATTATAAGAATTTCAGTAATAAAGTAAAGGTATAATTACGTTTAATAATAATAATTATTAAAAGTTATTTAAGTAATTAAATTAATTTATAAATTAATGCTATTTAAATTATAAAGAATAATAACCGTATATATATTATATTTATTTTTTATATTTAGATATAATTAAATAAATTACGGTTAATATTTTATTAATTTATTGAAAATATTTAAACAAAATATGTTTTATTATTTATTATTTAATTGAAAATAATTAAATAAATTCCGTTTAATAACCGTTATTTACGGAATTTTGAAAATATGATCCGGATTATTTGATATAATTCCGACCGTTTAAGGTAATTAAAGTTAATTAAATTATAATACGATTTTCTCTTTTAAAATCTTTATTTTTAAACATTTATTTATTTATTTATATTTTATAATAAATAACTTTCTGTTTTATTTTCTATTCGTTTTATATTATTAATTACCGTTAAATGCGGTCATATTTTCAAAAATAAAATTATGAAAATAAGTTCCGATCTGGATTATTTTACAAACTTTATTTTATTTTATTAATAAATTTAATATAAATATATTTCGTTATTCGGTTTATTTTTACGTTAACTATTTTAATTATATCCTTACAAAAATAAAGTTTATAATATAAGGTTAATTTAAGTTCAAACTTTATTTTCCAGGTTAAGCTAAATATACAGAAAATCATTACATATATAATCCATACGATAGATATTATACCCAGTATCTTCGAACACGATAACTGATCAATAATTTTCACGGTTAAGATAGATTATATACCTCAGTCCCATAAAACCTCATTCTGAAGCAGAACCTTACTTTGAAGCAGAATACGTAGTTGCCGATATGCTTCGACTTTGATAAACCTTATGCCAGCTGGTTGTAATAAACCTTAAGGATAAACCTTAAGAATAAACCTTAAGGATAAACCTTAAGAATAAACCTTAAAAATAAACCTTAAGAATAAACCTTAAGAATAAACCTTAACGATAAACCTTAAGGGTAAACCTCAAGGGCGCATAAAAGGCTGTGCAAGCCCTTGCCAGTTTTACGGCTTGATCATTCCCACAGCTTCTCGAGTTACCTTCATCAAGACAGCTGAATATGCCGCGCCATTCCAACTATACCATACCGGTAATCCGCAACGAGAGGATTTACCAAGATAAAGTTTCTGATAATCTTTATAACGAAAATAAAGAGATTTTCTACGATTATAATAATATAAATTCGTAAGCGATATTTTATACTTCCCGAAAAGAATACCGAAATATTTTTTTAAAAACGTTAATTTATTAAACCGTTTCCGTAAGTAAGAAAAGATAGTACGTAAAAAGTAACCGAAATAATTTATCGCAAAATAAAACATTTAAATAAATTCGAAAAGTGAAAAAATTTAAGCCGAAAACGAAAATAATTAATTAAATTAATTCCGTTCTTAATCCATTATAATTTAATTATATAAATTAAAATATTTCTTTTTTAATATAGTTTTGCTTTATATTTATATATTTTCCGTTATTTCTTTATATAGATATAGATATTTTTTATTATTAGTTTTAATAAAAAAAGGTTTAAAGGTAAATAAAACTTTTAGTTAATAACTCATTTTTAAAAATTTCTTTTACGATTTATTAAAACTAAATATACTTAAAATCCAATTATTTTTAAAATCGTATAATTTAAATATTTTTAATAATACAGTAAATTATTTCTTTTTTTTAAAAATTACATTTTTAATATTTTTTAATTGTAATAATTTTATATTTAAATATATATAAATTCGTATTTTATTTGTATCATCATATATAATTATTTAAATTCTTTTAAAATAATAATAATTTTAATATTAAATAATTCTTTTTTATATTATAATAAAGTTTAAATAAATTAAAATTAACCTTAATTAATAATATTTTAATATTTTCATAATACTTAATTTAATTACTTTATTCGTAATTAATATAATATTATAAATAAGGTTTATATATTTACTTAATATATATATATTTAATTTTCCGCTTTTAATTTAAATTAAATCCAGGTTTAAATTTTTTTAAAAAATATTAAAATAAATGCAAGGTTGATATAGGTTCAAGCCTTATTTTCCAGGCTGAGCTAAATATACAGAAAATTATTATATATATAATCCATACGATAGATATTATACCCAGTATCTTCGAACACGATAATGTTGTATCCATAGGGATTTTACTAAACCTAGAGAAGGAGCCAGGTGAGTTGGGAGTGCTAAGGTCTCCACCCCGCCGGCTAAATCTCGGCTTTCGGCTTGTCTCTGTCTGTTTCCAGGGACAGAGAGGAACTACTTTTGTCCGTTTTTGTTTATTTCCAGAAACCTCCGGGGATCTTTGGAGACTAAGGAAGATAGTAAAAATATATGTATTAGATAATTTCTTATATAGATAACCTTTTTTTAGTTTCGCTTTTTAGTTATTAATTTAAGTTTTTAACTAAAGGTAACTATATCGTTTTTTAATTAAGAAAAAAATCCATAAATCTTTTTAACGAATATTTTATTTATTATGTTATTATTACTTGCAAATTAAGAATTTTTATTTCGGATATTACTTATATTTCCAAGTAAATATATAATAAGTTCGTTATATTTTAATAATTTTTTAATTAATAGCTAACGAATAATTTAAGGCCTAATTAGGCATAAGTTTTACTGAATTTAATAAAAATGGTATTATAAAATAACGTTTAGTAAATAAATAATATATTCGATCCTTTTTATTAATTAATAAAAGATTAATAATTAAATTATATAATTTACCCTTAATTAAAATTTTTTTTTAATTAATCGATAAAATATTATTAAAAGTTATTAAAGTTAAAGATTAGGAAAAGTTTTTTTTTCCTAACAGTAATTAATCCCTATCCTTAAAAAAACAGAAAAATTTATCGAAATACGGCTTAAGAAATCCGATTACGAAAAGGAAAAGGTTAAAAAAATCCTTACCGCAAAAACGGAAAAAGGAAAAAAAAAAAATTTACGATTAATTAACGATTAGATCTTATAGCTAAGGAAATCGTAAGATTTTAAAAGGAAAATACTAAATTAGCTTAATAATTAAAAAAAGTTTCCGTAACTTTAAGAACTATTTCCTATCCGAAAATTCCAGCACCTTTTTTTGAAATATTTACCCCTTATTTACGAATTTTTGCCCTTTTATTATTTAGCCGAAAACGGAAAGGAATTATACCCTTTCCTGCTTATTATAGAATACTTAATATTAAGCGTTATAAATTAATTATTTCCAAACCTTATAATAAATTTATAAATATAAAAAGATTCCTAATTAAGGCTAGATTTTACCTTAAATGGTATGAAAATTTTTTAACGGAAAATTATTAAAAGGTTATAATTATTTTCCAGTTATTTATTAAAAAAATGTTCGATTAATTCGAACCTATTTTTAATAATTATTTAATATATTTTTCCGATAGTTACCTAAATATTACTAATTACGTTTTTAACGATTATAAGCATTTTAAAAAACGGATACGAATTTTTTACGGAAATATAAATAAATAATAATATACGGTTAAAAAAATGTACGATTTAAAGCAAATTACGTTAATTGCCGAATACGTAATTAAGTTTAATTAATTAATAGCTATTTTTAAATTACTAAAAAAGGTTTTATTTTTCCTTTTTTATAACGGTTTAAAGGAGCAAGTTAAGGATAAAATATTTAAAGTACCTAAAATTAAATTTTTTAAGAAATATATCGATAAAATTATTATTTCCGACCGACGTATTTTTAATCGGTATCTTAAAAGGAAAAGTATTAATAAACGAAATAATAATAAACGCTTTAATAATAATAAAAAAACGAAAGATAAATTCCAAAAAAAAGCTAATATTATTTTAACGGAATTCAAAAAAAATAAATTTAAAATTAAATATTTTAATTATAACAAAAAAGGCCATTTTAAAAACGAATGTTACTTTTTAACAAAAAAAGAAAATCCTTAAAAAAGTTTTTAAAAGGATAAAATTTCCCAGCCTAAAAAAAGGTCCGCGTAACCGAACAAAATATAAATAGCGAAAAAAAAGATAAAAAAGAAGTAAACGTTATTTCCGTTAATTAGGAATTTACTATTATTACGATTAATAGGGTTAAAAATAACGATCCAAATTATGAAAATTATTTTATTTGTAAAAATGTTATAATTAAAGCTTGTAAATATTATCCAGAACGAGCGAGCTTTAAAGTAATTATTACGTTAAAATATATTTATTACCTTAATATATAAAAATGTAAAATATACGATTAAAACGGTTAATTACGAAAAAATTTCGATAATTATAAATAATTATCTTTTAAGTATTACATTTTTCCCGAATATATAATATATTTCAAATTAATAAATAATTATAAGTTTTGGTATTTTATTATTTATTATAATTATAGTTACCTTATTTATTAACGAACTAAAGAAAATAATAATTTTTGGCCAGGATATAATAAGGAAATATTTATAAAACTAGACGATAAATGCAAATATACAAAAACCCTTTAATGGTTAGATTATCCTAGGTTTTATTATTTATACCCCGAATTAAAGTAAAATTAAAGGGCCATAACGTAAGGATATTTGTATTACGTACTAGTATTATACAATAAATATGATTTCCTAGTTATAAAAATATCCCTTTTGGAGGTTTACCCTTTTAATCCTATAATTCGTAAAGTACCAGATTTAAGGAAAAGTTAAAAGAAAATAGTTATCTTTAAATGCCAGTTTGGTAATAAAAAATGGTTTAAGTATATAAATAATCATTATACCAAACACGTAGCAAAAAAGGTACGTAAATAAAAACGTTTTTTAATCCTTAAAATATATTAATTAAAAAACGGTAAAGGTTTTCGAAAGTAAGGTACCGAAAAGCCCTTATATATAAAACCTTATGCGAAATAAAAAAAGGAATACGGAATTAGATTAAAATCTTTATTTATTATAAAAATAAAATATTTAACGCCATAATCGATTCCGGAACAAAAGGAAACTTTATTTTTTTAAGGTAGCCGAAAGATATCGGATCCTTTAAAAATATAAATAGCAATTTTATAAGTTAGGAATAATTAATGGAAATTTATTTATTTACGATAATAAACGAATTTTCCGAAAGATAAAGGAATTTAAGGTTTAAATATAAGGATATTTAAAACGAATTATTTTTGATATCGCCGATATTTTAAAATACGATATTATTTTAAGAATGCCGTAGTTTCGTTTTAATAATTTACGTATTAATTGGAGAAAATAAACGCTTTTATGGAATAATTTTAAGAAAAAATTTTATAAGGTTTGTTATATAATTAAAAAAGCCAAATTTTTTAATCTTATAATAATAATACCCCTTAAATACCGACGGTTCAAAAAGTTATTTAAAGAACGAATTCGAAAAAAATTGCCAGATTATAATTAATAAAATTATCGGATTTTTATTAAAAAATGGATATTATTTAAAGCTTTATCAAATTTATTATATAAACCTTAAAAAAGTTAAAGCTTTTTGGAAAAGCTTTTAACGAAACTTTAAAAAAGGTTATATTTAAAAATTTAAGTTACTTGCAGGATATTTAATTATAATAATGTTAAAAGTAAAAAACGGCAAAATTAAAATCGATAAGGATAAAGATTTAATATACCGATAAATTTACGATTATAAATAATTAAATAATATTATTATTAAAAACAAATATCCTTTAATATTAATAAATATTATAAAAGAAAATATTAATAAGGTTAAATAATTTACGGCTTTGGACCTATTAAATAATTATTACTTAATTTAAATAATTAAAGGCGAAAAATGGAAAACCGCTATTAGAATTATTTATAAATATTACGAATATAAAGTTATATTATAAGGCCTAATTAACGTTTTAGTTAGTTTTTAGCATATATTTATTATTATCTTACCGAAGTTTTTAAATAAATTCGTTTTCGTTTATTTAGATAATATTTTTATTTATTTAGAAATTTTAAAAAAATATAAAAAACATATCGCTTAAGTACTGGAGGTTTTTAAAGAGGTTAATTTGCTAGTAAACGTAAAAAAGAACGTTTAGTATACCTAAAAGCTTAATTTTTTAAATTTTATTATTATTCCGGGATAAATTCAAATTTAAGATTTTAAGTTAAAAGCCGTTAAAAATTGGTTAATTCCTAATAAAATTATTATTATTAATATCCGATAATTTTTGGGATTTATTGGTTACGTACGACCTTTAATCCAAAATTACGGTAAATTTGCTAGCCTTTTAACTAAACTTATTACCAAGAAATACGTTAAAAAAAAGTTCCAGTTTTTAGATAAAATTAAGAAAGTTTTTTAAGAAATTAAGGACAGAATTATTAACGCCTTAATAATTAAGTTATTAAATTATAATAAAAAAAAACGATTTAAGATAAATATTTTAAATTACGCTTTTAAAGCAGTTTTAAAACAGTTAAAGGATAATAAAAAGTAATACCTAGTGGCGTATTTTTCCAAAGCTTTTAAAGATGTAGAACTTAAATATTCCATTTACGATAAGAAGTTATTAGCGATTATTTTAGTACTTAAGGAATAAGAATTATTTTTTAATGGAACCAAAAAATTATTCGACATTTATTCAGATCACAAAAATTTAACCAGATTTATAACCATTTAGGAATTAAATAAACGCCATAAAAATTGGATGGTTTTTTTATCTAAATTTAACTTTAAGATCTATTATATTAAAGATAAAGAAAACATTCAAGCGGACATTTTAAGTCGAAGAGGAAATTATAATTCGAAAGTTTCTAAGCGACATATACAGATACTGCATCGCAAAGACGATGGGACAGTACAGTTGTATGTAACCCTGAAACAGCCAACTCCAGAGGAGTTAGCTCAGTTTAGAAGCTCTTACGACCCTGAAGAGCAGAAAGAAGTCAAACAACTAAAGGGAAGTAACCAAGACCAACTACTATTTCGCGACAAGCTTTTTACATCCAAATTCGGTACCAGCTTCTTCAAGCAAATTGGTGCGAAGCTGAAGTTTTCAACAGCCTATCACCCCCAGACAGATGGTCAGACAGAACGACTAAATCAGACCTTGGAACAGTACCTTCGAAATTACGTCAATTATTAACAGGATAATTGGGTTGAACTTCTGCCACTTGCACAAATAGCCTATAACACGTCCGTTAACGAGGACATAGGCATATCACCTTACACAGCTATGTATGGATATAACGCAGCAACCCAACGACCAGAACAGTCAATACGTAAAGCCCCAGTTATCACTGCAATAGCTCCACGAACGGAAATAGTGGTAATAAAAATTAAAACGGTACAAGCCCGATTACAAATTAAGTTGCAGTTTTTGCAGCAAAGGATGGCCTAGTACTATAACAAGAAAAAAATTAAAGGACCAATTTTAGCAAAAGGAAACAAAGTTTACTTATTACGCCAAAAATAAAACGCGACGTTAAACTTTTTCCAGATCAAAACAAAAAAGCCTAACGATAAGCTTAATTTCAAAAGACTTGGTCTGTTCAAAATCGAAAAAGTTATTTTAAAAACTAATTACAGATTATTATTACCCAAAACTATAAAAATATATCCTATATTCCATATTTCCTTATTAAAACCAGCTCCAAAAAATATCCCGCTTAAGAAAAATTTCGAAATCGAAAAAAACGATAACGAATACGAAATCCAAAAAATATTGGACTTTAAAATGGTTAAAAATAATATCTAATATTTAGTTAAATAAATGGACTACTTATTTAAAGATAATACTTGGGAACTACTTAAGTACTTAACGAATACGATAAACCTGGTTAAGGATTTTTACCGACAAAATCCTAACTAATTAAGGTCGCGGGCGGAAACGGCCCCCTATTTAAATTTAAGTTTAAAACGTTCCAGTCGAAAAAACTAAATACCTTTACCAATATATTTAGCCTTAAAGCAAATTACGTTCGCTTTTTTTCCTAATAATCTTTTTCCGCATCCAATCTTTTTTATTCCTTTAATTTATTCATATTTTTAAACCCTTTTTAAATAAATAATATTTTTTTAAAATATAATTATTTAAATTAATAATTTAACCGAACGATACGGTTAAATAACTTTTATAATTATTAAACAGCTAATCGTTTTTTCTTATTTATTCGAAGTTTTTTAATCCGAATACTTTTAAAAAAACGATAACGAAATATAATTTTTATCATAAGTTTAAACGTTAACCGACAAATAATTCTAATAATTTTTCCGGTTTTCCAGCATTTTATAAAGGAACCCCTTTTCAAAATAGTATATATACGGCATAACTTTAAAACCAAATTAAAAAATCGACTTTATAAGTTTGTAACGATTTTCTGTGGAAGTTTTAAAGCGTTTTTGAGGTCTGCCTGTTATGGTTAAAACATATTACGGTATTAGGGAAAAAAGGAAGCTTACTTTTTAAGAAAAAAAAAATCTTTGGGACAAAAGTTTTAAAAGGGGAGGAATAATGTTGCATCCATAGGGATTCTACTAAACCTAAAAAAGGAACCAGGTAAGTTGGGAATATTAAGGTTTCCACCCCGCCGGCTAAATCTCGGCTTTCGGCTTATCTCTGTTTGTTTCCAGGGATAAAGAGGGACTACCCCTGTCCGTTTTTGTTTACCTCCAGAAACCTCCGGGGATTTTTGGAAACTAAGGGAGATAATGAAGATATATGTATCAAATAATTTTTTATGTAAATAGCTTCCTTTTAATTTCGTTCTTTAGTTATTAATTTAAGTTTTTAACCAGAGGTAATTATATCGTTTTTTAATTAAAGGAAAAGTCCGTAAATCTCTTTAACGAATACCCCATTTATTGTGTTATTGTTACCTGCAAATCAAGAACCCCCATTTCGGATACTGCTTATACCTCTAGGTGGATATATGACAGGTTCGTTACAGATAACTGATTAATGGTTTTCATGGTTAAGATAGATTGTATACCTCAGTCCCATAAAACCTTACTCTGAAGCAGAACCTCACTCTGAAGCAGAATGCGTGGTTGCCGATAAGCTTCGACGTGGATAGGAGCTGGCTCTGCGAGAGGGATGGGTTTTAGTGAAGCACAGGAATTAAGGTAGCAATCTATCATTTTATCCAATTATCTATACGGTTACGTCTCCTCAAGGGAGAATATTAAAATAAATATAATATCTTTATCTGATATAATTTTTACTTAAGATTTATATATATTAATAAAATATTGTTTATAAATATGCATTAATTATTTAACCTTTATATCTCCGTTATATAATAAGAAATAAATTCTTTTATAAATCGATTTCCGATTATAACAATATTATCGTAATATATATCCGTTAGTAATTTTTTTAATAATGATAATTTAATAATGAAACGGAAAATAATTAAGTTTTAAAGTTATGTATAATTAATAATAATTATAATTATCCGTATAGTTTATAATATCATACCTTAATTTTATTACATGATTTTTATTTTCGTAAAATTCTTTTTATTATTAATTTTATTTTAAGATAATAACATATACGTTATAACGGTTTTCGAATATTCTTCGAATATTTAAATATATAATGTTCTTTTTATAATTAATTGTTATAATATTAAAATCTTTAATAGAAGTCGGACATTAATTTTTTAATTGTTATAATTTGTTGTAACTTTATATAGTTTTTTTCCGTTAAATTAAATACTTAATATGAAGTTTTAAAAATGTTCTTTTTTAATTTAGTCGTTTGTTAAAAACAGTTATGTTATCGTTTTTAACCCCTTTTTATAGGTAATAATAAAATTAAATTCCGAAAAGTATTTTCAATATTACAATTATCATTTTATTAATTTTTAAATAATATAAAATTAGTGAGCTTTTTATAGTTTATATATTCTTAATTTGATATAAACGCGGATAAAATAATATTTAAATTTCTAAAAAAAAATTAATAATAATTAAAAAGCTTTTATTTACAATAGTTTATTTTATTTTATTTCCTTTTACTTTATAAAGATAAAATGTGGTATAATATATATTATTATTATTATTTTGATATTTAATTATTACGTAAAATAGATAATTTAAAATATCTGTTTTTAACTTTACGGAATAATTCAGATCGTATATAAGTAATATTAATTCGTTAATAGTTTTATTTTTAATCTTTTAAAAAGTTTGTTTTATTTTAATAATTTAATATAACTTATTTAGTAAATGAAATTAAATAAAGATATGGCGATTTTATTAAAATTACGAATAAATTCCCGGTCCTAGTTAACGAATTTAGAAAAACTTGAATGTGGGTAATTATAATAAATATTCTTTTATTCTTAAATTGTGAATCTTTTAAAATTTGGTTTAATGTATCCGAACATAATAGTATATTTTAAATATAATATTTCCTATTTATAAAACTTAGGTTTTCAACGCTAATTAAAAAATTAACGTTTTTATTAAGTTTAAAAACATTTAAAAGCATATTTTCTATATTCTTTTTTCCGAATTAATATAAATGGAAATATTATAATAATAATGAAGAATAAAAAGATTTAAATACTTCCGTATTAAGTAACTATTTATTTTATAAAACGTTATTAGTATATTAATAAATTCAAAAAATATTATTTAATATTTATATAATCCGTATTTAAAAATTTATTTCTATTCGTTTTTAAACTTAATACGAATTAAATTATACATATTTCGTAAATTTAATTTAATAAACTTTTTAATTCTGTATAAATAGTTCTTTATTCTAATAATTAATAACCAAAATCACCGGCTTTTACTTTTAATATTATTTAGTTATTAATAGTGAAGTATTAATCGTACATCTTTCTTTTTTAATCCGAAAAATATAAAATAATTTATTAACAATTTAAAATCTTTTATGGATTTTTTTCAGAACTTATGTTTGAAATATTTTCGTAAAACCTTTAATATCTATTTATTTAAATTATTTCCAAAATAAAAGATAATCGGTTTATTTTTTTTAAAAAATATTTTTTAATTTTACTTATCATATCTTAATAATTTCATCGTATTTTTTCTTTAAAGATATTTATATTTATAATATTATAGAAATATTTTAACCATTTTTGTTAATCTTTAACATTAATATTATAAGTTGTCGTTTATTTCATATAATTGTGTTTTAATTATAATAATAATACTTCGCATATATTTATCTTAGTTTATTATCATATCTATCGTATCTTTTTATTTATATTTATTATTGTTATGGTTAACTACATAATAATAAAAAAGAAAACAAAGTTTATTTAATTAAAATTTTAATTAATTCAGGGATTATATTAATACAGCTATTTTTTGCCGAAAACTATATTATAATTCCGTATTAAAATAATATTAAAATTAATAAGTTACTTGTTACAGTACAGGAACAGGGGTTCCTGTCCTTGGAGAAACCAGCCCTTGGAGCCTGGTACGGGCTCCGTACGGCTAAACTTCGGTTAAGGAAAGCTTGGCTTTCCTTACCAAGATCAAGGTGATCTAGTAATCTAGTTAATCCGCCAGATTACATAAATTATATTAATTCCCGATATACTTATTAAATTTAGGATGGATATATAATGATCGGTTTTCTTTTTAAATAGTATTTATATTAATTTTATTTCTTAATTATTAGTTTAAAATCTTAATTAACGGTATTGTTTTCCGATTAAGGAAAAAGTTTACGAATGTTTTTAACGAATACCTTATATATTATACTATTATTACTTATAAATTCAAACCCGTATTTCGGATATTACGAATATTTCTACAAAAATATATAATAAATTTGTTATATTTTAATACTTCCTTAATTAATAATTAACGAATAACTTAAGGCTTAATTAAGCATAAACTATCCTAAATTTAATGAAAAATAATATTATAAAATAACGTTAAAAATAATATATTTAATTTCCGTTATGAACAAAAAAGTTTTTTTAACCGGATTAAATAATTTATTCTTTAATAAAAAAATGTTTCAGTTAATTAGTAATATAACACCTGGTACTATTAAAACTAAAGGTTTAAAAACCCTTTTTTCTCCTTAATAACAGCTTAGACTTACCTTTAAGAAAGTTATTAAAATGTAACTTAAAAAGTCTGATTAAAAAAAAGATTTAAGAAAACCGTAATATAAAAACCGGAAAGAAAGGTTTTATAGCCGAAAAATGATTTAACTTAGTAACGGAAAAAGTTTTAGAGTTAAAACAAAAAAATACTAAATTCGTTTGTAAATAAAAGCATTTATATCTCCCTTAAAAATTATTACTTCTTATTTAAAAAACCTAGTTCCCTTTTATTCGGTTACGACCGAAAAAGAATTATTCTTTTCCGTTTATTACGGAATATTTAAAATTATAAGTGACAAACTATTTCCCTTTAAGCCTTATAATGGATTTATTAATATAGAAATATCTTAATAGAAAATTTCTAAAAGATAATAATTATTTCGTAATTATTGGCTAAAAGAATATTCGATTAATTCGAACCCATTTTTAAAAGTTACCTAATAATTTATTTAAATAATTTCTTAAATGTTATTAATTATATTTTTAATAATTATAAACACTTTAAAAAACGACTATAAACCTTCTTCAAAAATACCGACAAATAATAATATACGGATAAATAAATATATACCCTTAAACAAATTAAATTAAGAGCTAAATATACGTCTAAATTTAACCGTTTAATTGTAATTTTTAGATTACGAGAAGAAATATTATTTTTCCTTTTTTATAACGGCCTAAAATCCCATGTTAAGGATAAATATATAAAGTACTTAAAACCGGATTGTTCGAAAATTATATTAATAAGGTTATTATTACCAACCGATATACTTTTAATCGGTACCTTAAGAAAAAAGGAACTAGTAAACGAAATAACGATAAATATTTTAGTAACAAAAAAATAAAAGATAAATTTAAAAAAAAGCTAATACCGTTTAGAAAAATCCAGAAAAATAGGCCCAAAGTTGAATATTTTAATTATAGCAAAAAAGGACATTCTAAAAACGAATATCATTTTTTACCCAATTTTATTTTAAAAAAGTAAAATCTTTTAACCCAAAAAAAAAGATCCGTAAAGCTAAATAAAAAACAGATAATAAGAAACAAGATAAAAAGGAAATAAACCATACATCCGCCGGTGAGGAATTTATTATTATTACGATCAATAGGGTTAAAAATAAAGATTCAAAATATAAAAATTATATTATTTAAAAAATATTACAGTTAAAATTCATAAATATTATTTAGGATAAATAACTTCTAAAATAATTATAACGTTAAAATATATTTATTAGTTCGATATATAAAAATATAAGATATATAAGCAAAACGGTTAAAGACGGAAAATTTTCAGTAACTATAAGTAATTATCCTTAAAATATTACATTTTCCTGAAATATACGTTATACCTTAAACCTTTAACAAACGATTATAAAGTTTTATATTTTACTGCTTACTATAACTATAACTACTTTATCTACTTATGCGCCATAATAATAATGATTTTTGGCCAGAATATGATTATAAAACACTTATAAAACCAGATAATAAATGCAAATATATAAAAAGACCTTAATAGCTAAATTATCCTAATTTTCTTACCTATACCCTAAATTAAAATAAAGTCGGAAGGCTATAACTTAAAAATGTTTATATTATTTCCTGATGTTTTATATTAAATACGAACTTTTAACTATAAAAATAGACTCTCCGGAAATTTACCTTTCCGGCCTTGTAATTCGCAAAATATAAAACCTCAAAAAGAATTAAAAGAAGGTAGCCATCTTTTCATTCTAGTTCTGTAACAGACAATGATACAAGTATATAAATAATTCTTATATTAAATATGTGATTAAAACGAACTACGTAAATAAAAACGCCGTTTAAGCTTTAAAACATATAAATTATAAAATTATAAAAACCTTCGAAAACAAAATACCGCAAAGCCCTTACATGTAAAACCTTATATAAAGCAAAAAACAAAGCCGGAATTAAATAGAAATTCCCATTTATTATAAAAACAAAATATTTAGGGCTATAATCGATTCCTGAACAAAAAGAAGTTTTATCTTCCCGAAAATAACCGAAAAATACCAAATCTCTTAAAGATATAAGCCATGATTTTATAACTTAAGAATAATTAATACAGCCTATTTATTTATAATAATAATCGAATTTTTTACAAAAACGGAAAGAATCGTAATCTAAATACAAAGATATTTAAACCGGATTGTTTTCCATATTATCGATATTTCCGGATAGAATATTATTTTAGGAATACCATAACTTCGTTTTAATAATTTACGGATTAAATAGAAAAACCAAACGGTTTTTTTGAAAAAGTTTTAAAAAGATTTATCTGCTAGGGGGCGACAAGACAGCAACAGCAATAATTTTTTTTAGGTAGGTGGCACTCTTTTTCTATTGGCCGAATTGACCCAATTAACTTCCGCAAGAAAAGCTACCTTTAGCCATACTTATTTTATACTATGATATATGTACCAATACCGGTTATTATTATAAATCGTAACATCATATTTTACGTAACAAAACCTCGTTAATAACGCTTTAAAGCGATTTATAACGTTATTACCTGCAACTTATAAGCCTATTTGCCGCATATTACGATAAATATTCCTTAAACAAACTTAACATTTCGAAAAAATCTTCCTAAAAACCCGTTTATATTAATTAATAAGGATTTTTATATTACCAGCCCGAAAGGAATTCCGTAAAACTTTCCTTCGTCCGTTAAACAGTAATCCGAAATATCGAATACTTTTAATAACTAATACTTTTCGGAAAGTAATTACGTTTTCATATAATTTCCACGTAAATTTTCCTTATTTCTATAAAAGGAAATTGTTAGTAACGATAACGTAAGGTAAAAAATTATATATAAAAGTTTACGTTACGTTATACCGAAATTTATAATCTTATTTAGATTTAAATTTTCGTTACTTATCGAAATTAACGTTATTTATGTTAAAGTTATATTTATAAATAACTCCAGGTATTATAACCGTTTTTTTAATTTAATTTTCGAAAAAATCGCGGGCAATTATAACGGCTAACTAGCTTAACCAACTATTAAACCCTAATCGTACGGTTTATGTTAGCAATAATACTATAGGAATCTAAATAATAAATTAAAGGTATAATTACGTTTAATAATAATAGATATTAAAAGTTATTTAAGTAATTAAGTTATATTATAAACTAGTATTATTTAAATTATAAAAAAATAACGAACGTATATATTTTATTTTTAACTCGATTAATTCGACCCGGCTTTATTTTTTTTTCGGTAATTAAGTTTTTTCGAACTTATCGAACTATTTCGAACCGTTACCCGGTTCGATTAACTCAACGCGCCAAATCCCTTTAGGTCCAACCAGGCCTTTCGAATTTATCGAGCCTATTACGTAACCCTGGGCCCATATCGGAAGTTTATCCCATAACTTCCGACCGTCTGCCACTAAGCTAAGGCCTTTGGTTATAACACGATCTCCTCTTTCCAGGATCTTTACCCTTAAAAATTAATTTATTTATCGTATTTATTTAATAAGTAACTTTCCCTTTTATATATCATTTTTTTTAGTTCGTTTTAGTCGTTATACTTAACCGTATTAAAAAACAAAAATCCCGTAAGCGTAATAACGTTTTGGTTTTTTCAAAAAAAATCGATACGTTTAATTTTAATATATTTATATTTTCTTATTTACGTTATAAACGTAAAAAAAAAGTTTATAAAACTTATCTTAATTCTGGAAAATATATTTATTATTTTAAATATAACGGTTTTTATAACTTATTCGAACCTTCCGAATTTAAATATAACCGTTTAATTACGGAAAAAAATCGTTTCGAATTTTAAAATATTTTATTAAGGAAAAATTATTTTCCGTTTAATAACGTTATAATAAATTATAATAATATTTTAACGAATTATTTTGTTATTTAGCTTAATTACGTAATTAAAAATTTTTTTACATAAACGGAAAATCGAAATATTACGTAAAAGTATCAAAAACGTAAAAGTAATAAAAAAATTCGAACGTTTAAAAAAAAAAGTAACGTAAGTTAAAGGCCGAAATAATCTTATTTTTTCGTACCGTAAATACGGTTAATTAGACCGATTTGGATTACGTAAATTAAAATTTTTTTAACTTTAATACTTCCGGTATTACTAGTAAAAGTTTTTTAAAAAGCGTTAAATTTCCGTAAAGTTTTCCGTAAATTTTTACGTATTTTTTAATTTTAAGTAATTTTTTTATTTAATTAAATATTACCTTTTACCGTTTTTCCTTTTAGTATTAAGAATTCTTTTAACCTTTTATACTGGTATATTTTTTATTATTATTTTTTATTCCGTATTAATTTAAATTATATTTATTATTAATTTTAATAAGAAAATATAAGAATCGGGATGGAATTTAATTTTAAAGAATAATTTAAATAAAAACTATTTTTTAAAATATTTTTATAACCTTATACGGTCCGATATACTTAAAATTAAGTTTTTTATCAAATCGTTTTATTTAGATATTTTTGGTAATTAAATAAATTATTTTTTCTTTTAAAAAGTTAATTTTTTTAATTTCTTTAATTATAATATTTTTATATTTAAGTACGTACGAATTTAAGTTTTATTTTTATTTTTATGTATAATTATTTAAATTATTTTAAAATAAAAATAATTTTAATGTTTATTAATTTTTTTTTTATAAATTTCGGTAAACTTTTAAAATAAAACCGAAATTAATATTAATTAATATTATTTTAATATTTTCGAAATAATTAATATTATAAGCTAATTAAGTTATTAATAATTTTTTAACTTAATTATTTTGTTCGTAATTAATATAATACCGTAAATAAATTTCGAATATTGAATTAATTCTTTTTATTTAATTATCCGTTTATAATTTTAAAGTATTTAAAGGTTTATAATTTAAATTTAATTATGTTATAAGGTTTTATTAAAATTTTGAAATAAATATAACATTTTTATCCGATATAATTTTTATTAAAAACTTATATACGTTAATAAAGTATTTAAAAAAATATACGTTAATTATTTTACGTTTATATTTTTATTAAATAATAAAAAATAAGAAAGTTTTATAAATTAATTTACGATTATAAGAATATTATCGTAATATATATCCGTCGTTAAATCCTTTAATAATAATAATTTAATAATAAAATCGAAAATAATTAAATTTTATAATTATTTTACGATTAGTAATAATTATAATTTTCCGTATAATTTATAATATCGCGCCTTAGTTTTGTTATATAAATCGTATCCTTATAAAACTTTTTTTATTATTAATTTTATTTTAAGGAAATAATATATACGTTATAACCGTTTTAGGGTTTTATGGATTCCAGGATGTCCGTATAATTAGTATTCGTATATTTCGCGTATTAATTTTTTTTAATATTTTTTTAGTATTTAAGTTTTATCGGTTTTTTTTAATAGTTAATTATTATATTATTAGATTTTCTGGTATAAGTTAAGTATTATTTTTTTAATTATTACGATTTGTTATATCTTTATATATTATTTTTTTATTAGGTCGAATATTTAGTATAAAATTTTAAGGTTTTTCTTTTCTAGGTTTAGTTATTTTTTAAAAAGGTTTATTTTATTATTTTCTAACCCTTTTTTATGGATAATAACGAAATCAAATTCCGAAAAGTATTTTATATAACGAAATTATCGTTTTATTAATTTTCGGGTAGTAATAAATCGGATAAAAATTTTATAATTTATATATATTTTAACTTAATATAAATTTCCCTTAAAGTAATATCTAAATTTTTTGAAAATATTAATAATAATAAAATTCTTTTTATTTAATATAACGTAATTTAATTCGATTTTTAATGTCACGGAACGATTTAGGTCGTATATAATTAATATTAATTCGTTAATAATTACGTTTTCAATTTTTTAAAAAGTTTTTTTTATTTCGGTTATTTATTAAAATTCTTTTTTTTTGGTTAAGTTAAATAAGGATATTATGATTTTGTTAAAGTTACGAATAAACTTCCGGTAATAATTAACGAATTTAAGAAAGGTTTGGATTTCGGTAATTATAATAAATACCTTTTATTTTTAAATTATTATTATTTTCTTAAGATTTGTTTTAATATATTCCGGGATAATAATATATCTTAAATACGATACTTTTTGCTTATAAAACTTATTTTTTTCGGCGTTAATTAAAAGGTTAAAATTTTATAAAACTTAAAAAATTTTTTGAACGTATTTTTCGTACTTTTTTTCCGAATTTAAATAAATAAAAATATTATCGAGATAACAAATAATAAAAATATTAAAATATTTACGTAATATATAATTAATTAATTTTTAAAACGTTACGGATACGTTAATAAGCTTAAACGGTATTATGAAATATTTATATAACCCATATTTAATTTAAAAAGTTATTTTTTATGCGTTTTTTAACTTAATACGAAATAAATTATATCCGTTTCGTAAGTTTAAAATAATAAATTATTTGGTTCCGTAAAAACGATTTTTTATTTCGGTAATTAAAAATAAAAGTATACGATTTTTAACCGTAATATCGTTTAATTATTAATAATCGATTATTAATCGTAATCTTTTATTTTTTTTAATACGAAAAATATAAAATATTTTATTAATAATTTGGAACATTTAATATATCCTTTACGAAACTTATTTTCGAAATACTTTCGTAATACGTACAGTTTTTATTAAATTAAGTTATATATAAAATAAAAAATAATTATTTTATTATCTTTTAAAATTATTTCGTAATTTTTTTTATTATATGTTAGTAATTTTATTTTAACTTATTCCTAAAAAATGGTTCGTATTCGTAATATTATAATAATATTTTAATTATTTTTTTAACTTTTAAAGCTGGTATTATAAATTATCGTTTATTTCGTGTAACCGTATTTTAATTATGGTAATAACGTATTATATATATTTATCTTACCCTTTTTTTATATATATATCGTATTCCTTTAAATAATAAGATCTTTATCGTATTCTTATGCTTATATTTACCGTTATTTTCATCAATTAAGTAATAAAAAATTATTTTTAAATTGTTTTTATTAATAAATAATAAAATAAACTTTACCTAGCCAGTTTATTAATTAATTAAAGGATTATATTAATATAATTATTTTTTACCGAAAATTATGTCATAATTTCGTATTAAAATAATATCGAAATTAATAATTTATTTTCGTCCTTAAATATAAATTTTAAAATAATTAATTTCGTGCTTAATTTATCCGTTATTATAAATAAATTTAATACCTTTTATATTTTTAATTTCGTAAAATTCAGTTTTATTTTTTTATAATAAACGTAATTCGTTAATTATTTCCGGTTTAATATAATTCGGATCGGTTCCGTAATTTTTTCTAACGGTATATTATTTTTTCTTAATTCGTATTTTAATTATAAAAAAAATTTATTCTTTTATTATTATGTATAAAACTTTTTTAAAAGATATATATTAACTCCCTTTATTTTTATAAACTTATAACTCCTTTATAAATAACGTTTTTTTTAAAGATTTTATTTATAATTATTTTAATTACCCTTTTTATTAACGTAATTAAACTTTTAACTCGAAAATTTTCTTTTTATATCGTTTTATTTAATTCGTTAAATTAATAATTTATTTTTTAAAGGTTTCGGTTTTTTGCGACCAATTTATCGCTATAACCTACTTTTTATTTATCGTCGTTACTAATTAACTTTAATATCCTTAATATTCCTAATATTAGGCATAATATTAAACCATTTTTATTAAACGTTTTCCGATTTCCTTTTTTATCTTTTTTTTCTTTCGGGGTTATCGGTATAAGTACGTCGGAAATATAAGTTATTTATTACTTTTCGTTAAGCCTTTATTATTATTTAATAAATCCATTCTTTTTACGTTTTATAATTATATTATTCGTAATAATATATAAGGTTTTATTCGGGATAATCTTTTCCTTCCGGTTAATTCCCTAACGTTATGATAACGTCGATATTATTTTATATAATTATAATACGTAAAAATTTATATTATTTTTAATTTTTAAGGTTATTTTTAATTTAAATATGGAAATCGAATCTTTATTTATATATACGTATAAGTCGTTATTAAATATATTTTTATTATTCTTTATATCGTAAGTAATAAATTCTTTTGCAATAAATAACATATAATTTTTTATATCGATCGGATTTTTCTGCGTATAAGGCTTTATGTTAACCTTAATATTTCTTAACCTATTTATTTAATTTTTATTATTTTTATCGTCATTATTCTTTTTATTATATACGAAATACTAATTTTTCCGTCGTTAATTCTTTTTATCCGTCGTATTTTTATAGCCATTAAGTAATTATTAAACCGGATATAACGGTACGTTATCGTATAATTACGGCTTAAGAAAATATTTTAATTTTTCGTAAGCTTTTCCGTATTTTTAAAAATAAATTAAAATTTTCCCTTTTTTTAACTATACCGAAAATTACGGCCTTATTATTTTTAATTTCTGGTCGTCCTTTAAATACCGGAATCTAATTATTACCTTATTTTTTAAAAATTTTATATTACCCATTTTATTATAATTATAATATTTAATTTAATTTTAATTTTTTTAAAATAATCCTTAACTTTATATGTTTTAATATAATTTTATAAATAATGAAAAATATATTACGTTTTTTACCTTAATTAATTTTAATAAATTTAAATTTAAAAACAAATTATTTTTTTCGTTTTTATTACCGTTTATATTATTAATTATTATTTTTTACGACTTTTATAATATATTTATCCGAAATAATAAGATATATTATTTTAATAATTTTATTTTTTACATTATTTTTTAAATTTTTATACAATATATTACTTAAGTTATCGTTTTTTTCGTTTATTTATTTTATTTTAATTATAAAATTTTTAAACGTTATTACGTATTTAAACGTTAATTCTTTTAATTTTAAATTAAAGATTTTTTATAAAACGGTTTTCTTTTCGTTTAAGTTTCCGAAATTAATTTTTAAGATTTTTTTTAAAATTAATATAATATTAAAAAATATTTTTAAGTAATTTCGTAAAGTAAATTTAAATTAATTTAAAACATTCTTTTTAAATAATACCGTAATTATAAAAATTTTATCGGCTTTATTAATAATTTTTTTAAAACGAAAATAAACGTATATTTAAATAAAAAAATTTTATTTATTATTTTTTCCGTTATATAATTCGGATTTGTTAAATTTAAATTTAATTTTATTAACTTAAATAATATTAATTTAAATTTTAAAATATTAAATAATTTTTTCGAACTTTTTAATTATATTTTTATATTATTATAAAATAAATTTCTGCATATTATCCGATATATTAACGGTATAATATATTACTTAAAACTTGATTATATTATTAAATAAAAATTTATAACGTATAAGAATTAATTAATTTAATTAATTATTAAATTTTAATCGTACGGTTTATATTAATAATAATATTATAAAAATATAATTATATTTAATAATAATAAATATTAAAAATTATTTAAATAATTAAATGATATTATAAATTAATATTATTTAAATTATAAAAAAATAATAAACGTATATATATTACTTTTGGTTCGTTTAATTCGATCCGGTTTTATTTTTTTTCGGTAATTAAGTTTTTTCGAACTTATCGAATTATTTCGAACCGTCGTCCGGTTCGACTGGCTCGACGTGCCAAGTCCCTTTAAGTCTAACCAGGCCTTTCGAATTTATTAAGCCCATTACGTAACCCTGGGCCCATATCGGAAGTTTGTCCCACAACTTCTGACCGTCTGCCACTGAGCCAAGGCCTCTGGTCATAACAGCAACGCTCTTATATTTGCTTTTTTCCGTTAGCTTTTTTCGAACTAATAAAATTCGTTCTTTTACCGTTTACTTAATATTAAAAAATAAAGCGACCGAATTATTAACTTAAGTAACTTAATTTACCTTATTATCAGGCGTTAGAAACTTTATCGTTTAATTAAAAAGTAATGTAACGCCTTTAATTTTCTTTAATTAACGAATTATTTCGCTATTCCGCAGTTTTTTTCGGACGGTACCCGTTATTATTAAACTTTTCTTGCGCAGTTACAAAAACAGATATAACGGAAAAAAAAGGTTATTAATAAATATATAATATGGAAGGTTATAAATATTTCTGAGCTTATCGACGAGGAAAATAACCATACGTTAAATTAAATTTAACAAATTATTATCTTTTTTATCGATTTTTCTTCGTTTCGCCCGTAAAACGTTCATTAGATCTTTGCCTTTATCTAGATAATGGCCTATTTATAGCAAAAATAACCCGTAAAAAGCTAAAACCTAAACCTTAAAACCCGTATCGTCGGCTTTATTCGGAATTATAATATTAAAAAGCAACTTTTCGTAATACCTTACGATATATTTATTTATAATAATATTACTTTTTAAAATATAAAGTTCGCGTATTATTTTTTATATCCATTTAACTTATTTATTATAACGTTCGAAAAGTAACCTAAGTTAACGTTTATAATCCTAAACCTAAAACCTTCCATAAAAAAACTTTTATCGATCGCGACAAAAAAAGCTAATAATCGGATAATAAGGGAAAAAATCCGATTTTATTTAATACGCATTAACTAACCCTTCCTTATAATTATATATATAAATCAAGGTAAAAAAAAACAGATATAACTTTTTAATATACGTATCGTACTATAAATAACCGCGAAAACGTCATTTTTCCTTATCCCATTTAGGTTCGAAGCTATTCGTCCATTATACCCATTTCTTAACTAGTTAACGTAACATAAAAAAAATTTTCTTAATAAAGTAAGTAATAACGGCCTTACTTTAACGTTACGTTTATCGATAATTAGGTGCTTAAAGTAAGTCCTAATTAACGGATTAAGTTACGCGTTAAGGCGGAAAATAGCTTTATTTATAAGGTTTTCTTTATGCGTATCGGGGTCCAGCTATACCGCAAGGGTTTCTGATTTTATTTTAACGTTTACAGCTTTCCGTTTCCGTCCTATTTTGCCCTAATTTCGCACTGAAAATTGATAAAAAACGGGGTATTAAACGGAAAAAAAAGATAGTAATATCGTTAACGTTAACATTCAAATCACCTTCGTACTCGCGTTTCTGTAAAGTAGCGCAACTTAATGGAGCTTCAGTAGGCCTTTTAGCCGGTTACAGTACGCTTAGTTTCCGTTTCAGGCCTAGGACCCGCTAAAAAATTGTTGCTGTTGCTATCTTGTCGCCCCCTAGCAGATGTAAAATTTATATCATAATTAAAAACATTAAAGCTTTAAACCTAATAATAATACTACCGTTTAAAATATCGACGGTTTAAAAAGTTATTTAAGGAACGAACCCGTAAAAGATTACCTAACTATAACTAATAAAATCACAAAATTCCCATTAAAAAATATTACCTAAAGTTTTACCAAATCTATTATACAAATCTAAAATAACAAAAGCTTTTAAAAGAAATATTTAACAAAACCTTTAAAAATTATATTTAATAATCCGAATTACTTATAAGTTATCCCATTATAATAGTCCCTAAAATAAAAAAAAATAAAGTTAGGATGGATAAAGATAAAAGTCTAATATATCGACGAATTCATAATTATCGATAACTAAACGATATTATTATTAAAAATAAATATCTTTTAACGTTAATAAATACCGTAAGGGAAAATATTAATAAAACTAAATAATTTATAACTTTAGATTTACTAAACGGCTATTATTTAGTCCGTATAATCGAAGGTAAGAAATACAAAACCGCCCATAGGATTATTTATAAATATCACGAATACAAAATTATACCGTAAGAGTTAACTAATATTTTAAACAGCTTTTAACATAGGCTTATTATTATCTTACGAAAATTCCTAATAAAAATTTATATTCGTTTATTTGGACGACATTTTATTTATTTTAAAACACTTAAAAAATTATAAAAAACATATCGCTTAACTTTTAAAACCCTTTAAAAAATGGATTTACTAATAAACGTTAAAAAAACATTTAATATACCTAAAAACTAGATTTCTCAAATTTTACCATTATCCATAAACAAGTTTATATCCAAAATTAAAAATTAAAAATTATTAAAAATTAGTTAATGCCAAACAAAATTATTATTACTAACATTTACCAATTTTTAGGATTTACCGGCTATGTATAACCTTTAATTAGGGATTATAACAAACTTACTAGTTCCCTAACCAAGCTTACCACTAAAGAATATTTTAAAAAGATTCGAATTTTTAAAAAAAGCTAAAAAAACTTTTGAAAAAATCAAAAAGAAAATTATTAACGCCCCGGTAATTAAGCTACCAAACAACAACAGAAAAAACGATTTAAAATAAACGCGTTAAATTATGCCCTTAAAACAGTTTTAAAATAATAATAAAATCACGGAAAGTGGTATCTAATAACCTTTTTTTTCAAACTTTTAAAAATATAAAATATAAATATCTTATTTACGATAAAAATTATTAACAATTATTTTAATACTTAAGGAATAGAAACCTTTCCTTAATAAAATTAAAAAGTTATTTAATATTTATTTAAAGTACAAAAATTCTATTCGATTCATAATAACCTAAAGGTTAAATAAACGCTATAAAAATTAAATAATCTTTTATCTAAATTTAACTTTAAAATTTACTATATTAAAAATAAGGAAAATATTTAGACGGATATTTTAAATGGAAAAAGAAAATTTGCTATTCGAAAATTTTCAAACCTTACATATAAATATTATATCGTAAGAATAATGGGACAATATAGTGATATATAACCTTAAAACAACCTACTCCAAAAAATGAACTTAATTCAGAAACTTTTAGGACCCGGAAAAATAAAATAAAAAATTAAATTACTAAAAGAAAAAAAAAATAAAAACCAGTTATTATTTCACGCCAGGATTTATATTCCCTGTTAATAATAAAATAAATTTGTTAAAAAATTCTACGAAAACCTTTCATATAAATACTAAGAATTATTTAAAATTAACAGACAACTTTAAAAAGAACATAACTTTCTAAAATTTTACCGAACGGTTAAATAAATAATTAAAAATTATAACATTTATAACAAAATTAAAGCAGCCCGCCATAAGCCGTATAAATTATTACAGCCTATAAACATACTTAATAAAGCATAAAATACTAAAACTTAAAGTTTTATTACTAATTTTCTTATATTAAAAGATCTAGTTATTAAAGTTAAATACGATATACTATAAGTACTTACTAATAAACATACTAAATATAAATATTTCCTACTTTTTAAAGGAACTATAATAACAGAATAACTAATTTAGGCCTTTATTCGATATTAATTTAATAAATATGGAATATTAAAAAGGATTATTTTTAATCGACATAAATTTTTAATATCAAAATTAGGTACCAGGTTTTTTAAATAAATTAATACTTAGCTTAAATCTTTCATTGCTTATTACCTTTAAATAAATAGTTAAATAAAATAACTAAATTAAACCTTAAAATAGTACCTTCGATATTACGTTAGTTATTAATAAAATAATTAAGTAAAACTTTTATTACTTATATAAAAAACTTAAAATGCGTCTGTTAACGAAAATATAAGCATATTACCCCATATAGCTATATATAGATATAAAGTAATAACCTAATACCCAAAATAATTAATATATAAAATACTAATTCTTATTACAATAACGCTTTACATAAAAACGATAATAACAAAAATTAAAATAATACAAACCCAACTTTATACATAATTATAATTTTTATATACGAGATAACCTAAAATTATAACAAAAGAATTAGCGGATTAATTTTAGCAAAAAGAAAACAAAATACCCTTATTACGTTAAAAACAAAACGTAATATTAAACTTTTTATAAATTAAAACGAAAAAGCCTAACGATAAGCTTAGTTTTTAAAAAACTTAATCCATTTAAAATTAAAGAATGTATTTCGAAAACTAATTATAAATTATAATTATCCAAAATTATAAAAATATACTTTATATTTCATATTTTCTTTTTAAATTCAGCTCCAAAAAAACGTTCCATTTAAAAAAAACCTCGAAAATGAAAGAAATAAAACCGAATACGAAGTTAAGAAATACCAAACCCCAAAATAATGAAAATCAAAATCTAATACCTAATTAAATAAATAAATTACCTCCCGGAAAATAACATTTAAAAATTACTTAAGTATCTAACGAATACGATAAACCTAATTAAAAAGTTTTACCAACGGAACCCTAACCGGCTATCCTTAACACGGCTAAAATCGTAAATAACAACGGCCTTTTACTGAAGTCCAAATCTAGGGCATTTTAATCGAAAAAAATAAATACCTTATTACGGCGTTTATTTTAAAGACAGATTATATTTACTTCACCTTTATACGACATTATTCTTTTTCCACTTTTTCTTATTTTTGTTATTAATCCCGTTTATAACCTTTTTTTAAACTAATAACGGCTTTTTTTAATAATAAAAAACGTTATATTAAAAACGTAATGGTTTTAAACAATTAAAAAAAGGGCTAAAATCTTCTTTATTTTACATTACTCTTGTTACAAAAGGTTATATTCTTTTCTAATTTTCGCTAAAAACCCATTTTAATACATTATATATCAAACGTTAATAACGAATATAATAGTTATAGCTTAAAATATCTATTACGTAAATATATTCGGATGCTTTAAAATAAATATAATTCGAACAAAAAATAACTTTTAAAACCGAACTTTAGGGTATTCTTTATACGATTAATACGAAATTCGTATTAATTTAAACGCGGCTTTTTTTCCCCCTTTTTTTAAACGCAACTTATTATAGTAAAGTTAACCGGAAAAGCTTAAAAACCCTTTTTATAAAAGTAAAAATCCGTAAAAAGGGGAAATAATATTATAATACAGAAACAAGGGTTTTTATCCTTAAAGAAACCAACCTTTAAACCCTGGTACTAATTCCGTTCGGTTAAACTTCGGTTAAGGAAAACTTATCTTTCCTTGCCAAAGTTATAGTAATTTAAATAATTTAAGTAATTTACCAGATTATATAAATTACATAAATTCTTAATATATTTATTAGATTCAGGATAGATATATAACGATCGGTTTCCTTTAGAAATAATATTCATTCTAGTTTTACTTCTTGACTATTAATTTAAATCTTTAATTAAAGGTATCGTTTTTTAATTAAGGAAAAAATCCGCAAGCTTTTTTAACGAATACTTTATTCATTATGCTATTATTACTTGCAAATTAAAACCTCCATTTCGGATACTGCTTATACCTCTAGTAGATGTATAACAGGTTCATTATATTATTTTTGGTTTTAAATATAAATCTTGAGGTAATTAATTTTACGGTTAACTTCTCCGTTACTATAAACAAATTTAATACCTTTTATATTTTAATTTCGTAAAATTCGGTTTTATTTCTTGTTTTAATAATCGTAACTTATTAATTATCTCCGGTTTAATATACTTCTAATCGGTTCTGTAATCTATTTTAACGGTAAACCTTTTTTTAAAAATTCGTATTGTAATTACAAAAAGCAAAATTCCTTTATTATCGTATATAAAACTTTCTAAAAGTATGTATTAATTCTTTTTTACTTTTACCCGTTTATAATCTTTCGTAAATAATATCTATTTTTTAAATTTAATTTTAACCTTTTAAACCATTTTTAATTTTTTTAGGTAATATTTTTATCATTACTAAGCGTAATAGTACGCCATATTCTTTTCTTTTTTAAATTTGTTTTTATAAATTCAGTTTTGCGTTCAGGCTTTTAACAAACTATAACTTAAATCGTAAATTATTAACAACTTTTTTAAAATCTTTATAACGGCTTAATATATTTATTCTTTTTACGTTTTATAATTATATTATTTATAATAGATCTTTCCTTTAATAGATCCTTTTTATTATAAAAGTCTTAATAATATTTTACGTAGTTATCATACGTAAATATTAGTATTATCTTAAATTTTTTATATTTATTCGGTTTAGTTTACGAAATTAAACTTTTAATAATATATCGAAATAGTTTATCGTAAAAATATGTTTATTATTGTTTATATTACAGGTTATAAGGTTTTGTATAATAAATAATATATAATTTATTTTATCGGTTGGGTTTTTTATACGTAAAGTTTAAATTTCACTTTAATATTTTTTATTTATTTATTTAAACTGTATTTTTTAATCGTTCTTATTTTTTTTATTACTTGTAAAATAGAATTATTTTAATATTAATTTTTTATCGTAATTTTTAATGTTATAAAAAAAGGTTATTTTTGGTTAATGAAATGTTATAACCTGAAGGCTTGGCCTGTAAACATACGGTGGGAGGAAGTTGGAATTTGTTTCCGACGTAAGCCCCGGATTACGTAACTGGCTTAAAGGTTTTAAAGGCCTTGGCGCTTTAAGCCCTTTAAGCCTACGGTAGGCTTAAAGGTTTTAATAAACTTAAAGGTTTAAACCGCTTAAATATTTTAAGCTAAAAGTAATATATATACGTTCGTTATATTTTTATAATTTAAATAATACCAATTTATAATATAACTTGGTTATTTAAATTATCTTTAATATTTATTATTCTCAAACGTATTTATATTTTTAAATTTATTATTTAGATTTTTATAATATTATTATTAATATAAACCGTACGATTTAGGTTTAATAATTGGTTAACTTAATTAACCGTTATACGTTATAAGTTTTTATTTAATAATATCCTTAAATTTTAAATAATACTTTCGATATTATATTTAATAATAAACAATTTACTAACTTTATTTATTTAATCCCGGAAAATATTATAGTTTTAGATAACGAAAAGGTTTTATAAAAACCAAACCTTATTAAAAATAAACAAGGTATTTTAAAGATTAGATATAATAAATAAACGTATTATTTAATTCGAAAAAGATAATACCAGCCTTATTATTTTGCTTAAGATAATTTAAAAAAAGTTCGAAAGAAAAGGTAAATGTTATAATACAGGAACAGGGGTTCCTGTCTTGGAGAAACCGGCCTCCGGAGCCTAATATGGGCTCCCTACGGCTAATCTTCGGGTAAGGAAAGCTTGGCTTTCCCTATGCCAAGATATGGTGATCTGGAGGATCTGGTAGATTTAGGACCAAATTTAATAAATCCTATAAATTTACAATATACTTATTAAATCCAGATGGATATATAACGAACGGTTTTTTATATAAATAATACTTATATAATTTCGCTTTTTAATTATTAATTTATGTTTTTAATTTAAGATATCGTTTTCGGATAAAAAAAAGTTTGCAAATTTTTTAACGAACGTTTTATTTATTATATTATTATTACTTATAAATTAACACTTTTATTTCGGATATTATTTATATTTTTAAATAAATATATAATAAGTTCGTTATATTTTAATAATTCTTTAATTAATAATTAACGAATAATTTCAGGCTTAATTAAGTATAAATTCTTTAAATTTTAATAAAAATAATATTATAAAATGACGTTTAATAAATAAATAATAAATTCGATTTCCGTTATTTATTAATAAAGGATTAATAATTAAATTAAATAATTTACTCCTTATTAAAAAAGTTTTTTAATTAATCGATAATATGGTACCTATAATTATTAAAATTAAGCATTTAAAAAACTTTTCTTTTTCTTATTAATAACTTACCTTTATTTTTATAAAATCTATTAAGGTCCGGCGTAAAGAATTAAACTAGGAAAAGGAAGAAATTAAAAAGGTTTACGAAGAAAAAATAAAAAAAGAAAAAAAAAGTTTATAATTAACGAACGATGAAATTTTGTAACTAGAAAAATTATAAAACTTAAGAAAAAAAAAGCTAAATTTATTTAATAAAAAAAAGCTTTTATACCTTCCTTAAAAACCATTTTTCGTTTAAAAACTCCAGTTCCTCCTTTATTTGGTCGAAATTAAAACAGAATTATACCCCCTTTTGCTTACCATAAGATACCTAATATTAAAGGTTATAAGCTAATTCCCCTTAAACCTTATAATAAATTTACGGATATAAAAAAATTCCTAGGTAAAGCTAAACTTTACCTTAAATAATACGAAAATTCTTTTACGGAAAATTATCAAAAGGTAATAGTTATTTCGTAATTATTTGCTAGAATAATATTCGATTAATTTAAGCTTATCTTTAAAAATTACTTAATAAATTACCTTAACGATTATTTAAATATTACCTATTATATTTTTAATAATTACGATAATTTTAAAAAACGAATATAAACCTTATATAAAGATACGGATAAATAATAATATGTAATTAAGAAAATACAGAACTTAAAGTAAATTATTTTAATAATTAAGTGCATAACCGACTTTAACCGTTTCGTAATTATTTTTTAATTCTTACAAAATATATTATTTTTTCCTTATTATAACGGCCTAAAGCCTTAGATTAAGGATAAAATATTTCAGGTACTTAAAATTAATCCTTTCGAAAATTATATAAATAAGTTTATTATTACCGACCGACGCATTTTTAATTAATACCTTAAAAAGAAAAATACCGGTAAACCAGGTGGTAATAAACGCTTTAATAGTACTAAAAAAATAAAGAATAAATTCCAAAAAGAAATTCATATAATTTTAACGGAATTTAAAAAAAATTTCAAAATTAAATATTTTAATTATAACAAAAAAGGTTATTTTAAAAGCGAATATTACTTTTTACCTAAAAAGAATTCTAAAAAAGGAAAAATTCCCTAACTTAAAAAAAGAATTTGCGCAACCGAACGAAATATAAACAATAAGGAAAAGGATAAAAAGGAAATAAACTTTACTTCCGCCGATTAAGATTTTATTATTATTACGAGTAATAGGATTAAAAATAACGACCCATATTATAAAAATTATATTATTTACAAATATATTACGGTTAAAATCTATAAATACCATCCAGAACGAATAACTTTTAAAGTAACCATAAGGTTAAAATGCATTTATTACCTTGATATATAAGAATATAAGCTATATAGCTAAAACGGTTAGTTACGAAAAAATTTCAGTAATTATATATAATTATCCCTAAAGTATTATATTTGTCCGAAATGTATAATATACTTAAAACCTCTAGCAGATAATTATAAGCTTTTGTACTTTACTGCTTGCTATAATTATAACTACCTTATCCATTAACGAACTAAAAGAAATAACGACTTTTAGCCAGGATATAACGAAAAAAGACTTAGAAAACCAGACGATAAATGTGAATATATAAAAACCCCCTAATAACCAGATTACTTTAAGTTTTGTTACTTATACCCTAAATCAGAACAAAACTAGAAGGCCATAACGTAAGTATATTTATATTATTTACTAATATTATGTAATAAATATAAACATTTAGCGATAAAAATACTCTTTTTGAAAATTTACTCTTTTAATCCGATAATTCGCAAAATACAAAACCTAAGGAAAAGTTTAAAAAAGATAATTATTTTTTATTACTAATTCGGCAATAAAAAATAGTTTAAATATATGGAAAATTATTATATTAAATATACGGCTAAAAAGGTACGGAAATAAAAACGCCTTTTAACTTTTAAAGCATATTAGTTAAAAAATTATAAAAGGCCTCGAAAATAAGGTACCGAAAAGCCCTTACGTATAAAATTTTATACGAAGCAAAAAAAAAAAAAAATTACAAAATTAAATTGAAATTTTAGTTTATTATAAAAATAAAATATTTAATGCCATAATTAACTCCGGAACGAAAAGAAATATTATTTTCCTGAAGGGAATTAAGAAATATTAGATCTCTTAGGAAGATAAACAATAATTATACAAATTACAGACAATCGATAAAAACTTATTTATTTACGATAACGGCCAAATATTTCGAAAAATAAGGAAATTCGTAGTTTAAATATAAGGATATTTAAAACGAATTATTTTCGACATCGCCGACATCTTAAAACATAATATTATTTTAAAAATATTATAGCTTTATTCTAATAATTTACGGATTAACTAGAAAAAATAAACGTTTTTATAAAATAACTTTAAGGAAATATTTTATAAAATTTATTACATAATTAAAAAAACCAAGATTTTTAACTTAATAATAATAATGTTTCTTAAATATCCACGATTTAAAAAGTTATTTAAACAACGAACCCGAAAGAAATTACTTAATTATAACTAATAAAACTATAAAACTTCCATAGGAAAGGATATTATTTAAAGTTTTATTAAATTTACCATATAAACCCTAAAAAAATTAAAATTTTTTGGAAAGATTTATAACGAAACCTTAAAAAAGGTTATATTTAAAAATCCGAATTATTTACAAAATATCTAAGTATAATAATACTAAAAATAAAAAACGGTAAAATTAAGATTAATAAAAATAGAAATTTAATATATTAACGAATTTATAATTATCGATAATTAAACGGTATTATTATCAAAAATAGGTATCCTTTAACGTTAATAAATACCATAAGGAAAATTTTTAACAAAAACAAAAAACTTTTAATTTTAAACTTATTAAACGGTTATTACTTAATTCGAATAGCTAAAGGTAAAAAATAAAAACCCGCTTTTAAAAGTATTTATAAATATTACGAATATAAAATTATATTATAAAAGCTAATTAATATTTTATTCAGTTTTTAATATATACTTACCATTATCTTACGAAAGTTTTTAAATACATTTGTTTTCGTTTATTTGGACGATATTTTTATTTAATCAAAAATTTTAAAGCAATATAGAAAATACGTCGCTTAATTTCTGAAAGCCCTTAGAAAGGTTAAGTTGCTAATAAACGCCGGAAAAAAGTTTAATCTATCTAAAAACTAAGTTTTTTCAGTTTTATTATTACCCTTAAATAAATTTAGATCCAAAACTTTAAGTTAAAAGTTATTAAAAATTGGCTAATTTTAAATACAATTACTATTACCGATATTCGCCAATTTTTAGGGTTTATTAGCTATATATAACAGTTAATTAAAAATTATGGCAAACTTGCCAGCGCTTTAATTAAGCTTACCATTAAAAGTATATCGGAAAAGAATTCGAACTTACAAAAAAAACTAAAAAAGCTTATTAAAAGATTAAAAGCAAAATTGTTAACGTACCGGTAATTAAGCTACCAAACTATAATAAAAACACGACTTAAAATAAACGTTTTAAATTACGCCCTTAAAGTAATTTTAAAATAGTTAAATAGTATCAGAAAAAAGTATCCGGTAACGTACTTTTTTAAAAATTTTAAAAATGCAAAATTTAAATATCTTATTTACAACAAAAAGTTATTAACGATTATTTTAATACTTAAAAAATAAGAATTATTTCTTAATAAAATTAAGAAAATTATTTAATATTTAAGTAAATTATAAAATTTTTATTCGATTTAGAACGACCTAGGAATTAAATAAATGTTATAAGAATTAAATGGTTTTTTTATTTAAATTTAACTTCAAGGTTTGTTATATTAAAAATAAAAAAAATTTCTAAACGGATGTTATAAGCCGAAAAGAAATACGATTCGAAAATTTCCAAGCAATATATATAAGTATTATATCGTAAGAATAATAAGATAATATAGTTATACGTAACCTTAAAATAATTTATTTTAAAGGAATTAGTTTAATTTAAAAGCTTTTACGAGCCGGAAAAACGATAAGAAATGAAATAATTAAAAGGGAACGGTAAAGACCACCTGTTATTTTGCGGCAAAATTTAAATCCTTTATTAATAACAAAAGAAGTTTATAAAGAAATTTTACGAAACCCGTTTATATAGATACCAAAATTTATTCAAGATTATTAAACGATTTTAAAAAAAGTACGATTTTTTAAAATTCCGCTAAACGGTTAAATAAGGAATTAAAAATTATAATATTTATAATAAGATTAAAGCAGCCCGTTATAAGCCGTACGGTTTATTGCAAATTATAAATATATCTAATAAAGTATAGAATATTATAATTTAAGATTTTATTAATGGTTTTTTTATATCGAAAAATTAATCGCTAAAATCAAGTACGATATAATATAGATAATTATTAATAGATTTATCAAATACGGCTATTTTTTACCTTTTAAAAAAACCGTAATAATAAAATAACTAGTTTACGTCTTTATCCGGTATTATTTCGATAAATACGGAATATTAAAAAAAGTTGTTTTTAATCGAAATAAGCTTTTTATATCCAAATTCAAAATTAACTTTTTTAAGTAAATTACTATTAACCTTAAGTTTTCGATAATTTATTATTTTTAAATAAACGGTTAAACGGAACGATTAAATTAAACTTTAAAAAAATATTTTCGAAATTATATTAATTATTAATTAAATAATTAGGTTAAGTTTTTATTATTTATTTAAATAACTTATAATACGTCCATTAATAAGAATATAAGTATATTACTTTATATAATTATATATAAATACGACGTAATTATTTAACGATCCGAAAAGTTAATACGTAAGGTATTAATTATTATTATAATAATATTACGAACCAAAAAGATGGTAACAGAAATTAAAACGATATAAGCCCGACTTTAAATTAAATTATAATTTTTATAATACAAATAGCCTAATAATATAATAAGAAAAAAATTAAAAATTTAATTCTAACGAAAGGAAATAAAATTTACTTATTACGTTAAAAATAAAACGTAATATTAAATTTTTTACAAATTAAAATAAAAAGGTCCAATAATAAACTTAATTTTAAAAAATTTAACCCCTTTAAAATAAAAGAAGTTATTTTAAAAATTAATTATAAATTATTATTACCTAAAACTATAAAAATATACCTTATATTCCATATTTTCTTATTATAACCAGCCCCCAAAAACGCCCTGTTTAAAAAAAACCTTAAAATCGAAAAAAACGATAACGAATACGACATCGAAAAAATACTAAATTTTAAAATAATTAAAAATAAGATCCAATATCTAGTTAAATAAATGGATTACTTAATATAAAATAATATATAAGAATTATTTAAGTACTTAACGAATATAATAGATCTGTTTAAAGATTTCTACCGGCAAAATCCTAACCGACCGTCTTTAATACAGCTAAAGTCGCAAGCGATAATAATCCCCCGCCTAAATCTAAATCTACGGCATTCCAGCCGAAGGAAATAAATACCTTTATTATAGCGCTTATTTTAAAAACAAGCCGCGTTTACTTTACTTTTACGCGATGTTATTTCTTTTCCAGTTTTTTCGGTTTTTTTAATTAGTTTAATTTTAAACCTTTTTTTAATATTTCTAAAATCCTTTTTTTAAAAAGGTCCTGTTAAAGACGTAAACGTTTTAACTTTTTAATAAATTTTTTTTATTTTTCTTCCTGCCGACGTCGCAATTTATTTAGTTTCTTTTTTGCAATTTCCTGGTACTTTAGAAAGTTATTTTCAACCTTCCGTTATTTTTATTATAATCGTTTTTAAGTTTCGTTTATTTTCTTTAACAAATTTATGGTTTCCGCGTTACAGAAGGGACGTTAGTAACGAATATAACAGTTATAACTTAAATATTCTAAAAAAAAAGAAATAATCGGTTTCGTTAAACCAAATATAATTAAAATAAGGAAATGTTTTAATCTTAAAAGTCTTAATTAAATTCGTACGAATATTACGAATATCGCGTTAATTTTAGTATAACTTTTTTCGGTTTTTTTT
This sequence comes from Monosporascus sp. MG133, assembly GCA_004155925.1. NCBI lineage: Eukaryota > Fungi > Ascomycota > Sordariomycetes > Xylariales > Monosporascus > Monosporascus sp. MG133. Next base: position 281,470 of record QJNX01000001.1, on the reverse strand, counting down.
CGATTTATTATGATAAGGTTAGTTAAAAAGCTATAAAAAACCCTTTTAAGAAATTAAAAAGGTTACCTACGGTTTTTATCTTTAGGACAAAGATTCTTAGAAAAGGGAAATAATATTATAATATAGGAATAAGGGTTTCTGTTTTGGAAAAACCGGCTTCCGAAACCTGGTATAAGTTTCTTACGGCTAATTTTTAAGGTAAGGAAAGTTTGGCTTTCCTTACGTTAAAATATAATAATCTGGAAAGTCTAGTAAATTCGGGACCAGATTTAACAAATCCTATAAATCCATAACATATTTAATAAATCCAGATGGATATATAACGAACGGTTTCCTATATAGACAGCATTTATTTAGTTTCGCTTTTTAGCTATTAATCTAAGTTTTTAATTAAAGGTATCGTTTTCCGATTAAGGGAAGAATCCGTAAACCTTTTTAACGAACGCCTTATTTATTATGCTATTATTACCTGCAAATTAAGACCCCCATTTCGGATACTGCTTATACCTCCAGGTGGATGTATAACAGGTTCGTTATAGTAAGGGTTTTTGTAATTATAAGTCTTTCGGGAAAAAAATAATTTATTTAATTAATATTTACCAAAAAGTCCGGAAAGGTATTAAAACTATTTAAACCCGAACCGTTTAATAAAGCTTTTATTAAGTTATAATTATTTGTTATTTAATACCGAACTTATTTTAATTATTTCCGTACTTTATTTGTAATCTTTATGTTAAAAGTTAAATTTATAAATAATTATTCTAAGGGAAAATAATTACATAATTTAAGTTAGCCTTAAGAAAATATAATATATTTGTATCAAAAATACGGTTATTACAAGTACGAATAATATATATTATTTACGAAATATTCGAACATATATTACGGAAAGCTTTGAATATAATAAAACAAAAGTTAAAATATAACTTGAAAACTTAATTTAAAAAAGTTCCGTATTTAATTAAGGTATTAGGGTTATTTAATTAGTTTTAAAAATAAACTAAAAATAAAAAGTCCTAATAGCCAAATTTTTTAAAGAAAACCGACCAAAGTTTTGAACCGATTATATTACGATAGCAATTAAGATCGACAACCGACAATATACATAAAGAACCAAAAACGCCAAATATAATAACAAAATCAGATATTTTATTTACCTTAATACCTCGTGGAAAAATAATACGTTTTACGGTACACATTTAAGATTTATAAAGCTAAAAACTACATAAAAAGCGATTAGAACTAAATTAAGTGCTATAATTGCGATAAAATAAGTTATATTAAAAGCCAGTACAAGGCCTTTAAAAAACAACAACGTAACGGTTGGAACCCGGTACCTAAGAGATAACTAAGGGACAAGAAGGCCGTTATTTTCGGCATAATTAAAAAAAGGGAAAACCCTAACCTACCCTTAAAAGTGCGAAAAGGGTTACGGAAAGCCAAAGCACTTTCTCAGGCCGCAATTATACGATAACGTACCGCTATAACCGGACCAACAATTACCTAATAACTACAGGAACATAAAAAATAAAAAAAGTTAATACCAGAAAAATTAATAACGACAGAAGTAATAAAAGCTAAATAAATAAATTAAAAAGTATTAAGGTTGGGACGAAACCCTATATCCAAAAAAGCCCGATCGATATAGGAAATTATACGCTACCTATTATAAAAGAACTTATTACTTACGATACGAAAAATAACAAAAATATATCTAGCAACGGGTTACGCGCGTATATAAATATGGATTCGATTTTTATACCTAAACCGAAAGCAATCCCGAAAACCAAAAATAATATAAGCACTTACGTACCATAACTATACAAGATACCATCAACGTCCTTATAGCAAAAAAAAACTGGCCAAAAGGAAAAAGTTACCCCGAATAAAACCTTATGTACCACCACAAGTAATGCGACTATAAAACATAAAAAAAATGGGTATACCATACGGTAGTAAAAGCCCAAAATAAGATATTAAACAACTTCTACTTCCGTAAAAATTACGCTCGTAATCCGGAGGAAAAAAAGAAAATATAAAAGAAAATTAACAAACGATTAACAAATATACCTCAGTATCATACCCAGTACTAGGAATGCCAAAAGGACCAAAACCAGCTGATAACAACGATAAACGAAAAATGGGCCACGGTAACAAATTAATCGAAAAAAACTAAAACTTTCAAAAAATAAGTTACCAACCTAAAAAACTAAATTAAACGACATAAAGAAAAAATTCTCGAACTAAAGGCTTAATTACGCCAACAGGACAGATAATTAAAACAGTTACAAACATAAACCCCCCCCAAAAAAGCTACCTATAAAAAAGCTATAGGTTAGCAAAAATAAAAGAAATTAATATATACCCCTTAAAAAAACTTTATATACGACAGTAAAAAAGATAAAAATTCTTTTTATCATAATCAAAAACGAATCAGGGAAAAATGGTATAGCGTTATAATAAATTACGGAACCGACCCAAATTATATCAGACTAAAGGTAATTAAAAAATTACGCTTGCCATAAAAAGATAAAGCCGAACCTTACGAAATTAAAAATAAAGAAAATACTAGATTTACTTATAATAACGAATAAGTTAACTGCAAAATTAATTACCTTAAAATTTATATTTAAGGACAAAAATACAATATAAATTTCGATATTATCTTAATACGGAATTACGATATAATCCTTAATAAGAAATAATTATATTAATATAACCCCTTAATTAATTAAAAGAAATTAATTAAATAAAGTTCGTTTTATTTTTTATTAACAAAAACGACGTAAAAAAGTCTTATTATTTAACCGATAATAACGACGGTAAATATAAGCATAAAATATAATAAAAACTTTATTACTTAAAGAAATACGATATATATAGAAAAAAAGAACGAAATAAATATATACGACGCGTTATTATTATAATTAAAGCATAAATACATAAAATAAATGGCCATTTATAATATTAATTTTTAAAACTAAAAGAAATAATTAAATTATTACCATAATATTACTAATACGAACGATTTTTTAAGAAATAAATTAAAAAGAAAATTATTAAAATATATTAAGTAAAATTAGGAAATAATTGTAAAAAATAAGAAAATAATTACTTTTTATTTTATATATAATTTAAATTAATAAAAGTTATACGTATTACGAAAGTACTTTAAAAATAAGTTATATAAAAAATATATTAAATGTTTTAAATTATTAATAGGTTATTTATATTTTTCGTATTAAAAGAAAATGAAAGATTACGGTTAATAATCAATTACCGATAATTAAATAATATTACGATTAAGGATTATATATCTTTATCTTCAATTATTAAAATAAAAAATTACTTTTACGGAACCGAATAATTTATTATTTTAAATTTACGAAACGGATATAATTTAATTCGTATTAGCCCAGAAAACGAATAAAAAATAATTTTTAAAATTAATATGGATTATACGAATATTTAATAATACCGTTTAGGTTTATTAATATATCCGTAACGTTCCAAAAAAAGGTTAATTACGTACTAGGTAAATATTTTAATATTTTTGTTTTTTATTATCGCGATAATATTTTTATGTATTTAAATTTAGAAAAAAGATATAAAAATATCTTTAAAAACCTTTTTAAATTTTACAAAATATTAATTTTTTAATTAATGCCGAAAAAAACGAATTTTATAAATAAAAAATACCGTACTTAAAATACGTTATTATTTCCGGATATATTAAAATAAACCTTAAAAAAATAATAACAGTTTAAAGATAAAAGGTATTTATTATAATTACCGAAATCCAAATTTTCCTTAAATTTGCTAATAATTACCGGAAATTTATTTGCAACTTTAATAAAATGGCAATATCTTTATTTAACCTGACTATAAAAAAACGAATTTTAATAAATAACCGAAAGAAAAAAAGTTTTTTAAAAAATGAAAAACTTAATTACTAACGAATTAATTTTAATTATATACGATTTAAATTGTTCCGTAAAATTAAAAACTAATATTTCGGATTATATATTAATCGGAATAATCGGATATAAAAACAATTAAGGTAATTTGTATTTTATTACGTTTTATTTTTAGAAATTAAAGGAAATCGAATTAAATTATATCATCTTAAATAAAAAGAATTTAACTATTATTAACGACTTTAAAAAATTTAAATATTACCTTAAAGGAAACTTATATTAAGTTAAAGTATACATAAATTACAAAACTTTTACCCGGCTTATTACCACCCGAAAGTTATAAAAAAAATTCGGTTACGTAAAATATTTTTTAAAATTTAATTTTATTATTATTTATAAAAAAGGGTTAAAAAATAGTAAAGTAAAGGCTTTTAATAAATAACCAGATCCGGAAGAAAAAATCTTTAAGGTTCCATACCAGATATTTAATCTAACGGAAAAAGGACATATAAAACCACGATAAATCGTAATAATCAGGAAAATAATATTTAATTTATACCAAAAAATTTAATAATATAATAACCAGTTACCAGGAAAAAAAACCAAGTGCTAAAAAAGTACCAGAAAAAGCTAACATGCGTAATATACGAATACCAATTATACGGATACCCTAAAATCGATAAAACCTTAAAACGGTTATAACGCCTATATTACTTCCTTAAAATAAAGTTAATAATAAAACAGATTTTATAAAAATATAATTTATATAATAAAATTAAAACACGACGTTATAAATTATACAAAGAATTATAATTATTATTAATTATAAAATACCCATAAAATTTAATTAATTTTAATTTTATTACCAAATTATTATTATCAAAAAACTTAATAGCGGGGATATATTATAATAATATCGTTATAATTATAAACCGATTTATAAAATTTTCTTATTTTTTATTATTTAACGAAAGTATAAACGCGGAATAACTGGTATATATATATATATTTTTAAAATACCTTATTAACGTATATAGATTTTTAATAAAAATCATATCCGATAAAGATACCATATTTATTTTAAAAATTTAACAAAATCTTATAACATAATTAAGCTTACAATAAAACTAAGCTTAAACCAGAAGTTTTTAAACGTTTTTGAACCGCAAATAAATAATTAAATAAAAAAAAACTAACCAAATATTTAAAACTTACTTATGGTATTATATTAATTATAAACAAAATAATCAAGTTAAAAAATTACTAATAACTTAATTAACTTATAATACAAACTATTACGAAAATATTAAAATAATACTAATAAATATTAATTTTATTTTTACGCTACAAATTTACCTAAACTTATAAAAAGAAGAGCTACTTAATATTAAAACAATCCTTTTTTTAAAATAATTTAAACAATTATACGCAAAAATAAAAACAAAACTTAAATTCGTACGTATTTAAATATAACAATATTATAATTAAAGTTTTTTTAAAAAACTCACCTTTTAAAAAGAAATTAATTTACCTAACTACTAAAAACATTTAAACTAAACAACCTAATAAAAAACTCGGTTTTAAGAATATCAGATTATATAAGATCGTAAAAGAAATCTTAAAAAATAAGTACCAGTTAAAGTTACCCCTTAAAATTAAACTTTACCCCATTTTCTACGTTTCCTTATTAAAATTAATAACGGACATAATTTAAATCTATACAAAACGGAAGAAAAAGGTAATAAAAAATATATTCATATAAAAAACTAAAAAATATATATAATACCAAACAAAAACAGCAAAAAGCAATACTTAATTAAATAAAAGAATTGCCCAAAGTTAAAAAATACATAAAAACCCGCAAAAAACCTTACAGAAACCCAGCATTTATTAAAAGATTTTTACCAACGTGTTATGACCCAGCTAGCCTTGGCTACCCCAAACGGTCGGAGCTGCAGCTGTACAAATCCCGACCGTTACCTTAGGATTACGTAACCAGTGGTAGTCGAACGAGGTCGGTTCGATTACTTTCGATTAAATGATAAATAATCGAATACGGTTTATTCGATTACCTTTAATTAAGTAAAGAAAGATCGAATACGGTTTATTCGATTACGTTCGATTATGGAAAATAAAAAAATATATATACGTTCGTTATTTTTTATAGTTTAGATAATATTAATTTGTAATATAATTTGGTTACCTAAATTATTTTTAATATTTGTTATTATTAAACGTAATTATATTTTTAGTTTATTATTTAGATTTTTATAATATTATTATTAACATAAACCGTACGATTAAGGTTTAATAATTAATTAAGTTAGTTAACCGTTATACGTTATAAGTTTTTATTTAATAATATAATTAGATTTTAAGTAATACGTTATACCGTTAATATATCAGATATCCAAAAATTTATTACGTAATAATAAAAGGATATAATTAAGAAGTTTAAAAAGATTATTTAATACCTTAAGGTTTAAATTAATATTATCCGGATTAACGGAATTAAAATTAAGCTTAAAAAATCTGAGTTTTATAACGGAAAAAGTAATATATAAAATTCTTTTTTTAGGTACGTATTTATTTCCGTTTCGAAGGGATTATTAATAAGGCCGGCAAAATTTTTGCGGTCGCGGCGTTTTTTAAAGGAAACGTTTTGGATTAATTTAAGCTTATTTTGCAAGATTACCTGGAGAATAAAAAGTCGGATTAGTAATAAGTTATTAGGATTTTTTTCCAGTATTATATTAATTTCGAAAAAAAATTAAAAGTTAATTTCGGAAACTTAAATAAAAAAAAGAACCGTAATATAAAAAGTTTTCTATTTAAAAAAGAATTTTACGTTTAAATATATAATAACGTTTAAAAACTTTATGGTTAAAGTAAAATAAGTAAACGAAAAAAACGATAACCTAATTGATATTTTTTATAAAGGTTTAAAGGACGACGTTAAAAACAAAATCGTTAAAATGGTATGTTTTATTATTTTAAATAAATATATCGTAAAAGCCGTAAAAATTAATAATCGATAATATAAACGACGATAAGAACGAAAGGAATAATTTGTTCCTAAACCTAAGTTTATAGGAATTAACCAGAACAAAAAGCGCGATATATTTTTTACCGTCTATAAAATAATCCCAGAATTTATAAAATTAAGAACGGTATAAAAAGGAAATTAAAGTTAGATTAAATGTTATAATTACGATAAGATAAACTATATAAAAAGTTAGTATAAGGCCTTTAGGAAATAATAACGTAATAGCTGAACCTTAATACTTAAAGGATAATTAAGAGATAAAAAAACCGTTATTTTCGGTATAGTTAGGAAAAAGGAAAATCTTAATTTGCCCTTAAAAGTACGAAAAGGGTTGCAAAAAGTTAAAGCATTTTTATAGGCCGCAGTTACGCGATAATATATTGCTATAACCGGATTAATAGTTACTTAATAGTTATAAGAATATAAGAGATGGAAAAAATTAACCTAAAAAAGTTAATATCCCGGATATAATTAAAAAAATAATAACGATAAAAGTAATAAAAGTTAAATAAATGGATTAAAAAATATTAAGGTTGGGACAAAGCCTTATACCGAAGAAAACCCGATCGATATGAGAAAATGTACGTTATTTATTATAAAAAGATTTATTACTTACGATACGAAAAATAGCAGAAATATATTTAATAAAAACTTATGCGTATATATAAATAAGGATTCGATTTTTATATATAAACCGAAAACGATTTTAAGGATTAAAGATAGTATAAATATTTACGTATTATGGTTATATAAAATAATATCGACGTTATCATAGTATTAAAAAGCTGGCTGGAGGGAAAAAGTTATTACGAATAAAACTTTATATATTATTACGAATGGTATAATTATAAAACGTAAAAGGAATAAATTTATTAAACGGTAATAAAAACATAACGGGAAGCAGTAAATAATTTATATTTCCGACGTATTTATGCTGATAATTCCGGAAAAAAAAGAAAGATAAAAAAAAAAATCGGAGGATGTTTAATAAAAATAACCTAATATTATATCCAATATTAGGAACGTTAAAGGCATTAAAACTAACCGATAACGACGACAGCTAAGGAGTAGGCCATAGCGATAAACTGGTTAAAAAAGGCCTAAACCTTTAAAAAATAAGTTATTAATTTAACGAATTAAATAAAACGATATTAGGAGAAAATTTTTAAATTAAAAGCCCAGTTACGCCGATAAAAAGGATAACTGAAATAATTATAAATATAGTTCCTAAAAAAAAGATTTATTTATAAAAAAATTACAAACTGTTAAAAATAAAAGGAGTTAATATATATCTTTTAAAAAAGCTTTATATACGATAGTAAGAAGGATAAAAAAGTTTTTTATTATAGTTAAAATACGAGTTAGAAAGAAATGGTATATTATTATGGTAAATTACAGAACCGACCCGAATTATATTAAATTAAAGGTAATTAACGAGTTATTTTTATTATAAAAGGATAAAACCGAATTTTACGAAGCTAAAAATATAAAAAATATTAAATTTATTTATAATAACGGATAAGTTAACCGTAAAATTAATTATTTCGAAACTTATATTTAAAAACGAAAATAAATTATTAATTTTAATATTATTTTAATACGGAATTATAATATAATTTTCGGTAAAGAATAACGGTATTAATATAACCTTTTAATTAATTAAAAAATTAATTAGGTAAAGTTTATTTCACTTTTTATTAACGAAAATAATTTAAGAAAAGTATTTTATTATTTAACTAACGATAATAATAATAAATGCAGGCATAAGGATACGATAAAAACCTTATTACTTAAAAGAACGTAACATATATAAAAAAACGGGCGAAAAAGATACATACGACGTATTATTACTATAATTAAAGTACGATTATACGAAATAAACGACGATTTATAATACCAGCCCTTAAAGCTAAAAGAAATAATTAAAATATTACCATAATATTATAAATATAAATAACTTTTTAAAAAATAAATTAAAACAGAATTATTAAAATATAATAAATAAAATTATAAAATAATTTTGAAAGATAATAAAATAATTACCTTTTATTTTATATTTAATTTAAATTAATAAGAATTATACGTATTACGAAAATATTTGGAAAATAAGTTACGTAAAGAATATATTAAACGGTCCAAGTTATTAAAAAGGTATTTTATATTTTTCGTACCAAAAAAAATAAAAAATTACGATTAATAATTAATTATCGATAATTAAATAATATTACGGTTAAAAATCGTATAATTTTACCCTTAATTATTAAAATAAAAATTTATTTTTATGGAATTAAGTAATTTATTATTTTAAACTTACGAAACGGATATAATTTAATTCGTATTAAATTAAAAAATAAATAAAAAATAATTTTTAAAATTAAATACGGATTATATGAATATTTAATAATACCGTTTAGGTTTATTAATATATCCGTAACGTTTTAAAATATAATTAATTACGTATTATGCGAATATTTTAATATTTTTATTATTTATTATTTTGATAATATCTTTATTTATTTAACTTCGGAAGAAAAATATAAAAAATACGTTTATAAGGTTTTTTAGGTTTTATAAAATGCTAATTTTTAATTAACGTTAAAAAAAGTAAATTTTATAAATAAAAAGTACCGTATTTAAAATGGGTTATTATTCCGGGACATATTAAAATGGATTTTAAAAAAATAATAACAATTTAAAAATAAAAAATATGTATTATAATTACTAAAATCTAGGTTTTTTTTTAATTTGTTAATTATTACCGGAAGTTTATTCGTAACTTTAATAAAATTGTAATACCTTTATTTAACCTGATCAAAAAAAAGTGTAATTTTAATAAATAACTGAAATAAAAAAGGTTTTGTGAAAAATTAAAAATGTAATTATTAGCGAGCCTATATTAATTATATACGACTTAGGTTATCCCGTAAAGTTAAAAACCGATATTTCGGATTATGTATTAAATATAATAGTTAAGTATAAAGATAATTAAGGTAATTTATATTTTATTATATTTTATTTTTTTAAATTAAAAAGGGTTAAATTATATTTCGTTATTTTAATTAAAGAATTTTTAATTATTATTAACGCCTTTAAGGAATTTAAATATTATTTTAAAAAAACTTATATTAAGTTAAGGTATATATAAATTATAAAAACCTTATCCGGTTTATTATTACCCGAAAATTAATAAAACGATAATTCCGTTACGTAAAATATTTTTCAAAATATAACTTTATTATTATTTATAAAAAAAGGTTAAAAAACGGTAAAACAAACGTTTTTAATAAACGACCAGATTTAAAAAAAAAGGGTTTTAAGGTTTTATATTAAGTATTTAACCTAATAAAAAAATGATATATAAAATTACGGCAAATCGTAATAATTAAAAAAATTACATCCGATTTATACCAAAAAGTTTAAAAACATAATAATTAGTTATTAAAAAAAAAAAAAACTAACAAAACCTAAATATTAAAAAAGTATTAGGAAAAATAAATACGTAAAATATACGAATACCAGTTATACGGATACCCTGGAATTTATAAAACCTTAAAACGATTATAACGTATATACGATTCTTTAAAAATAATAATAATAATTAAAAACAATTTATAAAAATACGATTAATATAATAAAACTAAATCACGATATTATAAGCCATACGGAAAATTATAACTATTACCAGTCGTAAAACGATTATAAAATTTAATTATTTTTAATTTTATTATTAAATTATTATTATTAAAAGATTTAATAACGGGTATATATTACGATAATATTTTTATAATCGTAAATCGATTTATAAAATTTTTATATTTTTTATTATTTAACGAAAATATAAACGTAAAATAAATGGCATATATTTTTTTAAAATATTTTGTTAATATATACGGATTTCCGATAAAAATTATATCGGATAAAGGTATTATATTTATTTTAAAATTTTAGTAAAATTTTATAATATAATTACGCCTAAATTATAAACTTTTAAATATTTTTAAATTATAAACGGATAACTAAATAAAAAGAATTAATTAAATATTTAAAACACATTTATAATATTATATTAAATTTAAATAAAATAATTAAATTAAAAAGTTATTAATAACTTAATTAATTTATAATATAAATTATTATGAAAGTATTATAATAATATTAACTAACGTTAATTTCGGTTTTGTATTAAAAGTTTACCGAAATTTATAAAACAAAGGATTAATTAATATTAAAATAATTTTTATTTTAAAATAACTTAAATAATTATATATAAAAATGAAAATAAAATTCGAATTCGTACGTATTTAAATATAAAAATATTATAATTAAAAAAAGTAAAAAAAAATTAACCTTTTAAAAGAAAAAATGGTTTATTTAATTACCAAAAATATTTAAATCAAACTATTTAATAAAAAACTTAATTTTAAATATATCGGATTATATAAAATCGTACAAAAAATTTTAAAAAATAATTACTAATTAAAATTATTTCTTAAAATTAAATTCCATTTCGTATTTTATATTTCTTTATTAAAATTAATAACGGATATAATTCGAATTTATACGGGACGAAAAAAGGAGGTAATAAAAAACGTATTAGTATAAAAAGTTAAAAAAATCCTTAAGACCAGAAAAAAGGACGGTAAGCGATAATATCTGGTTAAATAAAAGAATTATTTAAAGTTAAAAATTATATAAAAGCTTACGGAAAACCTTACGGAAACTTAACGATTTTTAAAGAATTTCTATTAATAACGTTAAAAAACCCAAAAATAACGTTTTAATCCATATTATCAAATTACGAAAGGCTAAGGACAGGGTTAATTTAATCAGCCGTTTACGTTTCGGCTTTAAACTTTTTTTATCGTTCCAGTTTATTCAAACTTTTTATTCTGTAACGAACCATATTAATAACTTTTTCGCGTAATATTTTTTCCTATCGACGAAGGCGCTATAAATAAGTTAACGCCTTAAGAAAAAATATTTCGGTATCGTTTTTTTTCTTTTTAATTTAATACTTTTATCGGGAAATGCGAAATATTACTTACGAATTTATATTACCAAAATCGTAATAAAAGTATTTTTTTCGATATAAAAATTATAACGAAATTTACTTTTTGTAATAATATAATTAAAACGATTAATACGGAAATAAGCTGAATAACGAAATATATTTATATTAAATTTATTAATAAAAAGAACGAAATTTTTATAACGATCCGGGTCGTAATTAGCCTGCTTTTTTTTACTTTTACGGATATAACCGGATATAACGACGAATAATAATATAAAAAACATAAAATATAAAAGGAAAGGTTACGTATTATATAATAAAAATAAATTAATTAATTTTTAAAGGTAAAAATCCTAAAATAAAAATATCGTATTATAACCTAACTAATTTTAATTATTTTAAACGGTCGGAATTATAATTATATAAATCCCGACCGTTACCTTAAAATTACGTAATTAATAATAATCGAACGAAATTAATTCGGTTATTTTCGACCAAATAATAAATAATCGAATACGGTTTATTTAATTATTTTCGATTAAATAAATAAAAATCAAATACGGTTTATTTAAATACGTTCGATTATAAAAAATAAGGAAATATATATACGTTCGTTATTTTTTATAGTTTAAATAATACTAACTTATAATATAATTTAATTACCCAGATTACCTTTAATATTTATTATTACCAAACGTGATTATATCTCCAGTTTGTTGCTTAGATTTTTATAATATTACTGCTAATATAAACCGTACAATTAGGGTTTAATAGTTGGTTAAGCCAGTTAGCCGTTATATAACGATACCGGAAATACCAAAATTAAATACGTCTTAGTTTAATAACTAATCAACAAAAAAACGGCTTATACGAAAACGGTTAATTCCTGTTTTAATTATTATGACGCTTTTTTTAATCGTTTAAACTCCTTTATCGCTTCCGTATTTTAAATATTACGACTTAATATTTTAATTCTACGATAGCATAAAACCTTATATTACTTTTAAAAACGGTTTAACTTATTTAGGGCAAAACGAAAAACTTTTTACGCCTATTTCTTTACGCTTTAACCGTTTTTTTTATTCACAAATTATTAATATTTAAAAATAAATAAACCAAATAAATTATAAACATTATTATATTCGATATAACGAAAACATTTTCTAACAACGGAACAAACCTTACACACCTTTTATTTAAATTTATAATAAAAATACGAAATATGGAAAAATATAATAAAATTAAAAAAAATTAATCCGTTTCGATTACATTAAAACTTTATTACGTTTAAATAATTTTTATTTTTTAATACGATTAAAAATAACGACCAAAATAACTCAAAAATAACATATAAAAAAAGTTATTTATTAAATAAATATAATAAACATATTAATTTTTAAAAATAAAAATCCTTGAAAAAAATGGGATTATAACCTAAAAACTTAACTTATAAATATACGGTCGGAAAAAGTTAAAATTTATTTCCGATATAAGTTCCGGATTATGTAATTAATTTAAAAATTTTAAAAGCCTTAACGTTTTAAACCTTTTAAACCTACGGTAAACTTAAAAATTTTAATAAGCTTAAAATTTTAAACCGCTTAAATATCTTAAGCTAAAAATAACATATATACGTTCGTTATTTTCTTATAATCTAAATAATACCAACTTATAATATAATTTAATTACCTAAATTACTTTTAATATCTGCTATTACCAAACGTAATTATACCTTTAAATCTATTATTTAGATTCCTATAATACTACTGCCAACATAAACCATACGACGTGGGTTTAATAGTTGGTTAAGCCAGTCAGCCGTTATATAAAAATTTTAAAAATTACATTAAATATTATATCATTAATTATATAATACGATAATTAATAAATTATACGAATTTTTACCGTTAACGTTATATTTCTATTAATAAAATTATAATATATAAATATACATAATTATTAATTTTAAAAAGTTATAAAATAAATTATAATTAAAATAAATTATACGTTTATAAAAAATATATTAATTAATAAATTAATAAAAGCCTTATTATGTAAATTTTTTTATTTTTTTAAAAAATAAATTAAAATTAATAAATCTTCCGAAAACTTCTGTTCGGAAAAAAACTTTTCTTTACGAGTAATTTAACAAAAGAAATTAACTAAAATAAAATCTTTTTATTAGAAAAAAAAATTTACGCCTTTAAAAAGTAACAAAAACTAATAATTAATGCCGTAACTGCAGTAAGGTATTTAGGGGGTATGTTAACTAGTAAGGAAATACGTTAGCACCCCATATACGGAAAGGTTTCCTTTAATCGGGACATATTTGTTCCGTGGACAGGTTACATTAAAGTACAGTACGCGTTCTAGAGTACCTGCAACTAATGATGCAAGGCAACATAATTGATGCCCCCTATATCTGACAGGTTGTGTTGTTGATGGATTCAAAAATGGGTGGCGTGTTGATGTGGTGGAGCGTTGGTGGGGGGGTCGCCTTACCCTTGCGGCACTCTTGAATGAGCCTATTGCTGCTTATTCACAAACTTGGACTGCTTTACAACAAGCAGCTTATGTAGGAAATTTGGAGGCGGTCCCAATCCTTGTAGAATTCGGTGCCGACATCCATATGCTCGACGGCACTTACCGAACGCCGTATCAAAGAGCCAGATCGCTAGTCGTGGCCACTTACTTACTCAGCGTTGGATCTTCGGTTAGTTGGCTAGATTCGATGTTTTGGGCGTCATTGAGTAGCGCCAACCCGGATTGTACGAAGGACATTACAAGATTGTTCTTCACGAAGAAGTAGCTCGTTGGACAATACGCGGCCGAAGTCTACCTCAGCCCTTGGGGAGTCTTCCAAACGCGACTCAATACGCCATCCAACTCCCTCCGAATCTTTTGCTTTTCCTTCTTGAGGAGGGGGTTGATCTCCACGTGAAAGACAACTGCGGGAAGAGTCTCATACACCACGCGCTCTGCAATGAAGAGGCAACTGCCTTTCTTCTCAATCTTCCCAACATTTGTACTACTGAGCCTTTCCCTTGGCATTCCACAGGAGGTCAAATGCAAACAATATCGCATGGATTGGGAAGCACTGGGGGCTTTATGAGCGGCGAATACCATTCCACCAACGGAAGAAGATAATGAACCTCCACCCTGAACAAGGGCTAAGTCCGCTTTGCCAATCAGCAGCAATTGACTCATTGGATATAATGGACAACTGCCTAGCGCTGGGTGCCGAAATCGATTTCGAAGGAAGCCCTTACGGTTCAGCCCTTATGGCAGCTAACGCGAATAGCCGCCTGAAGGCTGTAAAATACCTCGTTCGACGGGGTGCGGAGATTACCTATCACGGAAAATTCGGCTTCATGAGTGCATTGGACATGGGGCGGCAAAATAGCAAGATCATTTCTTGGTTGCTTGTAGGCAGATACATGGATCAAGCCAAATTGGAGTTTTACGATTATGGGGCTGCCCACGGGACAACGACGGCTTGGACGGGGCCTCAGCAGAGACCGCTACGGGTAATTGGGGGCACTGAACGAAATCCTCACGAATCCCTTAGGGACTAGGTCTTCAGACTTGGGCTCATTCGTTCTTGGATGCGAGGCAGAATGCTTCCTGGATACCCCCGTGATCTAATTGCCGGGCTCCAAAACATCGCTTGCTATGCGTTCTAAATCTTTTAAGGGCGTCTTATTCGGATATATCGTATCAATGGGCGTGAAAAAAAATATATACTATATCCTTCACAACCAGATGCACCAGCCCGAGTATTAGACAGCCGGGGTCGACTGAGAAGCCATGAAAATTAGACAGTTGCAAGATTCCTAATTTGGTTAATGCGGGACCTTGATGTTTACCGTCGAGAAGAAATGTGTTGAAGATTTGCGGGCTTGGGGCGTCAAAAGCACTTAAGCCCCTATTTGAATTTGCTTATAAAAATCGTGGCCTTTAGCAGCCAGCAGCCTAGTAAGCCTGATATTCTAAATGCAATTAATAATGCTCCCATAGCACGGTCTACATATCCTTCAGTACGATAGTACACTACATGGCTTATAATCGCGTTTTCAGTTTACTTTTTAACTATTAATTTGTACAGTGGAAAAAAATAGCGTTTAAAAGAATATATCTTAGCCGTTATATCTGTTTTAAAACTATATATAATACAATCGTTTCTACCCTTTTACTATAAACTGTCGGCAAAAGTGTGTTGCAATTCAGCCTAAGTTCCTTGTTCAAAGCTACTCATTTGCAACTGGGGTTGGGAGCAGCCATATATAGCCTTCAGCTCCTTTGTCCTTGCAATCCTAGGGCCACAAATCAAAGCCCTTTTGCTCCTTTCAACATCCTTTCAACAAATCACCTCAATTGCCGACATAAACTTATAATAACCTTTTATTCTAAACTAAAGGCTTTTACGGCTTAAGAAACGATCGGGTTGAGAAAGGTGGAATTGAGACTTGCTTGCTCGTGGATGATTTCGTCGGTCGCTATCAGAGTCGGCCTCTGAAAATTGGCCTTCGGGGAGGGAGATCCTCGGTCTCATTGCTCTTGACAAGGAAGGGATCCTTCCTTGGTGTCTCGGTTAATCTCTCTAGCTATTAATATAGATCCAAACACACATAAGAAGTCATCCCCTGACTGTGAAGTATGGACATAGAGAAAGGGGATAATTTGGTGCAGACACGCTCTTAACATATGCTTACGATGGTGAGCGATTAGCGCAATGCCTTCAAGTTATTCGACGATAAAGTTCCTTTTGGAAGAAGTGAGGATTCTGAAAGTTGACTGAAAGCCAGGATCGCGGTGGGGCGGCGTGGTGCCCTGGGCTGCAGGTGGGCTGGTGGAGCAAGGGTTTGCTGTATCGATATCCAATAGCATCAGCTGGCACCCTCGGATCAGACAGACATTCTCACGGTTACAGGCTGGCTGCCTCACTTGCCGTGATGTGTGGCGGTTAAGTAAGGCTTTGCTCTTCCGAGCTTGTCTGGCTTTGGACAACTTAGAAGGGCTTGTTAAAGAACTGGGCATACGGATATGATATGAGGGATTCACGTCTATATTAGCCTTAATTGTCCGGGGTTAAGGCGAATCCTAGTGCTCCGTTTACTTCGTAATTCGACAGAGACCCTCATCGTCCCAATCCTCACTTCCGACCATCTTACGCGCTATAAAAATGCCAGTTGGATCCCACTTCTGCTTGATCTTGTACAAACGAGGATAATTCGGACCCCAGAATGACTCCTGGAAGTTCGGTTCATATGCACTCGCTTCATTCAGATACGCGCCCATCTCATGGGCGCCCTCCACTGCCTGCAGGAGTGGCAATTCCACATTCGTGACATTATTGATGATAGCCTGTTGCTGGGCCCAAGTCGCATTGACACTCCAGCCCCTGCCATAAGCGATATGTACGATGGCCTTCCTCCATGCCGGATGGAGCGCACTGTCCACCTTCCCGGCGTTGTCCGCGACTGCACCTCCCGCCACAACGTGCCCGATCATAGATTGCCCGGGGTCGTAGCGGAATTGCTTCAACGCAGAAACTAGCCTGGCAGGTCCGTCCTTTGAGACGAGCAGGTCGCGGGAGAACAGCCTCGAACCTAGCAGAGCAATTCCTCCAGTTTCATCTGCGTCTCCCGCGATAAGAATATTCGAAATCAGGAAATGGATACTTGGCAAGACAAATGATGCATATTGAGTCGTGACCGAGGAGGTGGCGTTGAGCTTTTCCAGCAGCGGTTCGTAGATATGATTGATCCTGGTCGTACTGGTTGTATTGGCGAACACTAGCATAAGAATGAATGTCGAGACGCTCTGATTTTCAGCCCAAGGGAGATTCGGGTACATGAAGTAGTATCCAGCACCACCAGCTCCGTTTAAGGCCGGCAAAGCAGCATGGAAATCCGTCATGGCGGACCAGAAGGCAGGGTCGTCACCTTTTGTACTAATGTTGAGACTTGTGAGCACCATGGGAGCCTCATCGAATGTGCGGACAGTGGCTTTCGTGACAATCCCAAAAGTGCCACCGCCGCCGCCGCGCAATGCCCAAAACAGGTCACAATTTTGGTATGCGTTTGCGGTAACCAGATCTCCCTATAAGAAGACATCAGCTGACATATATGAGTCTGTCAAAGACGCAAGCTTACAGTGGCAGTAACAACAGTGAACTCCAGCGCATTATCAGACGCCATTCCCTTCCACGTCCCTAGGAATGAATGACCCCCACCTTGAATGTATCCTCCGACTGGACCAACTGTGTGCGCGGAACCCCCAACAACGATTCTCTGCCTTTTTGCGAGGGCGGCATACATATCCTGCAGATTGACACCGGCATCGAGAGTCACAGCAGGACCTTGACCTTTGTGATTTGGCGCCCCTTTAGGAACAAAGTTGTCAACGATGTGAATTTCTTTCATCCGGTTCGTCAGGATCTGCAGGGAGTTTGGAGCTGTCGAACGCCCAAGGAAATCATGGCCAGAATTCTTTATGACAAGGCGAAGGTTGTGCCGCTTCGCGAACCGAACAGCCTCCTGGATATGGTGTTCAGACCTGACCACGGCGGAATACAGGGAGATGCGCCCCTGCTCGCATCCCATGTACGATGCAGATTCCAGATAGCAGCTCTCATTATGTTCCGGCCAGGCTTCCCAATTCTCCCACTGTACGGCTCCGGGCTGCGCGGCACGCCAGGTGGAATTGGACCAGAGGGCTGTTACCTCTTGACAAGCAGCGCTGCTGGGACTCTCGGAGCATGCCATAGCAACAGGCTGCACTGAGACAAGGTTGCCATGGATGGAGTGGTTGAGGGCACTCCACTGCTGAGGAGATGGCCAGCAGGGTTGGTCAGGCTGACACCGGCAGGGTGCTGAACTGAGTACAGTAACAGCCTTAGCAATAATAGAGAGAGGCAAGAGTAGTCGCTTCATGGTACTCCAAGTTGTGAACTGATGATTGTAAATTGAAGCAGTGGCGACAGCGGAAGTGTGAACATGGTGTACAGTTTCCGGCGTTTATAGCTTGACTATATATGAGGCATTAAAGACGCCCGATGCACAACCCGCATATGTACGAGCTGCTAAGGGGGCTGTGCTGATCATCTTCATTGTTAATCTGGACCTGGGGTCATGAACAAGGCGTTGGAGATCGTATTCGTCGCATTCGGTTGTCGAGTCGGCTATTCCCGAAGGGGATCTAGCATGGCTTTCGGGCCGGACCATCTGCAACGTTTCGTAATCTGACTGAGTGGGAATCTCCACCGGAAGTACACTTCGTCCAGAGTGAGTGACTGAGACTCGGTAAATGGAAGGGAGCGCTTTTGCAGCCGATGCGCGGACTCCACTAATCATCAAGGGTGCCGGCATCAACAGCGTTACCAGCTGGATTATCGACGCCGGGAGAGAGGAGAAGCAAAAACCATATTTACCAACAGGTGCGCCTTAAATTCGGCCTGATTCGGGCTCCCTGGTCCAAGCTGCTCGGAATGAGCCGGACTCGTTCAAGTTTACCTAATTGGAGACGTGGGTGAGTCTCGGTGCTGACTCTGTCTGGCAAAAGACTTTGAGGGAGGCAGACGGTGATTGGCTTTCAGCGTCTTCAGCCGCACGGCGATGCTAACATCGCTTAGCCCACTTACGGAAAGGTCACCTAGTAATCGGCATATATATACTCCGTGGCTAGGCTACTCAAAAGCAGTACGCATGCTATAGCACACGTAATTAGCTTAATATAACAACACAACTGATGTCCCTTATATTTGACAGATTGCTACCTAAAACTGCAGAAACTAGAGGGGCGCTGGCCCATTACCGTGTTTTCGAACAGCTACCCAGCCGTCGCATACATCGCGAATGGTTGTACTATTCCTTAACAGCCTTTTACAGGCATATTGGAAGTAGATAGATCTGGGGGGCATAGGAACATGGGCGCATAGAGGTATGTCCTGGTCGCTCACAAATACCAAATCGCATATATCTACGGAACATCTGAGTAATACTCGCAGACTCCAAGTATGCGGAGTGGAGTGGAAGGATTCCCAAGTCCAAGGCAAAATCTAGACGAGTGGCTGAAGTCTCTTAGACTCTTACTGCGCCTTGTAGCATTATAAGCGTTATGGGGCTCCGTCATCTTAAGCAGAGTCAGCAAAACATGCAGGGCACGGTAGCAGTAGAAGTCTCCGAAAGAGAATTTGACGAACCAGCTAACGATGGCTGGGGACAGACTAGACTGAGATCATGCCACCCAATATGTCCTCGGGGTCATATTGGCGATCGTTTGATCACCGCATGTAATATGGCTCCTGATGCTGCTTACGGTCTCTGTTTCCAGCGTCGTTGCATTGATCACCTTTCGGCAATGATGTCCGAGTGTCTTTCTCAAGCGTCATCTTCTGATATTAAGAGCTGGTCCATGGAGGAAAGACTCGACGTATCCCTTTGCTGATCGACGCCGTCACTGTGTTTTAGAGCAACTAGCTGACGCTGTTGTTTCATACAGGCCGATAGACCCTATAATATGGCACCGCATGGTCACGTTCTAGTTTTGTAAACGTCGGTAGGTGTTGCGAATCCCCGACCGCTGCTTCTCTGCCCCGATTTCTGAACCGCGAAGCCTGCAGATGGGAGGTCGGTATGTGTAGTAATGAACAACCCGTTTCCTGCAATGAAGCCCATCAAGTACGAGGATACCCATTGATGTGCGGGTCATGGATAGCTCTCTGCTGAGTGATGGTATAGCCAGGCTTGGATGTCTGCCTGCCAAGCCCTACCTGAGACATTTGCATGTCATCCGCCCCACTAGGGCTGAACGACCCCTGCGGCATTAGAACCTGTTCGGAAATTTTCTAAATAAGCGGCTTATTCTGAAGATACACGGGAATTTTCCAGCGATACCCCAGTGCCCAGGTATTTGTGGGGTTGCTGAATGCTCGTACGGGCCTTGGTGATGCGTTCATTTCTTTCAAATTGTGCTGAATGCACGGACGGAAGAATCAATCCATACAGGTGCTAGAAGTTGTGGGTCGGCTGAATACATCAACAACTAACTGACTTGATTGTCGAGAGAAAATCCGACCGTTCGTCCACAGAACGTAGGTTGTACAATGTCCATGGCGGAAGTTATTTAGCAAGCCATTCTCAAAATTTCCGAACTGGTTCTTAGATGAAACTAGTTTTCAGCCCGCAAAGCAGACAATGAATAGGGGTCGATCATAATCACGTATGTTCTTCCGCGGCTCTCATCTTGAACACTAATCCAATCACCAGTAACCTCCAGGCTCCCCCCGCTACTTGCTTCTTTGTCTATGGTAAGCGCAATAGAAGAAATTGCTAGCCTAAGGGAAGTATTTATGTGAGTATGTGACCAGAGACGCAACTTCACGACAATGGGATATACTATGGTATCAGGCAAAATATTTAAAACACTGTCAGGTACCAGTGGGCCGCGCTAATACCCACGCTACCCAAGTTAGGTGTAGCTTTTACATAGATCAATCGCAGGTATATGCGAAAAATTGCTGCCCTTTGGGAACCTCTAATCCAAGGTAGGCTATTACTAAGTGCGTCTCCTAGTTAGAATACCCAACAGTGTTTTTAAAATTACCCCTAACACCATAGTATGATGGCAGTGGGCTACAAGCTGGGGTTTTTACTGCTTCATGGTACGGCTGAATCACCCACTACAATGGCGCATACCAGTGCCAGGTGACTCGTCAACTAGTTCCGCGCCTAAGATCAACCAGTCCACCGCTAAGTCGACTAAGAGCGCCATGCCCTGCATTGGCGAGTTATTTGGCGTTAAGATGCAGATCGTTAAAATTGGCCTGTCCTAGTCCATACCTAGCTTATTAGGACATTCTTTCTATCATATAGACTATATGAAAACGGATGTATAGCGCCAACAGCAATTATACGCCACTGTGACCTCAGCCCAATAAGGGGGACTGGTCGATCTTAGCCTCAGTGAGAAGCACTGGTCACGACCAGGGTCTCAGGGGAAAGGTGCTTCAGTAAGCGAGACGTACATTCCAGTCAATCCCACATAAACAACTTATACGCTCTTCACCTCACACTCGTCCCTCATCCCTCATCCCTCATCCCTCATATTCCATCTTCTGTAAGACCGCCAACTACCTGCCATGGCTCAGCAACAAAGCAACGGCCCGATCGACAACCGCGATGTCGAAGACTGGAAGAACCGTTTCAACGAGGTTCTAGCTAAGCCCGGCGACGTTGTCAAGTCGCGTTCGCCAGCAGACGCTCAGCCGTGGTATGCCTCTTTCTTCGGCTGCTTCAGCCCCGTGGATCTCTGCCTGATGACATGGTGCCTCCCCTGCGTGACCTTCGGCAAGACGCACCACCGGCTTCGCGAGAACGGGAACCTCGAGGGCTACGAACCCATCAACACCTCCGTAGGTTAATCCCCGTCAAACAGCACGAGTATACCAATCGTTAACATGTGGTGATGTTCAGTGCCTTCTCTTCTGCGGATCTGGTTGTTTTGCCCTCCACTGGATCCCGATGTCCATGCAACGTGCGGAGGTGCGCAAGAAGTATAACCTCGAAGGCAACTGTCTCCTCGATATCGCCGCATCTTGCTGCTGCGGTTGCTGCTCGCTTGTCCAGCAGGACAAAGAGGCCGCGCACCACGAGCCTCTGGCTAATGGGTCCGTGGATTCGCAGCAACAGTACCAGACTTCGAGCGGCATGGAATACAAGCCTCAGGAGCAAAGCTAGATCCACACGAACCATCCTACAGGCTAGGTAGTATGGAGTAGGGGAGCCGGATGGCTGGATTACGCTCTTTGGAAAATGTTTTCCTAGCTCTCTCTGTAATTTTAATTTCTAATTAAGCGAATGTCGACCATCTTCCCTGGCTAGAGCTTGGTTAATGGATATCATAAGCCCACTACATATGCTTTCTTCTTTGAAACTACGGAGAGCACACCAGATCTGTCGATAAAGACACCTAGTAATCCTTCACACACTATCTACTTTCCATTGCGGGTCTAATTAAGCCTTTACGGTCGGCCATAGGCTCTGCTATATATTCAAAGTTACATATTACGCTGACTATGGAAAGTGCCAAACCGGATCTAGCTCTTCACCGAGCCAGAACTTAGAGCTCAGATCCCTTTTGAAAGATCAGTCTGACCAGGTGGTCGACTCGCCGGATCTAAATGCCCAGAGGGGTAAATGAAGGTTAGGAGCATTAGTGATGTGATGTAGCCTAAGACCTGCTAGATGATTCGGCCTTTCGGGTCATCCTCCGCAAGGAACCCCAATATTTTCACCCTCAATTACCCTCTACACCTGCGTAACGATATTTTTCTGGATAGTCCGAAGTTGACGTCGAAGTAGTGCTTCGCTGAGGTGGAGCCGCATTCTGGTTGCCGAGCGTGTGGGCCCAACTTAAACAGCTACATCGGGTGAGTAAACTCCGACAAGCTTTATTATTGTGGGGATTAGTCCCATACTCTTTCATGATTCTAGTCTAGGAGCAGCCAGCAACCCGAGAAGGCGGCACCAACTCATACACATGCGAGTAAGCGAAGTAAGGACGAGGCTATGCAAGTCACCAACCCCCAAAGTTGTCCTGCTAAAGTCACATTCGGATGATGTTCTTTCGCCACGTGGGAAGAGAAGTGAAGTAGTGTGCCGACCTATTCGATACTCAGAAAATAACTCAAACTGGGCGTGTCCGGCTGCATAGACGAGCATATTTCGCACGTCATGAGCGAGCGTAGAGCTTCATACTGCATTATAACATAATTCAACGGAGAAATTACCTCCAATACGCCAAAATTCAAGAGGTGCATTTCACCAGATTAGACCGGGTTTATCGTTATATGTCCAAAGCAAAGCCTTCTCCATTCGCATGAATGGGGTGGAGCTTGTGAAGCTCATGGCAGATATATGTACACGGAAAGCTACACTGTCCAACCGTCATATCAAACCCTCCCTTTCTGATGTCCAGTACCCAAATCCCTGCATCCGAGCCTGCTCTAGTGCATGCGGTCCTTGCTGCAGCGTTTCTTACCGGCACAGCCCTTGGTAAAAGCGGGCGATGAGGGGTTAGTAGAGCCCGGGGTCGCCGACTCAATAGCAGTGGTCTCAGTGACGTCAGGCTCGGTTGCGGTGGGCTCGGTGCTAGAAACCGAGGAGGCAGTAGCTGTGGAAGTGGGGGCAACGGCACTTGGACCAGAGGATGTTGTTCCAGAAGCATCGCCGGTGGGCAGGACCCTGTCACTGCCGGATTCCGAGCCAAATTTGGGCATCGGTTGGCCCGGAATCACATACTTGGTGCCCACCTCATCATTGTAGATGTTGTGGTTAATAGCGGGAGCAGTGCGCATGGAGAGCTCGGTGCCGGGAACGTCTTTCAGAAGGATCGCTTCCGGGGCGTATAATTTTCAGGTTGGCACCTGCAGCATCCAGTCATTATCCCCCTCATGTTGAGAGCCCGGCGAGAAGTCGGGAATCATAACACATGTTCCAGGAGCTATACACATCCAAATAACCTTCAATAGGGAATTCGTGCTCGTCGACAAAGAAAAAAAGGGTAAGAATCAGCTGTGGAAAATGCCTGCATTTTAAGTACAACTATCTCTTGTCTACGTTTTCACCTTCGTAAAATGAAATGAGTTTATAACGTAGTACGTAATTTCCGGGCTTCATGCTAATCAGAATCCTAATAGCAATGCAGGGAAGATCGTTCTTTTTTTAGTATATATATATATATATATATATTTATGCGCCTTCTACTTTCAAAGCAGGCCCCTTTCCCGCTGAAGGAGATGACGTTCTGAAGACATTCCAAGGTGTCTCCAAAACGTATGGCTGGAGACCGTCTGATGTAAATAATCAAGTCAGGAGAACCGTCGAGAAAGTTCTTCTTAAGGTCATTAATTAAGTTGAGGTTTGCTTTAATAATATCGGTATTTTATGATATTTTTATTACTTACGGATCAAAACCCGGAGAAGGGCAACGGGGACGTAATAAATCAGCAGATACGCTTGTGCCGCGTATTCGAGATTGCGTACGCGCCCTCGATTAGCTCGTCGATCGGCTGTCTTTCCGGGAGTATGAGTTCGACGGGGTGACAGGGGTGGGCTGGCGAGAGGGGTAGCGAAGACGGATGGAGACGTTATTACCCGCACCAGTCGGCCGGCAGAAGACTCCTCATTGGACCTTTCACGGGCTTCGAATATGCGGTATAAAAAGGACTACAGTGCTGCAAGGCCCGTTGCGTCAAAATGTCCAACGTGGTGGCGCTGTATCGCTCTCGAGACTATCTACGTTCTACCTAGCACAAACACTTGGATAGTTGAGAAAGCCTTCAACAGTAAGGCGTCCACTGTTCAGCCACCGAAAAAATAAGGATAGGAGGTGTGTTTACGTCCACTACTTTTAGCTAGTCATGTAACTATTAACACCCTCGCGCCGACGGAAGTCCTTCCATGGCCCGGCTTAACGTTATTCCGTTCGGCCCACGCCGGCTCCTCCAGGCCTTCGCCCTGGGAACCGCCGCAGTCGTCGTCAGTGGCGCCATCACGATGGACGCCTTAGCGGATGTGTCTGCGGACCCAGGTCCGGGGGGTACCGCGCCGGTGCGGCCCTTCCGCCTTGACCAGGTTCGGCTTGGCGACGGCTTGCTGCAGGAGAAGCGTGACCGGATTAAGTGGTTTTTACGGGAGTACGACGAGCGGCGCTTTTTGGTTCTTTTTAACAACCAGGCCGGCCGGCCCAACCCGGATGGCGTTTCTGCGCCTGGCGGATGGGAGGACGGTGGGCTACTCAGCGGGCACTGGGCAGGTCATTTCATGACGGCCCTTTCCCAAGCGTACGCCGACCAGGGCGAGGAGGTTTTCAAAACCAAGCTCGACTGGATGGTCACCGAACTGGCCGCCTGCCAGGAAGCTATTACCGCTCGGATGGACGGCGACGGCCCCGGCGGAGAACAGCCGGAAGGCTCGCAGATCGGCCGCGTGCCCGGGAAGTTCGGTAGTGCACTGCGGCTCAACGGCGCCAACCAAGCCCGGTACGTGACCCTTCCGCAGGAGACAATTAGTCAGCTGCGCGACTTCACAATCGCCACCTGGGTAAACTTGGCCTCCACCCAGACCTGGAGCCGCGTATTCGACTTCGGCCATGACACCACGATCAACATGTTTCTCACTCCACGTGCCGGTGCTTCCGGCAATGCACCGCGGTTCGCTATCACCACCGGCGGTTCCGGGCAGGAACAACAGATTGGCGGCAATGTGGCACTACCTACCGGCCAGTGGGTGCACATCGCGGTTACTCTCGCCGGCGGTACCGGTACGCTGTACGTTGACGGCCAGGTGTCCGGCACGAACACGGGCATGACGCTAAACCCGACCAATCTCAACAACCCGGGTAACCGGTGGATTGGCCGCTCTCAGTACGGCGACGTCTTCCTGAACGCCACCATCGACGAGTTCCACATCTTCAGCCGGGCGCTGAGCGCGGCCGAGGTCCAGTCAATGCAAACCTCGGCGGCCGGCGCGACCGCCGGGGGAGACATCGCCTGGTACCGGTTCGACGAGGAAGGCGGCACCGCCGTGGAAGACGCTTCGCCGAACGGCCGGGACGCCGGAATTGTAGGCGAGGGGGGCTCCGGTGCCTCCTACTGGGTCCCCACTCACCCCGGCTACCTCGGTGCGCTTCCAGAGGACACGGTACTGCGGCTCGGCCCGCCGCGCTGGGCAGTTTATGGAGGCAACGCCGACACCAATACTTGGGCGCCCTGGTACACGCAGCACAAGATCATGCGGGGGCTACTGGACGCGTATTATAACACTAACAACTCACAGGCCTTGGAAGTTGTGGTGAGGATGGCTGAGTGGGCGCACCTCGCGCTGACCGTCGGTGACAAGAACCACCCTAACTATACCGGAAATCTGACCAGGGATGACCTCAATTACATGTGGGACCTCTACATCGCAGGCGAGTTCGGCGGGGCTAACGAGGTGTTCCCGGAAATCTATGAATTGACAGGCGACGCCCGGCACTTGGAAACTGCCAGGGCCTTTGACAACCGGGAGTCCCTGTTCGGCGCGGCCGTGGAGGACCGGGACATCCTAGTTGTAACGTCGGAGAACAAACCGGGCCGGCGGCGCCCGGAACGGCTACACGCCAACACACACGTCCCTCAATTCATCGGTTACCTGAGGGTTTACGAGCACAGTGGGGAGCAGGAATATTTTACTGCGGCGAAAAACTTCTACGGCTGGGTGGTGCCGCACCGCGAGTTCGCCAGTGGCGGCACCGGCGGCAACTACCCGGGCTCCAACAACAACGTCGAGCTGTTTCAGAACCGGGGCAACATTGCCAACGCCATCGCCCAGGGCGGCGCGGAGACATGTACAGCGTATAACATGCTCAAGTTGGCCCGGAACCTGTTCTTGCACGAGCATAATGTGACGTACATGGACAACTACGAGCGCGGCCTGTTCAACATGATCACGGGGTCGCGCGCGGACAAGACCAGCGCCAGCGACCCACTACTCACCTACTTCCAGCCGCTCACCCCGGGCTCCAACCGCGACTATGGCAACACTGGCACCTGCTGCGGCGGCACCGGGATGGAGAGCCACACCAAGTACCAGGAGACGGTTTACTTGCGCTCGGCGGACGGGTCCGCACTCTGGGTCAACCTGTACGTCCCATCTACACTGACCTGGGCGGAGAAGGGCTTCACAGTTAAGCAGGAGACGGCCTTCCCACGTGGGGACACAGCCAAGTTCACCGTCACCGGACAGGGCCCGCTGGACATCAAACTACGGGTGCCCGCCTGGGTCCGCAAGGGCTTCCAGGTCACCGTCAACGGGGAGGCTCCGTCCGACGAGGAGGTGCAGCCCAGAACGTACCTGACCTTGAGCCGGACCTGGCAGACGGGTGACGTGATCGAAGTGCGAATGCCGTTCAGCATCCGGATCGAGCGCGCGCTGGACCGCCCTGACACCCAAGCGATCATGTGGGGGCCAGTGCTGCTGCAGATCCTCGGCGACCCGAGCGGTGGCAGCGGCAGCTACTGGGAGCTGTCGCTTTACCGGTACCTAAAGCGGGACGGCGACTACTTGCGGGCGGCGATCACGCAGACGGGAACCACGCCGGCCGGCGACCCGCTCTTTACCACTACATACGGTAACTTGACCGTGCGGCCGTACTACATCAGTGACACGCAGGCGGTCTCGTCGTACTTCCGGCGCGTCGAGCCGGCCGTGGTGTTTGGTACAATCGACACGGGCGTGCCGAACCGCAAGCGCAACGACGGCTTGCCCAACTACGACGTGCCGGTCGCGGGGATCCCGTCGCCAGGCACGGATGGACCGACGTTCCTTGACCTGGTTTGGGATCAGGCGCCATTCGCTACACACGCCATGTTCGTTGAGACGGTTACCTCTACTGCAGAAGCGTTCGTCGCCGCTGGGGTGTATACCGCCGAGGAGCGGGATGTGATCGTCAAGAAAGCCGGCGAGGCGGAGCGGGAACTGGCTCCGGGGTATACACCGCGGCGGAAGAGAATGTGATTGCGAGCGTCCTCGTTTAGTCTGTTGTTACGCTCGTTTTGGAATGTGTCCTGAGTCTTTTCATGGGTTAGGAGTCAACACTATCAGGTTTGCAGCGCCTGGGTTCCTCCGTTGCGTGCTGCGGCCTAGTCCTAGTTGCGGGTCTGGGACGTTACGTAAGGAAACACGCGGTAAATCCAATGAGGATAATAGTGGGGTCTTTCCATGTCAGTCTTGAAGAGCCCGGCATAAGCTTTCCGAACCCCATGCTTTCCTAGAGCTGTCATTTCTTTCCGGACCAATAGACGGCCTTAACAACTAGGGACCATGTCATGCCGTGTGCCACCTCGGGCCAGTTCGTAGCGAAGAGGCATGAATCCCCCAGTTTCTCCAGGAAGGAAACACTTACACTTGAAAGAAACAACTCCTTATAAAGATCGGGATGACATTCTTCATACGCGAAAAAGTGGCAGCCGAAATGCAGCCGAGTCTACAACCTTAATAAGGCTAAGCCCATGTGCGGAAACGTATAAAGGATATAAAAGCATAAGATACTGTCAGCTAGCAGGGGGGTGCGCTAGCACCCCATATATGGAGATATCCCTCCGATCGGAACATATATGTTCCGGGGCTAGATTACTTTAAGGATCAGTACGCGTTGCGAAAGCGTACGCAACCAGCTATTTAATATAACACAATTGATATTCCCTATATCTGATAATTAAAAATCTTATTCGTTTAATTTACGTATATATTAATTAATTAATTATTATTAAAACGATATAAGTTATATATTAATAATAATTATAACGACCGTATTATTAACGTTCTTAATTATTTATAAAGAACTTAAAAACTAAAATCGTTTTAAAGGTAAATTTTAATCCAAAACGTACGCGTTTAATATTTAGGATTATATTAATCCTAATTAAGATATTTTATAACTTATTAAATTTATAAAATCCGATATAATCTTGTACCCGGAAAATTTATTTCGTTAAATAATATAAATAACATAAACGACCAAATTATTTTCCGAAATTATATATATAAAAAAAACCGATCGAACGGATTACCTAATAAATATTTTTAAAATAACGACCGCAAATAAATAAGTTTATATTTAAAACTTTACGGCGTATATTTATAAGGACAGAAAATACGAAAGTTTCCGTAAGAATATTAACGATTTTATAAAATAAATTTTAAAATTTATATTTTTAACGATTAAAAAAATTTTTTTTTAAAAAGAAAAAACTTACGAAAATAATACGTTAAATTAATTAAATGCGGTAAAGTATATAATAATAAATTTATAATTAATACCTAACGAAAATACCATAAATAATTAAAATAAGTTTTAAAATTAATAAAAAAATTAAATAAATAAATCGTAAAATAATAAAAAATAATAATTTAAAAATAACGATAGGATATTTTAAAAATGAAAACGGCGATTATATAAGTTAATAACCTATATATAACTTTAATTCTTATCGCAAAAATTTAGATAATAATTTTTTAAATAATAAATAAAAAAAAGATTAATAATAATACGATTAATTATTAAAAAGTAACGGTTAATTTTTTAAATTATTAGGTTATAATTTATTTTTAATTTATATTACGAAATATTAAAATAACGTTTTTAACGTTTTATGGGATTTTTGTAAACTTTATTAATTAGGATAATCTTAATTAAGAAAAAAATAAATTAATTAACCGTTAACCGTAAGGTAAAATCCTTAAACGAAGGCCGAAACGAAATAATTATAAAAGTTTTAATATAAACCGAAACGTTAGTAAACGAAAACGTAAAAATTTAAATATTTAAAATATACGTTATAAAGTATATTTAAGCCCTTTTTATATATTATTTTAATATTTTTATACATTTTTTAATAAAGTTTAAATTAATTTCCGTTTTAATAATAAAATAATAAAGTTAATATATTAACGACTTAATTTTAATTAATTTTATAAAAAAAAGTTAACTATTTATTAAAGGATATAAAAAAATTAATTATATAAAAAGTTAATTAATTTTTAAGAAAATAAAACGAATTTTAACGTATTTTTTAATTATTAATTAACGTAATGTTATAAACGTTTCGTTTTATTCCTTAAGGAATTTATTTATTTTAGATTTAAGGTTTACGATATATATTTTTAATTTTATTAATAAGTTTTTAAATTTTAAAGTAACCGTATAAAATAACGGAATATATGTAAGGAAAAATTTCAGACCTATTAAAAGATACGAAAAGGTAAACGTATTATTTTAAAACCTTATAAGCCGGAAAGCGTTACATTTATATAACGTTATTTATTATAAAAATTTCGTATATAATTTAATATTATTTCGATAGTTTCAGAAAAAAAAATTTTAATAAAATAATCGAAATAATAATAATTTTATTCGAAATAAGTTTAATTAAGTAATTATTACGTTAATAAATATTTTTTTTTAATTCGTTATCGAAAATATTAAGGTAATAATATTTTATGTAATTTCGGTTATTTATAAACGAAACGTTAATTTATATATAACGAGATTACCGTAAACCGGTAACGGTATAATATGGGATTTAAAATTAAGATATTTAAGGTTTAAAATAATCGTTTAATTAAAATTTTATATTAAAAAATCCGTTTAAAAGGTTTTATAATAATCGAATGTTAAATATATAATAAGGCAAAAATTAAAAGGTAAATATGCTATAAGCTTAAAAAAGTAACGTTCCGATTAAGATAACGAATCGTTATTAATTTTATTAATTTCGAAAAGGATTTTAAAAAGTATAAATACGTTATATTTATAACTGATAAATATTTAGGTTTTATTTGGAATATTTACTTTAAAAATCGAAAATAGGATACGTTAATTATAACGTTTTAATATTTCTTAAAAGCCTTAAAAAACTAAAATAAAGTACTTTTATAAATAATCGAATACGATAATAAATTTTACAAAATTATTAATTTTGGAATATATTATAATTACCTTTTTTTAACATTAAACTTAAGCTTTTAAT
Source organism: Monosporascus sp. MG133 (assembly GCA_004155925.1). Lineage (NCBI taxonomy): Eukaryota > Fungi > Ascomycota > Sordariomycetes > Xylariales > Monosporascus > Monosporascus sp. MG133. The sequence continues at coordinate 249,923 of QJNX01000001.1, read as the reverse complement.
ACCGCATATTTAGGTTTAAAACGGGGGTATAAAGCGTTTAAAGGATATAATTTAAAAAAACGATAATAATACGGAATAACGTTAAATTACCTTCGTTTTTAATCGTATATATTTGTAAAATTATAATATATTTATATGACCGTACCCTTAATATATATTTTTTAGCAAAATTTATATAAAGTTTATTATATTTCCTTAATATATAAAAATAACGTTATAATGCTTAAAATTTTTTTTAATAAGCTTATTTATAAGCATATAACTATATAGCTTACGTTATAATAATTACCGTTATAAAGAAAAAAATAAAAACTTTAAAAATTAAATTTTAAAATATAAATTAATTATTTCGTCAGTTATTAATTTACGAATATTTACGAAATCTGGAACTTATTAATTAATAAAATTATCGTTATTCGAAACGTATAATTTAACGAAAAAATTACCTTTTTAAATAATATTAAAAATAAAAATAAAAGTTCCGGTAATTGTTCTAATAAGTGAAAAATTTAATTAAATAAATAATTATTTTATATATATATAAAAGGAAGATAAAAATTTAAACGGAATAATTTAATGACCGGCTAGATAATTTTTTTTTAAAAATTAATATAAGTATTTAAAAAAACGTACGGAATAATAAAAAATAAACCTATTCGTATAATTATTAATTATCTTTATACGACCGTTATATTTAAATTATTTTTATCCTTTAGATTATTATTACCGTTAACGTTTATCTTAATAATTATTACGATTATTATGCTAACGGAAGGAATAAAGGTAATTTTAAGCTTTTATTAAATTATTTAATTTAATATAACGGTAAAAAACGTAAGTTTTTTATATATTCCGTACCGAAATAATATTATTCGAAACGATTATAAAATATAAAAAATTATTTTTAATATAAAACGATTAATTTATTTTATAAGGATAATCGATAACCGGCCGGTAAATTACGGAAATTTAAAGCGAATAAAAACCCGAAATGCGTATTATCTTAATCGGAAAAATTTTAATATATTAAAAATAAAAACGTTACTTAAGCCGTTACCCCGGATATATAAATCAAATTTACCGTTACCGCCGTAAAGTTATAAAGAGTTAAATATATATCCGTTAAAAAAATTATTTTATAAAGCCGAAAAAACTTATTTATAAAGTTATAAAAAAAAAATTTTTTAAAAAGCTGTTAATTAATTTTTTATTAAAAAAGATTGGTTTTAAGGTATATATAAATATATATTTATAAGTTTAATAAATATAATTAATTTTAAAAATATAAAATCCGTTTTATTATACGAAATAATTAATAATTTAAAAATATTTATAAAAATATATACGTATTTACGTTAATTAAAAATTTATTTCGAATTTTAATCGTTATTACGGTTAAATTCGATTTAAAGTTTTAATAATATAACGTTATAAATATTTTCGTTAATACGAATTTGTTTTATAAAATATATATAAAAATATTTTTAAAATATTTATAACATAAAAAAAATTTTTTAATTAAAAAAATATTATACGGATTAAAAAAAATCCTTTTATTTTAGTAAAAAAATTTTATCAGTACGTTTAAAGATTCAAGATTTAATTCCGTTTTTTACGAATTATATTATTTTATTCGTAAACAGATATTTTTATTTTTTTATTTCGACAATTTTATTATTATATATAATAAAAAATATTACGATTTCGTTAATTAATTAATTTAATAAATATAAAAATAATATATTTTTATAAAAAATAAAAATTTATAATAATTTTTCGGAATCGAAATAATTAAAAATAAACTTAATAAAAAAGTTTAATTATTTTAATCTAATTTTATAAATAAATTAATTAATTTAATTCTTAAAAAAAATTTAAATAATTTTTTAAAAACGTTAATAATTAACGTTAAATTATTACTAATTTTTAATTTAGCTTCTTTAAATTTTATTAATAAATATTAAAAAGAAATTAATTTTATTTTATATATTATAATTAATACGTAACCCGATATATTTCTTATAATATTCCGATTCGTACGATTTAATATAAACCTAAATAATATATATTATATAATTATTAATCGAATTATATTATATTTAATTAAAACTAAAACATTTACGTTATAATTCGGTAATAAGGATTCGATAAATATTTAAAACGATATCTTTTTTGTAAATAATATAATCGACCGAAAAAAATTTTAAATTTACGTTATAAAATTATTCGAAAAAATAATAAAATAACGGACGAATAAATAAAATATATAATTATTTTTATAATTAAAACGGAATTATTATTTTTTACGTAAATTATAAAATTTTTTATTTAATTTTGGATTAATAAAAAAAATTAAAAATTATTTTAAATAAAAAATTATTAAATATATAATATAATAATTAATAAATTATATAATTTATTAATATTAATACTATATTTTTATAAATAAAAATACGGTACGTAAATATATATAATGATTAATTATAAAAAGTAATAAAAAAATTAAATTAAAATAAATTATACGTTTATACATAATATATTAGCGGATAAATTAATTAAAACCTTATTACGAATTTTTTTTTAAATATTTTAAAAAATAATTAAAATTAATAAATATTATAAAAATTTTAAATTAACGGAAGAAAATTTTAAGAATTATTTTAAATAAGGAATTAATTAATTAAAATTATTTAATCGCCGGAGAAAAGGTAATATAGATAATTATAGCTTTAGAAAGTGGTAAAAGGTAACAATTAACGCCGTGATTACTTTAAGACGTTAAAGGGGTATGTCAGCTAGCAGGGGGGTGCGCTAGCACCCTATATATAGAGATATCCTTCTAATCGGAACATATATGTTCCGGGGCTAGATTACTTCAAGGATCAGTACGCGTTGCGAGAGCGCACGCAACTAGCCATCTAATACAACACAACTGATGTCCCCTATATCTGACAGATACAGCATCGGCCTGAATAGTACGACAGATATTCCGGGTTCCTGGCGGCTCCATCTAAAAAAAGGGTTATCCGGCTATTTTGCAAAGCGGTACTGGAATATGAAAGGCCGTCCGGCGGCACGGTAGAACCCGGAAAGGAAAATGGGCTGCGATAGATTTAAAACCTAATTAACCTTAGCGTATATCGTAACGTATTAAGTAAGTAATAGATTTATCATATTTTTACGTATTAAAATCGAATATAAAACGTTTATATATATAAGTTTAAAATTCGGTTAATAATTAATTTCTTTTTATTCGGCTTTAGTTATTATAAATATTACATAATATTCTTTTAAAAGATATTATTATAAGTTCAGTTTTTTAAAATAAATTTATTAACGTTATATATAATATAAAGGCGTTTTTAATTAAACTTTAAGATAGTTTTTCTTAAATTAAAAGGTTAAATTTATCTTAATTTCTTTTTTTAACTGTTTTATATTATAAATATTAATAAAAAATTACACTTATAAACTTATATAAGTAATAAGTTTATATAATAAAATATAAGTTAGTTATATCTAATAATAATAAATAATTTAAATAATATATAAATAGTTTATTATAATATTTTTTTATTTAAATTATATAAAAGATTATAAATAAATTTTTATATTATTTTCCTTTTATTATTTTAAATTAATATTAATCTTATTAATCCGGTTTAAATTAACTTTAATTAAAAAGTTAAATATACGGTTAAATAACTTTTTTAAAATTATATTTAATGTTAATTTTTATTATATTTATTAATTTTTAAAAGTAAAACTTTCTCTAACTGTCTGTTATAACCAGAGGTCTTGGCTCAGTTAGCAGACGGTCGGAGGTAGTAGGACAGATTTCCGGTATGGACCCCAAGGTTACGTAATGGGCTCGATAAGCCCGAAACGCCTAATTAAACCAAAAAGGGTTTTATACGTCGAACTAGTCGAATTAAAATAACGATTCGAAAAGGTTCGATAGGCTCGAAAAAACTTAATTATTAAAGAAAAAATAAAACCAGATCAAACCGCTCGAACCAAAAATAATATATAGACGTTTATTATTTTTTTATAATCTAAATAATACCAATTTATAATATCATTTAATTATTTAAATTATTTTTAATATGTATTATTATTAAATATAATTATATTTTTAATTTATTATTTAAATTTTTATAATATTATTATTAATATAAACCGTATAATTAAAATTTAATAAATAATTAAGTTAATTAACCGTTATAGGTTATAAATTTCTATTTAATAATATAATTAAATTTTAAATAATACGTTATACCGTTAATATATCGGATGTTTAAAAACTTATTACGTAATAATATAAAAATACGATTAAAAAATTCGAAAAAACTTTTTAATACCTTAAGGTTTAAGTTAATATTATTCAGATTAATAAAACTAATATTAAGGCCAAAAAATCCGAATCTTATAACGGAAAAAGTAACGTATAAAATTTTCTTACTTCGGTACGTATTTATTTCCGTTTCGAAAAGATAACCAATAAGGTTAATAAAATCCTTACGGTCGTAATATTTTTAAAAAAAAACCTCTTTAATTAATTTAAACTTACCTTACGGAATCATTTAAAAAATAAAACATCGGATTAATAACAAATTATTAAAACCTTTTTTTAATATTATATTAATTTCGAAAAAATATTAAAAGTTAATTTCGGAAACTTAAACGAAAAGAAAACCGTAATATAAAAAATTTTCGATTTAAAATAAAAAGAATTAACGTTTAAAGACGTAATAACGTTTAAAAACTTTATAATCAAAATAAAATAAATAAACGAAAAAAAAGATAACTTAAATAATATTTTTTATAAAGGCCTAAAAAACGACGTTAAGGATAAAATTATTCAAATAATTCGTTTTATTACCTTAAATAAATATATTAAAAAAGTTATTAAAATAAATAACCGATATTATACGTAACGATAAAAACGAAAAAAATAATTTATCCTTAAAACCAGGTTTACGGGAATTAATTAAAATAAAAAACATAATATATTTTTTATTACTTATAAAACGGTACCAGGATTTATAAAGTTAAAAATAACGTAAAAATAGATTAAAACCAGGTTAAATATTATAATTACGATAAAATATGTTATATAAAAAATTAATATAAAGCTTCCAGAAAATAATAAAGTAATAATTAAACCCTAATATTTAAAAAATAACTAAAAAACACAAAAGCCGTTATTTTCGGTATGGTTAAGAAGAAGGAAAACCTTAATTTACCTTTAAAAGTACGAAAAAGCTTACAAAAAACCAAAACGTTTTTTTAAACCGTAATTATACGATAAGGTACTGCTATAACCGGATCAATAATTACTTAATAGTTATAAAAATACGAAAATAAAGAAAATTAATCCTAAAAAGGTTAATATTTCGTATATAACAAAAAAGGTAATAATAATAAAAGTAATAAGAATTAAATAAATAAATTAAAAAATACTAAAATTAAAACGAAATTTTATACCTAAAAAAATCCGATCGACATAAAAATTTATATATTAGCTATGATAAAAAAATTTATTTTTTACGATACGAAAAATAATAAAGGTATATTTAATAACGACTTACGTATATATATAAATAAAAATTCGATTTCCGTACCTAAACCGGAAATAACCCTAGGAATCAGAAATAATATAAACGTTTACGTACTAAGGCTATATAAAACGATATCGACGTCGTTACAACGTCGGGAAACCGGCCAAAAGGAAAAAATTATCCCGAATAAAATCCTTTATATTATTACGAATAATATAATTATAAAACGCAAAAGGAATGGATTTATTAAACGGTAATAAAAGTATAACGGGAAATAATAAATAACTTATATTTCCGACGTACTTATGCTAATAACCCCGAAAAAAAATAAAAAATCTTTAAAAAACGCTTAATAAAAATAACCTAATACTATACCTAATATCAGGAACGTTAAAAATACCAAAATTAACCAATAACGATAATAAACGAGGAATAGGTTATAATAACAAATTAGTCGGAAAAGGCCGAAACCCTTAAAAAATAAGTTATTAATTTAACGAATTAAATAAAACGATATAAAGAAAAATCCTTGAACTAGAAATTTAGTTACGTTAATAAGAAAGGTAATTAAAGCAAATAAACGTAAATCCCAAAAGAAGCATATTACCTATAAGGGAGTTATAAGCTGGCAAAAATAAAAAAAGTTAACATATACCTATTAAAAAAGCTTTATATACGATAATAAAAAGGATAGAAATTTTTTTTATTACAATCAAAATATACATTAGAAAAAAATGGTATACCGTTATAGTAAATTACGAAACCGACCCGAATTATATTAAACCGGAAGTAATTAACGAATTACGTTTATTATAAAAAAATAAAACCGAATTTTATAAAATTAAAAATATAAAAGGTACCAAATTTACTTATAATAACGAATAAGTTAACCGCAAAATTAATTATTTCGAAACCTATATTTAAAAATAAAAATAAACTATTAATTTCGATATTATCTTAATACGGAATTACGATATAATTTTCGGTAAGAAATAACTATATTAATATAACCCCTTAATCGATTAAAAAACTAGCCGGATAAAATTCGTTTTATTCTTTATCGCCGAAAGTAACTTAAAAAAAAGATTTTATTATTTAACCAGTAACGATATTAATAAATATAAGTATAAAGATATAATAAAAACCTTATTACTTAAAAAAAATACGATATATATAGAAAAAAGGGCGAAATAAGTACGTACGATACGTTATTACCATAATTAAAACATAACTGCATAAAATAAATAATAGTTTATAATACCAGCCCCAAAAGCTAAAAAAAATGGTTAAAATATTATTATAATATCACAAATACGAACAACTTTTTAAGGAACAAATTACAATAAAATTACCAAAACATAATAAATAAAATTACGAAATAATCCTAAAGGATAATAAAACGATTATCTTTTATTTTATATATAACTTAAATTAATAAAAATTATAAATATTATGAAAATATTTCGAAAATAAGTTACGTAAAAAATATATTAAACGGTTCAAATTACCGGCAAAATACCTTATATTTTTCGTACTAAAAAAAAAGAAAATTACGACTAATAATCGATTACCGATAACTAAACGATATTATCGTTAAAAACCGTATACTTTTACCTTTAATCATTAAAATAAAAAACCGTTTTTATAAGGCCAGATAATTTATTAATTTAAATTTACGAAACGGATATAATTTAATTCGTATTAAATTAAAAAACTAATAAAAATAACCTTTAAAATTAAATATAAATTATACGAATATTTAATAATATTATTTAAACTTACTAATATATCCGTAATATTTTAAAAGATAATTAATTACGTATTATGTAAATATCTCGATATTTTTATTGTTTATTATTGCGATAATATTTTTATTTATTTAACTTTAAAAAGAATTACGAAAAATACGTTTATAAAGTTTTTCAAGTTTTATAAAACGTTAATTTCTTAATTAACGCCGAAAAAAGCAAGTTTTATAAACAAAAAATACCGTACCTAAAATACGTTATTATTCCGGAATATATTAAAATAAATCCTGAAAAAATAATAATAATTTAAAATCTTGTTTTTATTATAATTACCGAAATCCAGGTTTTCTTTAAATTCGTTAATTATTACCGGAAAATTTTTTACGACTTTAATAAAATCGTAATACCTTTATTTAACTTAACCAAGAAGAAAATAAAGTTTTAATAAATAACCGAAATAAAAAAAACCTTTTCAAAAATTAAAAACGTAATTATTAATAAGCTAATATTAATTATATACGACCCGAATCGTTCCGTAAAATTAAAAACCGATATTTCGGATTATACGTTAAACGTAATAAATCGGATATAAAAATAATTAAGGTAACTTATACCTTATTACGTTTTATTCTTACAAATTAAAAAAAGCTAAATTAAATTACGTTATCCTGGATAAAATATTTTTAATTATTATTAACGTTTTTAAAAAGTTTAAATATTATCTTAAAAAAATTATATTAGGTCAAAATATATATAAACCACAAAAACTTTATCCGGTTTATTATTACTTAAAAGTTAATAAAACGATAATTTTATTATATAAAATATTTTTCAGAATTTAATTCGTTATTATTTACAAAAAAAGGTTAAAAAATAATAAAATAAATACTTTTAGTAAACGACCAAATTTAAATTCTTTTTTATTTAAAATCCCATACCAAATATTCGACCTAACCAAAAAAGGATATATAAAATTACGACAAATTATAACATTCAAAAAAATAATATCTAACTTATACCAGAAAATTTAATAATATAACGATCAGTTATTAAAGGGAAAAAAATTAACAAAACCTAAATACCAAAAAATATTAGAAAAAACTAATACGCGAAATATATAAAGACTAGCTATACGGATACATTAAAATCTACAAAACCTTAAAACGATTATAACGTATATATTATTTTCCCAGAATAAAATTAATAATAAAAAAGGTTTTATAAAGGTATAACCTATATAACAAAATTAAGATACGACGTTATAAACTATACGGAAAATTATAACCATTATTAATCGCAAAACGATTATAAAATTTAATTATTTTTAATTTTATTACCAAATTACCATTATTAAAAAATCCAGTAACGGATATATATTACGATAATATTTTTATAGTCGTAAATCGATTTACGAAACTTTTTTATTTTTTATTATTAAATAAAAATATAAACGTAAAATAATTAACGTACGTTTTTTTTAAATACCTTATTAATATATACGGATTATTAATAAAAAAATTATATTTAATAAAGGTATTATACTTATTTTAAAATTTTAATAAAATTTTATAACATAATTAAGCTTAAATTATAAACTTTTAAACGTTTTTAAACTATATACGGATAAATAAACAGAAAAAATTAACTAAATATTCGAAACCTATTTACAGTATTATATTAATTATAAATAAAATAATTAAGTTAAAAAATTATTAATAATTAACTTATAATATAAATTATTACGAAAGTATTAAAATAATAATAATTAATATTAATTTTAACTTTATATTAAAAATTTACCGAAAGTTACAAAAAGTTTTTTAATTAATATTAAAACAATTTTTATTTTAAAATAATTTAAATAATTATATATAAAAATAAAAATAAAACTTAAATTCGTACGTATTTTAATATAAAAATATTATAACTAAAAGAAATTAAAAAAATTAACTTTTTAAAAGGGGGAAATAATTTATTTAGCTATTAAAAATATCCAGATTAAACGATTTAATAAAAATTTCGATTTTAAGTATATTAAACTATATAACATTGTAAAATTTTTTAAAAAAATTAATTACTAGTTAAAATTATTCCTTAAAATTAAAGTTTATCCCGTTTTTTACGTTTTTTTATTAAAGTTAAATACGGACATAATTTAAATTAATACGGAACGAAAAAAAAGGTAATAAAAAATATATTAATATAAAAAATCCAAAAATTTTTAATACTAAAAAAAAACCCCGGTAACAGGTAATATTTAGTTAAAAAAAATTATTTAAAGTTAAAAAATATATAGAAATTAACGGAAAACCTTATAAAAACCTAACGGTTATTAAAAAACTTTTATTAATAATACCGGAAATATTAAGGTTAAAAAAATTTTAATTTACGTTATCCAAATCGAACCAATTAATTACGTTCGTAATTTAAAAGGACGAAATTATTTCGGCCTTTAATTTACGTTACTTTCTTTCTAAACGGTCGAATTTTTTTATCGTTTCCGTACTTTCGATATTTTTATATAATATTTTAATTTTACGTTTACGTAAATTTTTTTTTAATTACGTAAACGAACTAAATAACTAAATAATTTATTAAAATATTATTAAACGAAAAATAATTTTTTTAACGAAACGTTTTTAAAATTTAAAACCATTTTTTTCCGTAATTAATTAATTATATTTAATTTCGGAAAGTTTAAACAAGTTATATAAATTATTATATTTAAAATAATAAATATATTTTTTAAAATTAAAATAAATTTTATATTTTTTTTTTTTTCGTTTATAACGTAAATAAAAAAACGCGGATATATTATAATTAAAAATATCGATTTTTTAAAAGGAAATTATAACGTTATTACGTTTACGGAATTTTTATTTTTTAATACGATTAAATATAACCATAAAAATAACCCAAAATAATACATAGGAAAAAAAATTTATTTATTAAATAAATATAATAAATAAATTAATTTTTAAAGATAAAAGTTTTAAAAAAAGAAAATCGTATAATAATTAAAGATTTTAACTTAATTAATAAACGGTCGAAAATAATAAAATAAATTTCCGATATAAACCCTAAAATTAGGTAATAAGTTCGATAAATCCGAAACGTTTAATTAAATCAAAAAGGATTTTATACGTTAAGCTAGTCGAACTAAAATAACGATTCGAAAATGTTCGATAAATTCGAAAGGATTTAATTATTAAAAAAAGAATAAAACCAAATCGAGCCGGTTGAGTTAAAAATAATATATATACGTTCGTTATTTTCCTATAATCTAAATAATACCAACTTATAATATAACTTGGTTACCCAAATTACCTTTAATATTTACTATTACCAAACGTAAATATATTTCCAATCTATTACTTAAATTCTTACAGTACTACTGTCAACATAAACCGTACGATTAGGGTTTAATAATTAGTTAAGCCAGTCGGCCGTCACATTGTCCAGCCGGGTTATACTAAACCGTATCTTCGATGAACCGGCATATAATAACGGCAAAAAAATAAAAAAAATAAAAAATAAAAAAAAAAATAAAAAAAATTTGGGCCATTTTTACAAAAGTTTCAAATTTCGACTACCCTAACCAAGTTAATAGCAACTGTTTATTTAGTAATAAATAACCTTATGAACTCTGGACTGTTGCGCCCTCCTCTTGGCCTACCTCAACTACTACCTATTACCACCAACTAAACTCATCATCTACCGCCCTGCTACTGCGCCGCTCGCCAGCGGCCCGGTGACAAGGCTGAGAGGTGTCAAAGAGGTTCGAGAGCGATCGCGCGATTATGGTCACTCGAGACTCGCTTTGCTTTGCAGATACGAGCAGTCCTTCAAAGGCCAGAGCCAACCCCACCCGCCCGTTGGAAGGATCGTCGATAACCTCCTCCAGGTTCGGTTCCCTCCTCCACCCCCAGCCCGCTGCATCGAGTCTCGTCGGAGAGCGACTCCGGTTCTTCCAGAATCCAGCGGTTCACCGACGCCGAGACAAGCGTCCGATCGCGCTAATGCTCTCTCTAATCAAAACCCATCACGACACGTGGTCGCGTGCGCTGACGGTCTCTTTTGATCTTGTATCGGCTCGTAGAACCAGTTTCGCCTAAGAGGTTGAGTGGGTTTCGTTTGCAAGTCGATAACTCAAGGTCAGTAGTTAGCCAGGTGCTTCATCTAACGTGCATATACCTTGACAGTTCTGCGTGTCTCTCTCCGCAACTAGATACCAACTAGGAGTGACCATCGTGTAATTACTCTACTGTATGGATACAGATACAGTATGTACTCTACTTCCCGCAAGCTAGGACGAGGAGCGGACATAAGCGAGATGGGATTGTCTCCCCTCCCCTTGCTCCCCATTTCTCACCGGAAACTGCTCATCTCTCTTCTCAACTCGTTATTGTTACAGGTGAGAAGCCACACGTTCAAGCCACGCCACACCGCATGGTACTTTCTGTCTGGTCCGTGGAATGCGGCAGCGTTGCCCAGTCCCTCGATGCCCAGTCCTCCCACGGCCAACCCTCTCTCGGCATCCAGTTCCGTGCCCAGGCCGCCCACGGGCTGGACACGCCGCACAGTGGCGCTCCAGGACGTGGTCTCGATCCCGTCTCATCATTGACAACTTGACAGAGTCCGCAGATCAATCAGCTCATACGTCTCAGCGACACGGTTCGAGATGCCCTCCTCCGCCCCCATCCCCAGGGCGTGCCGGAGTCCGGAGCGAGCCAGTCAACTACTGAGTTGCTACTGCTAGGATTCTGTGAGCTGTGAGCTATTGGCCGTGCTTGGCCCCCAAGTTGCGTGCCGCCGGCTCTGTTTGCCCGTGTTGATTAATTAACAAACGGTCCTATACCATTCGAAGCGCGCGTTTATGGTCCGTGCCTTCCGCGACTATCGACTTTTGTGCAGTTTATTGAGGCGCACTCAAGAGGTATTTTCATTTCTTTATTTGATTCTTGTCTTGGTATCGTTATTCCTTTGTCTATTGTACATAATATGTATTACAATGGTTTTGTCTCATCTCGCCTACCGGAGCCACTTACCGGGGCATGACTCGACTCAGGACTGAAGATGCCTTCCGGAGCGATCTCTTCACGTACGCCGGCCGCATGAAGCCGTGGCCCGGAGCGACGCCCTCGCCGCCGTCCAGCACGCTCCAGAGCAGATCGATCTGCCGGATGGACAGCAGGCCCGGCCCTCCCCACTCGGGCCGCCCGGTGAGGCCGAGGATCTGCTCGATTCTCTCCAGCAAGTTGAGGGAGGCGTTGGAAAAGCGGATTCCCTGCGCGCAGCGATCCTGTGGCCACGCCTCGCCGATCCGGAGTCCCGGGATGGGCCTGAGGGGTTCGGAGGCGATGTTCTCGAGCCAGAGGATCATGTGCTTGAGGAAAACCTCGTAGAGGGATATGAGCTGGGTGAAGACGGCCGTGATGGTCAAGGCAAGAGGAGCCAGCAACGGCTGCAGAGAGGCGGATGGGAAGGGGGAGGCAAGGTTGGGGCTTGGGCCTTGGCCGTGGCCATTGTGTCCACCTCCGTAGGGATGTGGCGACGAAGACTGGCCGTCCAGCCCTGGCAGGTTCACGATATCGAGCTTGTGCGCACTGTCGAGTGGCGCATGGCACTGTCGGTTGTTGAGGAGCCGCGACAGCAGCTGGAAGAGCTCCTGTGTTGACCTCATTGTGAACTCTCCGAGCGTGAAGTTGTCGATGAATAGCGGGCCCTCGCGGAAGAGGATGCTGTTCAGGGTCATGACGGACCGATGTGATTCGATGGCGGCCATGCGGATGTGTAAGTCGTTGTTGAGCTTGGACAGCTTGGATAAGGCGTCGGACAGATCGATACTGCCCATGGGGGCACCCAGCTCCGGGATCACCAGGCTTGCCGGGTCTGAGCATGTGACAGTGAGGTCGGACTGACTTGACTTCGTCTTTAACACGTCGTTCTCGTCCATGTTCCAGTCGTAGTCGGCAAAGGCGGAGCTATGCTTGAAGCAACTCGAGACGTTCCACGGCACTGGCGGAGGGAGTGACGAAGTCTGCAGTTCAGCTGTCCCAGCAGCGGGCCACGATGACTCAAGGGCAAAGACAACGTTTGTGGTGGTTCCAACAACCGGCGGCGCCGCTGTAGAGGTTGTGGTTGTTGGTATAGTTGTTGTTGAGAACATCATGCTCTCAATTCCATGTTGGTCGTTCATCTCCAGGAAGATGCCCGAGGCTGGTGACACGCTCGAAGGGCTTGGGTCGCTCTGCTGGTTCTTTGCGGTCGTCTGTTTCTTCTGCGAGCGAACTGGCTTCGCTCGGGGTTCCTCAGTCGACTCCTTGCCTGCGCGCTGGCCAGGAGCCGAGTCTGACTTCCTCGGTCTCCCGACCTTCTTCTGCCCGCCAATATTGCATTTCTCGCCGAGCATAGTGCATCGTGCACACTTTGGGTCGTCTTGCCTGATGCGTTGACATCTTGTCTTGTGCCGCCGGCAGACATCGCAGGACAGCCGCCGTTGCGACGGATGGATCGTGGAGGTGCCCATGGTTGTACAGGGCTACACAAAACCCGATCGGAGTCTTGGGGGAGGGGGGGGAATCGGATGAAGAAAGGATGGATCGATAAGCGTACTACGTATGATGGGTAAATAAATCGACCCAGTCAGGTCGCTACGCTAAAACGCCTTAGTAGCCCCCACTCGAAGGAGGTACTTATGGCGAAAGCCAAGGGATTAGTCTGGAGAGCTTATACCTAAAGTAGTATGACGTTATGTCTAGCGCGCCCCGTAAGTACTTGGTAGGGTAGTTTTATTTCGGCCTGACACCAAGTACATTATATTCGAGCAGCACGGCAAGTAGACCGAGCAACAGGGCGCCGAGGAGGAGAGTAGAGTTGACTGAGGCTCACATCAATCAGTCCGAGTGCGAGAATGAGCGCGTCACTGGTCCGTAAACTGATGAGGCACTGCTCACCCGTCCCGATCCCTTTGGGAAACCGTCCGCGGAGGGTTTACGGACGAGTGGCTTGCGCCGTGCAAAACTCTGATAGCTGAATAATGTGCCACATTCCGAGACAAGACGCGACGGATGGGGCTAGACGGTAATAGAACATGGTGGGGACGGCGGATACCGGGAGCTACCAACCATCCCCTTGACTGCGACAAGGCACCCAAGATGTCGCTGACCCACACCCCCCCGGACTGCTAAGCGGTACATCAATCAAAACACCACAGCGCGCTTCAAACGTCTCTCACCCAAAACGCCATATAACGCTTTTTTTTATCGTTCTAATGGCTTCACAAGATACCCAACGCCCGTCTATGGCTGCTTCTTTATTTGACACTCAAATTGCTGTGTGTAGCGATCATAATTGCCAGGTCGAACAAGCTGCCGACCGCGGCACCGTCAGACCTAACGCTAAGCCCGAACCTCAACGCGGCTATCACTTCGACCCTCTTCCTATCGAACCTCGCGATCCTATAATCAAGACCCTACCCTTAATAATCGGTAGCCTTTTTTAAGCTTTTGTTAGCGAAGCCCTAGTTAAAAGATAGGTGGATTACACGAACGCGGGAATTAGACCTGGACAAGAAGGTCCAAGAGGTTATGCCTTAAGGGAGAATAGGTGGACCGGCACAACAGTTCAAGAGGTCTATTTATTCCTTGCTATCCAGATTTAGGCTGTGATCGACAACGCTCTTAGGGGCACAAATTAGTGGCCTAATGGCCTATTGACCACCATCTCTTGGCAGAAAAGACTCAGCCAAGACGCTAAATACCAAATCTAGCCCATTTTAGGTATAGTGTTCGTAATGGTGGTCGCAAATAAATCCCTAATACCTAAAGTAATATAACTTTTTATCTGAAGTTATCGGAATCCTTAAAATGGTTTAAATTAATAGCAAAAATTAACGAAAATGCCATTTTTTAAGCGATTATTATTAATAGTTACTTAAAAAACGGTATTTCGTTTTATAAATTTATAACGAAATGAATTTATTAATTCGAAATTATTTTTATTATTATAAAACGTAAAATATAAAAAAATTTCCAATTTAGGAATAAATTTTGCATACGGTAATTATTTTCGTTAATATATAAGTTTTATATATATTATAAAAAATTAAATTAAAGAAGAAGAAAGATCGGTAATATTTATTTATAACGGAAAGAAAAACTTAGAAACCGAAAGGTTTTTGTAGGATAAGGGATAGCTGTAAGCTGAGTGAGGTAATCGCTAATTAATTGCAAAATAAATTCTAAAAAATAAATGTATGAGGTTACTTCTATCTAACGTTCCCTAGTACTGCCAGATAACTATTTATACTAACGGGTAGATCGGTAGCTGGTTAGTTACTAGCCGCAAACCTATCGGGCTATATTTTTATAATTACTTCCCTTTTTTAAAGTTATTAATTTTTAACAGCGTTATTATTTATATCCAGCGTAAAATACGTATAGGTTACGTTTATTTTCCGGTTATATTTCGACGTAATAACGTTATATTATAAAATTGCTGTAATTATTAATACGTATTTATTTAATATCCGCCTAATTATAATTTTAATCCGTTTCTTTACCTTATTCTATTTTCCTTTTTTAAAAGCGCTTTTTATTTCCTTTTTTTTTACGTCCGCATTTTATTAACCTTTTTTTTTACCTTTTTTCCCGTATTTTTTTTCCGTTTGCGTTATACGTATTTTCTGCCTTATTTCCGTTTAATATAACGTTTATTTACGAAATATTTTACGAACGTTAATATTGTAATACTAATAACAAATTTTTTTTCCTTAAATAATAAGTTTTTAATAATAACGGTAATCCGGATTCCGTTCGTATAACGGACGGCAATAAGCCTTATTATATTTATATAATTTAACGTTATTTCGATTATTATATTATTTTCGTTTAAATTCCAGATATTTTAAATAACGTTATAATTAATTATTATTACCGAACTTTTCGTACGGTAAGTATTATATCTTATAGTATAATAACGCTTATTAATTTTTATTTAAATTCCGGTTATTTTCCGAAAATCCGTTTAATTAGCTTTTTAATTTATTATAAAAAATTAAAAATTAATTTAATAAATTAAAGATAATCGTAATTAAAATACCGAAATTAATCGTTTTAATATTATTATATTCGGTCGTAATTTCGACGTTTTATATAAAGTAAAATTAACCCTTAAAGCCGTTATCGTTAAAAAATATTATTTATTAGTTATAACGAAAATTAATTTTTATTTATTTATTATAATTATAAAAACGTAATCTTAATATTATTTTATAAATTTATAAATTTAAATTTTTTGGCTAATATATTATTTTTATTTTTATTATTTTCCGATTAACTTTCGATTAAATATTTACTTGAAATATATCCATATTTACAAATATTTTCGATTAACGTTATACAGTTACGTTTCCGGCTTACGAATATCTTCCGCCCGTTTTTTAATATTTTAACAAAATTTTAATTTTATTTAAAAATTATCTTTAAATTTCGATACCTTAAACGCTTTAAAAATAATAACCTATTTTTAACCGTTAAAAAATTATATTCTGATTATTTAAAGCCGGCTTTTTACGAATAATAAAATATTTCCGTATTCCTTCCAGATTTTACCCTTTGGAAAAATAATAAACGTACCCGTACGTTACCGTCGTATATTTTCAGATCGTTTTTTGATCGTTTTATATTAATTTTTTATAATACGCTTAATAAAAAGGGTTAATTAACGTAAAGTTTAATAATTAAATAAAAAATTTAAACTTTTAAAATAAAAGTTTAATTTTTTTATATCGTTTATTAAATTCCGTTCGGTTTTTAACTTATTTATAAAACGTTTATAATTTAATTTTTTCTAATTTAATTTTTATTTAAGTTTTAATTTAAGATATATATTTAGTAATATTTCATCAGTTTATTTCCGACCGGTATATAATAAATAATTAGCTACCTAAAATTTAAAAATAATTATATAAATAATTTTTTAAACATAATATTTTAATATTATTTAATTTTTTTTTTTACATTTTTATAATTATTTTCCGGTTAATTTATTATAATTTTATATTTTTTAAGTTATTTTATTTTTATATACGCGTTTAATAGCTTTTCGTAACGTTATAATATTTTAAACATATATTCGAAATATTTTCGGAATATTTACGTATAAAATTTAACGGATTAACTTTTTTATTTAATAAAATATTTACGTTATTTCCGATCGTTCCGGTAACGGATAATATTTTTTTATTATTAATTTTTTTATTCGTTTATTAAATCCGGTAACGTTATTTAAATATTTTCCGGTTTCCGGTTATGTTATGATTTTAATAACGATATTAATTATATATTTTATATTTATTAATATTTAATAAATAAAGTTACCTTATACGTTTAAAAGTTTATTTATTTTTTAATTATTATCCGGATATAAATAAATATAACTTTTTTTATTTTTAAATTTAAAGTTTTTCGTCGATGATTTTATTTATTACTCCGGTTAAAATCTTATAAATATATAGCGTTAATCGTAATATTTCATTTAAACTTTTTTTTTTTTAATATTCGTATATTTTTTAACAAACGGTTATAATTTTTTCGAACAAATTTTTTTTATACTTATTTTTTAACCCGTTACGGAAGGTATTTTACCATTTTCGGATAGTAACCATATAAGGTTTTAAACGGCAATTATGGGGTAAATACGTCCCAAACGTTATTATATACGAATTTTGCGTTCCGTAATAATTTTATTTAATTATTTTACTATTTATTTACGTAGTTATAAAAGTAATATTTTAATACTTAATAAATATATTTCGTTTATTTATTAAATTGCAGATAATATAGAATTAATATTTATTATTTTATTTTTTATTCTTTATAAAACTTTATTTAAAATTAATTTATTAATAACTTATTTTTATTGTTAACGATTCCGGCCGGCGTTTTAAACATATACTTTACCTTATTTTAAAATAATTAAATTAATTCGGTTACGGTTAATATATTAACCCTAAAAAAATAAACTTATTTTCGTAAAACGATCGATAATTATTAAAATTACGTTATATTTTAATCCGTTTAAATTTAAATTTTTAAAAAGTTCCGTAATAAAATTTAACGTAATTTCTTTAAAAAACTTACTTAAATAATAATAAAAATTTTAATTATTTCTATAGTCTATAACATAATTCTATTATCTATTAATAATTCGGATATTACTTAATATATTTCCGGATATCGTTTATTATATTTTCTTAAACAAACTCTTTAATTATTAATTTTAATATTTAAATATATTATATATGTTCGGTTTTTAGATTACCGTAATATTAATTAATTAATTATTTCCGTAAAATATATTATAACAAAATTACAAATTTATTCTGATAATATAAAATTTTATTTAAATTTAAAAAATATATCTTTTTTATTCCGAGTTAACGTCCGGTTATCCGTATTAATTTTATAATATTTAAATCCTTAATTTATAATCTTTAAATTTAATTATAAAAATATGTAAAAGTTTTCGGTTCTAAGATTGTTTCGTTTTTAATTAAATCTTTCATTAAAAAACGTAAAATATATTAATTATAAATATTAACTTTAATATTAAATTTTTGTAAAATTTTTAAAATCCGACCGTAATATAATTATAACCTGCGGTTATTATTTGGCCGTTAATTATATTAATATTATTATCTATATTTATATTATTATACGTAATTCATAAATCCGGTAAATATATAATTTTATATTGTCCCTTTTTTCGAAAGTTTTTTATAATTATATAATCAAAACTTTTAACTTTTTTTATACGGATAACAATTATTTAAGCTTTAATTACCTGGAATTTATTTAAAAACTTTACAGCAAGTAAATTTTAAACCGCCTTTATAAAAAGTTTCGTTTTCTTATAACTTTCCGAATTACGTTATATAATTACGAGCGGTTTTTTTATGTTTTCCGGTATTTCGTTTATAAGTTTAAATTTTTAAAATAACGTAAGAATTATATCCTTATATTCGACTTTACCGGATATATAATTTAAACGTTTAAATAATTTATTTACCTAATTAACGGCATCCGGTTAATATTAAATTTTAAAATTAAATTATATAAGGTAATAAATTTATTAAATTAACGATTTTTTAAGGTTACGTATTAATATTTTTATAATACTTTTTAACATTATATAATCGGTAAATATTAAAAACGGTTTTTCCGTACTTTTAAAATATTAACATTAATATTTTAAATTTTTTATAATTATTAATAACTAATATTATCTTATAATTTATGGTTTTTAATTATGTTAAATTTCCATAATTAATATATGATTAAATATTAATATTTTCCTTATTTTTATAAAAATGTTCTAAATATAACTTTTATTACTGCGTTTATCTCGACCTTAATATTTTTAAAATTATTTTAATATTAGAATATAAACGCGGATTAAAAAAATATTCTTTAAAGTTCAGAATCTTTTTTTGGATATCTTTAAGCTAATAAAATTTTATCTTTTTATTTTTAACCTACGTTTTTTTAAAAATTTTGTAATAAATTTAATAATAAACAAATAATAAACGATAAATTTCTAATTAAAGTTCGTAAATTCTAAAAAAATTTAAATATTCCAGATTAACTTTAATTTTAGTTATGTTTTAATAAAGTTAAGCCATCGGTATTAATTATAAATTTCAAAAACTTTTTTTTTTAAATTTATGTTTAAATATTTTTGTAAATAGTTAATATTATAATAACCGTTAATAAATTAATCGGAAATATTTTACGTATTTTCTTTTATTTTCCGAACAAATAACGATATCGTTTAGATATTTTATATATATATAGTCCATTAATCTAGTTAATATTTAATGCATATAATTTTAAAATATGGCTGGTATATTAATAAAACCAAACGGCATAACAGTATATTTAAACTAACCATAACGCGTTTAAAAGCAATATTTTATTTATCGCCTTTCCGAGTCCGGATATAATAATAAGTATTTTTAAGATTAATTTTTAAAAATTTTTTAATAAATTTTAAACGGTTTATAAATTTTCAAATCAAGCAAAAAAAGCACCGGGTTTTTATTTTAACTTCATTTAACCTTTTATAATTAACGTATAATCGGAAATTATTATTTTTTTAAATACGAATAATACGGATATCTTTATATCCATTTGTGAATAATAAATCCTTTTTACCTTTAGGTTTTTTCGTATATAATTTTTTAACGTTTTCCGTCATATTTCCGATACGGAATAAATAAGTCCAAATAAAAACGTTTTCTTTTTGGCATTAAATTTATCGGATACTTTACCATTAATAATTAAGGAATCTTCTTCGTAACTTCCTTTAAATATATTTACCAAAAATCTTTAAATAAATTAAAAATTTTATTATTTATTAATATAATTACTTTTTAAATTTAAAAATATTTAATTCGTTATTTAATTTTATCAAATTAACCATATAAACTTATTTTCTGGAAAACTTTAAATTTACGATTTTTTACTTATTAACCTTTTATAATAATCCGTATAATTATTTATATATAACTATTTTTAATACGATCCTTAATTTATTTATTTTAAAGTAAAATAATAAAAAATTAAACGCTTTCCGGTCGTACCGTATTATAAAATAAACTTATTTAAATTTTCGTTTAATTTTATTATTATCCGTTATATTAATAAAAATTTCGTAAACCCCGTAATACTTAATATACGTATTATTAATACCGATAAAGTCTGGAATATCTACGGTAACCGGTTAAAAATTTAACTTTTTTATTAACTTCTTACTTATTATATTAACTTATATTCCGGTATCCATATTTATTTATATTATTATATCCCCGGCACCTTTTTTAATAAGTACTTTTCCCTTAAAAAACGACTTTATCCCGACCGTCCTGTAATATTTTGCCGCAATAAATTAAACGTATATACCTATTTCGGTTCCTTTTTTAAAGTTACGTTTAAAAAAAGGTCCGATTTATCGTTATATACCGTAACGTTTTATACGGTTTTCGGCAACTATTTTCCGTATTATTAGGTTAATAAAACTTCGTATCTTTTTTAGATTTATAATTAACGGCCTTATAACCTAACTTCTTATAATTAAAGTATTTTAAAAAAAATTTATAGAAATTAAAAGTATTAAACCGTACGGATTTATTTCGGTTAAAATTAAATTAACAATTATCCGAAATCCGAACGTAAAAATAATTTCGTTTTTTATTACTTCTTCATAATATTTTTAATCGGTCCTTATTTTTAAAGGCCCTTTTTTTAAAAGCATTAAAATAAAATCGTTTATTTTTATTAATACTTTTAACGGAAAACGATTAATCCTTATTTATTTTCTTTTAAACGTTTTAATAAGGTTCCTTTTTATTTATTATATTATTAATTCGGTTTGATTTAATATAATTACGTAATAACATATTTCCTAACCTTAATAATAATTTATAAAATATTTATTATTTAAAATATTTTCCAGATTTAAGGTATTCGTAAATTTTATCATATAAACGAAAAATTTCTATTTAACGTAAAAATTTAACGGTAATTTATCGACCTATTATCGTGATTTTATAAATTATTTCTGATATTTTCGATTAAAAAATATAAAATTTAAATAACCTTGTTTAATAGAGATTTATAAAATTTTTATTTTTAACTTTTTTTATAATTAAAATAATTAAGCATAATATAATATAATTCTTAAACGTTCGTAATAAAAGCGTCCATATAGCTTATAGTCCACTAAATATAAATAATTATATTTCGTCCTAACCGTTCGGCGTATATTTCGGTTACGGTTTTTATTTAATCCTTTTTTTTAATCGATATATATTCGGTAAATTTCGGGCAATTATAATACGGTACCTGTTCGTTACCTTTAAGCTTTTATATCGTCGTAATAAATAATTTATAAAGTTTAATTTTTTAACTTATATAATGATTTATTATTTAATTATTTATCGGAAAAGTTCAGTATATTATTTATTTTATTAACGGATAATCTCTAAAATTTATCTATTATTAAAAGGTTTAAACTTTCCTTATGTTAAGCCTTAAGGCATTATTACAGCGTTACGACAATTATCCGACCATTCGATTAATAGTTATCGAGATATATTTCGGCTACGTACGTTAAATAATTTGTATTTTCAAAATCCGTAATTTTTCTTTTATTACAGCTTTATAGCAAATCTTTTTGTATAGATTTATATCGTAACCGATCGTTCGTCGATCAGATTCAAATCCGTACTTTTTTCTGCAAGCAAATTAAATTTATTTTATAATTTACGTATCTTACTTTTATTAACTTTCGCATTATTTTTCATAATAAAAAGAATTTATAAAATAAAAAACAACTATGACGGCAGCCACCAGGATCAAACCGTAAGGATGGCAACCGTTATATGGGGCTGACAGCTGCCATATAAACTAGTTACCTACCATACAGAAAGTAAGGATATTTGTAAATTTTTACGCATTTTACGGCTTTACCTTTTTTCCCTTCTTTTTTTCAGCTTAGGATTTTCGTTTATAACGCTAATAAATTAACTACCATATTATATTAATACTGGCCGTAACATTATTTTAAATTTCTTCCTTTCCTTACTAACCTAATAATTAATAAATATAATACCATATCTTTTTTACGGCGATATATAACGACGAAAACTAACGCGTTTTAAATTAAACCTGAAACTGAAACCCGGATAAATTAATATTAAAATTAAATATTTATTAAAAAGAATTACCTATTAATTAATCGACGTTTAAAACGATTTAAATTAATTAAAGGTGAAATCAAAACTGT
Source organism: Monosporascus sp. MG133 (assembly GCA_004155925.1). NCBI lineage: Eukaryota > Fungi > Ascomycota > Sordariomycetes > Xylariales > Monosporascus > Monosporascus sp. MG133. The sequence continues at coordinate 226,765 of QJNX01000001.1, read as the reverse complement.
AAAAAACGAAATATTTCCTTAGAATTAAAACCAAAATATAAAAAACGATAAATACCTTAAAAAACGGCAAAAAGCTACGTACCGAAAAACGAAAACCGAATTTTTAAAAATAAAAAGTTTACTAAATTAAAACCAAAACCATAATTATATAAAAACCGATTCCGACAAATATCTAATTAATAAAATAATTAACGATAATTAAAACGATTAAAAAAAACTTTAAAACTTTTACGATAAAATCGTTCACTTTTAAGTCGGATAAAACCATTATTTCCTTATTCCTTCCGATAACATTAATTACCTTTACCGGAAAAATATAATTAATAACGTTTTCAATAATACTAATACGTTTCGTCCTACCGGTATAATAATATGGCCCGTTTTCCGTAAATTCGTAAAAAATAATAACGCAAATCTTAATTATAACCGAAAAAAAAAGTTTACGTTAACGATCTAATTAAATTTAACGGTAATAAAACCAAATTTAACGCTTAAATTTATAAAATTAAAAATAAGTTCGAAATAAATAAATTAACTTTTCGGAAAAAAAAGTTTCGTATAATTTACTTAATAAATTTCTTAAAGGAAAAGATAAATAAATAATTAAGATTCGTTACCGATTAATTATATAATTTTTCTTTTACGTAACCGAAATAATCCAGATATTAAAATTATCGTATTCTAATCTGAACCATATTTCCGTTATTAAAAAAAATATTCCGTACCTTTATTTTTAAACCTGGCAAAAATTAAGATATTTACGATTTTATCTTTAAATTTAACGTTTTCGTTTAAAAAGTTAAAATTGCTGAAAATAAATAAAAACAAGTTTTATAAAAATATATTCCTTTAAATTTTAACTTAGGTTTTTTTAACAATAACCGTAATTTTAACGTTATTTACGAAACATTTTTTAACCGCGTCGTTATAACCGTTTATAATAATTAACTTATTTATATAAAATGTTAACAAAAATATAAGCCTTAATTATATAACCTTAATAATAATAAACCGAAAAAAGAATTTCCATTTAAATGATAATTTCGGCAAATCGAAAATTTCGGGTAATACTGATAAACCTTTATCAGAAATCGAAAAAAAAAGCTCATTAAAAAACTGGTACGTATTTTAATGATCCCAAAATGGAATATAAAACTAGCAATTACCTTAATAAGAAAAAATTATTACGGTAAAAATAATAAAAAATTCGTTTAATTTTAACGAATCGGAAAAAAAATAAAACCGTCGCAAAGTTTTTTAATAATTGTTTTTTAATAATACCGAAAATAAATAGTTTTAAAAAATATAAAACTTTTACTAAAATTATAAAAATATATTTTTTCGTTAACCTTTTTTTTTATTAAATAAGTAAAAAAATAATTATAAATTTATATTATCCCGCTAAAAAACTAAATTTAATTACAAAATCACCGGAAATAACCCACCGGTTAAAAAAAATTAAAGAAATTATAATATTCGAAATTAACGGATAAACTTTTCTCGATTAAATCTTTTAAATTATAAATACCGGATACGATATTTTTATCGGTTTTAATTAAAAAGAATATAATTTATTATTAAATTATAGTAATAAAAATATTATTTAATTTAACGACCTTTTAATTTTAATTAAATTCTTACCAGTAATTAAACTTTGAACTTAATATTTATTAAACGGATACGTTAACTTTAAAATTTAATAAAACGTTAATTACCGTAATTACGTTATAAAAAAACCGATAAATAATATTAAATATTTCGACGTTAAAAGAAAATTTAATTTTTTTTTTTACCTTAATATCCGTACTTATTATTCCGTCGGATATATTAAATAAAGAAAATAAACCGGACGTAAATAATATTAAACCGATTATTTCCGTTATAAAAATTATTAAAAATAACATAATTATCGTTTCGTTAACGAATAAATTAAAAACCGACTTCCGTACGAAACGATAAAATAAATTCTTATTACCTTAAAAAAACATTTTTTTTAAAAATAAAAAAGCGAACGTTATAACGTTAACTGTTTTATAAAAATAGAAAATATATAACGGCCAAAAGATTCCCTTTCCCGAAAATAAAGACCCGAAATACGTAAAACGAATCCGGAAACTTTTATTAAAACCTTTTACTTATTTAAAAAAAAATCGAAAAAGAAATTAATATTTTTCATGATTTCCGATCCGGCCATAACGTAATTTTAGAATTTAACCGGTTAATACCTGCCTTTAAACCCTTAATTTACCGGACGACCGTTTAATATTTTCCGTTAAAAAAATTATAAATAAATTATTAAAAATAAATTTTATCGAATTATATATACGAAAAAACGCCGTCCTAGTCTTATTTACCCCAAAACCATATTTACCGGAACGCCGGTTTTATATCGATTATCGTTAAAAAAACTAACATTTTAAAAATCTATTTATTTTAATAGTTTTATTTAACAGTATTATATTTAATTATCGAAACGTTAAACGTTTTGTTAAAATTAATATTTTTAAACGTTTTATAAATTTCGTATTGTTATTAAATCGGAATACTTAATAACATTTAAAACCCGTTAAAAAACGTTTTAATAAAAATATTTTTATTTAAATTTAAAATAAATTTTATTTAATAATAATCGTTTATTAATATTTAATTATGTAAGTTTTTCGATTCTTACGTAAACGTTTACGCCGATAACGTATTAATTTATTCCGGACTTAAAAAATATTAAAAATATTAAAAGAAAATTATTTACCGGTTACATAAAATTTACCTTTAAAAAATATGAAAAATTCCCGGTTTAACGTTAAAAAAATAAATTATTTCGATATTATTATAAAAATAAACGTAAATATTTTTATTAATTTAATTAAAATTAAAATAATTTAAAAATAAAAATTTTAAAACTTTAATAACCGCACCGTAATCCGTTTATTTACAAAATTTTATAATTATATATAAATATTTTGTTATTATAAAAACGGCATAACCGAATTATTAAACCGTTTATTAAAAAAAAACCTTTTTCATAATAAAACCCGAATAAAACCGAACTTTCGAAAAAATAAAACGGCTCGTTTCGGAAATTTTAAATTTTTCTTTTTTTCCACTTAATTAACAGATTAAAATAAAAATAAACGTATTCCGTAATGCGATTAAAGGTATTATTAAATAATAATAATAAAATAATAAATAAAAGCTTATAAAATATTTTTCGAAAATTATAACCCTAGCAAAAAAGGCGTATTTTATCCAGAACCGAAAGCTGTTTGTTATAATTTAAACCTTCGAATATTATTACCTTAAATTTTAAGAATAAAAGTTTCTTATTATAACTAATTCTTAAATTTTATTAAATTTTACGAATAAATACGTTTTTTTTACGCGTTAAATCCGATAAGCCGACTTTTTTTTTAATTTCGATATTACTTTTTAATATTAACCTGATAAAAAAACGTTACCGGAAATACCTTATTACGAAAAAGGTCGATTTATTTATAATTAAAGCCTATAAAAAGAAGAAATTAAATTTTAATTTTATTAAAACGATTAAAGTTTTTTATCGTTATTATTAATAAAATATTAATTAAGGTACGAATTAAAAATATCTTATAAAATACCGACTTAATCGACTTTATCCGTTACAAAAACGAAACGTAAAATTTAAACAAAAAAATAATAAATTAATAATAAATTAATAATATCCGAAAAAATAATTAATAACCGTATTTTTTTCCGTACCGTATTTATTTCCGAAACTTACGTACTTAAAATATTTACATATTATAATTAAAATAAAATAATTAAAATATTAATACGGAAATATACTTAACTTCGGTTTAAGCAAAATATCCGATAATATATCCGGAGTTATTATGATTACCGTTAAAATAAAACGTTTCGAAATAAAATCCCGGAATTCTTTTACTTTTTTTTTTCCGAGTAATATTTAAAATTACGACGTTATCGACGGAAAAAAATATACCGAAAAACCGTTACGGTTATAATTATATATAAACGTTTATTAATAAATTTAATAAAATTAAATTAATTTTATTAAATAAAAAAAATTAATATTACCGAAATTTTAATTAACCGATATTATCGATATTTATATTATTTTTTAAAATATCCGATATTTAAATTAATAATAATGTTAAATAATTTATTTTTTAATTTTCAATTATTAACATATTTCCGTTAAAAATTATATTAAATAAAAATATTCGGAACTTATTTTGGTAAAATTTAAATATAATAAAAACGGAAACTGAATTAATTAAACGGATATTAATAGTTATTAAGCGAATCGAAAACGTTTAAATATTTATAAAAGAATTATATTAAAAACGTTATTTAACCGACTTTAAAATTAATAATAAAATTTTTATAACGTAAATATTAATTATTCGTTTAAATTTATAACAAATTAAACTTTTTACGGTTTTAGAAACACGCGGATATACTTTCGTTTTCGATTTGTCGTTAAATTATAAAATAATTTATTTATTTTAGGCCGATCGGTTACATAAAGTCGACGATAATCCGTTACTTTATTAAACTTAAATATTACCGTTACTTAAAAAAAGATTAACAGTAAGCCAAAATTCGAAATAAAAGAAATCGAATAATTTAAATTTAACGGGTACCATAAAAAGTTATAATATTAAGCAAAAAAAAATTACGATCCCGACGAAATATAATATTCCGTAATTAACTTTAAAATCGTTAAAATCGTAATAAAACGGTTTTATATAAAACATTTTAAAATATTTAAATTACCGGTCCGCTTATAAAAATAAATACATATAACGGCTGCCGACGAAATTAACGAAAACTATCGCGATAATAATAAAACCGCGAAAGTAAAAACTGGACCAATAAAAAAAACCGCACTTATAACTAATAAAAATTTATATACTTTTTTTAATCCTATACAAATTTCTAAAAAGGGGTAATATAACGGCAGTTACCAGGATCAAACCGTAAAGCTGGCAACCGTTATATGGGGCTGATAGCTGCCATATAAACTAGCTACCTGTTACATAAAGAATAAGGATATTTATAAATTTTTACGCACTTTACGGCTTTACCTTTTTTTTTTCTTTTCTTTAATTTAAAATCTTCGTTTATAGCGCTAATAAACTAGCTACTATATTATATTAATGCTAGCCGTAATAATAACTATAAGTTAAATAAAATAATGATTAACTAATCGTAAAATAAATTCTAAAAGTAAATATATTAAGTTATTTCTATTTAACGTTTCTTAATACTGCCAGATAACTATTTATACTAGCAGGTAAATCGGTAGCTGGTTAGCTACTAGCCGTAAACCCATCGGGCTATGTTCTTACATTTTTAAAGTTTCGCGAAAATTTACGGACAGGATCTTAAATAGATTAAACCGGAAATTTAAAAAGGTTTTCCGCCTAACGAAGCTTTAATCTTTCCTATTATTATAATATTTTAAGATTATATTAATTTTAACGATATCCGTAATATTTCTGTGACTTAAAAATTTATGATATTTTAATATATTGTAATCTTTAATAAAACGAAAAGAAATATAATTAATTAATTCCTTGTTTTACGAAATATTTTTTTTTGTACGTTAGGTTTCTAAATATATAATAACGTTTTCCCGTATTTTTATAAAATAATCGAATATAAAATATTTTACGTTTTAGATCGAATTAAATTTCAAGTTAAAATAATTTAACAGATATATTAGGAAAATTACTGATTTTTTTTTACGTTTTTATTAAATAAAATAAATAATAAAAATAACAAAATCGTAAAAACTTTATTTCATAAAATAGATTTGTAATTATAAAAAGTAATAAAACTTTTAATTACGTATTAACCGACGTTTACGGTTTTATATATAATTTTAAATTTTTCGCCAAAATTATTTTACGGAATTTTAAAATACCGCCGGGTTAATTTTATTAAGTTAATAATAGCTTCGGTAACCGAACGGGGATTCTGGTACCTTTTCCGGCAATTAGATATTATTTTTAAAAATGGTATTTAAATTGAAGACATATTTAAACGGGAAAGGAATTATATAACTTACGTTATTCGAAAATTAAAATTATCGTAAAATAAACATTCGGTATTTTAAATTTCTTTTAATATTATACGGTATTCCTTATCCGAATACGGCTTGATATTATAAATCCGATTCGTATATGCCGCGTATATTTTTTCTTACAATACAGGAACAGGGGTTCCTATCTTAGAAAAACCGGCGTTTAGAGCCTGGCGCAGGCTCCAAGCAGCTAAACTTCGGTAAAGGAAAGGCTTAGCTTCCTTGCCAAAACCGGAATGATTTAGGTAATCTAAGTAATCTAACCAGATCACATAAATCACATAAATCCACGATATATTCACTTATTGGAATTAGATATATAACGAACGGTTTCTTACATAAATAGCACCGATTTAATTTCGTTTTTTAGTTATTAATTTAAATTTTTAATCAAAAATAACTATACCGTTTTCCGGTTAAGGGAAAAGTCCATAAACCTTTTTAACGAATATCCTATTTATTATGCTATTATTACCTACAAATTAAAAATCCCCTATTTCGGATTTTGCTTATACCTCTAGGTGGACGTATAACAGGTTCGTTACATTTTGATAACTTTTTAATTAATAACTAACGGATAATTTAAGGCCTAATGAAATATAAGCTTTTTTAAACTTAATAAAAATAATATTACAGGATAACGTTTAGCAGATAGATAACATACTTAATCCCCGTTATTAACCAATAAAAAGTTAATAACTAAAATAAACAATTTACCCCCTTATTAAAAAAGTTCTTTAATTAATTGACAATATGGCACCTATAATTACCAAAGCTAAAGGTTTAAAAGAATTTTCTTTTTCCCAACAATAACTTACCCTTACCCTTAAAAAATCCATTAAAATCTAACCTAATAAATTCGACCAAAAAAAAGAAAAAGTTAAAAAAGTTTACGGCGCGGAAATCGAAAAGGGAAAAAAAAAGGAACTTATAACCGATAAACGACTGGACCTTATGGCCAAAAAGGTTATAAAATTCAAAAAGAAAAACGCCAAACTCACCTGATAACTTAAAAAAAAAAAACTTCTGCACCCCCCTTAAAAACTATTCCTTATCCAAAAACTCCAGCCCCTCCCTTATTTAGTTACTACGGAAAAAGAATTATACCCCCTTTTATCTATTATGGAATACCTAACATTAAAAGGTACAAACTAATTATTCCCAAACCTTATAATAAATTTATTAATATGGAAAAATTCTTAATAAAAGTCAGATTTTACTTTAAATAATACGAAAGTTTTTTAACGGAAAAGTACCAAAAGGTAATAACTATTTTATAGTTATTAACCGGAAAAATATTTAATTAATTCGAACCTATCTTTAAAAATTACCTAATAAATTACCTTAACGATTACCTTAATACTACCAATTATATTTTTAACAATTATAAAAACTTCGAAAAATAAATATAAGTTTTATTCAGAAATATAAACAAATAATAATATGCAATTAAATAAATATATAAACTTTAACAAACTACGTTAGCGGTTAAATATACGACTAAATTTAACCGTTTTACGACTATTTCCAAATTGCTATAAGATATATTATTTTTTCCTTATTACGACGGCTTAAAACCTTAAGTTAAAAATAAAATATTTAGGGTATTTAAGGCGGGCCTTTTCGAAAATTACATAAATAAGGTTATTATTGCCAACCGACGCACTTTTAATCGGTATCTTAAAAAGAAAAAAACCGGTAAACGAAATAATAACAAACGTTTTAATAGCAAAAAAAAATTTGAATTTTTTTTAAAAGGAAGTTAATACTGTTTTAACGGAATTTAAAAAAGATAAGTCCAAAGTTAAATGTTTTAATTATATTAAAAAGGGTTATTTTAAAAGCAAATGTTACTTTTTAACGAAAAAAGAGAACCTTTAAAAAAAGGATTTCCTAGCCCAAAAAAAAGGTTCGCGTAGCTAAACGAAATATAAATAGCAAAAATAAGGATAAAAAAATAAACCTTACTTTTACCGATCAGGAATTTATTATTATTACGACCAATAGGGTTAAAAATGACCATCCAGATTATAAAAATTATGTTATTTGCAAGAATATTACGGCTAAAACTTATAAATACCATCCAGGACGAACAGCCTCCAAGGTAACTATTACGTTAGGATATACTTATTACCTCGATATATAAAAATATACGACCAAAACGGTTAGTTACGAAAAGATTTCGATTATTATGGATAATTATCTCCCGAATATTATATTTTTCCAGAATATATAATATATCCAAAACTTTTAACAAATAATTATAAGTTCCTATATTTATTAACGAACCAAACAAAATAATAATTTTTAACTAAAATAGGATAAAAAACGTTTACAAAACCAGAGGATAAATATAAATGCACAAAAACCCCCTAATAACCAGATTACCTTAAATTTTATTATTTATACCTTAAATTAAAGCAAAGTCGGAAGGTTATAATATAAAAGTATTTATATTATTTACTAATATTATGTAATAAATACGAACCTTTAGTTATAAAAATGCCCTTTTCGAAAATTTACCTTTTTAACACCATAATTCGCAAAAAATAAAATTTAAAAAAAAGCTAGAAAAAGAAAATAATCGTTTTTTAATACCAGTTCGGCAACAGGAAATAATTTAAATGTGTGGAAAGTTATTACACTAAATATATAGCAAAAAAGGTACGGAAATGGAAACGTTTTCTGGCCCCCAGGGTCCGTTAGTTAAAAAACTATAAAAGCCTTCGAAAATAAGGTACCGAAAAGCCCCTATATATAAAACCTTATGCAAGGTAAAAAACAAAATACGGAGTTAAATCGAAATCCTTATTTATTATGGAAACAAAATATTTAATGCCATAATTAACTCCGGGGTAAAAAAAACAAATTTATTTTCCTTAAAGTAACTAAAAAATATTAAATCCTTTAGAAGTATAAATAATAATTATATAAATTACGAATAGTTAATAAAAACCTATTTACTTACGATAACGGTTAAATGTTCCGCAAAACGGAAAAACTTATAATCCAAATACAAAAATATTTAAAACAAATTATTTTCGATATCGTCGATATCTTAAAATACGATATTATTTTAAAAATACCATAATTCCGTTCTAATAATTTACGAATTAATTAAAAAGAATAAACGCTTTTATGCGATAATTATAAGAAAAACATTTATAAAATCTGTTATATAATTAAAAAACCAGGACTTTTAATTTAACAGCAATAATACTTTTTAAATATTAATAATTTAAAAAAAACTATTTAAAAACGAATTCGAAAAGAATTACTTAACTATAACTAATAAAATCATAAAATTCCTATTAAAAAAGACATTACTTAAAGCTTTCTTAAATTTATCATAAAAATTTTAAAAGAATTAAAGTTTTTTAAAAAAGTTTTTAACGAAACTTAAAAAAAGTTATATTTAAAAATCCGAATTATTAGCAAAATATCCAATTATAATAATACCAAAAATAATAAATAATAAAATTAAAATCGATAAAGATAAAAATTTAATATATTAACGAATATATAATTATCGACAAATTAAATAATATTATTATTAAAGATAAATATCCTTTAACGTTAATAAATACTATAAAAGAAAATATTAATAAAGTTAAATAATTTATAACTTTAAGTTTATTAAATAATTATTACTTAATTCGAATAATTAAAAACGAAGAATAAAAAACCGGCTTTAAAATTATATATAAATATTACGAATATAAAATTATGCCATAGGAATTAATTAATACCCCGGCTAGCTTTTAATATATACTTCTTATTATCTTACGGAAATTTTTAAATAAATTCGTTTTCGTTTACTTAAATAATATTTGTATTTACTTAAAAATTTTAAAGGAATATAAGAAATATATGGCTTAAATATTAAAAGTATTTAAAAAAGTTAATTTATTAATAAACGTTAAAAAAAATATTTGGTATATTTAAAAATTAAATTTTTTTTAAGTTTGATTATTATTCTTAAATAAATCTAAATCTAAGATTCTAAATTAAAAGCTATCAGGAAGTAATTAATTCTAAATAAAGCTACCGTTATTAACATCCGTTAATTTTTAAGATTTATTAGCTATATACGACCCTTGGTCCAGGATTACGGCAAACTTGCCAGCCCCTTAACCAAATTTATTACCAAAAAATATATCGAAAAAAAAATTTAAACTTTTAAAAAATCCCAAAAAACTTTTAAAAAGAATTAAAAACAAAATTATTAACGCCCGGTAATTAAGCTATTAAATCATAACAAAAGAAAACGATTTAAAACAAACGGTTTAAATTACGCCTTTAAAATAATTTTAAAGTAATTAAAAAGTAACGGAAAATAATACCGAATAACGTATTTTTCTAAAAATTTTAAAAACGTAAAATTTAAATACCTTATTTACGATAAAAAATAAAAATTATTTCTTAATAGAACCAAAAAATTATTTCATATTTATTCAAATTATAAAAGTTTTATTCGATTTATAATTACCTAAAAACTAAATAAACGTTAGAAAAATTAAATATTTTTCTTATTTAAATTTAACTTTAAAATTTATTATAGTTAAAAACAATTTTGATCCAAGCAAATATTTTAAACCGAAAAAAAAATTATAACTTAAAAATCTCCAAACGATATATATAGGTATTATACCGTAAAAACGACAAAATAATATAGCTATATACAATCTTAAAACAATTAATTCCGGAAAAATTAACCCAGTTTAAAAACTTTTACGACCCGGAAAAACAAAAAGAAATTAAATAATTAAAAAAAACGATAAAAACTAATTATTATCTCGTAGCAAAATTTACATCCCCCGTTAATAATAATAAAAAATATTAAAAATTCCATAAAAACCTTTTATATAAATACCAAAGAATATTCAAAATTACCAAACAACTTTAAGAAAATTATAACTTCTTAAAACTTCGCCAGATAATTAAATAAATAATTAAAAATTATAACTTTTATAACAAAATTAAAATAATTTATTATAAACCGTATAATTTATTATCACTTATAATCATACTTAACACAATATAAAATATTATAACTTAAAACTTTATTATTAATTCTTTTATATAAAAAAACCCGGTTATTAAAATTAAATATAATATAATATAAATATTTTTTACCTTTTAAAAAAATAGTAATAATAAAATAATTAACTTACGCTTTCATTCGATATTATTTCGATAAATACGGAATATTTAAAAAAAAATCGTTTTTAACCGAAATAAACTTTTTATATTTAAATTCGGTATTAATTTTTTTAAGTAAATTAATACTAAACTTAAATTTTCGATAATTTATTATTCTTAAATAAATATTTAAATAAAATAATTAAATTAAACGTTTAAATAATACTTTCGAAATTATATTAATTATTAATAAAATAATTAAGTTAAATTTTTGCCATTTATATAAATAATTTATCATACGTCCGTTAACGAAAACATAAATATATTACCTTATATAACTATATATAAATATAACGTAATAATTTAACGACCTATATAATTAATACGTAAAATACCGGTTATTACTGCCATAACTTTACGAATAAAAATAATAATAATAAATATTAAAACGGTACAGGCCCGATTATAAATTAAGTTATAATTTTTACAACAAAAAATAACTTAATATTATAATAAAAAAAACTTAAAAAATTAATTTTAACAAAAAAAGAAATTTACTTATTACGTCAAAAACAAAACGTAATATTAAACCTTTTCCAAATCAAAACAAAAAAGCCCAACGATAAACTTAATTTCAAAAAGTTTAAGCCGTTTAAAATTAACAAAATTATTTCGAAAACTAATTACAACCTATTATTACCCAAAACTATAAAAATATACCCTATATTTTATATTTCCTTATTAAAACTAACCTCAAAAAACGTCCCGTTTAAAAGAAACCTCGAAATCGAAAAAAACGATAACGAATATAAAATCGAAAGGATATTAAACTTTAAAATAATCAAAAATAAAATCTAATACCTAATTAAATAAATAAATTACTTACTTAAAAATAATATATAAAAATCATTTAGTTATTTAACTAATATAATATATTTAACTAAAAACTTTTACCGGCAAAATCCTAACTAACCGGTTTAAATATAACCAAAATCGTAAGTGATAATAATCCCCCATCCAAATCCAGGTCTAAAACGTTCCAACCAAAAAAAATAAATACCTTTATTACAGTATTTATTTTAGAAACAAACTACGCTTACTTTATTTCCATACAACGTTATTCTTTTTCCATCCTTTTTTAATCTTTTTATTAATTCCGTTCGGATCCTTCCTTTAAAATAACGACGGCCTTTTTTTTCAAAACGTCCTATTAAAAACGTAACCGTTTTAACCAACTAATAAATTTTTTCGTCTTTTTTTTTAACAGACTTTTAATACGTAACTAAAATATCCTTTACCTTATGTTACTTTTTTTGTAAACGATCGTATTCTTTCCTAATTTTCGACAAAAAAAATATTTTTAATACGTTATACGTTAAACGTTAATAATAAATATAATAATTATAACTTAAAATACCCACCACGTAAAAATATTCGGTTTCCGTAAAATAAATATACTTCGAACAAAAATTAATTTTCGAACCAAACTTTTTAATATTTTTTGTATAAATAATACGAAGTTTTTGCTAATATAATCGCGATTTTCTTTTCTCTTTTTCAATTCGACCTATTATAATAAAATCAGCTAAAAAGTCACGGGAAAACCCCTTTAACAAAAACAAAAAAGCTACTTACGGTTCTTATCTTTGGGATAAAAATCCTTAAAAAAAGGAAATGGTATTATAATTCAAAAACAAAAGTTCTTATTTTGGAAAAACCGGCCTTTAAAACCTAACGCAAACTCTAGACGGCTAAATTTCGGTAAAAAAAAGCTTAATTTCCTCGTTAAAACCGGAATAATTTAAATAATTTAAATAATCTAACCAAATTACATAAATTACATAAATCCATAATACACTTATTTATTAAAATTAAATATATAACGAACGGTTTCCTACATAAATAATACCTATTTAATTTCGCTTTTTAACTATCAATTTAAATCTTTAATTAAAAATAACTATACCGTTCTCCGGTTTAAAAAAAAGTCCGCAAACCTTTTTAACGAATACCTTATTTATTATGCTATTATTACCTATAAATTAAAAACCCCCATTTCGGATTCTGCTTATACCTCCAGGTCGACGTATAACAGGTTCGTTACAATTTTATAAAACTTTATTATAAACAAAGGCAGCAAAAATAAAAAGAAATAAAAAACCTTACAAAAGCAGAAAAAATATTTTAGAAAAAGTGTAATAACGCGTTAATTTAAAGTTAAACGGCAGATTTTTTTTAAATATATAATAATAAATAACGTTTAAATAATAATAAAATTATTAATAATATATGTAAATAATTAATAACGATAATTAATAATTATATTAAAAAAAGTCGTTTAATTTAATAAAAAGCGTATTATATTTATAAACAAATACGTTACGTTACGTTATATTATGAAAAGATATATACGTTAGGAAAAGAAAGGTAAATTAAAAATAGCTAAATATTAAATTAAAAATAATAATTATATATTATAATTTAAATAAAAAAATTTAAATCCAGGAAAGTTATTAATTTCTATATAGATTTTAAAAAAATTAAATATTTCGGAAATTACTAAAGAATAATGTTGTTTTTATAAATTCTTTATATAGATATTTTTTAAATTAATGGACCCTTATTACGCCCTAATTAAGCCCCTTATTTAGCGTATAACAAATTTTAATATTAAACTTTTTAAGCGATAAAATTTTATAATTAATTAATTTGCTTTTACGAAACGATTTTAATATAAATTTTTAATTACGATTTATTATAAAAAATAAGGTCGATTTCGGATACGAATATTAATAAAATAATTATAATTATTTTAAATCTTAAAATCTTTTACAAAATATTTATCTTTTTTAAATTTTTTTAAGTTTTTCGATTTTTGTACCTTTTTTAAAACGATTAACCTTTATTATTTTAATCCTTTCATATATACAAATTTATATAAATATCCCGGCTATATTATTAATACCTATCGATTAACGTATTTAAATAAGTTACTTTTTATCCCTTCGATATTAAATTGTTAAATATTATAAAGTTTATTTCTTTTCCTAAGTACCGTATAAGTTATCGGGAAATCCGAAGTCCTAATATTATCTGTAAGGTTATTAACGAAATAACTTATAATCTTTTTTTATATTTTTAAAACTTTATACCCGATTAAAACCGTAAAAACTTATCGTAATCGCCTTATTTTCGTTTAGTTTCGTTTTCGAAACCTTTCACCGTTTAATTAAAAACGGTATTTTTTTCGTTATTTGTAACGAAAATACCGTAAGCTATATATTTATTCCCTTATGGTCTGATAAATTTGCAGTAATATTAAAATCGAATTTATTAATCTGTACGTTAATTTGAAAAAGTTTGAGTGTTTTTACGGCTTTATTATCGTCGTTTTCCGAAGTTATATTTTTATCGTTAACGCTACCTTTATTAAGTATATCGGATTTATTACCGGCTTTTTTAATAAATTTTTCCGAACCCGTTTTTTAACGAAAACGGTACGATATAAATCCTTATTTTCGAAATTTTCTTCACAAAGTTACGTTATATTAGGATTTCTTTTTAGAATAATTCTTTATTTTTTTCGGATAAGAAAAAAATTATATCTTTTTTAATCTTTTTATTACCGTTCGTTTCGAGTGAAATTGCCGTTAAATATTATATTTACTGTTTTCTTTCCTTTAAATATTTTACCTTTATTATATCTTTCTTTTATAGCTAACCGTTAATACGTTATTTTATTTTAGTAGTAAAACTTTCGTATACGGACTTTATAAAAATAAAGCGTTAAATAACGAATTTATTTTCTATTATATATAAAGAATTTATAAAGATTTTAATAAATTTAACATTCCATTATATTCGAAGGCCCATATTTCGCGTACATTTTTTCCTTTCCGCCTTTTTTAAAAAGTTACTTTATAAAACCTTTTATAACTTTTTTATAAATTTTTTAATAAATCTTTTTTAACCCTTTTAAAGTTTTTCGTAAAACGTTTCATTCGGCTTTAATTAAATTGATTAAAAAATGGATCGGGTTATAATTCGTTTAGAAAAAAAAGACGGCGGTAACGTATTCCTAACGATAATCTTTTTATTTATATTATCGCGAACAAAACCAGAATCTCTAAATACGAACGTAGTATTTTTACTATTTTTTTCCCAAACGGCAAAAATATTCGGCTAAAAGGAAACTTTTTTTTAAAGGATTAACGTTACGAAGTTATCGTAAAATAATTAAAAGGCTTACAAAAAAGGGCTTTAACGTCAGCTTAAAAAAATTATAATATTATCGCCATTATATATATGGATAACGTTAGCCAAAAAGGCGGTAACATTTTTAGATCTAGGGCCCTGGGGTGGATACAAATAATATATTATACATCCCCAGTTTTATTATGTGTACTAATCTACATATGGTTAATAGGCCATTAGGCCATTAAGAAGTTGTCGATCACACTCTTATATGGGAATATATACCGAAAACGAGAAACAAAGCTATTGGTAGACCTCTCGGCCCGGCCACGCTATCCCAGACCACCCTATCGCGAAGTTTATCTCCTATAACCGCTACCAATTGCTTCAACGGCATCTCCGTGTTTTCGATCCAACCCGTACCTATAACGATAACTTCGAAAAAACGGCCAAATTTTCTAACTTTGTACAGCAACAATCCCTCGCGTTTTAGCGGCCAAGTTCTCGCCTAGTAGTTAACGAGGTAATAGCCCCCTTCACTAGAAGGGCTCGGCTCAAGGTCATTATCCTAAATAAGCCTAATCTAGAGGGCTTTAAAGCTTAGGTTGTAGTAGAAGGAGGCTATTTTATATAGTAGATTTAGCACAAGCCTAGGCAGCCTTTAGGACCTATAGCCCGTGATAGTCAGCACCTACTAAAAAGGAAGCGAGAGGACGAAGATTACCTTAATCCGACGCAAGCAGTCATTGTAGCCCTACTAGAAAGGCTACCTAAAGAGATATATCACGTCTTCATAGATAACCTATTTTCCTCACCTAACCCCTTCCGGCAGCTTCGAAAGCGCGGTGTAGGTGCCACCGGCACCTGCCGCACTAACTGTGGGCTCTATCAACAACACGCTGTTGATAAGGTAGCTGACACTAAGGGTCACCTCCAAAGGGATTAGAACTCTATCAGGGCCGTGCTAACACCTAATAGTTTAGTCAGTGATACCCTTACGCTGTTTTAACGCTGCTAACCTGTCTAAAGGTAAACCAGATCGCGTGGAAAGATAACGCGCTAGTTCTTTTCCTTTTAACCGTTTATAAAGCCTCCCAAGACGAAATCGTTGAACGTACACGACAGCGGCCGAATATAACGCAACCAAGAGCCCGCCAAATTAAGCGTATATTCGGTTCCC
Organism: Monosporascus sp. MG133; assembly: GCA_004155925.1. Taxonomy (NCBI): domain Eukaryota; kingdom Fungi; phylum Ascomycota; class Sordariomycetes; order Xylariales; genus Monosporascus; species Monosporascus sp. MG133. The sequence goes on along the minus strand of QJNX01000001.1, from coordinate 210,161 downwards.
ACCCTATTAAGAAGGTTTCGATTCCAGCTATTAGGGCTGTCTATAATGATAAGATGGGTGCTGTGGATATTGGGGACTATTTAAAAGAGAGCTTAGGAATGGATTATCGCGTTTATAGGGGCGGTTAGCAGGCTATAGTATAGAACTTTCTCTTAGAGACTATCCTTGTAAATAGCTTCCTTTTACAGTTTCATGGCCAGCCCTGCTTTAAGAAGTCAATGACCCAGCGCGAGTGGCGGCATCGGCTGATGATGGAGCTTCTATAAACGTATGCTAAAGTATCTGAAAGCAGGAAACGGCTTCGAACGGGGGACGAATTTACGCCTTATCCACAGCATAAACACGTCTATCGAGGAAAACGAGGGCCTTGCCTTAGATGCGAAGGAATTGTGGTTGGGCAACAGCGATTCGCGGCCTCAAAAGCCCTCGGACCCTTAGGTGATGATAGTCTCAATCGGAGAGCTGGCCACAAAAGGGGGAAAATGACCGCTAAAGGCTGTGATGTGTGCGATGTTGCGATTTGTACATCGCAACAATGCTGGTACTTCTATCATAGGCCAATTTTAGTGTAATTTGAAGTATCTTATTTTTGGTTTAATCTAATTGGATCAGATCCCTGCCAGCGACATTTTGGGTGCCTTGTGGCAGTCAAGGGGATGTGCAACATAGAGTCCTTTGCCCTCGCATCTACATTTTGGGCCCCTCAGCCTGCAAGTCATGCGCAATCCCCACCCCCGCGGACGTCCCCATATGCATCGCCTGCATGGCATTCTTCATCGGGGTCGCGCAATCTCCTGCCGCATAAACTCCCTTGACACTGGTGGCTCCAAATGGTGGTGTTACTTTGATATCTCCACCAGGCGCCAACTCCACACCTAACTGCTCTGCAAACGGGCCGTTAAGCTTCGTAGGCGGCTTGTGCGCAAGGAACGCCTCCTGAACCGAGCTTCCATCTGCAAAGGTAATAGTAATTCCGCTACCTTCGGCACCAAGAGCGAGAAAAGCGATCTCCCGGTCGTCTGTTGTGATGGCGGTATTGTTTTGGCCGAGGAGGTCTGCGATTGCGGTCTGCACGGCAGGGTTGTTTGAGGTGTAGATCATAACCTTGGAGGTTATTTGCTTGGCACTGCGCGCGAGGGCAGTGGCTACTGCGGGAACGGAGTTCTCGCCGAGGGCAAGGATTCCAGCGGAGGGTTTTCCGGCATCTTCGTAACCGTGGCAGAAGAGGCAGTGGTAGCTGGAGGAGTTAGCGTCATTCACTATGGCAGAATGAGGAAAAAACGCACATGGATCGACCCCAGCACTCATCATATCCCTTGATATCAAGCGGCAAATCAGTGACACCACTAGCAAGCAAGACTCTCCTGCCAGTGAATGTTGTCCCATCTGCAGCCGTGGCCGCAAAGTCTCCCGCACTCGTCTTCTCGACCTTGGCAACTTCGCAATCCTCAAATGAGATCGTGTTGTACCGCTCCAAGATCTCCTTCCGCGTCGCGCCCCTAAAGGCAGCGGGGTCTTTGTGATCCCATGTGGGTATGGTATGCATATGCGCCGAACGCGCGTTGCGGAAGAGCGAGCTGTTAAAGACGACGGCAGTGTGCAGCTGGCGGGCAAGGGCAAGAGCTGCAGACAGGCCGGCAGGACCTGCGCCGATGATGAGGGCGTCAACGAGAGGCATGTTTGCTGTGGTGGTTGTCAAATTTCTGGTTATGGATGTGAAGTAGTTGGGTACGAGGTTGGTGGTGAGGCTGTGGAGGAAAGACATGGGGGAGAGAGAAAGAAGAGAGCTCTATGTGCTATATACTCCATTCTGGAGGGAATGCTACGAGAATTAACCGATTCATTATCATCATATCGGGCATAGTGCAAGGATCTAGGTAGCTCTCTTTTTAAACCCTCCGTGGAGGGTTTTTGGAATGCAGGGTTGGTAATCTTCGCCACACCAAATCCACGTCATCTCGATTAAGATTATGGTGCAGGAAAAGCTAAAAAACTGCAGAGGCTGAGTAGTGATCGAGAGAAAGGTTAGCGTGAGTGTAAGGGCGAGGCTAAGAATACGTCCGTACAGTAGTATCCGTACTCCGGTACGGCACACACACCTCCCTTTCCTCTCCAACGAGACTCCTAGTTCTCCGGAGGCTTTAATTCCCCCCGGAAGTGCATTCATCAACAAATTCACCTTGTACCTTTCCGGAGGCTTTTCCCGGAGGCTTCAGTTTCCCCCTACATAGATCTATAATGCTTTGAATAGCGAGTCGAGTAGTGCCTTCCCGTAGGATGGCTGTAGTATTGCCCCTCGCTTTATGTCATCTCATCTCTTCCGACTCTTATATACTCTCGTCTACGCAACTAGTAACCTTCCACTTCTTTCGCAATATTGTACGACCTCGTTCTTCAGCCAGAAGATTTAATGTTTCTTCCAGTACTAGCTTCCCAACTTCAAAATGGCGCTTGAGGCGTCAGGTATGGAAGATGATTCCATTACGCTAGACAACACAACTATTGCCGCAAAAGTCGACGAGAATGCGTCGGCTACAAGATCTGCTTGGCACATGGCCTCAGAAATGCAACAAATGAGGGACCGAGACGAACAAGGTGGAATGAAGCCCAGGAAGCTCGGTGTGACATGGCAAAACCTCACTGTCAAAGGCATTAGCAGTGACGCGACGTTCCAGCTGCCCCGTGGAAGCTGTGCTCGTCGCACTGCAAGGCCGCGAAGGCTCCCCTTGGGTAGAACTGAGCGGGTGGGAGATGACCGGGCTGAGCACTCCGGGGACCCCTCGCGCAGGAGCCTCGAGCACAAGCGTGGGCTCAACCTCGTCTACTACCCTCCACGGCTTGGCGGCGTCCGCCTGTATGGCGAGATGATCCAGAAACAAGTTCCATGTTGACTCGTTGACTACGGCCATTCTGCAGCCGTACGCGGTGGCTGTCACACCGCCGTCGGCCCCGCCACTCATCTCCTGTCTCGTGACCTTCTAGATCAGATCTCTGTATGATGGGTAGACTGTTCCGCGACTAGTGTGCTGCGGCCCCTTGGTGCATGATTCCTGTAGTTGGGCCATGTTGGTGATGACCTGTGGCAGATACAGTCGGTCGCTCTTCTTCCATCGACGTGACCGGTTTGATCGCAGTGTCAGACCAGCAACTTGGGTCACATGTTCTAAAGACATGCAGCGTTGGGCAGGTGACTCGTTCGTCTTTTCCGTCACCCTGAGAGCCCCACAGATGTTCGAGGCAGCTGTCCCGCGATGGTTGATCTTTCAGGACGTGCCTTGTACCCCTCACGTAAGCCACCAGTGGCGCCTCGGTACCGTCGCTGCGCTCCGCCGCTCCCTCCTGGGTGGCCTCGCAGCCCTTCGTAACCTACCCTGTACAGTAGGTGTGCAAAAAAAAAAAAAACCGATCCAATTTGTATACGTGGCTGCCGCCAAACTGTAATAAAAATTTTTTTTTTTTTTTTTTTTTTGCTTCGTCACTATAGTTAGGCAGGATCTCAAATGAAGAGTAGTTTTGAAATGTGGCCCTATAATACGATGATATCTGGCGAGGAGGGTGATATATGCGCGTGCGCGTGGTTGCCATCGTGAGTTTTAGGGTGCATGATTCCGTTCGTGCGGGCATGTTACGTGTCGGGTGCGAAGATATCTATTTTGTATGACTCTACCGTGCCAACGCCTCCCGCATCCTGCCGGCGTGCCATCACGTCCCCCTCGCTTCTCACCGAGCATTGCTTCTTTCTAGACCGCTGTAACGATGGGTTGGAGGTTGTTCAATTCTGGTGCTTCATCTCCATTTAGACCTCTTGCTGACCTGCCTCACCAGTGTGTGGTATGTGCCGACGAACCATACTGCATAGCCCCCGCAACGGGACTTAAGTAGGAGCTCGCCACCTCAAGGCCCAGGGAAGGGGGTGTGATCAATCCATGATGTTCTGGGGGTGGCATCGTGGCCAGGAAGGGCTACCTTGTTCGAGACCTCCAGTTCAGCCTAACACTTCACGCACACCACGGCTGTCTTGTGGATCAAGCGTTTTTTCCGAGACTAATGGCAGTAGGCGGCTGGGATTCACCCTCAGGTGTATCCGTTTCCTATCCTCTTTGCCCGAATAACTACGGCATCGGTTCCTCACCAGGCTTCATCGTCTCGAGGATGCGCACCAGGCGCCTTGAGGCCCGCCTCGAATTATATGCAGCACGCCGCTCGACGAGGTCCGGCGTCTCCTCCATGAGCCAAGCCAGCGTCCGGTGCCTGTGCGACTCCACGGCCTCCTTCATACTCTGCCGCAGGGCCTTACCTGAGAAGGCGTCCTTGACGCTTGAGAACAGGTCGTGCTCGATAGTCTGCGCCGCATTCTCTGCCAGTCGATCCGCCGCGTAGAGAAAGTGTGTCCGCAGCTGCGCTATTGCGTGGTAGAGCGAAGCTTCGTAAAGGGTGACTGGGGGGTGCGGTGGAGAGAATAGTCAACGAGTTGCACAGCAATTAGATCAGGTATATGGTGAGTAAGAAAGTAGTCTAAACAAGACAAGGCCTAAGCCTTAGAGGGCTGAGCGCGGTACTGTGACAATAGCTCAGGCTGGTACAAAAGGAAATCTATCTGTATGCCTCCTAATATAATACAAGAAACACCATCGCGGACCAAAGCCGCCTGGCATATAAGAGCGATTGCTTTTGATCAGTCCTCGGCCTTCTTCGTGGCCTTGGTCCGGAGCTTCATCATGAGGTAGACGAGCCCGTAGAAGGCGAGCACGAAGATGAAGACGATGCCCACGTTCCGCCAGCCGTAGTACTCCTCCTTGATGTTCAGCGTCTTGAGGTAGTCGCTGCCCTGTGAGTACTGGCAGACTTGACAGCTAGAGGTGTCATCGGGGTTGAGGAGGTTCGTGGCCGCCCCCATGCCCTGCTGGTAGATCTCCAGGTAGTCGCCGCAGGTCTGATTGGGCGCTGGGTCGAAGACGGCGAGCTCGCTGTCCTTACAGTCCACCTTCTTGTCCCAAGTAGTGAAGGTGAGAAGGGCTCCCATGAGATAGTTGAATGGATCAACATAGTAGAGCCTGTGAGGGGAAGGTTAGCAGACGGTTCAAGCTATTATTGCGATCAGGGGGTTTGGAGCGTACGAGTATTTCCAGACATCAACAATCTGGCTGTAGGGGACCATGACACCGCAGAAGGAGACCAGAGTGGTGATGACGAGTGGGTTGACAAGAGATGCAAAGACAGCATTGGGCGTGTAAGCGGCAATAGACTGCCCAATACCGGTGTAAAGCAGCTCATAGAGGACCTGTACAGATATTAGCCCCTATCCATAGCTTCATGTCACACATGGAAGTTTAGAAGCACGTGTGTTTGTGTATGTACTTACCGTGACGAGGAAGATGCTGCCGGCGTGCTTCGGTCCCGTGGGAAGGCCAGCGATGAAGTACCAACAGACATAGTAGAGCACAGCGCAGACGAGCAGGTAAGGGAACTCGGAGACAATAAGGCCCGTGACGAAGGGACCCCAGTGGTACATCTTGCTCTTCTTCTCTCTCGCCTCGAAGATGTCGCGGCGGTCGATGAAGAGCGGCTGCAGTTGGCTAATGACACCCGGGGCAACGAAGATGAAGTTGAAGATGGTGGAGAGGTTCTGCTGCAGATCCGTCAAAGAGTCGCCGATCATGAGGAACGTCAGGCTGTTGAGGAGGGCGAGGCTGATGTGCATGGCGAACTTGTTGTCGAGGTAGTCGGTGTTGCGGAAGAGAGACACGTTCATGCGGTGCGTAACCAGCTTCGTCTGCGTCCAAATGGAGGCCGCGAACTCGTACCCGTCGTCGGTGACGGACGCTGGGCGACCGGCCGCGTCCTCGATCATGCCATCCAGCTCCTCGGTGAACTGGATATACTCTCGCGACTGGAGCCAGACGCGATTCCAGTCCTTTCCATGTCTCCCCTGCCCGGACACAACGTCGATCATGTGCTCGGCGGGATTGGCCTCAGGGGGGCAGGGAGCCCCATTCCGTCCAAAGTACTCCTTGACCGTCTTTGCATCTGTGCCAATGTCGCCAAAGTACACCGTCTTGCCACCCGAGGTCAGCAGCAGCAGCTTGTCGAACTGTGCGAACAGCTGTGCCGAAGGCTGATGAATAGTGACCAGTACAGCTTGACCGGCTGCAGTAAGTTTGCGGAGGAAGCGAACAGTGTTAAAAGCAGCCTGGCCATCTAGACCAGAGGTTGGCTCGTCGAGGAAGATGAGGACGCTGGGCTTTGCAACCAGTTCGACACCAATTGTAAGACGTTTCCGTTGCTCAACAGAGAGACCAGCGCCCGGGCGGCCAATGAGTGTATGCTCGAGATCGTTGAGCTCCAGGAGGTCGACAATGGTGTCCACATAACGAAGCTTCTCTTCATCAGGGGTATCTCTTGACTGACGGAGAAGAGCCGAGAACTCAAGAGCCTCGCGAACCGTAGCCAGAGGCTCATGGACATCAAGCTGCTCGACGTAGCCAGTAGAACGTTGGAACGAGACGGATAGGGGTCTTCCGTCCACCTGGACGGAGCCGTGGATGGTACCGGCAGTCTTACGCTGTGCGAGAACATCCAGGAGCGTGGTCTTACCGGCACCGGAAGAGCCCATCAGAGCTCCGAGCATGCCTGGCTTGACATAGCCGTGGACGTTGTCAAGGAGGACCCGGTTGCCACTAGGAGTGCTGACGGTGTAAATCAGGTTCTTCCACGTAAAGATGCTCTTGTTCTGGAGAAGGTTGGTCTCGGCTCCCTCGCCGCCAGAGTCGGGGCCAGAGTCAGTCCGGGCCTTCTTCGTCGGCTGCGCCTCTTCGTCACGGGGCTGCAGAAGATGCTTGGACCTGTGATGGAGCTCGCGGGGGATGAGAAGCTGGCGGCCGCCCTCGCCCATCTGCTTCCACCGGGAGGTGAAGAAGATGGCGAGACCGGCATAGAAGATCCACCAGGCGACGTTGATGCCAAAATTGCGCCAGACGTTGCTGTGGGAGAAGGACATGCCGTCGAGATACTGATCACCGGTGAGCATCGAGGCGCCGGGGGGCGCGCCGACGACTCCGGCACACGCTTGGCCGCCGCCACCCATCGCGTACTCGGCTCCGTTGGGGATGAGGTTGGGTCCGTAGCAGGGGATCTCCGTGTTGTGAAACTCATTGCCGAGGAGGGCCTCGAAGCCGTACGCCATAGGGTTGATCCAGAAAATCCAAGCCAGCCACGGGTGCATCTGAGGTTTAATGATCATGTAGCCCATATAGACAAAGAGAGCGACGACGGAGAGACCAGAGACTTTGGTGGCAGCGTCGAACGTGGGAAAGGCGGCGCCGACGAAGCGGAAGTAGGAGGTCATAGACAGGGCAGTGATGAAGGTAGTAGCCAGGTACGTGAAGAAAGCGCCCGCCGTGGCCTTGAGACCAGTCATCCAGTAGAGAACAATGCCAAATTGAGTGACCTGGAACGCCAGGATGGGGATATCAGCCACGATTTGGGCGATGCAGACGGCCGCGGGATGGTACAAAGCAAAGGAGCGGTGCTTGGCCAGGATAGGCCTGCCGGTGAAGGAGTCGGTGACTTCTCCTATGGCCAGAAGAGAGTTGTACAGGAGGGAGAAGAAGAGGGCGCCGCCCTTGAGGAAGAGACCGAGGGAGTTGTCAGGGGCGTCGTAGAAGAGCGAGCCACCAAGCAGAGCCTGTATGAGGGTGGCGCCCTGCTTCATGAAGAGCGTGGCCTTGTCACCCCACATGAGCTGGTACTGCCGGATGGTCGCGGCGTGCACCTGGGTTGCAAAGCCGGCCGTGGTCATAGCCTTGTCCGGCACGCCCTTGTGCTTCTGGCGGGAGGCCATCTCCTTGAAGACGGCCGTGTTCTGGGCCGCCTCGTCACTGTTGGGGTAGTTCTGGCACTCCTCGAGCATCAGGGGCTTGATCTTGGACTGGTCGTAGGCGTTGCGGATCTCCTGTGCGGTCCTCGGGAAGCTGTTCTCGTATCCAGGGGCAATGATACGCTCATGGGGCACCGTCACTCCCGTGAGGAAGTCGCCGCGGTTGGACCCGGAGTCGCGAGCGAAGCCGAGGCTCTCCATAAAGGGGACAGCTTCCTTCTGAGGGCCATAGTAGATCTGCTTGCCCTCGTCGAGGACGAGCACCTTGTCGAACTGCTCGTAGATGCCGTTACCAGCCTGGTAGAGGGTGACGATAGTCGTCAGGCCGAGGACGTCGGTCAAGACGCGAATAGCCTTGACCCATTCCAAGGCCGTGCTGGCATCAAGACCTCTCGTTGAGTTGTCCCAGCAGAAGACACTGCCGCGGGTGGTAAGGACTTCGAGAATAGACACACGCTTCCGCTCGCCTCCAGAGACCCCACGGATGTATGCGTCTCCAACCTTGGTTCCTGCGGTGTGTGAAATACCGACGGACCGCAGCAGGAAGTCCTTGTAGAACTTGACGTACTCCTGGTGGGTCTTGATGCCGGCGGGGAGGTGGTAGGGCACCTTCATGCGCGTGGCGAAGCCGATGGTCTGCTCCACGGTGAGCGTGGGGAAGAAGATCTCTTCCTCGGTGTTCATGATGATCTCGCCTCGGTACTGCTTGGCCTCCTTAGCGGGCAAGTTGCCGTATGTGACATCTCCGGTGACCTCTTCGTAGCCAAGTCGGTTGTTGGCGAGGACACTGAGCAGCGTCGTGCATCCAGCGCCGGGACGGCCGAGCACCAGAAGCATCTCGCCGGGCTTGACGGATCCAAAGGAGTTGTCGATGATGGTCTTCTTCTGTTCGTACTTGCTGCTCTTGTGGAAAGGGTACAGCTGCGAAAGGATGTTCTCGTTGAATGTTGCCTCGGCGCCGACACCGGTGACGGTGAGGTTCTGCCAGCTCACGCCGAGCTTCTTGGGCTTTGAGCCGACTTCAGCGTCCCATTGCTGGAGCTGTCGAACCTCCTGTGCCATGTGCCATTCTTGCGTAGTGCCTGATGCCAGGTCTGTTCCGTTGCTGGTCTTGACTTCTGTGGTTGAAGAGGGTATGCCCTCTGCCAGGGTCGACTTGGACGACACGTTGCCTGACTCGGCAGACATTGTGAAAGTTGGAGGACCTCAAGGCAAGCCTGCCGTGGTTGTAAAAGCCGTGTGATGAGAGTTTCGATTGCAGTCTTTAGGACAAGAGCAGGGTTGGGTCTAAATAACAGAGATAAATAACAACGAACGGGGGGAGTGGCCAATGCAGGGTAAGTTTTAGCAGGTAAAGAGATGGCGTGCTGGACTAGATAGTTCCATGCTTGGTAAAATAATGTCTAATTCCGAATCGAGAGGGAGCGCGGTCGGGTTGATGACGGCTTGCGTCTTGTCGGAGTCGGCTAGATCTTTGTTGGTTGCCAAAGCCTCCGTGTTATGCTGACGCGGGTGTGTGTGTTGGCTCTGTCGGCATCTGGGCGGCTCCGAAAGCATAACAACCTTTCGAGCCATTGGCTAGCCCTGTCTGGTAAAGGAAATATGGATCTCGTGCGAGACAATGTGAAGAGAGAGAGGGAGAGGCCGAGAGTCGAGAACCGAGGCTGGAATGGCTGATGAATAGCCCTATGCTCCTAGGACTACACTATAGGTTCTACAACATATGCGAACAAAACTTACTTCAAACGTGTCAGGCCTCAATTCCAATAACCTGACGCCAGACGGAAGCCGTTTTCCTGGACACAGTCTTGGTTGACCCTGTATGGATGCCTGTGATTATGCCCGGCACGCACCGGTTCGGTTCGGTTGAGCCTCTTATCATGTCATCATGTGAAGGACACTGCCTGCAATCGAGGGACCCCCAAATCTAGATTATGGAGCCGCAAGGAGGCTTCTTGAGAGAAACCTTCCGCGGGCGGTTATTACGGAGCCGCAAGGAGGCTCCTTGAGAGAAACCTTCCGCGGGCGGTTTACAAGTCAACAAGTTCTGGACACACGGACGAGTCTCCGTAACTAGTTGACCAACCAGCGACTCCGTATTTACATTCCTGCCTGTATCTAGTCACTTACCTCGTTAGTTGGCTGCCTACCTTAGTTAGTTACCCAGTTACTTTCCTAGTTGCTATGGTTGGTAGCTCCCAGTATCCGCCGTTCCCACCATGTTCTATTACCGTCTAGCCCCATCCGTCGCGTCTTGTCTCGGAATGTGACACATATCTTCTGAAGCCTAATTGAGTTTCTGAGCACCACGTATCAACATAGACGCCGGCCAAGCTTATAATACGTCATACGAACTATCATATCGAGTTGTGGCGGTCTCGAGGAGAACCTCTCTAATCAGGAAGAAACTCATATAGCTGGTACACGCCCAGATCCCCTACGCGCAACAAAGATAGTCCCCGTCAGCTTGATACCGACGCCAGAGCCCGAGGGTCTGGTGAACGGAACGGCCCGCTCCCGCACAATCTTCTTCATCACCCCAGCGACCTTATCCTTTTCCTCCTCGCTCCAAGACTCAAATGCTTTCGAGCCGAACGCCTGGGTCAGAAGATCAGCGATCCCGTCGGCCGTCTCGCCGCCCAGGTGCACGTCAAGCGCAGTGCTGGCTTGCACGTCGAGCCCGGCACCCGACAGCACGGCCTTGGTATGCTCGGGGTCGAGCCAGATGTCGGGGACGGGCGGCTTGAACGGCGTATCGTCGGGGCGGATCTGCGCCTGGACCTCCTGAATGATCTTGATGTGTCCCATCATCGCCCAGCCGGTGACGACGGCCACTCCATCGGGGTGAAGTGTGCGCGCGATCTCTCGGGCGCCCTTGTCGGCGTCGGTGAAGAACATGAGCCCGAGGTTTGTGATGGAGTGGGTGAAGGTGTCGTCGGGGAAGGAGAGTTCCTCGCCGGTCATGACGGCCGCGTGGACGTTGGGGTGGGAGGAGAACCGGTCCCTGGCGATGCTGACCATGTTCTCCGCGCCGTCGACGGCGTGGATCTCGGGCTGGATGCCGGACTGAAGGATGATGTCGGTCACGATGCCGGTGCCGCATGCGTTGTCGAGGATCTTGGACTCGGACGTCAGGGGCTTCAGGCCCGCGATGAGGGAGATGGCATGCTGCCCGAGTTCGCGGGTGCCTCCGCCAGTGGTGGCCTCGTAGTTGTCCGCAGTCTTGTTGAAGTGCTCGGTGGCGGTCAAGTTGGGAGCGGACGACATGGCGGCGGAGCAAATGGCTAAAGCACGACTTTGAGATAGCACCATCAGCGTATTGTGACAGGTTCGCAGATTTATATGGCGCATCGGAGGAGACAACGAACGCTACACTCGTAGCAAAGTATTACTAATGGAAAGCCATCCGATACGAATTGGTACAGTTGGCAGCCTCAGTCACTGGATCTCGGAGGGTTTTCCCGGGGGGTTTTAGTAATCCCAGCTCCGAGACCGGCCCCCGAATCAGCCCGACGGCACCAGGACGGTATCCCGGCCATGGACTAAGATCGGTCCCCCAAGGAATTAGATCCTGCGAGCATACGGGCCCGCGCCGTTATCGATAAGGGGCCTCCTGCCTGAGGGATATACCCGAGTACGCGGACTGGACCTGTCAAATGATAGCATTTGGATGCAAGGTTGTGGTAGTTGGGGAAGATCTTGATGCCCTGGTGCACAGAATCATCCACCCTCAGAAACCTCACGGGCGACAGGTCATGAAGTCTCCTGGTCTGTTTCCGGGAAGTACTATATCAGCTCTTGGGATACTTCCCCATGCCTTTAGGAATTAGTTAGGTTTTTGCTATGGTACCTTTAGCATCGTCGGATATTATGAAGATAGGTTATCAAGATGTAATTTATTGTGGGATGCAAAAGATGCATGTAAAACACAGATAGCCAAATTTGGCTGCATGCCCCTCCGCGTGATCGACGGACTGCAGGATCTCACCAGCTTTAAGACTCTCCGCTTTAGTTAAGGACACATACCCGGTTAGCCAGCAGACCATCATCCTGCACCCTCGGTCACAGCGTAGCGGTCGATGATTTTTAGATATATTTTTTTTAAAATATTTTTTTGCCTCTGCTGGTCTGCTGACTGCGTGCTACTATCTGGTCTATTTGAGAAGGCAGGCGGGCGAGGGACCTGCTTACCAGGATAGGAAGACCGCCAAGATTAACGTGGATTGGCGGAAAATGATAGGTTTTATTCAAGGAAATGGTCACCAGTAACGGGCTACATTGACGCGACTTACATAAGTAGACCTGACGTACGAAATAGGTGGTTAGAGTAGCTAGTAACCAGCTGTAGGCCACGTCGAACGTACTAGTAACAAGCTGGTAGGCTGGTCGAACGTACTAGTAACAGTTTTTCAGCCGTGACTTTTTAATATTAGGGTCCGTGACCGGCACCTTGGGGTTAACAGTAAGGTATCTCGAGGTGGTTACTAGTAGGAGGACCTTACTGCTAAGTTTACTGGGCTAGGTTACCGGTTACCTCGAAAAACTGGTTACTAGCAATTGCTAAATTGAATTCTGGCTTATTAGTTACCTGTATTATCCAGTAAGTAATCAATCGCGCAGGTGTTTAAAATAAGTACCGTATATTAATTATGTATAGTACTTAATAAATGGTTAACTATACGGGTATTTAAAATAAGCACTACATATTAGTTATTTACGTAATGACGGATTGTTAAAATAAGTTTATGTAAAAGAATGCACTGGTAATAAAGAACCCTTGATTTGGAATATAAGAATCTGGAACTTATATAGCTTTTTAAGGTAACTTTTGCATAATTTATAATTATTGGTAAATCGGCGGTCGGCGGTGCTAACCAACTTTGCGCCTGGTCGACCTCTGAGCCTTATCGATTTTTGTCAGATATAGGGGTCATCAGCGATGTTACATTACATAACTAGTTGCAGGCTCTCTAGAACGCGTATTACACTTTAATGTAATCTGTTTACGGAACATATATGGTCCGATCAGAGGGAGCCTTCCCGTATATGGAGTGCTAGCGTACCCCTGCTAGCTAACATACACCCTTAACGCCTTGATATAGTTACGGCATTAATTATTATTCTTTATTATTCCCTAAAACCGTAATTATTTATTTTATCTTTTTTTTGGTAATTTAATTTTTTTAATTAATTAATTCCTTATTTAAAATAATTTTTAAATTTTTTTCCGTTAATTTAAAGTTTTAATAATATTTATTAATTTTAATTATTTTTTAAAATATTTAAAAAATTTACGTAATAAGGTTTTTATTAATTTATTAATTAATATATTATTTATAAACGTATATTTTACTTTAATTTAAGTTTTTTTTTAAATAATTTTACGAAATTAATAATTATATATATTTACGTACCGTAATTTTATTTATAAAAAAATAACGTTAACGTTAATAAGCCGTATAATTTATTAATTATCGTATTATATATTTAAAGGGTTTATATAAGGTTGATTTAGGTTCAAGCCTTATTTTCCAGGCTGAGCTAAATATACAGAAAATTATTACATATATAATCCATACGATAGATATCATACCCAATATCTTCGAATACGATAACTGATTAATAGTTTTTACGGTTAAGATAGATTGTATACCTCAGTCCCATAGAACCTCACTCTGAAGCAGACTGCTGGGCCCCCGTAAGCACGCAATTTCTCAACTGATGTCGGCTTGGGAGGCTCACATGCGTGGTTGCCGATAAGCTTCGACTCTGATAAACCTTATGCCAGCTGGCTGCAGTAAACCTTAAGGATAAACCTTAAAGAATATTTAAAGGGTTTATATTTAAGTTAATTTTTTAATTTTTTAATTAATCAAAAAAAATAAAGTTTTTTTTTTATAATTTGCGTAAAAAATAACAATTCCGTTTTAATTATGAAAAAAAATTTTATATTTTATTTTTTATTTTAATATTTTAATATTATTTTAAATAATTTTATAACGTAAATTTGAAATCTTTTCGGTCGATTATATTATTTAAAAAAAAATTATTACTTTAAGTATTTAATAGATTTTTACCCCCGAATTATAACGTTAACGTTTTAATTCCGATTAAGTATAAAATAATTCGATTAATAATTTTATAATAAACGTTATTAAAATTTAAGTTAAATCGGAGAAATTAAAATATTATAAAAATTATATTAAGTTACGTATTAATTATTAATTATAAAATAAAAACGATTTTTTTTAAATATTTATTAACGAAATTTAAATAAACTATATTAAAATTCGGTAATAATTTAACGTCTGTTATTAACTTATTTAAAAAAATTTTTAAACTTTTTTTAAGAATTAAATTAATTTATTTATTTATAAAATTGGATTAAAATAATTATATTTATTTATTAAATTTATTTTTAATTATTATAAATCCTTACCCCTTATAAAGATATACCGTTACCGTATTTATTAAGTTAATTAATTAACGAAATATTAATTTTATTCATGGTAAATCGTAATAATATTATTTATAAAAAATTGGTATTTTTTAACGAATAAAATAATAAGGGTCGTAAAAAACAACATTAAATCTTAACTTTTTAAATATCTTAATAAAACGTTTTTGTTATAATAAAAATAATTTCCTTAATTTATATAATATTTTTTTAACTAGAAATTTTTTATTATATTATAAGTAATTTAAGGCCATTATTATAAATATTTAATAAAATAAATTCGTATTAACGAAAACGTTTACAATATAATATTACATAAATTTTAAATGGAACTTAACCGTAATAAGGATTAAAGTTCGAAACGATATTTTAATTTAAATAAATACGTATATATTATTATAAAAGTTTTTAAGTTATTAATTATTTCGTACGATAAAACGCGCTTTATATTTTTATAACCAGCTATATTTATTAAACTTATATATATATATTTATATATATTTTAAGATCCGGTTTTTTAAAAACAGAAATTAACAGTTTTTTAAAAATAGTTTCTTTTTATATTTTATAAGTAAATCTTTTCGGTTTTATGAAATAATCTTTTAACGGATATATAATTAGTTTTTTATGGCCTTATGGCGGTGGCGGTAGGTTACGTTTATACATCTAGTTTTACGATTTAAGTATTATATTATATTTTTTTATATCGAAACTTTTTCGATTAAGGCAATACGTATTTCGGATAATTCTTTTCCTTAAATTTTAGTAATTTATTAACCGATTATCGATCGTATTAATAAAATAAATTAATCGTTTTACGTTAAATATGGTTTTCCATCTTTTATAATTATACTGATAATTATCTTTTTAACGTAAAACGTACGAGACGTTTATATTTATAATTCGTAAGGTATTTTTATTTTTTACCATTATTCCCGGTTAAATAAAACCATAAAAACTTAGGGCTACCTTTATTATTTCCGTTAACGTATTAATCGTAACAATTATTAAAGTAAACGTTAATGGAAATAATGGATTAAAAAACGGAAATAGTTCGAATATAACGGTCGTATAAAGGTGATTAATTTTATACGAATAGGTTTATTTTTCCTTATTCCGTACGTTTCGTATATTTATATTATTTTAAAGCTACCTTTTTTATTTAACCAGAAATTAAATTATTTTATTTAAATTTTCGTTTATATATATATATATAAAATGAATATAAATTTAATTAAATAATTTTACTTATTAAAATAACTTACGGAATTCGTTTTCTGTAACGTAAAAAAGTTTATTTTTTAAAATTTTAATATTACTTAAAAAGGTAATTTTTTCGCTAAATTATACGGTTCGAATAATAATAACTATATTAATTAACGCGTTCCAGATTTCGTAAAGATTCGTAAATCGGTAACCGATAATTAAATTAATTTATATTTTAAGATTTAATTTTTAAAATTTTTATTTTTTTTATAACGGTAATGTTATGACCTGAGGGCTTGGCCCAAAGACAAACGGTCGGAGAGTTTGAAACTGGTCTTTAATATGGGTCCCAGGTTACGTAACTGGTTTAAAGGTTTTAAAGGCCTTAACGTTTTAAGTTCCTTAAGCTTACGATAAATTTAAAAATTTTAACGAACTTAAAAATTTAAACCGTTTAAATATTTTAAATTAAAAGTAATATATATATATTCGTTATTTTTTTATAATTTAAATAATATTAATTTATAATATAATTTAATTATTTAAATTTTTTTAATATTTATTATTACTAAACGTAATTTTATCTTTAATTTATTATTTAAAGTTTTACCGTATTATTATTAATATAAACCGTACGATTAAGGTTTAATAATTAATTAAATTAATTAACCGTTATACGTTATAAATTTTTATTTAATAATATAATTAAATTTTAAGTAATATATTATACTGTTAATATATCGGATAATATTTAAAAATTTATTATATAATAATATAAAGATATAATTAAAAAATTTAAAAAGGTTATTTAATATTTCGAAATTTAGGTTAATATTATTAAAATTAACAAAATTAAAATTAAGTTTAAAAAATCCGAATTTTACGATAAAAAAAATAACGTATAAAACTTTTTTTTTTTGGTACGTATTTATTTCCGTTTTAAAAAAATCGTTAATAAGGCCGATAAAATTTTTACGGTTACGGTATTTTTAAAAAAAAACGTTTTGGATTAATTTAAACTTATTTTATAAAATTATTTAGAAAATAAAAAGTCGGATTAATAATAAATTATTAAAACTTTTTTTTAATATTATATTAATTTTAAAAAAAATTAAAGGTTAATTTCGAAAATTTAAATAAAAAAAATCGTAATATAAAAATTTTTCGATTTAAAATAAAAAAAATTAACATTTAAATATATAATAATATTTAAAATTTTATAATTAAAGCCGGATAAATAAACGAAAAAAACGATAACTTAATCGATATTTTTTATAAAAAATTAAAAAATAACATTAAAAACGAAATTATTAAAATAATGCGTTTTATTATTTTAAATACATATATTATAAAGGTCGTAAAAATTAATAACCGATAATAAAAACGATAATAAAAAAAAATAATTTATATTTAAATTTAAATTTACGGGAATTAATTAAAATAAAAAACGTAATATATCTTTTACTGCTTACGGAATGGTATTAATATTTATAAAATTAAGGATTATTTAAAAAAGGGATTAAAGTTAAATTAAATGCTATAATTACGATAAAACGGGTTATATAAAAAGTTAATATAAAACTTTTAAAAAATAACGTAACGGTTAAACCCCGGTATTTAAAGGATAACCGAAAAATAAAAAGGTTATTACTTTCGGTATAATTAAAAAAAAAGAAAATTTTAAGTTACTTTTAAAAATACGAAAAAAATTACGAAAAGTTAAAATATTTTTTTAGGCCGTTATTATCTAATAACGTACTATTACGATTAAATTAATAATTATTTAATGGTTATAAAAATAAAAAAATAAAAAAATTAATATTAAAAATACGAATATTTCGTACGTAATAAAAATAATAATAATAATAATAAAAATAATAGGAATTAAATAAATAAACTAAAAAATATTAAAGTTAAAACGAAGTTTTATATCCAGAAAAACCCGACCGATATAAAAAGTTATATATTATTTATTATAAAAAAACTTATTATTTACGATATAAAAAATAATAAAAATATATTTAATAAAGATTTATGCGTATATATAAATAAGGATTCGATTTTTAAACTTAAACCGGAAACGATTTTAGGAACCAAAAATAATACAGGTACTTACGTATTACGGTTATATAAAATAATATCGATATTATTACGGTATCGGAAAGCTGGCCGGAAGGAAAAAAATATTCCGAATAAAATTTTATATGCCATTATAAATAATACGATTATAAAATAAAAAAAAATGGATTTATTAAATAATAATAAAGGTTTAAAAAAAAGTAATAAATAATTTATATTTCCGATATATTTATATAGATAACTTCGAAAAAGAAATAAGGAAAAAAATCGAAAAATACTTAACGGAAATAATTTAATATTATACCCAGTATTAGGAAGGTTAAAGGTATTAAAATTCACTAATAATAATAATAAATAAGGAATGGATTATAATAATAAATTAGTCGGAAAAAGCCGAAACCTTTAAAAAATAAGTTATTAACTTAAAAAGTGAAATAAAATAATATAAAAAGAAATCTTTAAATTAAAGGTTTAATTATGACGATAAAAAGAATAATTAAAATAATTATAAATATAAACTTTAAAAAAAAACGTTATTTATAAAAGAACTATAAACTCGTAAAAGTAAAGGAAATTAATATATACCCCTTAAAAAAACTTTAAGTACGATAATAAAAAAATAATTTTTTTTTATTATAATTAAAATACGAATTAAAAAAAAATGGTACATCGTTATAATAAATTATAAAACCGACCCGAATCATATCAAACCGGAAATAATTAACGAATTATATTTATTATAAAAAAATAAAACCGAATTTTATAAAGTTAAAAATATTAAAGGTATTAAATTTATTTATAATAACGGATAGGTTAATTATAAAATTAATTATTTCGAAATTTATATTTAAGGACGAAAATAAATTATTAATTTCGATATTATTTTAATACGGAATTACGATATAATTTTTAGCAAAAAATGATTATATTAATATAATTTTTTAATTAATTAAAAAATTAATTAAGTAAAATTTATTTTACCTTTTATTAATAAAAACGACCTAAAGAAAAAATTTTATCATTTAATTAATAACGACGATAATAAATATAGGTATAAGGATACGATAAAATTTTTATTACTTAAAAAATACGATATATAAAAAAAAAACGAAAAAACTATATACGACGCGTTATTATTATAATTAAAATATAATTATACGAAATAAACGACAATTTATAATATTAACCCCTAAATTTCAAAAGAATAATTAAAATATTATTATAATATTATAAATACGAACGGCTTTTTAAGAAATAAATTAAAATAAAATTATTAAAATATAATAAATAAAATTACAAAATAATTTTAAAAAATAATAAAACGATTATTTTATTTTATATATAATTTAAATTAATAGAAATTATATATATTACGAAAATACTTCGAAAATAAATTACGTAAAAAATATATTAAATATTTTAAATTATCGGCAAAACATTTTATATTTTTCGTATTAAAAAAAAATAAAAAGTTACGGTTAATAATCGATTACCGATAATTAAATAATATTATAATTAAAAATCGTATATTATTACTTTTAATTACCGAAATAAAAAATCATTTTTACGGAATTAAGTAATTTATTACTTTAAATTTACGAAATAAATATAATTTAATTCGTATTAAGCCAGAAAACGAAAATAAAAACCTTTAAAATTAAATACGGATTATACAAATATTTAATAATACCGTTTAAGTTTATTAATATATCCGTAACGTTTTAAAAAATGGTTAATTATATATTATACGAATATTTTAATATTTTTATTATTTATTATTTCGATAATATTTTTATTTATTTAAGTTTAAAAGAAAAATACGAAAAATATGTTTATAAAATTTTTCGGGCTTTATAAGACGTTAATTTTTTAATTAATGCCGAAAAAAACGAATTTTATAAATAAAAAATACCGTATTTAAGATATATTATTATCTTAAGATATATTAAAATAAATTTTAAGAAAATAATAATAATTTAAAAGTTAAAAATATTTATTATAATTATTAAAATTTAATTTTTTTTGGATTCGTTAATTATTACCGGAAATTTATTCGTAACTTTAATAAAATAATAATATTTCTATTTAATTTAATTAAAAAAAAAGTAAATTTTAATAAATAACCGAAATAAAAAAACTTTTTAAAAAATTAAAAACGTAATTATTAATAAATTAATATTAATTATATACGATCCGAACCGTTCCGTAAAATTAAAAACCGATATTTCGAATTATACGTTAAACGTAATAATTAAATATAAAAATAATTAAAATAATTTATACCTTATTATATTTTATTTTTATAAATTAAAAAAAGCCGAATTAAATTATATTATTTTAAATAAAAAATTCTTAATAATTATTAATGTTTTTAAGGAATTTAAATATTATTTTAAAAAAAATTTATATTAAGTTAAAATATATATAAATTATAAAAACTTTATCCGATGTATTATTATCCGAAAATTAATAAAACGATAATTTTATTATGCGGAATATTTTTCGGAATTTAATTTTGTTATTATTTATAAAAAAAAGTTAAAAAATAATAAAATAAACGTTTTAAGTAAACGACTAAATTTAAAAAAAAAGTTTTTAAGATTTTATATTAAATATTCGACCTAATAAAAAAAATATATAAAATTACGACAAATTATAATAATCAAAAAAATAATATTTAATTTATATTAATAAATTTAATAATATAATAATTAATTATCAGAAAAAAAAAACCGATAAAATTTAAATATTAAAGAAATACTAAAAAGAATTAATACGCGAAATATATAAATATTAATTATACGGATACCTTAAAGTCCATAAAACCTTAAAAAAATTATAACGTATATATTATTTTCTTAAAATAAAGTTAATAATAAAAAAAATTTACGAAAATATAATTTATATAATAAAATTAAGGTATAACGTTATAAATTATACGGAAAATTATAACCGTTATTAATTATAAAATAATTATAAAATTTAATTACCTTTAATTTTATTATTAAATTATTATTATTAAAAAATTTAATAACGAATATATATTACGATAATATTTTTATAATTATAAATCGGTTTATAAAATTTTTTTATTTTTTATTATTTAATAAGGATATAAACGTAAACTAATTAACGTATATTTTTTTTAAATATTTTAGTAATATATACGGACTTTTAATAAAAATAATATCGAATATAAGTATTATATTTATTTTAAAATTTTGGTAAAACTTTATAATATAATTAAGTTTAAATTATAAGTTTTTAAATACTTTTAAATTATAAATAAATAATTAAATAAAAAAAATTAATTAAACGTTCGAGATTTATTTATAATAATATATTAATTACGAATAAAATAACTGGATCGAAAAATTTCCAATAACTTAATTAACTTATAATATAAGTTATTACGAAAATATTAAAATAATATTAACTAACGTTAATTTCGGTTTTATGCTAAAAACTTATCGAAACTTATAAAAAAAAGGATTAATTAATATTAAAATAATTTTTATTTTAAAATAATTTAAATAATTATATATAAAAATAAAAATAAAACTTAAATTCGTACGTACGTAAATATAAAAATATTATAATTAAAATAATTAAAAGAATTAACTTTTTAAAAAAAAAAGATAGTTTATTTAATTATTAAAAATATTTTAATCAAACGATTTAATAAAAAATTCGATTTTAAATATATCAGATTATATAAAGTTATAAAAAAAATTATAAAAAATAATTATTAATTAAAATTATTTTTTAAAGTTAAATTATATCCTATCTTTTATATTTCCTTATTAAAATTAATAGCAAATATAATTTAAATTTATATAAGATTAAAGAAAATAATAAAAAATATATTAATATAAAAAATTAAAAAATTTTTCGAAATAAAAAGAGAAAATAAAAAAAGGTAATATTTAATTAGGTAAAAAAAATTTCCGGAATTAAAAAATATATGGAAACCTATAAAAAACTTTACGGAAATTTAACGTTTATTAAAAAAACTTTATTAATAATATCGGCAATATTAAAGTTAAAAATATTTTAATTTAATAATTAATTAATAAAAAAAACGGTTTATATTAAAACGGTTAATTCGGTTTTTAATTATTATTATGCTTTTTTTAATTATTTAAATTTTTTTATTACTGCCGTACCTTAAATATTACGATATAATATTTTAATTTTACGACGGCGTAAAATTTTACGTTATTTTTAAAAACGGTTTAATTTGTTAATAACGGAACGAAAAATTTTTTACGTTTATTTTTTTTTACGCTTTAATTTTTTTTTTCGTCCAAAAGTTATTAATATTTAAAAATAAAAGAATTAAACAAATTATAAAAATTATTATATTTAATATAACGAAAATATTTCCCGGAATTAAAATAAGCCTTCTAAACTTTTTACTTAAATTTGTAACGAAAATACGAAATATAAGAAAATATAACAAAATTAAAAATTTTAATCCGTTTCGATTAAATTAAAACGTTATTACGTTTAAATAATTTTTATTTTTTAATACGGTTAAGTATAATAATTAAAATAACCCGAAAATAATATAAAAAAAAGGAAATTATTTACCGAATAAATTCGATAAATAAATTAATTTATAAGAATAAAAATTCCGGAAAAAAAAATCGTATTATAAGTTAAAGGTTTAATTTAAAAATAAACGGTTAAAAAATTTAAAATTAAATTCCGACGTAAATTTTAGGTTATATAATTAACTTAAAGGTTTTAAAAGTTTTAATACGTTAAATCCTTTAAGCTTACGATAAATTTAAAGGTTTTAACGAACTTAAAGGTTTTAACCGTTTAAATATTTTAAGTTAAAAATAATATATATATATTCGTTATTTTCTTATAATCGAGATAATATTAGTTTATAATATAATTTGGTTACTTAAATTATTTTTAATATTTGCTATTACCAGACGCAACTTTACCTTTAGTTTATTGCCCAGATTCCCACCGTATTGCTGCTAACATAAACCGTATAACTAGGGTTTAATAGTTGGTTAAACCAGTCAGCCATTATAGGTAATAACTATAATATAAATTATATAACCGCATTTATAAATAAGTTTATTAAGGTTTCCGATGAAATATTATAATACCGTTTTTATATATTAAGTAAATATAAGACATTTCGTATAAGTTTTATTAAAAAGAATATATTTAAAGGTACGGTTATCAAAATATATTATTATTTTAATAATATATACGATTAAAAACGAAAATAATTCAATATTATTTTATATTATAATCGCTTTTTTTAATTATATTTCTTAAACGTTTTAAACCCCCTTTTTAAACCTAGATATATAATATTAAAAATGTAATTTTAATTTTATAAAAAGGTAATTAAAATATATTTCGAAATTTATAATGTTTTAAGATTTCGTTATTATATTCGAATATTTACGGAAAAACCTTATTCTGGATTTTTAAAATCTTTAAAGGGTATCGGAATACCGTAATTAATATATTTTACTTTCGACTTTTAAAATAAATATCTTAAATAAAGTTTAAATATTTATCGGTTATTAATAAAACGTATTTATATTCTTCCGGGTTTTTTTCGAAATTTTTAAAATAAATAATAATTTGTTATCTTAATCGGAACGGGTTTTCTTTTAGTTTTTGGTATATTTATCTTTTAATCTTTACCTTATTATATATTTAATATTCGACCGTTATAAAACCTTTTAAATAAATTCCTTTCATATGGAATTATAATTATACGATTATTTTAAGTCTTAAATATTTTTATTTTAAATACCATATTATACCGTTACCAGTTTACGGTAATTTTGTTATATATATGTTAACGTTCGGATTATAAACTGCGAAAGTTATATAAATAATTATTACGTTAACATTTTCGATAACGAATTAATTAAATTTATTTCGAATAAGATCATTATTTTTCGGTTATTTTATTAATACTTTCTTTTTCATAATCGTCCAAAGAATATTCAATTATATGCGAAATTTTCGTCATAGGTTACGTTATATAAACGTAACGTTTTCATGTTTATAAGGTTTTAAAATAATATATTTACTTTTCTGTATTTATTAATCGAAACGAAATTTTTTCTTACGTATATTCCGTTATTTTAAATCGTTATATTATAATTAAAAAATTTCTTAATATGATTAAAAATATATATTATAAACCTTAAATTCGGAGTAAATAAATTTCTTAAAGGATAAAACGTAACGTTTATGATATTATGTTAATTACAAATTAAAAAATACATTAAAATTCGTTTTAATTTTTTTAAGAATTAATTTATTTTTTAAGTAATTAATTTTTTAAATCTTTTCGATAAACGGTTAAATTGGTTTTTAAGGATTAATCGGCAATAATCGGATTTTGGATTAATATTAAACCTTTTTTATTAACTTTAAACTTTATGGAAATTTATTAAAAAACGCATAATAATTTTAAAATAATATATGTTTTAGGTTTAGGTACGTTTTATCTTAAGTTTTTTATGCGTTTAATTTTTAATATTTCCGTTTATTATTGTTATTATTTCGGTTTATTTAAATTCTTTTACGATTACTTCGTTTTGGCCTTTTTTTAAAAGTTTTATTTCGTAATTAATTATTAAT
The DNA here is from genome assembly GCA_004155925.1 of Monosporascus sp. MG133. NCBI lineage: Eukaryota > Fungi > Ascomycota > Sordariomycetes > Xylariales > Monosporascus > Monosporascus sp. MG133. The sequence continues at coordinate 185,910 of QJNX01000001.1, read as the reverse complement.
ATTTTAAATTCCTTCTTAACTAAAATCGTTTTAATTAATAAGATTTATTAAGGCTTTATAAAATATTAGGAACGTTATTTTAACGTTTTTTTATTAATTATTATAAATTTATTATGATTTAATAATTTAAAAATTTAATTTAATCTTTTATATAATTAATCATTTTTTTTAAATTCTATTCCCTTTAAGGAATATAAATAAATTCGATTAATTAAATATAATCGGTATTACCGTTATATATAATTAATTCATTTAAATAACCGGTATAATCGTTTCGGAAATGCCGTAACGTTAATTTTAGGCCATAAGTTTCATTATCTTATTATTTATTTATTAAACTTTTTAATAATTTTCGGAATTTATTTTAATTATTTTTCGTATTTACGTTTAATATTTATAAATAATCGATTATCGTAAATTTTTCCGGTTCGTTATAATTTGGCGTATTAATTTTTAAAGTCGTTATTTAGGTTTAAATAAATTTATTTTATCGATAAAAAATAGTATTTAAAATCTATTTTATAAATTCGTTAAAATTATTTCGAAAGATTTTATATTTTCAATTTAAGTAAATATAAATCGTAAAAGTTTGGTTTTAAGTTTATTTATTTTCGGTCGTTATTTCGAAAATATTTATCGGATAACTTATTTAATTAACTTTTTAGATTTATATAATTCTTTCAGAAAATAAGTTAATTATTTACGTTAATTAACGAAGTTATTCTTTTAAATAAAAGGTTATATCGGATGGCATAAATTTAATAATTTATGGAAAATTTTAATTAGGGTTAATATATTTTTATAAATTATATCTTTTAATTCTAGTTTTAAATTCGTTCTTAATTTTATTCTAATTCTTAGGATTATTATAAATCATTATAATAGTCGACGGTACGGTTGTTATTATAATTAATTAAGGGATATAAATAATTGCTATTAATGCATAATTTATATCGTTTTAATAACAACTAATTAATTAATACTTATATAAATTAAGAGAATAAGACTTTTAATTACCAGATATAGGGGTTATTAGCGATGTTACATTATATGATTAGTTGCAGGCGCTTTAAAACGCGTACTGCACTTTAATATTATCTGTTTACGGAACATATATGGTCCGATTAAAGGGAGCCTTTCCGTATATGAAGTATTAGCGCACCCCTGTGTTATGACCTGAGGGCTTGGCCCAAAGATAAACGATCGGAGAGTCGAAGATTTGTTTCCGACGTGGGTCCCAGGTTACGTAATTGGCTTAAAAATTTTAAAGGCTTTAACGTTTTAAGCCCCTTAAACTTACGATGGGCTTAAAGGTTTTAATAAATTTAAGGGTTTAAGTTATTTAAATATTTTAAGTTAAAAATAATATATATATATTTATTATTTTTTTTTAATTTAAATAATATTAATTATTAATATAATTTAATTATTTAAATTATTTTTAATATTTATTATTATTAAACGTAATTATATTTTTAATTTATTACTTAAATTTTTATAATATTATTATTAATATAAACCGGATAATTAAAGTTTAATAATTAATTAAATTAATTAATTATTATATGTTATAAATTTTTATTTAATAATATAATTAAATTTTAAATAATACGTTATACCGTTAATATATTAGATAATATCTAGAAATTTATTACGTAATAATATAAAGATATAATTAAAAAATTCGAAAAAGTTATTTAATATTTTAAAGTTTAAATTAATATTATCCGGATTAACGAAATTAAAATTAAATTTAAATAATCCGAACTTTACGACGGAAAAAATAACCTATAAAATATTTTTATCCAAATACGTATTTATTTTTGTTTCGAAAAAATTATTAATAAAACTGATAAAATTTTTACGGTTACGGTATTTTTTTAAAAAAATACTTTAAATTAATTTAAGTTTATTTTACGAAATTACTTAAAAAATAAAAAGTTAAATTAATAATAAGTTATTAAGATTTTTTTTAATATTATATTAATTTTAAAAAAAAATTAAAAATTAATTACGGAAATTTAAAAAAAAAACCGTAATATAAAAAGTTTTTAATTTAAAATAAAAGAAATTAACGTTTAAATACGTAATAACGTTTAGAAATTTTATAATTAAAACCGGATAAATAAACGAAAAGAATAATAATTTAATCGATATTTTTTATAAAAAATTAAAAGATAATATTAAAAACAAAATTATTAAAATAATATATTTTATTACTTTAGATAAATATATTACCGAAGTAATTAAAATTAATAATTAATAATATAAACGATAATAAGAACGAAAAGGATAATGTATATTTAAGCTTAAATCTACTGAAACCAGTTAAAATATAAAACGTAATATATTATTTACCGCTTACGGAATAACTTTAGGATTTATAAAACTAGAAATCGCGAAAAAGAAATTAAAGCCAAATTAAATGTTATAATTATAATAAAATAGGTTATATAAAAAGTTAATATAAGGCCTTTAGAAAATAATAATATAATAAATAAATTTTAATATTTAAAGGATAATTAAAAAATAAAAAAACCGTTATTTTCGGTATAATTAAATAAAGGAAGAATTTTAACTTATTTTTAAAAATACGAAAAAAATTGCGAAAGGTTAAGGTATTTTTCCAGGCCGTAATTATCCGACGACATATTATTACGATTAATTTAACCGTTATTTAATGGTTATAAAAATATAAAAAATAAAAAAATTAATATTAAAAAGGTTAATATTTCGTACGTAATAAAAAAAATAATAACAATAAAAATAATAAAAGTTAAACGAATAAATTAAGAAATATTAAGGTTAAAACGAAACCTTATATCCGGAAGAACCCGATTAATATAGGAAATTATACGTTATTTATTACAAAAAAACTTAATATTTACGATATAAAAAATAATAAAAATATATCTAAAAAAGATTTATGCTTATATATAAATAAGGATTTGATTTTTAAATATAAACCGAAAACGATTTTAAAAATTAAAAATAATATAAATATTTACGTATTACGGTTATATAAAACGATATTAACGTTATTATAATATCGGAAAACTGGCCGGAAAGAAAAAAATATTTTAAATAAAATTTTATATATTATTATGAATAATATAATTATAAGACGTAAAAAAAATGGATTTATTATATAATAATAAAGGCCCAAAAAGAAATAATAAATAATTTACATTTCCGACGCGCTTATGTCGATAATTTCGAAAAAAAAGAGGAAATAAGAAAAAAAATCGGAAAACATTTAACGGAAATGGCCCAATACCATACCTAATATTAGGAATATTAAGGATATTAAGATTAACTGGTAACGACGATAAATAAAAAATAGGCTATAACGATAAACTAGTCGGAAAAAGCCGAAATCCTTAAAAAATAAGTTATTAATTTAACGAATTAAATAAAACGATATAAATTTTTTTTTTTCGAATTAATGGTTTAATTATACCGAAAAAAAAAATTAAAATAATTATAAATACAGATTTTAAAAAAAAAATTTATAAAAAAGTTATAAATTAATAAAAAAAAAAGTTAATATATATCTTTTAAAAAAGTTTTATATACGATAATAAAAAAGATAAAAAATTTTTTTTTATAATTAAAATACGAATTAGGAAAAAAATGGTATACCGTTATAATAAATTACGGAATTAACCCGAATTATATTAAATTGAAAATAATTAACGAATTACGTTTATTATAAAAAGATAAAATTAAACCTTACGAAATTAAAAATATTAAAAATATTAAATTTATTTATAATAACGAATAAATTAACCGTAAAATTAATTATTTCGAAATTTATATTTAAAAACGAAAATAAATTATTAATTTCGATATTATTTTAATACAAAATTACGATATAATTTTCGGCAAAAAATAACTATATTAATATAACTTTTTAATTAAATAAAAAATTAACCAGATAAAATTTATTTTACCTTTTATCGCCGAAAACGATTTAAAAAAATATTTATTATTTAATTAATAACGACGATAATAAATATAAGTATAAGGATACGATAAAAACCTTATTATTTAAAGGAATATAATATATATAAAAAAAAACAAAATCGATATATACGATACGTTATTATTATAATTAAAATACGATTATACGAAATAAACGACGATTTATAATATTTATTTTAAAAGCCAAAAAAAATAATTAAAGTATTATTATAATATTATAAATACGAACGGCTTTTTAAGAAATAAATCGAAATAAAGTTATTAAAATATAATAAATAAGATTACGAAATAATTTTAAAAGATAATAAAACGATTATTTTTTATCTTATATATAATTTAAAAAAACAAAAATTATACGTATTACGAAAATATTTTAAAAATAAATTACGTAAGGAATATATTAAACGTTTCAAATTATTAACCGAATATCCCATATTTTTCGTATTAAAAAAAATAAAAAGTTACGGTTAATAATTAATTACCGATAATTAAACGATATTACGGTTAAAAATCGTATACTTTTTCCTTTAATTATTAAAATAAAAAATTATTTTACGGAATTAAATATTTTATTATTTTAAATTTATAAAATAAGTAAAATTTAATTCGTATTAAATTAAGAAACGAATAAAAAATAATTTTTAAAACCAAATACGGGTTATACGAATATTTAATAATATTTTAATTTATTTAAGTTTAAAAAGAATTATAAAAAATATGTTTATAAAATTTTTTAAGTTTTATAAAACGTTAATTTTTTGGTTAATGCCGAAAAAAACGAATTTTATAAATAAAAAATACCGTACTTAAAATATATTATTATTTCGGAATACGTTAAAATAATTTTTAAGAAAATAATAATAATTTAAAGGTAAAAAATATTTATTATAATTACCGAAATCCAGGTTTTTTTTAAATTCGTTAATTATTACCGGAAATTTATTCGTAATTTTAATAAAATCGTAATATTTTTATTTAATTTAATTAAAAAAAATTAAGTTTTAATAAATAATTAAAATAAAATAAACTTTTTAAATAATATTAATTATGTACGATTTAAATTATTCCGTAAAATTAAAAACTAACGTTTCGGATTATGTATTAAATATAATAATCGGACATAAAAATAATTAAGGTAATTTATATCTTATTACGTTTTATTTTTATAAATTAAAAAAAGTTAAATTAAATTACGTTATTTTAAATAAAAAATTCCTAATAATTATTAATACCTTTAAGGAATTTAAATTTTATTTTAAAGGGAATTTATATTAAATTAAAATATATACGGATTATAAAAACCTTATCCGGTTTATTATTATCCGAAAATTAATAAAACTATAATTTTATTACATAAAATACTTTTCGGAATTTAATTTTATTATTATTTATAAAAAAGGATTAAAAAATAATAAAATAAACGCTTTAAATAAACGATTAAACTTAAAAAAATCTTTAAAATTTTATACCAAATATTCGATTTAATAAAAAAAAGATATACAAAATTACGATAAATTATAATAAGTAAAAAAATAATATTTAATTTATATTAACAAATATAATAATATAACGATTAATTATTAAAAGAAAAAAAACTAACAAAACTTAAATATTAAAAAAATATTAAAAAAAAATTAATACGCAAAATATATAAATATTAATTATACAAATACCCGGAAATTTATAAAACCTTAAAAAAGTTATAACGTATATATTATTATCTTAAATTAAAGTTAATAAAAAAATTATACGAAAATATAATTTATATAATAAAATTAAAATACGATATTATAAACCCTACGGAAAATTATAATTATTACTAATCGTAAAATAATTATAAGATTTAATTACTTTCGATTTTATTATTAAATTATTATTATTAAAAAACTTAATAACGGATATATATTACGATAATATTTTTATAATTATAAATTAATTTATAAAATTTTTTTATTTCTTATTATTTAACGACAATATAAACGTAAAATAATTTACGTACGTTTTTTTTAAATATTATATTAATATATACGGATTTTTAATAAAAATAATATTTAATAAAAAAATTATATTTATTTTAAAATTTTGGTAAAGTTTTATGGTATAATTAGGCTTAAATTATAAGTTTTTTAACGTTTTTAAATTATAAATAAACGGTTAAAAAAAATTAATTAAATATTTAAAATTTATTTACGGTATTATATTAATTACAAATAAAATAATTAAGTCGAAAAATTATTAATAACTTAATTAATTTATAATATAAATTATTACGAAAATATTAAAATAATATTAATTAATATTAATTTCGGTTTTACGTTAAAAAGTTATAAAAATTTATAAAAAAAAATTAATTAATATTAAAATAATCGTTATTTTAAAATAATTTAAATAATTATATATAAAAATAAAAACAAAATTTAAATTCGCACGTATTTAAATACAAAAATATTATAATTAAAAAAGGGTAAAGGGATTAAATTTTTAAAAAGAAAAATTAATTTATTTAATTATTAAAAATATTTAAATTAAACGATTTAATAAAAAATTTAATTTTAAATATATTGGATTATATAAAGTTACAAAAAAATTTTAAAAAATAATTATTAATTAAAATTATCCCTTAAAATTAAATTATATCCCGTTTTTTATATTTCCTTATTAAAGTTAATAACAGATATAATTTAAATTTATACGGAACTAAAAAAAAAAGTAATAAAAAACGTATTAATATAAAGAATTAAAAAGATTTTCAAAATTAAAAGGAAAAATAAAAAAAGGTAATATTTAATTAAGTAAAAAAACTGCCCCGAATTAAAAAATATATAAAAGCTTATAAAAACTTTTACGGAAATTTAACGTTTATTAAAAAAAATTTATTAATAATATCGGCAGTATTAAAATTAAATATATCTTAATTTAATAATTAATTAATAAAAAAACGGCTTATATTAAAACGGTTAATTTAATTTTTAATTATTATTACGTTTTTTTTAATTATTTAAATTCTTTTATCGTTACCTTATTTTAAATATTACGACATAATATTTTAATTTTACGACGGTATAAAATTTTACATTATTTTTAAAAACGGTTTAATTTATTAATAACGGAACGGAAAATTTTTTACGTTTATTTTTTTTCGTATTCTAACCGTTTTTTTTCGTTTAAAAATTATTAATATTTAAAAATAAAAAAATTAAACAAATTATAAAAATTATTATATTTAATATAACAAAAATATTTTCGGCAATTAAAATAAACCTTATAAATTTTCTGTTTAAATTTATAACGAAAATACGAAATATGGAAAGATATAATAAAATTAAAAATTTTAATCCGTTTCGATTAAATTAAAACGTTATTTTATTTAAATAATTTTTATTTTTTAATACGGTTAAATATAACAACCAAAATAACCTATAAATAATATATATAAAAAAAGTATTTATTAAATAAATATAATACATAAATTAATTTTTAAGGGCAAAAATTTAAAAAAAAAATTATATTATAATTTAAAGGTTTAAGTTAAAAATAAATAATCGGAAAGTCGAAAATTTACTTCCGATATAAGTTTTAAATTACGTAACTGATTTAAAAATTTTAAAAGTTTTAATATTTTAAGCTTTTTAAGTTTACGATAAACTTAAAGATTTTAACGAATTTAAAAGTTTAAGCCGTTTAAATATTTTAAATTAAAAATAATATATATATATTCGTTATTTTCTTATAATCTAGATAATATTAACTTATAATATAACTTGGTTACCTAGATTACCTTTAATATCTGCTATTACCAGACGTAATTATACCTTTAATCCATTACTTAAATTCCCATAGTACTACTGCCAACATAAACCGTACGATTAGGGTTTAATAGTTGGTTAAGCCAGTCAGCCCTCACACCCTGCTAGCTGACAATTTTTGCGCCTGGGCGTATATAGGCTAGGTACGCGGAAGGTAGATAATAAGGTATAGGGATATGTTAGTGATTTGTTAATTTATTTATTTGCTTATTTTATCCATACCGTATTTATCCATATTATATCTGTTTTTACCGTATCATAAAGTATTTAATAAAGCTAGCTGCGTTTTAGCTAAAACGTATTCCGTAAATACGCTATATAATTCCTGAAGTGATCTAAACTTTTTAATTTTAACCTTTTTCTACCGTTCCGATATCCTTTAAACTCTTTAACTTACTTTATCGGTTATTCTATAACAATCTTACGGTGTTTAATTTTACGTAGCCGCCTTTGTTTTACTTAATCCAACGACCGTAACGTAATACGGTAAACTATTTAAATATGGACCCGAAAATAATCCATATTACGAAATTCCACATCTTAACCTTAGTTCCGAATTCGATAAGCAGGATGTATACATATTATCATTTCATTATATCGCTAACTCCTTTCGCGTTCGATTAGATGCTGGTCGTCGAAATGGTCGTTCCTAACGCTTGGGCGGCAGTAGGTAAAAGTACGCTCCTCGAGGGAAAGTCGCTCATCGCCGATTCAGTCTGGGCATTACGCAGCGTACATAAGGAAAGGGAATTGATTAAGGCTGGGTCGGGGCTTATTATACGTTTCGGGCGGCTTAAATTTAATATACGGTTAAACCTTAATTCTTTAGACACGTTGGCGCTTAACTGTTTCGCGTTTGTTACAAAAACCTACCATAAGTTGGATAATTTCGACCCTTCGTTCGAAATTCTAGTCCTCTATCAGACCATCAGGCTGATAACAGAGAATGTTCGCCAACCTGGTACGTTCTAAAATATGCATATCGATAACGGGCTTTACGTACTTTTCCTCCTCCTCCTCGCCCTATGCCTGCCGCTTAATGTCCCAAATGGGACGGTGGTAAAAATAGTCCTCGCGGTAATCTTTGATAACCTACTTATCGCGCTGCGCCCGTTTCGTGCGGATTTTGTTAAAAAGTTGCCGGATTTCTTTTTTATCCTTAAGACCTGCGATGCAATACTTGCCCTACTTCAGTTGTACGCGTTACTTTTCGAATTTAACAATTTCCGGGTCCGGCGCCAGATTGGCCCAGACTTTATCGGGTACCATATCTGCCGTAGCTTAAGGGTTGCGCGTAAGGCTGACGTACGCGAATAACCGGAATAGCTGGTTTTCTTTTTCTTCTTCCAGGAACGCGTTCTGGATGTCGAAGTTGGCGATTTTATTTAGGTAGGCGTTTTGGAAGGTTATGAATCGAGGATCTTGGCGTATTATCTGGTCGCGGACAAAGTTAGGCGCGTTTCCTGTGATGAATGAAGATGGTCAATAGATCGCTAGAGTTATGGAGTAACGACGAAGCACGCTTCCACCTCGTCTGGCGTGGGCTGTATATGTACGTACCGTTAGCAGCGTTCCCTGCACCCTTCCTCGCAAACTAAGGCGTCCATCTACTCTCGTGTCCCGAGTCGAAACTTGTTAACCAATGTTATTTTTGAGTTTGGAATATAGCATGGCTTCATCGGCGGAAAGTTCCGCGCCGCGGTACCGGCAGAAGACTGGTGTTAGCAATATGGCCTTTTTTTTATCGGAGCGGGATGCAATACTTAAAACGCGACGGTTTTAACCGGAATATAATGGCCGTATCTGTTAAACTTAGGGCATCGAATATATTATCGTAAAGGGCGAAAGCGAAGATCGTAAAAACAGCGCAGAAGCGAAGTTTTTTAGTAGGGATAAAGTAGAAGATAATGTTTTAAACAGCTGTCAGCAAACCGAACGCCTGGATGCTGAATGTTTGGAACGCTTGGAACGTTTAGCAAGATAAATATACGGCTTGGGTTTGTTGTCGGCGCCTTTATAATAAATGAACTTAATGGCTATAGCCGGTATGCATCGTCCGGTTGCTGGGTATCGAACAATTATCATCTGGATATCGTCGTAGCAAAGGGCCTTGGGACGTCCGCGTTTTACGGTCTTTTGGGAAAGAAGTCCATGGAGTATCTTGGAATGTTTATCCGTCGGAGCATCCTGCTTTTCGTTATTATCCGACGTAAACGACTAGACGGCGTTTTAGCTAAAAAGTTTTTAAATAGAACCGTCCTTCGGTTTCTGCCGTTTGCTATCCACGAACTCGGCCGGTCGAACGCCAGTATAACATAAAAGCTGGTAACAGCTAGCCAAATTGATGCGATGCCGTTAACCGGGGAAGATGCTCGCATTATATATGATATTAAACGTTAGGATAATTCGTAGGTTATCGACGTTGAATACCGGCTTGCCATTGATATTCGGCACGCGGTATCCGAAACGGGGGACGAATACGTTACGATAATACTGGCTGCATATTAGTAAAGCGTACACTTAAACACAAAAGTTGCCTGGTTAAACTAGCGCACCAAAAGGGAAGGATTACTAGATATACCTTCTACACCTTCTTGATATCGTTCCGGTCCATATACTGCCCATTTACCGTTATATAAAGCTGCTGAAACTGGCGCAAGTACTTTTTGCCGCTGCCCTATAACGTAATTTTATACCGCTCGCAGGCGTAAAGGAAAAAGTTTTATATCGTTCCACGGCCGAGGTTCTTAATCGTCGCTTTCCAATCGCCGACCTCCATATCGGCGCAGTACCTATATGCGACGGATTCAGCAAATTAAGAGCTCGTAAAAGGGGCCGTAAGGATGGCTTTTTCGCATACCGCTTCCATTTTTTAAAGATGCCGCTAACGTTGATCTCAGTTTGATCCGAATATTTAGGCTTAATAAAGCGGATATTACCTAGCTGCGCCCGGTAGGTAACGTACTCTCCCACCGAAAACGTAGGCTTTTCCTTCGCAGCTCGATTCCGTACTTGTCGGGCATTAAAACGTTTAAGGAAAGTTGCATAGTTTTCGTATAAACCACCTTTGGTCGCAATCGTAACGTTCGGCATTCTAATAACGTATCAACGACAGTCCCGAGACATGGAAGCAGGGGAACGGCCGGAGAACAAAATAAACGAGAGGAAGACCAAGGCGAGGAGCAAATGCGAAAGGGCCGCTACTGCCATTTATAGACCAAAGGAGCTCTGGCGGCTCTGGCGGGCTGACCGTTGGCGGCAAGCGATGGCTTTATTATGGGTGTCGGATATAATGGATTGAGGTCGGAAGGAATCGGGCCGTATGTCGCGCTAATGGGTGGAGGAAACAGGGGTAATAGCTAATTTGTATAAGGGATTAATTCCCTGAAACCCTTTAAAGAATTAGCTATTATTATTATTATTATTAATTAATATACGAATGAAGCTATAACGAAGATATTTATATTTCGTGGTTTTAGGTTATTTAATAATTATAAGCACGGATTACGAAGTTTTTTAAATTTATTATATTTACCCTTAAAAACATTTTTTATTATTAACAAATTAGGTGCTAAATAATTAATTAAAACGGATTACAATAAGTAATAATTTAACAACGGTTATAAAAACGAAATTTAAAAAGTTAGGTAAATAAAATACGTAATAAGAAAAACGTTTTAACCGTACGTTCGAAAATATCGTTAAGTTATTCGATTCCGAATCGGAGGAAGCGTTATTACTTAAGCCCGATTATTTTTTTATTTAAAAACATTAATAAATACGTAAATTTATTAGTTAATTTCGAAAAAGTTAAAATCATAAAATATTCTTTTTTTAAATATATTAATTCGAAAAATAATGTTACGATTTTTAATAAAAATGTTCCGTTACCGTAGGATTAATAATATATAATTCCGTTAGGAAATTATATTGATTTTGTTTAAAAGTTAACGAACCGATACCTAAATAAATTAATAATTTAAAATATTACGCCGGAACGAACGTAAACGAAACGGTAAAGTTTGCGAAAGTTAAATATGGGAAAGTTTTCTTTAAAAAATACGTTAATTTAAAGAATTTTTACGATTAGTTTAAGGAATGGAATATAACTATAATGAACGCCGTAAAAAAGAATTTTTACATAAGTCGCTTTCTAATACGTAAATTAATTACGGCTAATTATATTTTAAAATAAGATTAATAAGTTATTTTATAGGACTATTAATAAGGAAATACGTATATTAATAAAAATATTTTTACGGTAAAAGAAATTTTATTAGTTAAGATTCTAAAAAAGGATATTTGCGTTACGATTTTTAAAGGTAAAAGTTTCGTTATAAAAAGTAATTAATTTATTAATAAAGTTTCGTTTTTAAAATTATTTTATAAACGGATAAGAATTAATTTTTAAGTTAAAAATTATAACCTTAAAAAAAGAAAAAAAGGTTGCCGAACGTATGAAAACGAAGGATATAATATATTAACTTATAAATATATAATTAATATTTTAATCGGAAGGTTTTTTTTAAAAAAAAATAAGAAAATATTTGAAAAAAAAAAAACTTTTAACGTTAAATTCTGTAAAAAATTAAAGCGATTAAATTTTATTTTTCGGAAATTTCGAATTTATAATAAGTTAAAGGTAATAACGGTTAACGGATGGAGTAAAAAAAATGTGAGATAAGCGAGGGCGCGACGTTAGTGTTATAGTACAGGAACAGGGGTTCCTGTTTTGAGAAAAACCGGCTTCCGGAGCCTGGTATGGGCTCCTTACGGCTGATTTTCGGGTAAGAAAAACTTGGCTTTCCCCGCGGTAAGATATGGTAATTTGGAGGGTCTGGTAGATTTGGGACCAGATCTAACAGATCTCATAAATCTATGACATATTTATTAAATCCAGAATAAATATATAACGGATAGTTTCTTATATAGATAATACTTATTTAGTTTTGCTTTTTAATTATTAATTTAAAATTTTAATTAAAGGTACCGTTTTCCGATTAAGGGAAAAGTCCGTAAATTCTTTTAACGTACATTTTTTTTATTATGTTATTATTATTTATAAATTAAAACCTTTATTTCGGATATTACTTATATCTTTAAGTATATATATAATAAGTTTGTTATATTTTAATAATTTTTTAATTAATAGTTAACAAATAAATTTAGGTTTAATTAAGTATAAACTTTTTTAAATTTAATAAAAATGATATTATAAAATAACGTTTAATAAATAAACAGCATATTAAATTTCTGTTATTAACTAATAAAGGATTAATAATTAAATTAAACGATTTATCTTTTATTAAAAAAGTTTTTTAATTAATTGGTAATATAATACTTATAATTATTAAAGTTAAGAGTTTAAAAAAGTTTTTTTTTAATAATAACTTATTCCTGTTTTTAAAAAGATTATTAAAATCCAGCTTAAGGAATCCGATTAAAAGGCAAAAAAGGAATAAGGTATAAAAGTCGAAAAAGGAAAGGAAAAGGAACTTATAACCGATAAACAATTAGATCTTATAATTAAAAAAGTTATGAAACTTGAATAAAAAACGTTAAATTCGTTCGATAAAAAAAAATATTTATATTTCCTTTAGGAACCATTTTCCGTTAAAAACTTTAATTCCCCCCTTATTTAGTTACGACCGAAAAGGAATTATACCCTTTCCGATTTACCATAAAATATTTAATATTACAGGTTATAAATTAATTACTTTTAAATTTTATAATAAATTTAATGATATGGAAAAATTTCTGGTTAAAGTTACATTTTACCTTAAGTAATATAAAAGTTTTCTTACGAAGGATTACCAAAAAGTAATAATTATCTTTTAGTTATTTATTAAAGAAATATTCGATGAATTCGAATTTAGTTTTAAGGATTATTTAATAAATTATCCTGATAACTATTTAAATATTACTAATTATATCTTTAATAATTACGAAAACTTTAAAGAACGAATATAAGCCTTATTCGGAAATATAAATAAGTAATAATATATATATAAGTAATGAAATGGTACAGGGTGCAGGGCCTAGGATGTGGGTCCATTGATCAGTTAGTCAGTACCACTTATGTATTTCTAGAAGCTTTTTTCGCCGGGCGCAACCCCGGAGATATTTATTATTTAGATAATTATTTATTATTATCAGATAGATTGGTTTTAATACCAGATTAATTATATTAGCTTTAATTTTTTTTGGAACTTTGGGCTTATTTATAACATTTTTTTTGATTTCGTATTACTTAAAATTAACTTTATCCTGCCTTATTTTATCTGGTTACTAGAAAAAGGAGATTAGCTTTAATTAGTTACTAAGGTAACTTTCGATTTTCCGATTATAAGGCGGAATGGATAAGGTATTAATCGAAAACGTATAATAATTATACGTAATTACGATTACGATTATGGTTACGGTTACGATAATTTAAGCGGTATATAATTAACGACCGTTATTACGATAATAACATTATTTTTTAAACGATTAATAAAAAAAAGTTATTAAATTAAGGCCTTATATAAGAATAATTTAATTTAAATAACGGCAAAAAAGTACGAACGTATATAAGCAACCGGTTTCGGAATATAAATTAATTATTTAATTTTGGACCGATTACGTAATTCGGATCAATATATGTATTAATAAAAAAATTACGCAATAAAACAAAATTATAAAATTTAATTAATAAGAATAAAAAAAGTTAAAATTATATTATTAATAACGTAATTATTATATTTTGGATTAATTAAAATAAATAAAGTAACGATAAAATTAACGATATAAATAAAATAACGAATATAAGCAAAAAGAGGAATAAGGTTATAAAGTTATTTATTTTGTATAAAAGAAATATCGAAAAAAATAACGTTTTTTAATATCACGTGAAAATTAGGTACGAAACGTTACAAAATATATTCTGGATTTTTTTGGCGTTAATTAAGCGATATTTTATTTGGTTATTAATAGGTAACGTTATTTAGGATTTTTTTTTGTTAAATTTAAATATTATAATGTTTAAGTTAATAATAAAAGTATTAATTAATAAGTTAAAAAAGGCGTAATTAAATAATTAGTAACGTAGCAACGATTAAAATAAAATTATTCGGACGGATAAGAAAAAAAAATTATTTATTTTTTAAGTTTAAAAGAAAAAAATATATTTAAAATAATTATTACGGATAATTATTTATTTTATACCTAAATATATTTTATTTAAGGTAATATTTCGAAATTTAAATAATTTAAAGACCGGTAATATTAATTAATTTACGATAAAATTTGGTAAATATATTAAAAATGTATCGAAATTTTCCGAAATTATTATTAATATTATATTTCCTTAATTTTTCGAATATTTTTTTCAATACGATTATTTAATACCGATTATTAAAAAGTTTTTAGGATAATAAATTTAACGAAATTAAATTTTAAAGTAATAATAATTAAACCGGATCCTTGAAATTAATTAAGCATATAAATACTTAAATAAAATCCGGTATTATAATTAACGTACTTAAAAAACGAAATTTTATATTAACCCAAAAATTATTTAAGTTATTTATAAATTTTACGGTATTTATATTAAACGTTTTATTTTTCGATAAAATTCATTAATAAAAATTCGATTTTTTTTACGGGTATTATGGATAAGTTTTCGTTTTTTATGGTTTTTCCGGATTTTTCCGTTATTTTCAATTTTCGTTTTTTAGGTACCGGAATTATAAATTAACTTAAGGAAATTAATAAATTATTTAAAAAAATATAAGTTTTTCGAAGTTAAAATAATTTATAAAATATTTTATTAAACCGATAACCTTATTATAAAGAACCGAATTAAAGTTATCTTTAATAAAATTACCGATTAAAATAAGCTTATTTAAATTATCTTAAAAACTTTTAAGTTATAAAATTTTAAGTAAATTCGGACGGTAAAAGATCGATTAAAAATTTTAATAAAGTAAATTTAACGTAAAAAGTTTAATTAAGTATATAATTATTATTTAAAATACGTTATTAAGGTACGAAATATTATTAAGGAATGCAAGTTAATAAGGAAAATAATTAATAAAAACGAATATACTGAAAGTTTATTAAAAGGTATATCCGTTAAATATTTCGAAAAAGTTTTTAATAATTCGTTTATAAAATTTAAAAATTTGTACGCGATAATTTACGATAATATATAATTATTAATTAAGAATTAAATTATTAATAAGGCTAGGTTTTTTAAATATAAAGACCGTATATAACCTTAAGTAAATATCCGATTTAATTTTAGCCTAAATAATAAAATCCGGTTTTATTCGATTTAATAAATTAAATAATTTCGTTAAGAAAATTCGTTTTTACGATAAACGGTATTTAATTAAACCGATTAAATATTTAAAATTATAAGCGTTTTTTAGGATTTAAAGATTATATAGGTACGATAGATTTAAAATTTCGAGATTTTTAAAAAGGAAATACGAAATCGAAAGGTTTTCCGGATTTTATAATATTACGTTCCGTTTGGATAAGAGATATTTTAGGCCCAGATGTATGGTATAAATCCGTTGATTAATATGATTAATTTTTAACCGGATAAGTATAATTAATATAACCCTTACCGTAAACGAGATAGATATAAAGAACGAAAAGGTTATTAAAAAAGTTATTAAGGCCGAAATAAATATTATAATAATTTTAATTAAAGTATTTATTAATTTTGTTAAAAGTTAAGATATAATATGTAAAAGTACCGTTTGTTTATTAATAAAAAAATTACCGGATTAATTTTATTTGCCGATAACGGATATATTATTTTTGGAATTTTTAAAAATAAAGTAATATTAGGTATAATTTAATTTTTTTAAATTTTAAAAAATTAAACGATCGAATAATACATCCCGATTTAAATAATTCTTTAAAATAAATTTCTAGTTTATTAATTTTTCCTGTTCGATATAAGAAAGAAATGCAGTATTTTAATCAGTAAGACGATATTTTCCTTAACGTAAATAGTTTACCGATTAATTCCGATTAAGATATCAATAATGCAATTAAATTTCCGACATATATTACGATTTTAAAATTGAACCCATAAAGAATTAATATTAATTAACTTAAAGTAACCGAAATTAATATAATCCATTTCGGCGATTAAAACGGAAAACCGTTTTATAAAAAAGTATTTTTACCGAATTAATTATAAAACGATCTCATTAAAAATAAAGGCACTTAATATTTGGAAAAAATCCGAACTTTAAAAAGCGATAATTTTAATTATCCGACGGTATTTATTAATATTATAATAATTAAACGTTTTAAAAAGGAAAAAAGAAATCTGAAAGCGTAAAAAAAATAAAACCGAAATAAAGATTAACAAAAATAATATAATAAAAGAAAAATCTTTTTTCCATAATATAAAAATCGGTATTTAAATAAATAATACTTTTCCGATATTTATTAATATCCTTAAATTAAACGATACCATTTAAATTAATAATACCCTTATTTATAAAAACCTGATCGATAAATATGTAATTAAATTTTTAAAAAAAAAGATCCGAAAAAATACTAAAAGAAAATTTGAAATTATTTGGTCCGAATTAATCGAAGTTTGCCTAAATTTCGGTAAAACTTTTAAAAATTTTATAATTATTAAATTTTTAAACGTATTTAATAATAAAAATTAAAAAACGATTAAGATAACCGAAACCGAAGTACGAAAGTTAAAAGCTTTAAATTCGAAAAAACTTATTAAAATTTTTATTATAAATATCGGTTATAAAATAAAAAGTTAAAAAGAAATTAATATTTTATTAACCTAGTAATATAATCCAGCCGAATATGTTATCCCGTTATTTAAACTGGTATTCCGAATAAGTTATAAAGATAGCAAAAATCTGATTAATAAAATTATCGATATTAAAATCGAATTTAACGTTATTATTATATCGTACGTTAAACGATACGGATTAATTATCCGATAAACTTACGTATTATTTATAGGCTTTAATTTTTAAAAAAGGATTTTTTTCGAAAGTATAATCGAAACTTCCGTTTAGTTAGCCGGCCGATTAATTATTATTTTTTTATTTATTAGCGATAATTATTATATTACGTAATTATTAATCTTTAAACTTAATTTTATGATTAAATCGAAAATAATACTTAATATGAACCTTAAAGTAATAAAAGGAACCTTAAAATTCGATTTTACAAAAATTATTATCCCGTTAATTCCAGCCGGAAAAGTTATTTATAATATCCGTACCGATAAAAACCTAAAAAAAAAACAGCCGGTAAACTTATAAACTATTTTATTAACGAAAGTAAGCTTAAAAGTAAAAAGGTAAATATACGTTTTATAAGCCCTTATATTTTTTCGATTAATAATATTTATATTAATTAAAATCCGGTAATTATTTAAAATATTATAAGTAACCAGTTAAAATCTTGAAATATTATTTGGAATTAATTTAATAATAAAAAGTTTAGATACGCCGTATATAGAATTTTATGAAATAAAATGCGCGATAAAATTAGTAATAAGCGATCGGAATAAATTAATATTATATATAAACCGAAATAGAAGAAAATAATTTTTATTAATAACGTACCGTTTAATAAATTAATATTACTTAAAAACTTTGATTAAAAAGTAAAAAAATTAGAAAAAATACGATAAATTATTAATTAATCCGGAAAAGAATTTGATAAATTTAGTATTTTATTAGCCGTTTTATTTCTTATTTTCGTTAATATATTATAAGGTATTCGATTTACCGATAAGAAAATTAAGGTTATTTTTATTTAATTAAATAATAAATTTATCCGTACGAAAATTTTTTTAAAAAAAAAGATATTGTACCAAAAGGAGGTTATTTTAACCTAAAGTTAAAAAAAATACGATAGGATTAAATAATATATTATACCAGATTATAAAATTCGGACGATTTTTTATAAGGTATAATAAACCAGGGGTATTATTATACCAGTTAGCATAAAAAATAAGTTAATCGACGTATTATAAATCCAAATTTAAAAAGGTATATTCGAATAATTTTATACGGCGTATAAAAATATTTAGTTCCTTATAAAGAAAAAGGATAACGGTTTATAATTAATTACTTTCGGGATAAAGTTAAATATAATTATTTTATAAGATACGTTAATGTTAAATAATTACGACGAATTTTCCGCAAATTTTATAATATATTTATTAATAACTTTAATAAATTTTTTTCCGGTTACGATTAGGTTGTTTTGGCCTTAATTAATAAAGATTATATGATTTTTTCGATACCGTTAAAACTTTTAAAGATAATTATTTTACTTTAAGGGCTTTTATTTTTATAGTTTACTTTTATTGCGTAATAAAAAAGATTTTAAACGATTTAATACCTGATATAATACGTTTATTTGTTAATGATATCGGTATTAAGGGTCCGAAAATTAAATATAATAACGATTTTTTTTTCCAAATATCCGGAAGTTTATTTATAAGTATATCGTTAATATAAATAAAATCCTTTTTAGTTATAAATTTGCCGAAATTTCGATTAATATAAAAAAGTTTAAATAATATTAAAAAATAATCGATATAATCGGATTTTTTTAGGGATTAATGAATTACCGATTTGATATTATTAAAGTAATTAAAATTTTAAAAATTAAATTATATAAAAATGTTTTAAAGGTTAAAACTTTCTTAAATATTATTGTTTATTACCGAATTCTTATTACGTATTATATTTTAAAGGTTAAACTTTTTACGAATTTATTTCGGAAAAATAAACTTTTTATTTAAGGTTTTAATTAAAATTTGTCGATAAAGATTTTAAAGAAAAAGTTTATAATAATTCCGATATAAAAAGAATTATTATAAAAA
This sequence comes from Monosporascus sp. MG133, assembly GCA_004155925.1. Classification (NCBI taxonomy): domain Eukaryota; kingdom Fungi; phylum Ascomycota; class Sordariomycetes; order Xylariales; genus Monosporascus; species Monosporascus sp. MG133. Next base: position 166,242 of record QJNX01000001.1, on the reverse strand, counting down.
CCGACGAAAGTAAAATCGGTTATAAAGATATTTTTAATTAATTAATTAATAAAATCGAATATTTTACGCGTTATAAAAGTAATACTTAAAAAGATACCGCATTAAATTACGATATTAAAAACTTAAAATATTAAATTATTTTTAAAATTTTAAAAAAGGTTCGAAATTATATTTATAACGTCCGATTTTTATTAAAAATTAACGTTAAGGTATTAATTAATTAAGTTAATAACGTTTTAAAATTTTTATTTAATATTATAATTATTCGTTAAATTATCTGGATAAAAATATTCGATTTCGAAATTTAGTATATTTCTGGCAAAAAAAATTTAACCGTAAACGGTTTGTTCCGAAAGCTACCTGAAACTTTTAACGTATTAAACGATTAAAAAAAAATTAACGACTTTATTAATATCTAGTTAAATATTATTCGGCTTAATTTTATCTTAATTAAAACGTTATTAATACTTTTCGAAATAAGGTAAGGATTTTTTATTAAGAACTGGCTTATGGAATCGCAGAAATACGTAAGGTTTTTAATAATACTAAAGGTTTTTAATCGCTTTCGTAAAATTCCGAACAAAAACGTTTTACGGTAATTAAATAATATTATAAAAATTACGGCTATAAAAGGCGAAATTTGATTTATTATTATATAACAACTTTATATTACTAGCGCGGAATATTTGGCCAGATTCAGAAGGTAATATTTACGTATATTAAATATTAAAAAGTAACCGATTAACGTTTCGAAAAAATTTATAAATTTTCGTAATTTATTAACATAGTTATTATTTAGGTAATCGTTATATAATTTATGCTTATTAATAACGTTATAAAATTACGGTCGAAATTAAGTACGAATTATCCGATTATTTAAAAATAAAGGTTTTACGTTTAATTACGTTAATAACGATTAAAAAGTTTTTCGACGAATATATTTTTTACCGGTACGGTATTCCGATTAAAATTAAAATTAATAAAAGTTCCGAAAATAAAGGCAAAATAATAAAAATTATATTATATTCGGAATTTAGCAAAAAATTAAAACCGCGTATATGATCTGGTAATAAGGCCTAGTTAAAAAAGGGTATATTCCGATCGCTAAAAGTTTGATAAAAGTAATAAATAAGATTAATAAAAAATGGGCTAAATTTTTGCTTAAAATAATTTTTACCGATAATATTATTATAAAGAATTACGGCCTAAATTTTTATAAATTAATTTACGGATAAAAACTGTTTTTACCGGGCGAAATAATTTTACCGATATAACGTATTATAAATTAGGATTTTAATATTAAACAAAAGTTTAATCGCGTAATAAATTCGGCTTTTAAAAAAGAACATTAAAGATATAAGTAAGATTATTAAAGTTATTATTAATTAACATTATAAAATTATTAAATTTATAAATTAAAAGGACGTAAATAAAATAAAAAATAAATTTTTGGAAATAAACGACCTAGTATTATTATATAATACGTTACGATATATAAATATATTTAAGGATATAAAATTAAAATATTATTAAATTGGTCCGGATTTAATTAATAATATTATTAATAAAGGTACTTATTATTTAAAAAACGTTAATAAAACGTAATTAAAAGGTACCTTTTTTTTTAATAAATTAAAATAATTTATAAAAGATAAAAAAGGATATTAAAAGCTAGTTAATTAATAAAAAACGATTAAACGAAACCGCTTATTAATTAACTGGACGATATTATATCGGATACTTTAATTATCACGAATATCGAATTATTAAAGGATTAATAACTTAAAACCTTAGAGTTTATAAAAATGAATATTAAAGTATATACATTTAACGGTCGATTCGAAAGTTACGGAATTATAAAAGACGATAATATAACTAAAATAAATTTATTTAATAAAGCAAAAATTTAATAAAATTAATTAAAAAAATTAAAAAATATTTTTTTTTGTTTAAACCTTTTAAATTTATGTTAGCTATTAATATAAATAACAATTATTATCCGTTACTTATAATCAGTCCGCCGAATAATAAACGGTCGATATTAAAAATTTAAAATATAACGTTTAATTTTTTTCCGAAGCTATTACCTAATAAACTTTTCAATTATTAAATAAATATTATCGTAAATATCCTTTTTAATTTATGGAAACCGAAAATAATTAACTTTAAATACTTTAAACCGATCGTTATAAAAGGTATATTTATAACCTTTAATAAACTTAACGTAATTATTATAAGATTTTTTATAAAAACCTGGAATTAACTAATACCGGTAAAAAAATATACCGCATTAATTAAAACTTTCGGATATCTTATATTATTACTTATAAAATTTATAAAATATAAGGTTAAAAACGTTAAATATTTAAATAAATAAATTAATAACGTATTAAAAAATTTTAATAAGTAACGTTATAAATAAATTAATAAAACCGGTTCGAAAAGTTTCGATAGAAATTAAATAAAACAGTTTATTTTTAATTTAAAAAACCTAATTATATCGGATTAAACGTTTACGGTAACCTAAAAATTTTCGCCTTTAATTTACGAACCTATATATTAACCTTTAATTAAATTTCCGACGATAAATATAAATATAAATTTAAATATTTGATAATAATTAATATAAGTTTAATAATAAAGTAATAAAAATATATATTTCGATATACTTAAAAATTACGAACTTTATATTATTATAATTATTCCAAAATTTCTTTACGTTCCGTTAATAATTAAAAATAATACGAAAAAAACGTAATATTTTAATGCCGGTATAAGGCCCTGCTACATAATTAATAATGCGGTTACCCGCTTAAATAATTAAAGCCGTCGAAAAAGATTTTACCGTAATATTATAAAACGAAAACATCTTAAGAAAAGTAAATATCACGGATACCGATTAACGACCACCAAATAATTATTCGATAATATTAAATACTAGGTTAAATTTAAAACTAAAACTTATTTTAATTATTTAACGTACTCCTTATTAAGAAAAAAAAATAAGGTTTAATAAATTACGAATTATTTATTACCAAAATAGTAGGTAATATATAATATTAATCGTATTTAATATTACGGAACAGGTATTAAAAAAAGCGTGAAATTATAAATAAATTATTAAATTTACGGATATCGTTAAGGTTAATAAGAAGTTTAAAGTAACGATTAATATCCAGAACCTAATTAATACGGCAAAATGCAATTAAGGAAAATATTAAAATATTAAAAACCGTTAATAATATTTAACGTTACGTAAAAATAAAATTTAAGCTTTATATATTTTATATACCGCTTTAACCGATCGGTACGAGATTATTAAAGTTTAAAAAAAATTATTAAAACTGGATTATAATTTAAAAAACGATTTTTTTAAAAAGTTAATTAATTTATCCGGATTTATATTATTACGAAAACTTTAAGGATTACGTAGATTTAACGGTTAGTGAAAACTTATAATTATATTAATTAATAAAATAAGGATAATTAAAAATATTTTTAGGTATATAAAAGTTGAAAAAGTAAAATAATTTTTAAAAAAATTAATATAATTATAAAAAGAGGTTATTAAAAATAATACGGATATAAAAATCGAAAGGTACGTAATTAATTAAAGAACGTTATAACAACTATTTCTTTCCTTTTTTTATTTAATATCGGATGGAATTTTTAAGAATTCTTTCGGTATATAAAGTTTTTAAACAAAAAATTAATATATTACCTTTAAAAGCATTTAATTAATTATTTATATAATACGTTATTATTTTTTAATATATTTCCATTTTTATATAATTCCTAATTTTAATACCGAAATTATTTATATTTATAAACTTTAATATATATATATATATACTTATATATTACGAATTATCGTTTACCCGTTATTAATACTCCAAATTATTAAATACTGTCCCTATTTTATTAATATCTTTTAATTAGTTTATAAATAGTTATTATATTATCGTCCAAAAAGTGTACCGTATATAATAAAAAGGAAAATTTTAAAAAATTAAATATTTCGAATTTTAAAAACTTGCTTAATTAATAATATACCTATATAAGGAAAAAATAATATAATACGTTTACTTCGAAAAATATATAATAATAATATTATTCCCTACCTTATTAAATTAAGTATTTTTAAATACCGCTTTAATCGGATTATTTCCATTATTCCTTACGATAAATATAATCGACGTCCATAAAAAAAATTATCTTATCCTTATTTTAAATAACAAAAAATTAAAACGATATAATAACCGCGCCGTTATAACGTACCTTTATAATTATAATAAATAGTACCTTTTTTTACTTTAAACATATTATTACTTTAATCCAGATAATCGTTTATAAAATACCTTAAGAATATATAATTATTATTCCAAAAGCCGGACGAATAATCGGTAATAACAAAATTAAATTAATCCTTAATTAATTCGAAAAATAAATTTAATCGAAAAATCCAAAATATATCTGGATTATTACTTATATAAAATTACGTACCGATAACACCCCCATAAATTATTAAATCGGAATATTATATATTTAATCAAAACGTTTATTTTTAACATTTAACATTTACTTAAATCTTAAACGTTTTTAACAGTTATTTCGATTATATCAAAAAAAGTAAAATAAATCTAATTTTAATAACCTCCCCTTTACCTATATTACGATCGTTATAATACTTACCTAAATTCGTTTTTATATTTATGGCTTATAAATTAATTATATATTTTATATTATTACCAGTAATCTTATATAAAAAAAAATACTTAAAAACTAAAACGATTAAATAAAATAAAAACTGAATAAAAACCGAAATAAACGACTTAATTAAAAAATACCTTAATTTAAAACCGGCAAAATTCGGGATTAAAAAAAACGTAAAAAATTAACCCGGAAAACCCTTATTCCCATTAACCGAAATTTAAAATAATAAATCCGATACTAATTAATCCCCGGAAAAATTCTTTATTATCGAACCTTAATTTATAGGATTTCGACCTATTAATAATATTAAGGGGCCATCCCGTAAAATACGCGAAATACCTAAACTTTCGTTAATTCCCTTTATTAATTAACCTGAATAATAAATCGCAAAACCTTTTAACATAACCATAACCTTTTCCTTAGCTATTCCGACCAAATTTTCGGCTTCCGAAATTATTTAACGTAATCCGATACCTTAAAAGTTAAGCTTTAATATAAAATATATAACTCGACCAGCCTTAAATAATTAACGCGTAAAATTATAGTTCGTAATTAATATATTATACCGTACAAATAAATAAGAAATATTTTCGAAAATACGGAACGAAAGCCCGAACCTTATTTCCTTTGAAAATGGCCAGGGTAATCTAAATATAAAATATTAATCGTTAAAAAATTATCGAAAAAAAAAATTTAAAAAAAGCGGAAAAAAACCAAATAACGGAAAGATTTAACGAAACTCAAAAAACGAAATCCTAAATTAGAAATATTAAAAAACAAACCGTATAAACGTTAAATTAATTAATTCATTAAATCCATATATATTTAATTTATTTAAAACATTCGAAATTATCGCGTTAAATCTTTATTTATTTTTTAAAACAAATCGAAAACGATTTTAGCTTAAAAAATATTAAAATAATACAGGATATAAGGCTTAAAATATAAGTCCATTAATTAATTAATCAGCATTACTTATATATTTTTAAAAGCTTTTTTCGCTAGGCGTAATCCCGGAAACACTTACTACTTAAACAATTACTTATCATTATCAAACAAACTGGTTTTAATACCAGATTAATTACATTAACTTCAATTTTCTTTAAAATCCTGGGCTTATTCGTAACACTCTTTTTGATTTCGTACTAATCAGAACTGACTCTGTCCCGCCCCATTTCAGTAAATATATAAACTTTAGCAAATTACGTTAACGGCCGAATATATGATTAAATTTAACCGCCTAATAATTATTTTCAAACTTTTATAAAATGTATTATTTTTTCCTTATTATAAAGATTTAAAACCTTAGGTTAAGAACGAAATATTTAAGGTACTTGAAATAAATCCTTTCGAAAATTATATAAATAAAGTTATTATAACCGACCGACGTATTTTTACTCGATATCTTAAAAAAGAAATACCGGCAAACGAAATAACGATAAACGTTTAATAATAACAGGAAGATAAAGCATAGGTTTTAAAAGGAAATTAATATTGTTTTAACGGAATTTAAAAAAAATAAGTTTAAAGTAAAATATTTTAATTATGGCAAAAACGGCCATGTTAAAAGCAAATGTTATTTTTTACCCAAAAAGAATTCCAAAAAAAAAAATTTTTTTACCCAAAAAGAAAGTTCGTACGGCCGAACGACATATAAATAACAAGGAAAAGGATAAAAAGGAAGTAAATTTTACAGTCGCCGATTGGAAATTTATTATTATTATAACCAGTAAGGTTAAAAATAACGATTTAAATTATGAAAATTATATTATTTGTAAAAGTATTACGGTTAAAGTTTGTAAATATTATTTAGGATTAATAACTTTTAAGGTAACTATTAAATTAAAATATATTTATTAGCTTAATATATAAAAATATAAGATATATAATTAAAACGGTTAATTACGAAACGATTTCGGTAATTATGGATAATTATCTTCCGAATATTGCATTTTTCCAGAATGCATAATATACCTAAAACTCCTAGCGGATAATTATAATTTTTATATTTTATTATTTATTATAATTATAATTATTTTATTTATTAACGAACCAAAAATGATAATAATTTTTGGTTAGGATATAATAAGGAAACGTTTCTAAAACTAGACGATAAATATAGATATATAAAAACTTTTTAATAGCCAAATTACCTTACAGCTTTATTATTTATATTTTAAAGTAAAATAAAATCGAAAATTTATAACGTAAAAATGCGTATATTATTTATTAATATTATATAATAAATCCGAACTTTTAACTATGGAAATATTCCTTTTAAAGGTTTATTCTTTTAACTAAATAATTCGTACAATAAAAAACTTTTAAAAAAAACAAAAGAAAATAATTATTTTTAAATACTAATTCGATAACAAAAAATGGTTTAAATATATGGATAATTATTATATTAAATATATAACCAGAAAGGTACTGGAATAAAAACGTTTTTTAAATTTTAAGAAATACTAATTAAAAGATTATAAAAGCTTTCGAAAATAAGGTACCGAAAAATCTTTTTATATAAATTTTTATGTAAGGTAAAAAAAGAAATTACGGAATTAAATCAAAATTTTAATTTATTACGGAAATGAAATATTTAACGCCATAATTAACTTCGGAACAAAAAGAAACTTTATTTTCTTTAAGATAATTAAAAAATACTAAATCCTTTAAAAATATAAATAATAATTATATAAATTACAGATAATTAATAAAAGCTTATTTAATTATAATAATAATCGAATTTTCCGAAAAATAAAGGAATTTATAATCCAGATATAAAAATATCTAAAAAGGATTATTTTCGATATCGCCGATATTTTAAAATACGATATTATATTAGAAATACCGTAATTTCGTTCCAATAATTTACGGATTAATTAAAAAAATAAACATTTTTATAAAATAATTTTAAGGAAAAGATTTATAAAGTGTATTATATAATTAAAGAAACCAGAATTTTTAATTTAATAATAATAATATCCTTTAAATATCGACGATTTAAAAAATTATTTAAGAAACGAATACGAAAAGAAATTACTTAATTATAACTAATAGAATTATAAAATTCCCATTAAAAAAGGATATTATTTAAAGCTTTATTAAATTTATTATATAAATCCTAAAAAAATTAAAGCTTTTTAAAAAGTTTTTTAACGAAATTTTAAAAAAAGTTATATTTAATAATCCGAATTATTTATAAAGTATTTAATTATAATGGTACCAAAAATAAAAAAACACAAAATAAAAATCGATAAAGATAAAAATTTAATATATTAACGAATTTATAATTATCGATAATTAAACGATATTATTATTAAAAAGAATATTTTTTAACGTTAATAAATATTATAAGGGAAAATATTAATAAAGTTAAATAGTTTATAACCTTAAATCAGCAAGATAATTATTATTTAATCCGAATAATTAAAGGCGAAAAATAAAAACCCGTTTTTAAAATTATTTATAAATATTACGAATATAAGGTTATGTTAAAAGGATTAATTAATACCCCAGCCAGTGTTTAGCATATATTTATTATTATTTTACGGAAATTTTTAAACAAATTTATTTTCGTTTATTTAAACGATATTTTTATTTATTTAAAAACTTTAAAAAAATATAAAAAGTACGTCGTTTAAATTTTAAAAACCCTTAAAAAATTAACTTGTTAGTAAACGTTAAAAAAGTCGTTTAATATATTTAAAAACTAAATTTTTTAACCTTTATTATTACCTTTAAACAAATCCAAATCCAAAATTTTAAATTAAAAGTTATTAAAAACTGGTTAATTTTAAATAAAGTTATTATTATTAATATCCGTTATTTCTTGAAATTTATTAGTTATATATAACATTTGATTAAGGATTATAGTAAACTTACTACACCCTTAACCAAGTTTATTATTCAAAAATACGTCGGAAAAAGATTCGAAATTTTATAAAACTTTAATAAGATTTTTTTAAAAATTTAGGATAAAATTATTAACGCTCCGGTAATTAAGTTATTAAACTATAATAAAAAAATGATTTAAAATAAACGTTTTAAATTATGCGCTTAAAGTAATTTTAAAGTACCTAAAAAATAACGAAAATAATACTTAATAACGTATTTTTTTAAAGCTTTTAAAGACGTAAAATTTAAATATCTTATTTATGATAAAAAGTTATTAATGATTATTTTAATACTTAAAAAATAGGAATTATTTTTTAATAAAAGTAAGGAATTATTTAATATTTATTTAAACTATAAAAATCTTATTTAATTTATAATTACTTAAAAACTAAATAAACGTTATAAAAATTGGATAAATGTTTTATTTAAATTTAACCTTAAAATTTATTATATTAAAAGTAAATAAAATATTTAAGCGGATATTTTGAACCGAAAAGAAAATTATAACTTAAAAATTTCCTAACGATATATATAAATGTTATATCGAAAAAACGATAACATAATATAATTATATATAACCTTAAAATAGTTTATTTTAAAAAAATTTATTTAATTTAAAAAGTTTTATTATCCGAAAAAATAAAAATAAATTAAATAGTTAAAAGGAAAAAATAAGGACTAACTATTATTTTACAGCAAAGTTTATATCTTCCGCTAGTAATAAGAAGAATTTATTAAATTTTATTTTAATGACCCGTTATATTAATACCAAAAAAGAATTAAAATTATTAAACGATTTTAAAAAAAATATATAATTTTCCAGAATTCCGTTAAATAATTAAATACGTAATTAAAGATTATAATATTTAAAATAAGGTTAAAATAACCTGTTATAAGCCGTATAATTTATTATAACTTATAAATATATTTAATACAACATAAAATATTATAATTTGGAATTTTATTATTAGTTTTTTTTTTATCGAAAGATCCAATTGTTAAAGTTAAATATAATATAATATACGTAATTATTAATAGATTTATTAAATATGGGTATTTTTTACTTTTTAAAGGAACCGTAACGATAAAATAATTAGTTTACACCTTTATTCGGTATTATTTTGATAAATACGGAATACCAGAAAAAGTTATTTTTAATTAAAATAAACTTTTTATATTCTAATTCGGTATTAACTTTTTTAAGTAAATTAATATTAAATTTAAGTTTTCGATAACCTTTTAGTTTTGGATAAATAATTAAATAAAACGATTAACCTAAACTTTAAACCAATATTTTCGAAATTACGTTAATTATTAAAAAAATAATTAAGTTAAATTTTTATTATTTGCATAAATAACTTATAATATATCCGTTAACGAGGATATAAATATATTACTTTATATAGCTATATATAAATACGACGTAATAACTTAATAACCGAATAATTACTACGTAAGGTACCGGTTATTATTATAATAATTTTACGAATAAAAATAATAATAATAAAAATCAAAATAATATAGGCCCGATTTTAAATTAAATTTTAATTTTTGTAAAAAAAAATAATTCAGTATTATAATACGAAAAAAATTAAGGGATTAATTTTAACGAAAGGAAATAAAGTTTATTTATTATGTTAGAAATAAAACGTAACGTTAAACTTTTTTTAAATTAAAACGAGAAAATTTAACCATAAATTCGATTTTAAAAAATTTAGCTTATTTAAGATTAAAAAGGTTATTTTAAAATTAATTATAAATTATTATTATTTAAACCCATAAAAATATACGTTATATTTTATATTTCTTTATTAAAACCAGCCTTAAAAAAGCCCCGTTTAAGAAAGATTTTGGAATTGAAAAAAACGATAATAAGTACGAAATCGAAAAAATATTAAACTTTTAAATCCTCAATAAAAACAAAATTTAATATTTAGTTAAATAAATAAATTACTGACTTAAAGATAATATATGGAAATTATCTAAGTATTTAATAAATATAATAAACTTTATTAAAAGTTTTTACCGACAAAATCCTAACCGACCGTTTTTAATATAGTTAAAGTTATAGGCGATAACGGTCCCCCGTTTAAATCCAGGTTTAAAACGTTCCAGCCGAAAAAAATAAATGTTTTTATTACAGCATTTATTTTAAAAGTAAACCGCGTTTGTTTTGTTTTCATACGACGTTATTCCTTTTTTAACCTTTTCCGTTTTTTTGGTTAATTTAATTTTAAACCTTTTTTTAATATTTTTAAAGCTTTTTTTTTTGAAAAGGTTTTGTTAAAACCGTAAACCTTTTAACTTTTTAATAGATCTTTGGGGTTTTTTTTCCTACCGACGTCGTAATTTATTTGATTCCCTTTTTGCGATTTTTTAATACTTTAAAAAGTCATTTTTAACCTGCCGTTATTTTTATTATAATCGGTTTTATATTTCGTTTATTTTTTTGAGCGAATTTATGGTTTCTGCGTTATAAAAGGGACGTTAATAATATATGTAGCAGTCGTAATTTAAATGTTTTAAAAAAAAGAAATAATCCGTTTTGCCGAACCGAATATAATTAAAATAAAAAAGGCTTTAATTTTAAAAGTTCTGGTTAAGTTAATACGAATGTTATAAATATCGCGTTAATTTTTACGTAACTTTTTTTTCGTTTTTTATTTCGACTTGTTATAATAAAGTTAGTTAAAAAGTTACGAAAAACCCTTTTAATAAAATATAAAGGTTACTTATGGTTTTTATTTTTGGAACTAAAATTTTTAAAAAGGGGAAATAATATTACAGTATAAAAATAAGGGTTTTTATCTTAAAGAAACCGGCTTCCGGAACCTGGTATAATTTTTTTGCGGCTGATTTTCGGGTAAAGAAAGTTTGGTTTTCTTCGCGTTAAGATATAATAATTTGGTAAATCTGGTAAATTTGGAACTAGATCTAACAGATCTCATAAATTTACGATACACTTGTTAAATCCAAAATGGATATATAACGGATAGTTTTTTATATAAATAGTACCTATTTAATTTCGTTCTATAATTATTAATCTAAATTTTTAATTAAAGGTACCATTTTCCGATTAAAGGAAAAATCCGCAAATTTCTTTAACGAATACCTTATTTATTATATTATTATTACCTGCAAATCAAGACCCCCATTTCGGATACTGCTCATACCTCCGGGTGGATGTATGACAGGTTCGTTACAGCTAGCCATAAGACCAAAAGATCAGCAATTCCAAACCCTAATTGGGGTTTGGATACCCAAATCCACCTTATAAAAGCGCATGCAACTAGCAGTTCAGTTATGTTATAAAAGAATCCTAAAAGGCTTTATAAATAATATATTTTATAAGATATTTAACGTATTAAATAAATATTTATTAAAAAACTATGTAATTTTCGATTTAAAATGTTTTATTTATAGGTTTTATAATTTAACCAGATTTAAAAGATTTGTAAAAGTACCGAAAAAATACGTTATTTTAATAGGTAATATTAAAATAATAATTTTAGAATATAAAAATATTACGATATATGTAAAAAATGTATTTAGGAAAAAAAGGCTTAATATTAAAGAAAATACTGTATTATTAAGGTTTTGATTATAATATCGTTTTATATAAGTCTTTTAAATAAGAAGGTTATTATTAAAATACATTTAATAATAACGTAAGATATTAAAACGATTATAAGAAGTTATATATCTTAAAAAAAAGGTTAAGGCGTAATCGAAAATAATAGCTATATAAGGACCATTTTTCTTATGATTAAGAAGGTAGGTAAAGTAGCAGGTTAGGTAAGGGTTTAAACTTTAGGGTCCGGGATGCTAGGGTATTTAAGGATAGGCTATTACGGGCTAAAACCTTTAAAATATTTATTTAATTACAGCCGTAAAGCGTTATTAAAGGGCCTTAGGATGGCCGAATGCCCGGCGTATACCTTAACGAAAATAAAAGAAAATTCTTTACGAAAAAAACCAGATTTTAAAATAATAACCTTTTTTTAAAGGTACGTTTGGATTAGGAAGACTTTTCAGAGAAAGCCCGTAGATATAAACGGATGTTAGCGATTTTTTATAAAACTTTATATTAGTCGATAATATATTTTTATATAATAGTAAGAAAAAATGAAAATTGACGTATTTTAAAGGATTATTTAAGTTAGATTAAAAGCTATTTTAAGTTTTGCGTAAAGTTTATACGAAGAGATATAAATTGCGTTTAAAATTTGGTTGTAAAAGAGTTACGTTTAAAAGGGATTTTTGTTAAATTTTTTATTTTATATACGTACGTTTAAAATGGAGGCGTAAAACGTTTGGGGGGTATGGTAATAAAGAAAGTATAAGTTATAAGGATTAGATCGAAATTATCGTATAACTTCTAGAAAAAGTCCGTTAATTATGTTGCTTATTTTTACAATAAAACCTTAATAGCTACCCTTAAATAAAAGATGTTATATAAGGTTATGTATATTTATCTAGGGGAAAAAAATAAGATATTAAGTTTTAGGATATTTTAATTAGCTTATTTTAAAGCATACGGTTATAAAGATGCCGTATTAAAGCTCCACTTAAGTTATAAACTTAGTAAATTACAGAAGCTGGACTTTAAAGTATATATTAAGTATTTCGTAAGGTATAACTTTACGAATATACATAAGGCATAAGTATTAAAATTCGAGAAAGTGATAATAACAAAAAATATAATTTTTAACGAAATAAAGTTTTTTAGTGGGGAAAATACGTTAAAACGTTGAGAGGAGATAGGAATTTTAAAATTTTAAGTACGAAAATATAATTGCTTAAAAAACTAACGGTTAACGAAGTAATTTTCGAAAAAAGTAATTTGGAAATAAAAATTAAAAATAAAGATAAAGTTAAAACTTTTTGGAATAAATAATAATCTGAAAACGAAAAAGTTTAAGACGAAATTATTATAAAATATAAAATTAATTTAAAAATATAAGTTAAGATAACTTCTTAAAATTATTACAATTAATAAAATGGATTTCGTACGTTAATTACGGCGGTTTAATAATTAAATAACCTGGCTAATAAATTAAATAAAAGATAAATAAAAAAGTTTATAATATAAGGATAATTTATAAATTCTTTAAAAAAAAGGTATTATAACTTCCGTAATTAAAAGGTTCTTAGCTTGTAGATGGAAGGGTTCGTTACCGGAAGAAAGCTTTTTTTTACCGAAAAGATTTATTAAAATTATTTAAAAACGTCCGTAAGTTATCGAATTATTTAATAAAATAACAGTTTTACGTAACGTAAGTAATTTATTTTCGAAAATATAACTTTTTTAAGTTATAAAAAAAGGTAATTACGAAATCTTTTAAAGGTTATTAAATATTTTATTATGTAGAAGTCTTTATTTATAAGTTCGATAAATATAAAAAGCTTTAAAAATATAAAGTTACGCTGGTAATATATAAGACTAATAAAAAATGGAAATTTTTTCTATAAAAGTAATAATATTAATAAAAATAACATTACGGTCGCTTTTTACAATACTTGCTAAGTTTGATTTAAAAGTTACCTAGTTAAATACGATTAACGCTTTTATTTATAATGATTTAGATAAAAAGGTTTTTATAAAAATATTTTTAAGGTTTACCAAAAAAAAGGAAAATTTTAAGGTTTAAGAAAGTTTTATATAGTTTAAGGAAATTACTTTTTTTATGGCAAAAAATATTTATAAAGGATATTAAAAATCTGGGTTTTCGTAAGATTTCTTAAGAATTTTATATAATAATAAAGGGCGATATCTTAGCGTTTTTTCGAAAATAATAAAATATTAAAATATAGGAAAAAGAAAAAACAGGAAATAATAAAACTCATTATTAACTTAAAAAACGATTTAAAATTTAAAAGATTTTTAAGTATTTATATTTTAAAACGAAAAAGAAACGATTAATTTAGTTATTATAAAAATCGTATATTAAAAAGGTAATAACTTAATACTTAATCGATACGTTAAAACGAATATTTTATATTTTTATAAAATAAAATAAATTTTTGTCCCTTCGAAACAACGGTAATAAATAAATAACGAAAGTTATATTAAAAAACTGTTGGTTTAATCTTTTCATTATTGTTTTTTATGCTTTAATATTACGTTTGTTATCCTATGGTTATTACGTTTTAATTATATTTTATTAAACGTTTATTACGACGTTATAAATAAGTTAATTTGATATTTATATTATATTAATAATTTTATAATTCGGTACGGAAATAACGGAAATATTTAGGTTATGGTATATATAAGTAACGTTTCGTTTGTTAATAATTTAATCGATGGGAAAAATGTTTAAAAGTTTATGATTTTATTATTCGGAAGAATTATAAGATAAAAACTGAATAAGTAAGATATATTTATTAGGAATATAACTAAAACAAAGTTATTAAAAAAAAGAATTTTAAAAAAGTTATTAAAATATTAACTTTAAAATTCGATTTTTTTTAGGTAAATTATAATAATAAATAAATAGTTAAGTTACTTATAAAAAACGTTTTAAAGTTAATAACGAAATTAAAATACGTTAAAATATATAATTATTAATTAAAATAAAAATATTTACGAAAAAAGATTTTTTAAGTAAAAAGAAATAAATAATATAGTAATTAACGATTTTACGAAATTACTTATAAATAACACGTATAAAAGGTTTATAAAGTTTTAAGAATAAAAAATTTATTTAATGGTTAAAATTTATTAGAAAAAAAACCCGAAATTCGCGAAAGGATTATAACGCGTCGGATGGAACGTAAAATAACGTAAAAGTTCTTAATAGGAAGCGATTTAAATCGGTTTCGGAAGAACCTTATCTATTAATAATTCCTGCGTATTAAACGTTAGCGAAATCTATAATGGCCTGATTAAAGGATATATCAGATATAGTAAATTAAGGTCAGAAGGAATCGGGCCGTATATTGCGCTAATAGATAAAGGAAACAGGGGTAACAGCTAATTTGTATAAGGGATTAATTCTCTAAGACCTTAAAGAAGACAGTTAGCTGTTATTATCATTAATAATTAATATACGAATAAAGCTGCAACGAAGATACTTATATTTCGTGGCCTCAGGCTGTTTAATAATGGGCGGCGATAAAAACCGAAAGCATAAAGGATGCTGCTAAAATTAGACGCCCGTTCATTAATGGAGGGGGCCCGAAGCTGGGATTTCAAAGACACCCTGGCATGTGCAGGGCATCTGTTCGCGGGGGGCGGGCATAGGTATATAGTACCTGTTCTCCCCCTCCTATCGCAGCATCCCTCGAGCTGCTGGAGCTTCCTAAAACGGCGACACTTTCTGTCAGCTAGCAGGAGTTGCGCTAGCACTCCATATACGGAAAGGCTTCCTTTGATCGGACCATATATTTTCCGTGAACAGATTATATTAAAGTATAATATGCGTTTTAAAGCGCCTATGACGAATTATATAATATAACATAACTGATAATTCTTATATTTAATAATTAAAATTTTTATTTACTTAATTCGCGTTATTATTTATTAATTAGTTATTATTAAAATAATATAAGTTATATATTAATAATAATTACTTATATCCTTTATTAGTTATAATAATAACCGTATCGTTTACTTCCGTAATTATTTATAATAATTTAAAAAACGATTTTATTAATCGGTACTGGGAATTAATTTATTTTTCGAATGAATTATTTAAATGGAAAAGGTTAATCGAACTGGTTATCTGATAAATACTTTCGAAATAATGACCGAAAGTAAATAAGCTCATAACCAGAATTTTACGACCTATATTTATTTAAATCGAAAATATAAAACCTTTCAAACGTTTTATAATAAGCTTATAAAATAAGTTTAGGATAATATTTCTTTATCGATTAAAAAATTTTATTTAAGTTTAAATAATGATTTTAAAAATTAATACGTTAAATTATAACAAGCTGGAAAAGTTTACAATAATTATTTATTTATAAATATTAAACGTAAATATAAAAAAGGATTAAAATAAATTTCGAAAATTATTCAAAAGTTTAATAAATAAATAATAAATGTAACGAACCTGTCATACGTCCACCTGGTGGTATAAGCAGTATCCGAAATTGGGGTCTTAATTTGCAGGTAATAATAGCATAATATATGGGATGTTCGTTAAAGAGATTCACAGACTTTTCTCTTAATTAAAGAACGGTACAATTACTTTTAATTAAAGATTTAGATTAATAACTAAAAAGCGAAATTAAAAAATGTTATTTATATAGGAAATCGTCTGATATATATATCCTCCTTATCTTTTTTAGTTTTTAAAAATCCTTGGAAATCTCTGGAGGTTTCTAGAAACGGCCAAAAATAGTTTCCCTTTATTTTTAAAGATAGATAGAGATAAGCCGAAAGCCGAGATTTAGCCGGCGGGGTGGAAATTTTAGCTGTCTTAATTTACCTGGCTTTTTTTCTGGGTTTAATAAAATCCCCATAAATATAACATAATTTTTTTTCCTAAAATCTTTGTTTCGAAGATTTTAAAAGGTAAATTTTTTTCTTTTTCCAAAATATCGTAATATATTTTAACCATAATAAACAAATTTTAAAAACGTTTTAAAACTTTAACCGAAAGTTGTCGCGAGCTTATAAAGTTAATTTTTTAATTTAGCTTTAAAATTATACCATATATACGTTATTTTAAAAAAGATTTTTTTTATAAAATACTGGAAAACCGGAAAAATTATGAGCATTATTTATTAGCTAATATTTAAACTTATAATAAAAATTATATTTCGTTATCGTTTTTTTAAAAATATTCGGGCCGAAAAGTTTCGAAAAAAAAAACCCGTTTAATAGTTTAATAATTACAGAAATTATTTAACCGTATCGTCCAGTTAAATCGTTAATTTAAATAGTTATATTTTAAAAAAATGTTATTTATTTAAAGGGGGCTTAAAAATATGGATAAGTTAAAAGAATAAAAAAGATTAAATGCGAAAAAAGACCGCTAAAAAAGAAAACGAACGCAGCTTACTTTAAGACTTAATACGTTAATAAAAATATTTACTTTTTTCGATTGGAACGCCTTAAATCTGAATTTAAATAAGGGGTTATTACCGTTTACGATTTTGGTCGGTTAGGATTTTGTCGGTAAAAATCCTTAATTAGGTTTATCGTATTCGATAAGTATTTAAATGGTTCCCATATATTATCTTTAAGTAGGTAATTTATTTATTTAACCAGGTACTGGATCTTATTTTTAACCATTTTAAAATCCAGTATTTTTTCGACCTTATACTTATTATCGTCTTTTTCGATTTCGATATTTTTCTTAAACGGGGCGTTTTTTAGGCCTGGTTTTAATAAGAAAATATGAAATATAGGGTATATTTTTATGGTTTTAAATAACGATAGTTTATAATTAATTTTTGAAATAACTTTTTTAATTTTAAATAAACCGAACTTTTTAAAATTAAGTTTATTATTAGGCCTTTTTATTTTAATTTAAAAAAGGTTTAACGTTACGTTTTATTTTTAACGTAATAAGTAAACTTTATTTTTTTGGGTAATATTAAGCCATTTTTTGCTGCAAAAATTATAACTTAATTTCAAGTCGGGCCTCTATTATTTTAATTTTTATTACTATTATTTCTATTTGTTAAATTATTATTATAATAACTGGAACCTTGCGTATTAATTATTCAGGTCGTTAAGTTACTACGTTTTGTTTATATATAGCTATATAAGGTAATATATCTATATCCTTATTAACGGATATATTATAGGTTATTTATGTAAGTAATAAAAATTTAATCTAATTATTTTGCTGATAATTAACGTAATTTCGAAGGTATTATTTCAAGGTTTGGTTTAATCGTTTTATTTATTTATTTGCTTAAAGGTAATAAACTATTAAAAATTTAAGCTTAGTATTAATCTCTTTAAAAAAAGCTAGTACCGAATTTAAATATAAAAAACTTATTTCGATTAAAAATAATTTTTTCTGGTATTCCGTAGTTATCGAAATAATATCGAATAAAAACGTGAATTAATTATTTTGCTATTACGGTTTTTTTAAAAGGTAAGAAATATTTATATTTAATAAGTTTGTTAATAATTACCTATATTATATTATACTTAACTTTAATAACGGGATTTTTCGATATAAGGAAATTAATAATAAAATCTTAAATTATGGTATTTTATATTTTATTAGGTATATTCCTAGGTTATAATAAGCCGTAAGGTTTATAACAGGCTGCCTTAAATTATTACAAACGTTATAATTTTTAATTATTTATTTAATTATCCGGCGAAATTTAAGAAATCGAATTCTCTTTAAAATTATTTAATAATTTTAAATATTTTTTAATATTTATAAAAAAAAATTGTAAAACTTTTTAATAAATTCTTTTTACTGTTAACGGGGGATATAAATTTTGTTACGAAATAATAATTAATTCTTTTTATTTTTTTTTTAGTTATTTAATTTAAATTTTTCTTAAGGTCGTAAAAATTTTTAAATTAAATTAATTTTTCCAGAATTAATTATTTTAGGGTTATATATAGCTATATTATCCTATTATCCTTATAATATAGTATTTATATATATCGTTTAAAGACTTTTAAGTCGTAATTTTTTTTCGGCTTAAAATATCCGTTTAGATATTTTTTTTACTTTGGATATAATAAATTTTAAAGTTAAACTTGGATAAGAGAACTATTTAATTTTTATAACGTTTATTTAATTTTTGGGTAATTTCAAATCGAATAAAATTTTTATAGGTTAAATAAATATTAAATGGTTTTTTAATTTTATTAAATAATGGTTTTTATTTTTTAAATATTAAAATAATCGTTAATAACTTTTTGTCGTAAATAGGATATTTAAATTTTGCGTCCTTAAAAGTTTTGGAAAAGTATATTATTAGGTACCACTTTTTATTACTTTTTAATTATTTTAAAACTATTTTAAAGGCGTAATTTAAAATGTTTGTTTTAAATCGTTTTTTCTTGTTATAATTTGGTAACTTAATTACCGGGACGTTAATAATTTTGTCTTTAATTTTTTGAAAAGGTTTTTATATTTCCATTAAGAAATTAATTTTTTTTTACGTATTTCTTAGTAATAAGTTTAATTAAGGGCCTGGTAAATTTGCCGTAATCCTGGATTAAAGGTTATATGTAACCGGTAAATTTTAAAAATTAAGGGATATTAATAATAATAACTTTATTAAGGATTAGCCAGTTTTTAATAACTTTTAACTTAAAATTTTAGATTTGAATTTGTTTAAATATAATATTAAAGCTTAAAAATTTAGTTTTTAAATATATTAAACGATTTTTTTTTTGCGTTTATTAATAGGTTAATTCTTTTTAAATGTTTTCAATATTTAAACGATATACTTTTTATATTTTTTAAAAGTTTCTAAATAAATAAAAATATTGTTTAAATAAACGAAAACGAATCTATTTAAAAACTTCCGTAAGATAATAATAAGTATATATTAAAAGTTAATTAAAGTAATAGTTAGCCCTTATAGTATAACCTTATATATATAATACCCATAAATAATTTTAAAGGCGGTTTTTTATTTTTCGCCTTTAATTATTTAAATTAAATAATAACTATTTAATAGGTTTAAAGTTATAAATTATTTGGTTTTGTTAATATTTTTCTTCATGGTATTTATTAGCATTAAAGGATATTTATTTTTAATAATAATATTATTTAATTATCGATAAATATATATTCGTCGGTATATTAAATTTTTATTTTTATCGATCTTAATTTAGCATCTTTTATTTTTAGTATTATTATAATTAAATATTTTACAAATAATTCGGATTTTTATATATAACCTTTTTCAAAATTTCGTTAAATACTTTTTTAAAAAGCTTTAATTTTTTTAGGGTTTATATAATAGATTTAATAAAGTTTTAAATAATTTTTTTCTTTAATAAGAATTTTATAATTTTATTAATTATAATTAGGTAATTTTTCTTTAATTCGTTTTTTAAATAATTTTTTAAACCGGCGGTATTTAGGAGGTATTGTTATTATTAAATTAAAAACCTTAATTTCTTTAATTATGTAATAAATTTTATAAAATGTTTTTTTAAAATTATCTTATAAAAACGTTTATTTCCTTTAATTAATCTGTAAATTATTAAAATAAAGTTATGGCATTTTTATGATAATATTATATCCTAAAATATCGGCGATGTCGAAAATAATCCGTTTTAAATTTTTTATATTTAAATTATAAGTTTTTTTATTTCGTAAACAGTTTGGCCGTTATTATAACTAAATAGGCTTTTATTAACTATTCGTAACTTATATAATTATTATTTATACTTTTAAGGGATCTGGTATTTTTCGGTTATTTTGGAGAAAATAACTTTTTTTTTCCGGCATCGATTATAACGTTAAATATTTTATTTTCATAATAAATAAAAATCTCGATCTAATTCCGTAATTTTTTTTTAGTTCGTATAAGGTTTTGTATATAAGGGCTTTTTGGTACCTTATTTTCGAAGGCCTTTATAATTTTTTAACTAATATGCTTTAGGGGCCAAAAGGCGTTTTTATTTACGTACTTTCCTGATTACATATTTGGTATAATAATTATTTATATATTTAAACCATTTCCTGTTACCACTCTGGTATTTAAAAACGACTCCCTTTTTTTAGCTCGTTTTTGGGTTTTATTTTTTGCGAATTATAGGATTAAAAAGGTAAACCTTCGAAAAGGGCATTTTTATAATTAATAGTTCGTATTTATTATATAATAGTAATAAATAATATAAACATTTTTACGTTATAGCTTTCTAACTTTATCCTAATTTAGGGTATAAATAACAAAATTTAAGGTAATTTATTTATCGGGGAATTTTTGTGTATCTATATTAATTATTTAATTTTGTAAACTTTTTTTCGTTATATTTTGGTTAAAAATTATTATCCTTTTTAGCTCGTTAATAAATAAGGTAATTATAATTATAGTAAGTAATAAAATGCAGAAACTTATAATTATCCATTAGGGGCTTAGGGTGTATTATATATTCCGGGAGAATGTAATGTTTAGGGGATAACTGTCCATAATTACCGAAATCTTTTCGTAATTAACCGTTTTGGTTATATATTTTATACCCTTATATATTAAAGTAATAAGTATATTTTAACGTAATAATTACCCTGGAAGCTATTTATCCTAAATGGTATTTATAAACTTTGGCCGTAATATTTTTGTAAATAATATAATCTGTATAATTTAGGTCGTTATTTTTAACCCTATTCGTCGTAATAATAATAAATTCTTAATTGGTAGAAATAAAATTTATTTCCTTTTTATCTTTTTCTTTGCTATTTATATTTCGTTTGGCCGTACGGATTTTTTTTTTTGGGCTGGGAAATTTTTCCTTTTAAAGGTTTCTTTTTTTCGTTAAAAAGTAATATTCGTTTTTAAAATAACCCTTTTTGCCATAATTAAAATATTTAATTTTGGACTTATTTTTTTAAAATTCCGTTAAAATAATATTAATTCTTTTCGGGAATTTATCCTTTATTTTTTTATTAAAACGTTTATCGTTATTTTGTATACCGGTATCTTCTTTTTAGGATATTAATCAAAAATACGTCGGTTGGTAATAATAACCTTATTTATATAATTTTCGAAAAGATTTATTTTAAATACCCTAAATATTTTATCCTTAATTTAACGCTTAAAGCCGTCGTAATAAAGAAAAAATGATATATCCTATAAAAATTTAAAAATGATTATAAAACGGTTAAATTTAATTATATATTTCGTTATTAAGGTAATTTGTTAAAATTTATATATTTTCTTAACCGCATATTATTACTTATTTATATTTCCAAACAGAACTTATATTCCTTTTTTAAAGTTTTTATAATCGTTAAAAATATAATTAATAATATTTAGGTAATCGTCGGGATAATTTGTTAAATAATTCTTAAAAATAGGTTCGAATTAATCGAATAGCTTTTTAACAAATAATTACGAAATAATTATTACCTTTTCGTACTTTTTTATGAAAAGTATTTTATACCATTTAAAATAAAGCTTAATTTTGACCAAAAATCTTTCTATATTAATAAACAGATTATAAGGTTTAGAAGTAATTAATTTATAGCCTTTAATATCTGGTATTTTATAATAAGCAGAAAAAGGTATAATTCCTTTTTGGTCTCGATTAAATAAAAAGGGTATTAAAGTTTTTGGACGAAAAATAATTCCCAAAAAGGGAATAAAAGTTTTCTTCTTTAATTACCGGGCGAATTTAATATTCTCCTACCTAAATCTTATAACCTCCTCGGCTACAAAATCCCATCGCTTATCGGTTATAAGCTCTCTTTTTTTTTCCTTTTTCAACTCCTGCGCCTTATTCCTCTTTTTCCTTTTAATCTGACTGCTTAGGTTATACTTTAATAAATTCCTTAAGGGCAAAAATAAGTTACTATTAAGAAAAAAACCTTTTTTTAAACCCTAAGCTTTAATAGTTATAAATACCATATTATCAATTAATTAAAAAACATTTTTAATAAGGAATAAATTATTTAATTTAGTTACTAATCCTTTACGCTAATAACGAAGATCGAATATATTATCTATTTACTAAACGTCGTTTTATAATATCGTTTTCATTAAATTTAAGAAAACTTATACTTAATTAGGCCTTAAATTATTCGTTAATTATTAATTAAAAAGCTATCAAAATATAACGAACCTATCATACGTCCACCTAAAAATATAAGCAATATCCGAAATAAAAGTTTTAATTTATAAGTAACAATAACATAATAAATAAGGTATTCGTTAAAAAAATTTACGAACTTTTCTCTTAATTAAAAAACGATATAATTACATTTAATTAAAAACTTAAATTAATAGTTAAAAAACGAAACTAAAGGATATTATTTACATATAAATCGTTTAATACATATATCCTCCTTATCTCCCTTAATTTCCAAAAATCCCTGGAAGTTTCTAAAAGTTTCTGGAAACGGACAGAAACGGTCTCCTTCTGTCTCTGGAGACAGACAAAGATAAGCCGAAAGCCGAGATTTAGCCGGCGGGGTGGAGGCCTCAGCTGTCTCAATTCACCTGGCTCCTTTTCTGGGTTTAATGGAATCCCTATGGATATAACAATAAAGTCGTGAAAAATTATCGTTTAAAGTTAACGTTACGGGATTTCCGAAACGATTATACCGGTTATTTGGCCGCATTAATTATATATAATAATAATATTAATTATATTTAATTAATCGTATTTATTTATATTCTTTAAACAGAAAAGAATCGAAAAAGGAACGATTAATTACTTAAAAATTAAAATTAATTTTATAAATTATTAAACCATAACGAATTTATATTAATTCACAAAAAGCGTTCATATAATATTTCGGACCTTGAATAAAACCTTAATAAATTTTTCCGGTTAAAACGATTATAATTAAAAAAGAATTAAAAATATTAATAATTAATTATATAATAAGATTTTGGAAAAAAGCCGAAAAGAAAATTATAATAGTTTTTAAATGGGCCGAAATAATAATAATAATAAACGGAAACGTTAAAAGTTAAACGTATAAAAAATATAATATAAAAAGTACTTAAATTTGAAATATAAATTACCTTAATATTATTATGTATTTTTTAATAAAATTTTAACAAAATTTAAATTTAATAAGGATATTTTAAGATTAGTTTAAAACCGGATTACTTTTAATTAATTTTTAAAGGAAAAAATTAACTGTTTATTAAAACTGTTAAAATAATTAATTATTTAAAAAGTAAATTAATTTTTAAAAGAAATAAAAAGAATATTAACGTATTTTTTTTAACGTAATACGATAAACGTTACGTTTAAATTTCTTTTTTTTACTTTACTTATTTTGGATTTAAGGTTTATAATATATATTTTTAACTTTATTAATAAGTTTTTAAGTTATAAAATAACGATTTAAGATAACGGAATATATGTAAAGAAAAGTTTCGTTCCGATTAATAAATACGGGAAAATAAAGGTTTTATTTTAAGGTTTTATAAACCTAAAAATGTTACGTTTATATAACGCAACTTATTATAAAACTTTTGCGCATAATTTAGTAATTTTTAGGTAATTCTGGAAAAAAAAGGTATTAATAACATAACCGGAAAAATAATAATTTTATTCGAAATAAATTTAAATAGGTAATTATTACGTAAATAAATAAATTTAGTTAATTTGTTATCGAAAATATTAACGTAATAATATTTTATATAACCTTAATTATTTATAAACGAAACGTTAATTTATATATAACCAGATTATTACGAATCGGTAACGGTATAATATGGTACTTAAAATTAAGATATTTAAGGCCCGAAGTAATTATTTAATTATAATTTTATATAAAAAATCCGTTTAAAAGGTTTAATAACGGTCGAATATTAAGTATATAATAAAGCCAAAATTAAAAGGCAGATATGCCGAAAACTGAGAGAAAAAACGTTCTGATTAAAATAACGAATCTTTATCGATTTTATAAATTTCGAAAAAAACGTTAAAGGATATAAATACGTTATATTTACGATCGATAAATATTTAAGCTTTATTTAAAATATTTATTTTAAAAATCGCAAATAACATATATTAATTTCGGTATTTTAATGTTTTTTAAAAGTTTTAAAAAACCAGAATAAAGTTTTTTTATAAACGTTCGAATACGATATCGAAATTTTGAAAAATTATCAACTTTAAAATATATTTTAAATTCTTTTTTAAATATTATACCTAAACCTTTAATACCGTATATTTAGGCTTAAAACGGAGGTATAAAACGGTTAAAAAATATAATTAAAAAGAAAACGATTACGATACGAAATAGATTTAAAATACTTTCCTTTTTAATCGTATATATTCTTAAACCAGCAATATATTTATATAACCGTAACTTTAAATATATTTTTTAATAAAATTAATACGAAATTTATTATATTTATTTAACCTTTAAAAACGGTATTATAATATTTAATTAAAAGTTTTAATAAGTTTATTTGCAAATATATAGCTATATAACTTACGTTATAATTATTACCGTTATAAAAGAATTAAAACCTTAAAAATTAAATTTAAGATATAAATTAAATTTTTCGTCGGTTATTAATTTACGAATTTTTGTAAAATTTAGAATCCGTTAATTAATAAAGTTATTATTATTCGAAACGTATAATTTAATAAAAAGGCCATTTTTTATGTAATAATAAAAACTTAAAAAAGATCTGTTTTACGTTACAGAAAATGGGTACGTAAGTTACTTCGATAAATAAAATTACCTAATTAGGCCTTAACCACCTTATATATATATATAAGAAAAAACGAAAATTTGAACGGAATACTTTAGTTCTCGGTTACATAAAAAAGGTAACTTTAAAATAATACAAACGTACGAAACGTACGAAAAAAGAAAAAATAAATTTATTCGCATAAAATTAATTACTTTTATATAACCATTATATTCGAATTATTTCCGTTTTCTGGCCTATTATTTTTATTAACGTTAATTTTGATAATTATTACGATTAATACGCCAGCGGAAGTAATAAAGGTAACCTTAAGCTTTTATCGTTCTGTTTAATTTAAAGTAACGGTAAAAGATAAAAGTATTTTACGGGTTATAAACGTAAGTTTTCCGTACGTTTTATGTTAAAAAGATAATTATAGATACGATTATAAAATATAAAAAGCCGCATTTAACGTAAAACGATTAACTTATTTTATTAATACGATTAATAATCGGCTGGTAAATTACGGAAATTTAGGGAAGTTAATTATCCGAAATATACGTTACTTTAATCGGAAAAATTTCGATACGAAAATCTATAAAACCCTGAAGTTACAAAACCGAATATATAGGTATAACCTGACGTTAACGCCGTAAGGTTATAAAAAGCTAAATATGTATCCGTAAAGAAAATTATTTCGTAAAACCGAAAAGATTTATTTATAAAATTATAAAAAATAAATAATTTTAAAAAACCGTTAATTAATTTTTTATTAAAGAAAAATAAGGTATAAGGTATATATAGGTATATATTTATAAATTTAATAA
The DNA here is from genome assembly GCA_004155925.1 of Monosporascus sp. MG133. Lineage (NCBI taxonomy): Eukaryota > Fungi > Ascomycota > Sordariomycetes > Xylariales > Monosporascus > Monosporascus sp. MG133. The sequence goes on along the minus strand of QJNX01000001.1, from coordinate 139,537 downwards.
ATATGGCTGGTTATAAAAATATAAGGCGCATATTATCGTACGAAGCGATTAATAATTTAAAAAACTTTATAATACTATATATATATATATATATTTATTTTAACTAGAAAGTTATTTCGAATTTTACTTCTTATTACGGTTAAGTTTAATTTAAAACTTAAGTAATATAACCTTGTAAATATTTTCGTTAATACGAATTTACCTTATTAAATATTTATAAAAATATTTTAAAGTTATTTATACCGTAATAAAAGGAAAATTTAATTCGAAAAATATTATATAAATTAAAAAAATTATTATATTAAAATATCTTTTTTAAAAAATATTTAAAAAGTTATAATTTAGCCTCGTTTTTTACGAAGTTTGTTATTTTATTCGTTAAAGAATATTTTTATTATTTTTATAAATAATATCGTTATAATTTATCGTAAAAAGAAATTAAAGTTTCGTTAAATAATTAATTTAATAAATACGGTAACGGTATATTTTCATAAAAGATAAAGAAATTATAATAATTTTGCGGTATTAAAATAATTAAAAATAAATTTAATGAAAATTCTTAAATTATTTTAACCCACTTTTATAAATATATTAGTTAACTTAATTTCTGAAAAGAATTAAAAAATTTTGCAAATATGTTAATAACGAACGTCGAATTATTACCGAATCTTAATTTAACCCATTTAAGTTCCGTTAATAAATATTAAAACAAATCGGTTATATTTTATATATAATAATTAGTACGTAACTTAATATAATAGTAATAGTATTCCGATTTGCCTAATTTAACCTAAACCTTAATAACGCGTATTATAAAGTTATTAATCGAACTATTTTATATTTAATAGGAATTAAAATGTTAACGTTATAATTCGGGGATAAAGGTTTATTAAACATTTAAAATAATAATTTTTCGTAAATAATATAATTAACGGAAAAGGTTTTTAAATTTACGTTATAAAGCTATTTAAAAAATAAAATAAAATAATAAATAAATAAAAGAAATATAATAATTATTTTTATAACCAAAACGGAATTATTATTTTTTATAAAAGTTATAAAAAGTCTTATTTTATTTTCGATTAATTAAAAATTTAAAAAATAACTTAAATATAAAACCTTTAAATATATAATATAATAACTAATAAATTATAAGATTTATTAACGTTAACGTTACCTTTTTATAAATAGAATTACGAAAAAAAATATAATTAAGGTAAAATATACGTTTACGAACGATATATTAGTTAATAAATTAACAAAAACTTTATTACGTAAATATTTTAAATATTTTAAAAAATAATTAATATTAATAAATATTATAAAAGTTTTAAATTAACGAAAAAAAAAAATTTAAATAAAGAATTAATTAATTAAAAGGATTTTATTAACAGAAAAAAAATTACGGTTTTAAAAAATAATAAAAGGTAACAATTAATTCTGTAACTGCGTCGAGGCGTTAAGGGGGTATGTTAGCTAGCAGAAGTTACGTTAGCACTTTATATACAGAAAGGCTTCCTTTAATCGGACTATATATATTCCGTAAACAGATTATATTAAAATACAGTGCGCGTTTTAGAGCGCCTGCATCTAGTTATGCAATAAAACATAACTGATGACCCCTATATCTGACACTTTCTGCCAGATTTGGCGGCCATCGTAACGCTTTCTTTGTTTATGAAGGTAATTAATTTTTTTTTTAAATTTATATAAAAACGTATTAAACGTAATTTAAAAAAATGTAATTTAATATTAAGCCTTATTTTTCAGGTTTTGTTATTTTTATAAATACTTTTTTAAATAAGTTAACGCGGTACCTAAAGCTTACCTCATCAAGATCAGGCCCCATTTTTGAGGTTGGAGCTGCGCCTACGGCGCAGCTGCAGCTAAGGCTTCGAAAAAACAGTAGCTTCATGTACCGCGCTAACCCAATTAGCAAAGTATCCACAGAAATAACAAAACCTCAAAAAGTAGGCCTGATATCAAGTTGTAATTTTTTGGCTCCGTTCTGCACATCCCCATACAAAATTTCGAAAATTTAATTTGGAAACTGGCAAATATAACAACAATAAAAAATTGATATAAAATAATAAAAATTATTATAATATACAGCTTTAAAAGGGCTTTCCAGCCGTATATATAACGTTCCAACTGGGGCTGGTTTGGCGGAGATATTTAAGAACTAAATCAAAAATTCTCGTTCTGCACATCCCCCCAACCGCAACGCCCTCATGGCTGCGACAACGCAGCTACCGCATGCATCATTTCGCCATGGGCCTTCCAAGGGTAATTCAGTATGGGAGAAGCCCGTCCAGCTATTCTTTTGTCCGTAGGGATTGTGGTTGTTGCGTCGCAGCAAGGAGGGCGTTCCGGTCAATCAAGTCCGGGACCTTCTCAGGGCTGCGACGCAACAACCATAACTCGTACGGCCGAAAAAATCGATATACGGGCTTTCCGTATATAAAATATACTTAGGACGTCCGGTACACGATGATGCGACCGGTGGTTATGCTGTCGCAGCGATGAGGCTGTTACGGTCGCCCATTTCCCATACCTAAACTTAGCCATATTAGCCGCAATTTGTATCCAAAAAAATTGGAAAAAATTCCTATATATATGTTAGCTTATATTCGACGCGTATATAAAGTATTAAACTTATCGGACGTAAATTGGTTATAAAATAATTTCTTTTCATATAAAAGAATGGTTTTATTCCAATAAATGGAAGGCGATGTGCAGAACGGGACCCCTGTCCGCACAACCTGAACTCAGGCCTCGCTGGCTCGTTACGGCGATACGGCATTTGATTGGTTAATTTTTAGCTTCTTGGCGGAGTACATTAGAAAACTTTGAAGAAAATGGAGAGCCAGCGAGGCCTGAGCTAGCTGAGGTAACCTAAAGCTACGGCTTTTTTTTTAAAAAGCCTTCGCCGCAGCTGCGCCGCAGGCGCAGCCCTAACCTCAAAAATGGGGCCTGATCTTGATAAAGTAAAGTAACCCGTCAAGCGGATCACGTAACCGGGACCCACCTGGTCCTTCCTTTCCTGGATTCTGACAGTGCCAGACCTCGCCAAGCCTGTCTGGTCATAACACTAGATAGATGACAGATTCCATCGATTCTTCACGTGATACCACGTGGCTTGGTATCTTGGCGTTCCTGACCCCTTTATCCCCGACCATTCATGGAGGCCAAGACGTGTCATAACACCTGGGTAAAGTCGATAGGTAGTGGGTACCCGCCAATTAGATGGGTAATAGACGGGTACTGTACCCTTAAGGATCCATGGGTCCTCATTGGGTCACCCCCGGGTACCATTCCCTTACCCTATCTGCAGGCCCACCTGTGCCCAATGTCCAATAATGCGACTAACACCCCCAACTGCGGCAAGGCCCACGGATGCCGAAGTCCAGGCCACGCTGAAGCGCAATCAGACCGGACCGGGACCAAACCAGACGTAAGCAAATGTAATGAGATCCAATGCGGCTCAACTTTTGCTCGGTCGTGGTTGTCCTCCCAAGGAATAATGTATTCCATACCTTCTCGGCCGCACTTTACTATATAGAGGCTTCCGGGGTAGTTGAATATAAACTGAATTTACTCTGGATTTGTGACGGTTGATAAGGTACTCTGCGAAATGCGGTGGCCGACAAGGTAGTATGCCAGTCTGCCTAGCGGAGGACCGGGCCTCTACCGTAGTCCCCATTCTGTAAGTCAAGCCTGTACGCACAACTCAACCGAGGGGGGCTCGGTGGGAAGCAGCCGGCGAGTGAAGACTCAAAGACATGCATATGTTAATTATGTAAGCCAGGGCCGTAGCAAACCTCCACAATTCCGAAGCCAGCGAAGATGCAGAAAGACCAGACCTGCACAGTCTTCGGCGGAGTCCCTAACAAGGCCGTCCTTTAACTGCTCTGTGCTGGTCTTGTCGTCGTGGGGGTGGGTGGAGCACAGGTCGGCCATGCAGCTATCTTCGGGCTGATTGCAATTATTCGCGGCGTAAACGCACGAGTTGCAAGAGGGGATTTCCTGCCGGGCAGTGGTGCATCATCTTGGGTTAGCCTTCCGTGGTCAGGAAGCTGAAACGGATCGAGGTGACGCTCACGGCCGGGAGCGAGAGGAAAGTTTTGCGGGCGGGGAAGGGCAGGCTGGCTATTAATCCCTCTTGCGGCTGCCGAGCCCATCCGCTCCCTTCTTAGCCATAACAGCTATAGTTTTCCTACACTCTTCCCAATTTTATCTCCTATCCGATCCCATTACATTGTCATCTATTTCCACAGCAAAGGCAGTTCAGGAGTAAATTTTTATCTTGACTCTGGCGATTATTTAAAAACAGTACGCCAATAACCGACCTATACGCAAGCAAGTCGGGTGGTTGAATTAATATGACTCTTGGGCAACCCTTGGACCAATGACATTACGCTGTCCGGTCTGCATCTTTGCCACCGGAGGGTTGCATTGCCGATAGCAGACAGGCCGCATTATTGGCTGCTCAGGCCAGCCGAATATCACAGTGCAGTTCTCAGCTGTCCTGATTGTCAGCCACGCTCCTCATGCGGATAACACAACCGTCTAGAACGAGCGTAACTCTGCTCCTAGAGTAAGTGAAGGAGGGCCTTTGACGCAAACAATACGAAGCTCAAGGCGTTACCTAGGAGAACAGTGGGGAAGTGGTCTTGGATTCGTTAACCAGCATTGCGTAACCCTCTATAGTTGCCTATTGAAGCGGTGTCAAAGCTAGCCAAGCTCCATTGACGATGGAAATTTTATCACAGACTTCAAGCACATGATAACTAGTACTTGGACGACAGGTGTGTCCATATAATCAAGCAACGGAGTGGTCCGTAACGACCCTACCTACCATTCGTTGACCTGAAGCACTCACCACCACCCATCCATCTCAACCTAATAAGCTCACTGTCTTCAAATGACGCACTCCTCCATCAGTAAAGCCAAGGCGGTCACACCAGCTTTCACGAGGAGCGAGTTCCAGAGGACTAGTCCGAACCTATGCGACTAAACGTGAATTTAGCCTATGAGCTTGCACATGGCAAGACTGATAACATTTCATAAACCCGCTGTCTTTATGCTCCCAACTTTAGCTCCTGGGCCTCCTCAATAAGCCGAGCGGAAGCTGCCGCGGAGTTGAGTGAGGACCTTCATGCATGGTGATAGAGAACTACCCCACAAGGCAACACCCTTGGTCGAGGGTCTCGCCTCCTTTAGTGCGTCGGTGCTGATAAAACTGTTAGTCCATGACTGGCTCATACTAATGGCAGCTTGCTAGTGCCCGCGGCGGGGATGCAGCCGGGGAAGACGCGGTTCTTACTGTACCATTATTGTCTAGTGGGCGCGCACATCCAGGCAGCGGTGCTCACCGAACGTGACAGCGCCAAAAAGGTTACACTGCAGACGGTCCGGTCAGTCGTAATATCGGATTCGCGGCACCAAGGCAGACTGACGGCGTGAAGGCAATCAACCGAGCAAGATGGTCTTGGCCGGCATAAAGGCTTTCGTCTGAGGGAGCCAGTGGGGGCCAAACAGAGAGCCGGCAGAGAGCCGGCAGGGAGCCGGCAGGCAAGGTACGAGGCGGCGAGGAGAGATGTGCAGGAGTTTGCGGAGTCTGAGACATCCAGCTGCAGCGGCAGTGTTCCCTGTCGTTTTCCTCGGGAGAAATGTGGGCACAAGGATGAGGGATCGCATAACCCCTTTTGGTGCGTCAGATCAAAGATCCCGCAAGCCCACTTCAGACCGGCTGAGGATGGTATCTGGCGGGCGGAACGAGTCCGTCTTTCCAGAGAAGCCTGCGCTCGCAGGGGTGCCCTCCTTGTTCGTCGTCACAGGGACGTTCCGAGCCGTGCTTGGTTGCTCCTCGACAGCCAAGCCAAAGAGCCGCAGCTCGGGGCCATCAATCGATAGATTTTGTGAAGGGGGGGTAGGTAGGGTAGGAATGAGCCCCTTACGCGTCATATCAGTCTGTGGTTGGGTGCCCGGATAAGTGGCCGAGACGCCTCTCCATGCGTCAGGGTGTGGAAGGACCGTAATGGCATTCGGTCCGACGCTTTTGCAATCACAGCTCCAGGCACGGACCAAGGGTCTGCGTACACACAACATCCAGCCCCGTCACCTTCCTTAATACAGACCCATCTGCAGCATTCGGGAATGGAATCTTGTTAGTCTGGGTCAGAATGAGGTTACCTTACGTTGCGCCGAGCGTCTAGACATGGTCTGCTGACGTGGCATGATGGTTGTTCGCCAGGGCCGCGGACATTAGAGCCTCAGAGTCCTGTATTTCTCATGGCGTGATCCCTCTGAGTTGCCAATCTAGAAATAGCTCATTCGACTTGTTGTGCCAAATCCAGCTTCATGAGAACTTTTGCAGATTACTGGCTCGATGACGAGCAGCCATCAACAGGCAGAGCTTCAATTGCGGTTTTTAATATATGGACTTTTTAAGGCCTTGCTTCAATCAACAGGCTATATACCTAAAACTTTAAGACGTTTTATAATATATCGTAAAACGTTTATAACCTTATTCCAGGCCTTAATGTAACGTATACAAAGATTAACCAACTATTAAACCTAGTAGTACGGTTTATGTTAGTAATTACATCGTAAGAATCCGAATAACTAAAAAAAAATAAAAAATACGTTTAATAATAACAGATATTAAAGATAATTTAAGTAACCAGATTATATTTTAAATTAAAGCTATTTAAATTGTAAATGCAACGAACGTAATTAAATAACCCGTATTTAATTATTATTTAATTAATAGAAAATTATCGAAAAATTATATTCGATTATTAACCGTTTAATTTAAATAATCGAATAAGCCGGACTCGATTATTAGTAATTATGTAGTTTTAAAATTATGATCGGACTTATTTTTTTATAATCCCGACCGTTTAAGGTAATTAAAATTAACTAGATTAAATACGATTTTTATTTTTTAAAATCTTTACGGTTAAAATTAATTTATTTATTTATGTCGTATAATAAGTAACTGCCTTTTTTACTTCTTATTTTATTTTTATTTTTAATCATTCTTATTACCGGCCGTATTTTTAAAAAAGAATTTAAGAATAAAACTCTTTAATTTATATCGTTATAAAACCTTTTTCGTTTTATTAACGAGTTTAATATAAAAATACATTATTATTTAGTTTATTTCTAAGTTAATCGTTCCGATTAAATTATTATAAAAGATCCGGTTCGTTAAAAACTTTCCATTAATAAAAAATATATTAATTATAATTTTGGTAATACAAGTTCGTAAATACTAGTTCTTATTTTTCGAAAAAGAAATTCGCATTAAACCGGGTAAAAAAAATGTTGAGGCATTCTTTTTTCTAAATATTAACCCTTTTATAACATTTTTGTAAATAAAAGAAAGTTTATATAAAAAAGTTATTAAAACAATTCGTTATGGAATAAAATTTAAATAAATTAAAAATTAAAACTGTTTATGGCCGAAACGTAAGCGTTTAACTGGATTAATTTTATTGTTAATTTCTTATAATTTGATAACGGACAGTACTTTTTTCGACGTTATTAATAATTGCTTTGAACATTCTCAGGCATTTTCTATTTCCGAATAACCCTTTTATTTAATTAGATATTTCCTTTTACTGCCTTTTCTTTTAATATCTAAAACGATTTTTAACTTTTTATATTTGCACGCTTTTCGTTCCCTTTTTTTTCCTATAACTTAAATTATATCTATTTTTTACTTTAATAAAAACGTACAAAAAAAGAAATAAAACTTAACTTTAAAAAGTAATTTTAACTGGTAATTATGTTTAAAAAGTTTCTTTAAAATATTATACGGTTCGATATATTTAAAATCGAAATTCTTATTATGTCGTTTAATTTAAATATTTTTAGTAATTAAGGGAATTATTTTTCTTTTCTTTTAAAAGCCTAATCGTTTTAACCTTCTTTAATTATAATAGTTATAGATTTAAATACGCTAAAATTTAAGTTTTGTTTTTATTTTTATATAACGTATCATATAAGCGAACCGGCCACATAAACGAACCGGCTACTTTTTCGCACCTTTTAATAATAAACTTGAATATAATAACCGTAACGTAATAACGTAATTTAAATTAATTAAATCTCTTATTCTTAAACACCTTTAAAATCTTTTATAAAAGCGCGCGTATTATATCCGACCTTGCCGTTAATATTATACTTCTGTTCTTTCGTTTAAACCTTTATCTTCTTTAAAATAAGTATTCCCCTTTTCTGAAAACGTATATTTTTAATTCTCCGGCGTTTCCTAAGGACGTAATTCGTTTCGTAAAAGTAACTGTTTTCTTTTTAAAACAACGCATTTTCTTATAAAACTATTAGGTTACTTTTTATTTAAAGTTTAACCGATTTAATTATCTTTATTAGCAAGCCACCTTATTAGTTTTAATCTTCCGTTATAAGTAACATTTCCTTCAAGTTATTTTAATAATATTCTTCATGATTTTCGTAAATAAGAAAAAAACAAAATTAATAACCATAAATAGAGAACGGGTAATATAAGTATAATTAAAATTCTTAGTGCGGGAAAAGACGTAATTAAGGTTAAATAAAATAAATCCCTTTTTTACGAACCCGGATTTAATATTATCGGTGGTTATAATAACATTAAACGCGTCGTAAAAGCCGGCGATAAAATTTTCTTTAATAATATAAATAGCGTAAAGTTATATAAAACCTTCGAAGTATGATTAATAAACGGGTTTTAATACTGAAAAATAAGATGTATTAAATGGTTAAAGCTGATAAAAAATAAGTAAGTATATAGAATATGATAATATTATTACTTTTATAATAATCTTCGAATTCGATTAAATGATAACTTTCGTAGCCGTCGAAAATAGAAGAATATTTCGTATTTTTAATACGTATTTAATATATTTATCGAAAAGCTTAATTTCTTTTACACTTAATTTATTATCGTTTAATCGTTTTTGTTTATAATAATTCCTTTATCGGATTTAAAGAGGTTATTAATATGTTAATAAAAAAGACAGTCTTTTCTAGTAAACATAATTAATGAAAGTAAGGCTTAACTTTAAGAATTATTAACTTATATTATTATAAACTTTTCCTGGTTTCCTTATTAAGATTATTTAATTTCTTTACGCTTTTTAGCATTAAGAATAATTATATTTGTTATTATAAAAAGCTTTATTAAACCTTTTATTTCGTTAAAATTAAGAATATCCTTTTTATAATATTATATTTTATAATTATATTTCGAATAAACTTATATTACTTTTAAACTACCTTGAAACATTTATATTACACTTTTTCATTTATTTTTAGATTTAAATGTAGTTTAAAATATTTATACCGTTTGATAAAATTAAACGTTTAATTCATTTTAATAAGTATTATGATAAGTTAAGTAAGTAATAAATTTGTTATATTTTAATATGTTAAAGGTGGATAAAAACCGTTTACGCATTTACGTCAAGAAATATTTAATAATAACTTCTCTTTTGGTCGGCATTAGTTTCCGCAACTTAATAACGGTATTGGTTCTGAAATATATACCGTAATATCGGTTTTGTTTTAAATAAATACGGGGATATTTTAAATATAATAAAGCCTTTTATAATTAAATTTTAGATTTCGTTTCTTATCTTAAGTAAGTAAATTTATCTTAGCTTTTTTTATAAAACGTTTTATAACATTAATATTACAAGGGTAATATAGGTTTAAGCCTTATTTTCCAGGCTGAGCCAAATATACAGAAAATTATTATATATATAATCCATACGATAAATATTATACCCAATATCTTTAAACACGATAACTAATTAATAATTTTTACGGTTAAGATAAATTATATACCTCAGTCCCATAAAACCTCATTCTAAAACAGAACCTCACTTTAAAGCAGAACCTTACTTTAAAGCAAAACCTTACTTTAAAGTAGAACCTCACTCTGAAGCAGAACCTCACTCTGAAGCAGAACCTCACTCTGAAGCAGAACCTCATTCTGAAGCAGAACCTCACTCTGAAGCGGAGGAGGGATGGGTTTTAGTAAAGCACAGGAATTAAGGTGGCAATCTATCATTTTATCTAATTGTTTACACGGTCACGTCTCCTCGAAGGAGAGTAACGTTAATATTAAAAATAAATCTTAGAGGTTAAAAGTAATAAAGTTAAGAAAATTGGCCGATTTCTTTATATGGCTGATTTTGCTTATATAATACGTTATAGTTATTTAAATTATTTTAAAATAAGAATTATTTTATTATTTAACTAGTTCTTTTATAGGTTTTAGTAAACTTTTTATATAAAACTAAAATTAACATTAATTAATATTATTTTAACATTCTTATAATATTCGTAGTATAAAATAATTAAGTTATTAAAAATGATTTAACTTAATTATTTTATTCGTAATAAATATAATACCAGAAGTAAAGTTTAAATATTTAATTAATTTCTTTATTTAGCCGTTTATTTGCGGTTTAAAAACATTCGAAAACTTATAGTTTAAACCTAATAATAATGTAAGGCTTTGACAAAATTTCGAGTAAATCTAATAATTTTATCGGCTATAACTTTTATTAAAAATCCGTATATATTAATAAGGTATTTAAAGAAAAGTACCATGACTACTTCCTTTGCGTATTTTCGTTAAATGGTAAGAAATAAAACAAATTTATAAACTAGTTAACGATTATAAAAATACTACCGTAATATACGCCAATTTATAGATCTTTTAGTAACGGTAATTTAATAATAAATTTTAAAATAACTAAATTTCAGGTTATTTTATAACTAGTAATAGTTCTATTTTTTCGTATAATTTATAGCATTATATTTTAGTTTTATTATATAGGTCGTATTTTTATAAAGCTTTTAATATTATTAACTTTATTTTAAAAAAACAATACTTACGTTATAATCGTTTTATAGTTTTATAAAATTTTAATATTTATATAACTAGTATTTATATATATTTCGTTAATATTTAGATTTTATTTATTTTACTAAGTAATTGATTATTATATTATTAAACTTTCTCATATAAAATGAATATTATTTTTCTACTTATTATAATTTATTATTATTCGTTATTCTTTTAAATTTAGTATTTATTATAAATTCGTAAAAACTCTCTCTTTTAAGTCGGATTATTTTTTTAAAAGCGTCCCCTTATTATTTTTACCTTTTATTATAAATAATAATGAAATCAAATTTACAAAGCTACTTTATATAATGTAGTTATCATTTAATTAGCGTTTTAATGGTAATAAACCGGGTAAGGTTTTTATAGTTTACATATACCTTAATTAAATCTAAATTTCTTTTAAGGTAATATTTAAATGTTCTTAAAAACGTGAATAGTAATTAAGAACCTTTTTAAAAAAAAATATAATTAAAGTTGATTCCTTTTATTTATATGAAAATAAAAGGTAATAAGATATAAATTATCTTAATCGTTTCGGTATTCGATTACTGCGTTTAATACCTAATGTAATATCTTAGTTTTTAGTTTAACGAGGCGATTTAAGTGCTATATAATTAATATTAATTCGCTAATAATTCTCCGCCTTAATCCCTAGAAACCTTTTTTTATTCGGTTATTTATTAAAATACGACTTTATGAATATTAAAATAAAATAATTTATTATAATTTTGCCAATGTTACTATTACAGTACAGGAACAGGGGTTCCTGTCTTGGAGAAGCCTATCCTCGGAGGTCTTTAAGGGAGGCTCCGACTGGATAAACCTCGGGCAAGGAAAAACTTGGCTTCCCCGCGCCAAAGTTTAAATAATTTAACTAATCTAGGTAATTTAAAAAATCTGGAATTAAATTATATAAATTACATAAATTAAACAAATTTACGACATATTTACTTATTAAAAATAAATATATAATAAATGATTTTTTTTATAAATAATATTTATTTAATTGTACTTTTTAATTATTAATTAAAATATTTAATTAAAAATAATTATATTATTTTTTAATTCAGAAAAAAGTCCGTAAATTTTGTTAACAAATATTTTATTTATTATATTATTATTATTTATAAATTAAAATTTTTCTTACGGATATTACTTATACCCCTAAATAAATATATAACAAATTCGTTATATTTTAATAATTCCTTAATTAATAATTAACAAATAATTTAAGGCCTAATTAAATATAAGTTTTCTTTAACTTAATAAAAACGATGTTATAAAACGACGTTTAATAAATAAATAATATATTTGATCTTTATTATTAATTAATAAAAAATTAATAACCGAATTAAATAGTTTTTTCCTTATTAAAAAAGTTCTTTAATTAATTAATAATATAATACTTATAATTATTAAAATTAAAAGTTTAAAAAAGTTTTTTTTTTAATAATAACCTACCTTTACCCTTAAGGAATCTATTAAAATATAACCTAAAAAATCCGACCAAAAAAAGTAAAAAGTTAAAAAAGCTTACGGTACGGAATCGAGAAAAAAAAAAGAAAACCTTATAACTAACGAACGATTAAATCGCGAGGTTAAGGAAATTATTAAATTTAAATAAAAAAATACTAAATTTGTCCGGTAACTAAAAAAAAAAGTTTTTATATCCTTTTTAAAAATTACTCTTTTTTTAAAAACTTCAGTTCCCCTTTTATTTAATCAAAATCAAAAAGAAATTATATTCCCTTTTATTTATTACGGAATACTTAATATTAAAGGTTATAAATTAATTATTTTTAAACCTTATAAGAAATTTACGGATATAAAAAGATTTTTAGTTAAAATTAAATTTTAGCTTAAATAGTACGAAAATTCTTTTACGGAAAATTATAAAAAAGTAATAACTATTTCGTAATTATTAATTAAAAACATATTTAATTAATTTAAACCTATCTTTAAAAATTACCTAATAAACTATCGTAACAAATATTTATATATTACCAATTATATGTTTAATAATTATAATAATTTTAAAAAACGAATATAAATTTTATACGAAAATACGATTAAATAATAATACGTAATTTAAAAAATATATAATTTAAAGCAAATTATATCAGTAATTAAGTAAACGATTAAGTTTAACCGTTTTGTAATTATTTTTAAACTTTTATAAAATATATATATATATTTTTTTATAATGGCTTAAAACCTTAAGTTAAAAATAAAATATTTAAAATATTTAAAATAAATCTTTTAGAAAAATATATAAATAAGGTTATTATTACCGACCGACGTATTTTTAATCGATATCTTAAAAAAAAAGGTACCGGCAAACGAAATAATAATAAATGTTCTAGTAAAAGAAAAAAGATAAAACATAAATCCTAAAAGGAAGTTAATATTATTTTAACAAAATCTAAAAAAAATAAATTTAAAGTTAAATATTAAACTATAACAAAAATGGGCATTTTAAAACCAGATATTATTTTCCAGCAAATAAAGGGAATTTTTAAAAAAAAAAGGGATTTTCCAGGTTTAAAAAAAGATCCGTACGGCCGAACGAAATATGAATAACGAAAAAAAAGATGAAAAGGAAATAAACTTTATTTTCGCTAATTAAGAATTTATTATTATTACGACCAGTAGAATTAAAAATAACGACCTAAAATATAACGATTATATTATTTATAAAAGTATTACGGCCAGAATTTACAAATATTATTTAAAATAAATAACCTCTAAGGTAATTATTACGTTAGAATATATTTATTACCTTAATATATAGGAATATAAAATATATAACCAAAAAGGTTAATTACGAACAGATTTCGGTAATTATAAATAATTATCCCCCGAATATTACATTTTTTTTAAAGACATAATATATTTTAAACTTTTATATTTTACCGTTTATTATAATCATAATTATTTTATCCATTAACGAACTAAAAAAGATAATAACTTTTGGCCAGGATATAATAAAAAAACGCCTATAAAACCAGAAGATAAATATAAATATATAGAAACCCCCTGATAGCTAGATTGCCCGAAATTTTGTTACTTATACCTTAAATCAGAATAAAACCGGAAAACTATAACGTAAAAATATTTGTATTATTTACTGATATTATATAATAAACACGAACTCCTAATTATAAAAGCACCCCTTTCGGAAATCTACTTTTCTAACTTTATAGTTCGCAAAAAACCCAAATTTAAGAAAAACCTAGAAAAAAACAGTTTTTTTTAATATTAGTTCGGTAACAAAAAATGGTATAAATATATAAATAACTACTATACCAAACATATAACAAAAAGATTACGTAAATAAAACCGCTTTTTAACCTTTAAAATATATTAAATAAAAAATTATAAAGGCCTTCGAAAATAATGTACCGAAAATCCCTATATACAAAACCTTATACGAAAGAAAAATACGGAATTAAATCGAGATTTTAATTTATTATGAAAATAAAATATTTAATGCCATAATTAATTTTAGAGTAAAAGGAAACTTTATTTCTCTTAAGGTAGCAAAAAGGTACCAAATCCCTTAAAAATATAAGTAATAATTATATAAATAACGTATAATCGATAAAAATTTATTTACTTGTAATAATAATTAAATTTTTCGGAAAATAACAAAATTTATGGTTTAAAGATAAGGATATTTAAAACGGTTTATTTTTAATAACGCCGACATCTTAAAATATAATATTATTCTAGGAATACCGTAATTCTATTCCAATAATTTACGGATTAATTAAAGAAAATAAACGTATTTATAGGATAATTTTAAAAAGGAATTTTATAAAATTTATTATATGATTAAAAAAGCCAAAGTTTCCAACCTAATAATAATAATGCCCCCTAAATATCGACGGTTCAAAAAACTGTTTAAAGAACGAATTCGAAAAAATTATTTAATTATAACCCATAGGATTATAAAATTTTTACTAAAAAAGAATATTATTTAAAGTTTTATTAAATTTATTATATAAAGCTTAAAAAAATTAAAGCTTTTTGGAAAAGTTTTTAACGAAACCTTAAAAAGGTTATATTTAAAAATCCGAATTACTTATAAAATATCCAATTATAATGGTACCAAAAATAAAAAATAATAAAATCAAAATCGATAAAGATAAAGATTTAATATATCAACGAATTTATAATTATCGATAATTAAACGATATTATTATTAAAAATAAATATTTCTTAACGTTAATAAATATTATAAAAAGAATATTAATAAAATTAAATAATTTATAACCTTGGACCTATTAAATAGTTATTTTTTAATTCAAATAGCAAAAAACAAAAAATAAAAAACCGCCTTTAGGACCATTTATAGATAATATAAATACAAAATTATGCCATAAGGATTAATTAATATCTTAATTAGCTTTTAACATATACTTATTATTATCTTATAAAAGTTTTTAAATAAATTTATTTTCGTTTACTTAAACGATATTTTTATTTATTTAAAAAAATTAAAAAAATTAAAGAAATACGTTGCTTAAATTTTAAAAACCTTTAAAAAGGCCAACGTATTAGTAAACGCTAAAAAAAACGTTTGGTATACTTAAAAATTACACTTTTTAAGTTTTATTATTACTCTTAAATAAGTTCAAATCTAAAATTCCAAATAAGAAATTATTAAAAATTAACTAATTCTAAATAAAGCTATCGTTATTAATATCCGTCAATTTTTAAGATTTACCGGTTACGTACGACCTTGAATCCAGAATTACGACAAACTTATTAACCCTTTAATTAAACTTATTACTAAAAAGTACGTCGGAAAAAAATTCGAACTTTTAAACGAAATTAAAAAAGCTTTTTTAATAAATTAAGGATAAAATTATTAACGTTCCGGTAATTAAGTTACCAAATTATAACAAAAAGAATAACTTAAAATAAACGTTTTAAATTATGCGTTCGGAATAATTTTAAAGCAATAAAAAGGTAACGGAAAATAATACCTAGTAACGTACTTTTTTAAAGCTTTAAAAACGTAAAATGTAAATATCCCATTTATAATAAAAAGTTATTAGCGATTATTTTAGCACTTAAAAAATTATTTAACGTTTATTTAAACCATAAAACTTTTATTCGATTTATAACCACTTAAAAACTAAATAAACGTTATAAAAATTAAATAATTTCTTTATTAAAATTTAACTTTAAAATTTCCTATATTAAAAGTAAAAAAGATTTTAAACAAATATTTTAAACCGGAAAAAATTTTAATTTAAAAATTTCCAAACGATATATATAAATATTATATCGTAAACATAATAAGATAATATAGTTATATATAACCTTAAAATAACCGACTTCGGAAAAGTTAACCTAATTTAAAAAATTTTATAACCCGGAAAAATAAAAAGAATTAAATAATTAAAAAGAAACGATAAAAACTAATTATTATTTTGCGGTAAAATTTATATCCCTTATTAATAATAAAAGGAATTTATTAAAGAATTTTATGAAAATTTTTTATATAAATACTAAAATATATTTAAAACTATTAAGCAATTTTAAAAAAAATTAATTTCCTAAAACTCCGCCACTAATTAAATAAATAATTAAAAATTATAACATTTATAATAAAATTAAGGCAGTTTATTATAAGCCTTATAACTTATTATAACCTATAAACATACCTAATAAAATATAGAATATTATAATTTAGGATTTTATTATTAGTTTTTTTGTATCGAAAAACCTTATGGTTAAAATTAAATATAAATACTTTTTACTTTTTAAAAAAACCATAATAGTAAAATAATTAACTTACGCCTTTATTCGATATTATTTCGATAAATACGGAATATTAAAAAGAATTATTTATATCCAAATTCGGCATTAACTCTTTCAAACAAATTAATATTAAACTAAAATTTTTAATAACTTATTACCCTTAAACAAATAATTAAATAAAACGATTAAATTAAACCTTAAAATAATACATTTAAAGTTACGTTAATTATTAACAAAATAATTAAATTATGTTCTTATTATTTGTATAAATAACTTATAATACGTCCATTAACGAAAATATAAACATATTACCTTATATAACTATATATAAACATAACGTAATAACTTAACGACTAAAATAATTAATACGTAAGGTACCGGTTATTACAGCCATAATTTTACGAACAAAAATAATAATAAGAAAAGTTAAGATAATATAAGTCCGGCTTTAAACTAAATTATAATTTTTGTAACAAAAAATGGCCTAATATTATAATAAAAAAAGGTTTAAGTAATTAATTTTAACGAAAAAAGATAAAGTTTATTTATTACGCCAAAAATAAAAGAAAATATTAAACTTTTCCCAAATTAAAACAAAAAGGCTTAACGATAAACTTAATTTTAAAAAGCTTGGCCCATTTAAAATTAAAGAAATTATTTCGAAAATTAATTATAAATTATTATTACCCAAAACCATAAAAATATACCTTATATTTTATATTTCCTTATTAAAACCAACCCCAAAAAATACCTTATTAAAAAAAAACTTCGAAATCGAAAAAAACGATAACAAATACGAAAACAAAAAAATATTAAACTTTAAAATAATTAGAAATAAAATTTAATACCTAATTAAGTAAATAAATTACCTATCGGAAGATTTTACGTAAAAACAACTTAAGTACCTAACGAATATAATAAACCTCGTTAAGGATTTTTACCGGCAAAATCCTAACCGACCGTTTTTAATCTAACCAAAATCGTAAACGATAACGGTCCCTTACCTAAATTTAAGTTTAAGGCGTTTAAACTAAAAAAAGTAAATATCTTTATTATAACATTTATCTTAAAAGTAAGTTACGTTTATTTTACTTTTACGTAACGTTATTTCTTTTTTAATCTTTTCCGTTTTTTTAATTAATTTAACTTTAAATTCTTTTTTTTATATTTTTAAACCCCTTTTTTTTTAAAAGTTTTATTAAAAACGTAACCATCTTAACTTTCTAATAAACTCTTTTAACTTTTCGTTTTATTAATACCGTAATTTAATTAACCTTTTTTCCAGTACCTTTTATTCCCTTTTCGCAATTTCCTGGAACGTTTGAAAACTAGTTTTAATTTTTCGCTACTTCCGGAATAAATGATTTTAAATTTCGTTTACTTTCCTTAAAAAGTTTATAAATAAAACCTTATAAAATAAACGTTAATAACGAATATAATAATTATAACTTTAACGCCTTAAAGCAAAACAATTATCGGTTTTTTTAAACCGAATATAATTAAAATAAGAAAATACTTTAGTACCAAATATTTTTATCTAATTAATACGAATATTACGAAAGTTACGTTAATTCGGACGTAATTTTCTTTTTCCTTTTTTTTTAAATACGACCTGTTATAATAAAGTTAGCTAAAAAAAGTTTAAAAAAAAACTTTTTAATAAATAATAAAAATGCTACTTGCGGTTTTATCTTTAAAACAAAAATCCTTAAAAAAAGGAAATAATGTTATATTATAAAAACAAGGGTTCTTATTTTGAAAAAACCTATTTTCGGAAGTTTTTAAAGAAAGTTCTAATTAAGTCAACCTCGGATAAAAAGAAACTTAGCTTTTTCGCGTTAAGGTTTAAGTAACTTTTTTAATTTAAATAATTTAAGTAATCTGGGATTAAATTACGTAAATTACATAAATTAAATATATTTACGATATACTTATTTGTTAAAAATAGATATATAACGAACGGTTTTTATATAAATAATACCTATTTAATTTCGTTTTTTAGCTATCAATTTAAATTTTTTATTAAAGGTAACTATACCGTTTTCCGATTAAGGGAAAAATCCGTAAAATTTTTAATGAACATCTTATTTATTATGCTATTGTTACCTGTAAATTAAGACCCCCATTACGGATATTGCTTATACCCCCAGGTGTATGTATAACAGGTTCGTTACAGTTACGAACAAGTTTCCCATAATAATTTACGATTTTAAAAAAACTTTAAATTTTAATAATTATAGTAAACATTTATTAATCGTAAATAAGTAATATATATTTAAGATTTATTATAATCAATCTACCGATAATAATATATACTAAGTATAATATTTCTTATTTAAAATATTTTCCTTTTCGTTAATAATTAAGTATTAATATTTTATAAACTTAAAAAACTTTATAAACTTATTCTTTCTGCTTTTTAAACTAAAGTAAGTAAAAGAATTAGCAAAATGAGAAAACATAAATATAAATTTATGTACATAATCCGTAGTTAATTATCTTTTAAAATATTAAGTATAAATTTAAAAGTTATTATCAGGCATTTATATAATTTGTATTTAATTTAAAGGTTATTTTTTACTTGTTTCTAGTTTTAATTCGAATTAAATTATTTTTATTTCGGAAATATAATTTTTAATTTAATAATCAAAGAAAAAGGGTATTTATTTTTCATCGTAATATCCTTTAGCTATTAATAATTAATAAATAATTATAAATTTCCGTTTTATCTTTTAAAACGAAAACTATAAAATAATTTATTCATAATTTAAAACGTTTAATTTACTTTTTTTATAACTTATATTTTAAGTATATTCATAATACGTGTAATTTTTATTCGTTTAAGTAATATATAAAATAAAACGTAATTATCTTATTATTTTCTAATAATACTTTATATATTTATTTATTATATTTTAATAATTCCGTTTTCATTTATTCTTTACGAATTTGTTTATATTTATAATATTATAGTAAATTTCCTACTATTCTTTCGAGTTTTTAAAATTAATATTGCAAATTATCTTTTTTTTTTATAATTATCTTTTAAATATACCGGTAAAGCATGATATATACTTATACTATCCTTTTTATTATATTTCTTTAAGTAATAAAGTATTTATTATATCTTTATATTTTTATATACCGTCGTTATTATTATTAATTAAATATAGAAAGCTTTTTTATATATCTTTTCTTTATATAATAAATAACTAATTTTTAATTAATTAAATAAAAAGTTATATTAATATAAATAGTTTTTACTATAGATTATATATAACTTCGTACTAAAATAATATTATAATTAACGGTTTAATTTCGTCCTTTATCATAAGTCTTAAAATAATAAATTTTACTATTAAAATATTTATTATTATAAGAAAACTTTATATTTTTTATATTTTTAATTCTATATAGTTCGGCCTTATTCTTTTATAATAATTATAATTTCTTAATTATTTCAGGCTTAATATAATTCAGGTTATTTCCGCAATTAATTATAACGGTATATTAGTTGTTTTTAACTTTTACTTTAATCATAAATAAAGAAACATTGATTTCTGTTATTATTATCTATAAAGCTTTATAAAGGTTTTATATTAACTTCTTTGCCTTTACTATTTTATATTTCTTTCATAAATAACGTTCATTTCAAGCCTTTCTTACCCTCTTAATGTACGTTTAATCTTTTTCCGTTGATTTTTTATATTTATTTTATTTACCTTTTCTAACGTGGTAATTAAGCTTTAAATTGAAAGAATGAGAAGTAAAGATCCTTTTATCCGACGTATTCGAAATCTTCCGAATAATATTCGTATTAATATTAAACATTATATTAAACTCTAATTTCTTTATATTTTCGAATTTGTTATATAATTTATATCTTTCGTTAAAGTTTTAATTAACGTTAGTTTAAACTTTAAATCATTAATACCCTACCATATAAGCCAGTTTTTTATTTCTTTAACAACTTTAAGTTTTTAAGATTAATTATATATTTCTTAATACTAATAGTATAAAACAGCTTATAAAAAAAGGGAGGATCAATTTAACCTTTTAGGCTTAAAAAACGACCCGAAACTTCGCTTTAAATATTTTTATATAATATATAACGTCTTAGACTTTGCTTTAAAAAACGATATAACAGTGAACCCGCCTAAGCCGATAGTATTTTAATGCGCGAAAGTTAACGCTGACCGAAGAAAAAATTATTATTTACTTATTACCTCATCAACATCAGGCCCCATTTTTGAGGTTGGAGCTGCGCCGGAGGCGCAGCTGCTAAAAAAAAGAAAACCGTAGCTTCATGTACCACGCTAACCCAATTAATAAAGTATCCACAAAAATAACAAAACCTTAAAAATGAGGCCTGATATCAAGTTATAATTTTTTGGCTCCGTTCTGCACATCCCCATACAAAATTTTCAAAAATCTAACCTAGAAACTGGCAAATATAACAGCAACAAAAATAAATGAAAAATAATAGAAAACGCCATTATATACAGCTTTAAAAGGGCTTTCCAACCGTATACATAACATTCCAAATGGGGCTGGTTTGGCGGAGATATTAAAAAAACAAATCAAAAATTCTCGTTCTGTACACCCCCCCCAACCGCAACGCCCTTATGGCTACGACGCAACAACCACAACCCGTACGGCCAAAAGAATAGCTGGACGGGCTTTTCCCATACTAAATTACCCTTGGAAGGTTTATGGCAAAATATTGCGACCGGTAATTATTACGTCGTAACAAAAAAGGCGTTCCGGTTAATTAAGTCCGGAACCTTCTTAAGGCTACGACGTAATAACCATAACCCGTACGGCCGAAAAAATTAATATCCGGGCTTTCCGTATATAAAATATACTTAGGACTCCCGGTACACGATAATGCGACAGGTGGTTATGCTATCGCAGCGATAAAGCTGTTACGGTCACCCATTTCCCATACCCAAACTCAGCCATATTGGTTACAATTTATATTCAAAAAAATTGGAAAAAGTTCCTATATATACGTTGGCTTATATTTAACGTATATATAAAGTATCAAACTTATTGGACGTAAATTAACTATAAAATAATTTGTTTTATATAATTCTTTTAATTCTTTAAAAGAAATAAAAGGAAAATTAATAATTTTGGTAACGATATACAGAACGAAACCCCTATCCGCATAATTTGAACTCAGGCCTCGCTAGCTCGTTACGGGGATACGGTATTTAATTGGTTAATATTTAACTTCTTGGCGGAATATATTAAAAAACTTTAAAGAAAATGGAGACCCAGCAAGGCCTGAGCTAGCTGAGGTAATTTACTTAGCGGTTTACGATACGCGTCGGGGTTAACTTAATGTCGAATTTTATTAGATGGTAAAAAAAGACTTAAAACGCGTTTAAATTAAAAAACCAATTATTAAAAGATATTATACGAAAACCTAGAAATATTTCGTTAATAATTTAATTTTATTCGGGTTATAATTATAAAATAAAGTATTATAAAAAAAGATATTTATAATTTTAACGAAACGGACTTTTTAAAAAAAGTTAATAAAATATCGCGATATAATAAATATAAAGATTAAAAAGTTAAAAAATTTAAATAAGTATAATAAAAATTAAAAATAAATTTTAATTATATATTTTATTAACTTATAAGGTTAAGCTTTAATTTTATTTATTATTATAATAGGGAAAAATTACCCTATTTCTTAATATTGTAAATTGTTATAATTACTTAATTAAATATTTAATATAAGTTATACTAATTATATTACGAACGAGTTAAATTTAAAATATATGTAATATTGTGATAAATATATTCGAACGCGTATAAAACGATCGAAAACTTTTTTTCGGCGGTTATAAAAGTTATTATTTAGTAAAATTCGAAAAATATTACGTTAATAATAATATTATTACGTTTTATATCGAAAATCTTATAAACCTTATTTTATTTATATTACGAAAAAAATTCACTTTTTAGTTTTAATACCGCGTTTAAAATTATTATAATTTTTAATAATATAAAGTCCGGATCCGTAAAACCAGGATTTATTTTATTCGATCTTATTAACCTTATTTTCGAATAGAAATCTTTCTAGTTATATTTATATCGACCGTTTTTCTATTTACTTCCGTCGGTTTTATTCGTTCCTTACCCGCAAAAACCTTTAAAAATATTCATAAACTAAGGAAATAAGGTGTGACGGCTGACTGGCTTAACCAACTATTAAACCCTAATCGTACGGTTTATGTTAGCAGTAATATTATAGGAATCTGATAATAAATTAAATATATAATTCGTCTAGTAATAGCAAATATTAAAAGTAATTTTGGTAACCAAATTCTATTATAAACTAGTATTATTTAGATTATAGGAAAATAACGAACGTATATATGCTACTTTTGGCTTCAGGTATTCAAGCGGCTTAAACCCTTAAGCTCGTTAAAACCTTTAAGCCCACCGCTGGCTTAAGGGGCTTAAGACGCCAAGCCCTTTAAGACCTTTGAGCCAGTTACGTGACCTGGGACCTACGTTGAAGACATGCTCCACACTCTCCGACCGTCTATTAACAGGCCAAGCCCTCATGTCATAACATAAGGACGTTATTTGTAAAGAAAAAAGTTGGTAAAAAATGAAAAATTACTAAGATAACTTACCGATAAAAATAATTAAAGCCGTTAATTTTTTTAATTAAAAGTTACGTAATATGTAAAAAATTATTATAAGGAAAATTTCCTTTTAAAAATATAATAAAAGTGATAGTAAATAATAAACCTACCGAATCATAATTAATTCCTAGTAACGTTATAATTATTACTTAATTATCTGAATCGATACGGTAAAAGACAGCTTTTAATAAACATATTTTTGTTTTAAGGTTATAATACGTTAAACTGGTAAAAGTTTTTAATTAAGTTTATAACTATTATTCTTACTAGTTATAAAATTATATATATAATAAGTAACTATATTTTTCCGATCTTATTAAAGGCCGTAATAAATTAATAAATAAGGTTATTAAGTTTAACTAAACGGAATATATGTTATTTAACATTTTAGTGTTTATTAGCAGTATTAATTAATCGTATCTCAGTTAGGCCGTATTAATCACTTCGTATCAGTTAATTATATCAATTAGTGTAGCCTAGGCTGCCGCTGTAAAAAAAAACAGGACCGGTAAAGGCTGGATGTTACATTTCCCGCGTTTTATCACCCTTTTACTGGGGAACTGGATAATATATAGGTCTTACTCGAACTATTACTGCATGAAACAGTACCGGTAAAAGCCGGCAGTTAAGCTTTTTGGCATTTAACTAACTGAATGGGATAAAAAGACAAGAAAGTCTCAGTCGTGCTTAAGCGGTTTTCGCCCCAGTAATCGACAGGCTGGATGACAGATAGGACTTATGCATTGTTAGACCATGATGTGCCATCGTCCAGACTTATCTGTGCTTAAACATGAATGTGTATCTTTGCTTCAAGGCGACCGGCGAAGCGGCCGGGCTAATGGGCAAACAGGAGACGAGAGATTGTACCGTGTAGGATCAGGTTGTTATATTTCTGTCTTATTCATAGTGGAGATGGCTTGCTGCGAGGAGATCGGCGAGCTGCCATTTGTCAAATGCCGAGCTGCTAGGGGATAATGTCTGAGAGCTGGTTATACGACATATGTGAGTCGATTTGACAATCATCCTACATGCGCAGCTAAGTTGTCACGATCGCAATTAAGCCCTCGCCCCCTTCACCCGCATGACGCTAGGAAACAAAACCAGGGTTTCTATTGATCAAGGTAAAATGCAGGAATTATTAGTGGGGTGAGGTGGCTGCATTTACTGTTGCCCGACTTGTAGGATATATTCGAGAACGCCGTATAATTTATACCACGACCTATTTGCGAAAGCTCTGACTCGGAGGAACCGTAACATATAAATAAGCAGTTGCGAACCCCAGTTCTTTAGTTCCAAAGTCTGCCTCATTCCATCGCCGTCCCAGTGCTTGAACATACCAATAGCTACCCTATTTCCCCTACTTGAAAAATCCCGAGAACACAACTATGTCATTTCAGGCTACCTCCACAGACATCACCCTTGACAGTGATCATCACACTCTACGGGCCAAATGCGTCAAGTCGGATGGTAGAACTACTCAAGATTCAACACTTGACCTTGATACTTGCATTGGAAATATTAATGGTAAGCAAGCATTGTACAACTAATTTGGGCCCCCATAGACTAAGTAACAACTAACAATCGACCAGGGGACTTCCAGTGGGGCAAGAAGGACTATTCTTTGACTGCTAAGAATGTTGCATTGGATGGTGATGAGCTCTCTGCTGATCTGACGAAAGAAGACGGTACTACTATTCGTACAGGTGCCGTCATCCATCTTGGTGACCGCATCGAGAACGATAATGGGACCCTCAAATTCACATAAGGCAACAGAGATGCGCACTGAGTTCGGGATTTGTGTATTTATTCCGTCGGGTTAGCCCTATCAACAAGGGGTTTTACTTTGCCACATAGATTGGATCTAAGGGTGCGGCACATAAAACCCCATGCCACAGTCTCGGTACGCTAGGTAGTTCAACATGGCGGCTTTGAAAACCACGAAATCTAGTTCAAACAAGGTGCCTTTATAACGGATTCATCCCGACATCCGAGCACATGCTTCAACTCGAGCTTCCGAATTAAAACGGTCGCTTCCATGCCCTGATATATCTTGGGATTCTCCAGGAGTGTGAGGACGTCCGTCTGGGCCATGGGTCCGACTTCGATCATGTTTTGGCGGCGCCCGGTCAGCCTGAAAGCCAGGTCCTTTTTGTGTGTTGTGATGATGATCGATCCGCTTCGGCTTGTTGTAGGTACGTCGCGAATGACCGCCCGTCTCGTGCATCACTGCTAGTGGGGCCGTAGAATACATCGCAGTCGTCGGCGCTATCGAGGATCATGGTCCATCTGCCGTTTCGTTCGTTGGACAGCCAGCTGTACATAAGCTGGGGGGATGTTGGTTTCGGGCTGGTTCCGGCCCGGCAGCTTGACGCAATCGTCCTGAAGCCCTCTTCGATGCGCGCCTGCGTACCGGCATGCATCCAAAACACCCATGTGTTAGCCCGCCCCGTGGCGATCCGGTAAGCATATTCGATGGCCAGCTGTGACTTACCAACACCGCCAAGGCCTACGAGAGCTACGCGAGCAGCCGGCTAGGAACGCCGCTAGTTGGTTTGACGAAATCGGGATCGCGGGAGAAAGGGATGGCCGCGAACGGCTGCGGCAGCGTTCCTGGTCGTTCTGGCGACGTTAGCGGGGTCGGCACGTTGCGACGGACGGTGCTAAAGTTGCCCGGCGGCAGGTGGAATTCCGCGTTGATCGATCCACAATTATGCCCCACCTCGAGACCAAGGTTCCCGGGTCCGAAAAACGCGGATGGCATTTGCGTCACAGCCGGCGGTGGAGTCGATTGTGCCGTAGAACGGCTGTCCGTTGGTGAGCGGTGTTCGTCCTAAAGACGAAGGCTATGCGGCTGAACATTTGCTGCCCAGTAGCTGTAGGAATCCGTCTGGCAGCAATCGACAGCCTGGGAGATAACAAAGGGCACAGCTTGGATGCAGCAGATGCTACGCATTTGGTCGTAGGATGAACTCGGTGGTATGCCCTCTGCGGCATGAAGAGGTCTTGCAATCAGCAGCATCATCGGCACCAAGGACGGCGGTAAAGCAACGGCAGCATCATCCACACAGGCAACAGCGGCACAGGCGCTAAGATATGATGACCCGCGGGCTATCTATCAGAGATACGTTGCAGCAAGAGATACCTGTTACAAGGCCCAGCCTCGTCGGAGACTCAAAACCAACCAGCAGTATCGGAAGGCGATGCGTCTACTTTGCCATACGATAAAGCGAGCTACGAGAGGTGTCTTGGCTACAAGCAGATGAACAAGCATTGTATGATGCCAACAGGATCTAGAGACTGGACTAAAGAGGAGATAATAGCCTATCTAGGTTAGAGCAAAGCAGAAGATCAACGAGTTAAGGTTCAAGTGGCCTTAGAGATGGAAGATAACGCCTTTTCGAGCAGAAGATGTGTTCGTGAGATCTGGAGGAGGATTGAGAAGGACCAGTGAGGAACAGCAGTCTTTGTACTTAGCCAAGTAGCTATATAGCCGCCCGGCTGTGTAAATAACAAGCATAAAAATCACAGCGTCTATTTTACAGCAGGATTCGAATGTAGTAGTCTCAGATAAAAAAAGAAACAAAAAGGAAAAACGGTGTTCACACTAGCGTAGACGACTACGACAGGCCGCGTATGTAAGGGCGTACTTGCTCTCTGGCCAGGCAGAATAGTATACACTACACCCTGGTGTTGGGTGCAGACAGGCAGAGGCAGGCTGACATGATCCCCACGGGTCCGTGAAATATTACAGCCACGAGTACCCGTGGCTCTAATGGCTCCCGTGAAAAGGGGTAAGATGACTAATCACAGATGGCGAACGATGTACGCAGCAGTTAATGCCTGACGGCCTGAAAGGGTCGACACGGGCGGAAGATCGATCAATCAATCAATCAATTCGTATGAGATATAGTTGATACCAGTGGCGTGGGGAGTTCTGCGGAGTTGCGTGCAAATGGGGAGATTAGTGGCGCTTTTTCTTGTGTAGTTAAGAGGCATAAGACACCCGCGTGGTATCAACAGAGCAAAGTCTGGCGAAACGGCCCGCAGAAACACATGAGTCAGCCAAAGCTAGCCGCAGATCTGCTGTCGGTGGCTTCCTGGTGCAGCATCCGTAGCCGTTGGCGGGCGCGACTAATGCCTATTTGACCGCCATGGCCTATGGTGATCAGTGCCAGCCTAAGATGAGTTCAGCGTCGAAGCGTCCTCTACCGGCAGTTCGATTTTCTCGTGGCTCGAGAAGGCGAGAGCTTTTCCAGTAACATCGCAAGGCGCGGCTGGCGGTCAGTTTAAAGGTGGTGGAATCATATGCGTCGTCTCCGTCCTCGACCCTGAGACGTTTCGCCGTCACCTGTGCCGTCAGGTGGCCCCACGATATTCTCGACCTGAGCCAGAGACGCGGAAATAGAGGCAGTGACGCCAGCAGTGCTCATAACGTTACCGTCGCCGACGCAGCGCTGGTCGCGGAGCCATCTGGTCTTCGGATATCCATCCCGTCGTTTTGTTCAAGGCGACCAGTGGGTTGTCGCAGCCTGGCCGTCGAAGACCCCTGCGCGCGCCGCGATCCACGCCCCTTCACAGACGGAAACGACCATGGTTCCCTTCTTTGCTTGTTCGCGGACCCGGTCGATTAGCGCAGGGTTCTTGTTGTCGTCTACGGCCGGCACCACGAGGATATCAACGATAATGGCCACAAGCGGACGGGCCGTCCCGCTTTCGGTGGCAGCAGCACGATGACTTGTTCGGCCCCACTTACGGGGACACTCTGGGGTTTGGGCGGTTATAAACGAACTGGGTAGACTGGGCCGCGGTCCGCGACAATAGATGCCCAGCAACAGAATCGGGAAAATGCCTATAATATGAACCTGTCCGGAAGGGGACAGGGAGTACGGAGGACTGAGCACATGCACCCCATGATGGTAGGCTAATATTGACTCAATTTTGCGTGTTGAGATGTGGTAGGCAGCAGCCAAGGCCGGGCTCGGCGTTGGAGGGACTGAAGCTCAGGCTCCACCTTAATTTCCTTTGCGAGAAGCAGGCAACCATCTTGATTAACCAGGTCAACTGCCGTCCGCGCCTGGTCGCTGGACAGCAGTGCGGAGTACAGTAAGGGTCCGCAGCGGCCGGGGGCGCGTGGTTTGCACCAGTTGACGGAGTCGGCCAATACAGACCCAAAAGCGGCTGGTCTGCCACGGAGACGACCGTTCCTCGACAATTTGCGCTGACGCCTTCCGTTGAGTTCTGGCTGCCCATCGGTGGCCTGCCTGCATTTGAGTAAGGCGGCTTCTGCTTACTGATAACCCCTCATGCCCTTTTTTTTGGTCCCCTCTCTTGCTCCGAGTCCTAGCCCGGTCAGAGCTCCCCCACATCCTTCTATCGCCGTTAACCACGCGCACCAATTTCATCGGCCTTTGGCTTTCACCTCTCCGGTGACCTTCAAGTAACTTCAATATGGAGAACGAAGACGGCGCCGGTACAACGCCCGACGCGGCCGAGCAGCTTCGCAGCCAGCAGATGGGCAACGTCATCCGCGCCATACAACAGAAGAAGCCACTCCCCGAGATCGACTTCACCATTCATGTCATGGAGGATGGCACCCAGGTGAGCACTCAAGAGCGTGTCTGCAAAGGTATGGAAACCATCCGCCGTCGTGCTCCCCTTTCATTCCAAGCGTCCCTATTCCCCCCCGACCCCCAAGCATGTCTCGCGACCGACCCAGTTGCTCATGGGCTCTTGTTCTCGCAGACGTGCAAGCCCCCGCCATGTTTACCCCCAGCGACGAGCAATTCTACCAGGATGAGGCACATGAGAAGCCCAACATCCAGTTCCTCAAGCAGCACTTCTATCGTGAGGGCCGCCTTACCGAGGAACAGGTTCTTTTCATCATTAGGAAAGGCACGGAGCTGCTCCGCGCCGAACCCAACCTTCTGGAGATTGATGCGCCCATTACCGTCTGCGGCGACGTCCACGGTCAATATTACGATCTTATGAAGCTCTTCGAAGTTGGTGGCGATCCGGCCGAGACAAGATACCTCTTCCTTGGTGATTACGTCGACCGCGGCTACTTCAGTGTCGAATGTGTTCTGTATCTTTGGTCGCTGAAAATACACTATCCCAAAACCCTTTGGCTACTGCGCGGAAACCATGAGTGTCGCCATTTGACTAACTACTTCACCTTTAAGCTGGAGTGCAAGCGCAAATATTCCGAGGCCATTTACGAAGCCTTCGTGGAGTCTTTCTGTTCTCTCCCGCTCGCCGCTGTTATGAACAAGCAGTTTTTGTGTATCCACGGTGGACTGAGTCCAGAAATGCACACACTAGATGACATCCGGAGAGTTGGTTGCCTCCCTCTTTCCTCCAGTGCCCCACGAAGGAGGCCAGCGTCGCTAATCTGCATCGTAGATCGATCGTTTCCAGGAGCCACCTACCCGGGGATTGATGTGTGATATCCTCTGGTCCGATCCTCTGGAGGACTTTGGCCAAGAGAAAACCGCCGACTACTTCCTTCACAATCACATTCGTGGCTGCTCATACTTCTTCTCATACCCCGCCACCTGCAACTTCCTGGAGAAGAACAACCTTCTCGCTATCATTCGGGCGCACGAGGCACAAGACGCCGGTTACCGTATGTACCGCAAAACTCGGACGACAGGTTTCCCCAGCGTGATAACCATCTTCTCGGCGCCGAACTACCTCGATATGTATAACAACAAGGCAGCCGTGCTGAAGTACGAGAACAACGTTATAAACATTCGACAATTTAAGTGCACGCCGCACCCCTTCTGGCTCACCAACTTCATAAATGTCTTTACATGGTCACTTCCCTTCGTCGGCGAGAAGATCACGGACATGCTAATTGCCATCTTGGGCACGCTCTCGGAGGAGGAGCTCCGGGAAAATTCGACGTCCACCTCGCCAGGCCCCGTATCCCCGCCCCTCCCCTCCCCTACCGGCCAAGATACCGAGTCGGTCGAGTTCAAGCGACAGGCGATCAAGAACAAGATTCTTGCCATTGGCCGGCTTTCGCGTGTCTTCAACGTACTGCGCGAGGAGTCGGAGAGAGTTACGGAGCTCAAAACCGTGTCGGGTGGGCGCCTGCCCGCTGGAACTCTTACGCTTGGTGCCGAGGGTATCAAGAATGCAATTAGAAGTTTCGAGGACGCCCGCAAGGTCGACATACAGAACGAGAAACTGCCTCCGAGCCACGAGGAGGTGATGCGAGAGGCAGACGACGAGCGCCAGCAGGCTCTGGAGCGGGCGGCGCGGGAGGCCGAGGGTGACAAGAAGCTGCAGACCCTCTCGAGGAGGTTGAGCACGTGAGTTGCGGTCTCATTGCTTTGTCTGTTTTGCTACTGAGTGGAAGGCTAAGTACTACTCCTACTGTAATTTGGGGGTGGGGGGGGGGCATACTAGAGTTAAGATGCCGCGGTATTACCCGCGTGAACTCGGTATTTGCTAAGTCAATGCTTTACGGTTAATTGGGTAGTACCTCTTGTGTCGGTTATTCGTCCGCAGACTTGAGGCCACCAAGATTCATCCAGTTGGCAGGTACTTCTGTTAGCATTTTGACACACCTATAGAAGCATCACGTTTCTTGAGCAAGCCTATCACAAGCATTCTGTCGCCCAGCCGTGGTGAATCTTTTTTATCCGGACGGCCAGTGGGCTTGTCAGCATCATTGCTCAAATCTACCCTCAGTGCCTCACCAACCGATATCGCCAAATATAATTGTTTCTATACAAGCATGTGACTTTAAGACAGAAGCGGAGGTAAGGGCTAGTAGGCGATCGGATAAACTTCTCATCACGACGAGAATTTTGGCACAAGAGTGAAAGGGGGATGTTGATGGTACTTCTTGCTAATTAAGACGGAGTGATACTCTAAGGCAGTTCCGCAACTCTGTCTGGGTAGGTCTGCTCTGCCCTCATCCAGACACCTTCGCTATTCCGGCAGTCAAGGTCAGCAAGCTCGGCAGGAGCAACGAGGAGTACTCGTCGCTAGCCTCACGAGCAATCAATGTTGGAAGATGGTCAATAGCAATGATGCGTAGCTCGGGCCCGTCCAGCTTACCCTCAGCAGGGATGGCCGGGCTTTCAAACGAGGAATGACGGGAATACAGTGGAGGCAATGTGCGAGCTTGTCCTGCTAGGATTAAAAGTTTTAGGCGAATGTTTGGACGTCCTGGATTCCAATTCCCGCAAGGGGGTTTCACCGTAGTAGGAGCTTCGCACACAGCCCGCCCATAGCGTGCCGCCTCGTACGCGGCTGTTAGGTGCTAAGGTGCGACCCTCTTCCTAGGATCCAGGGACCCATCAGTGATGGTCCAGTTGTGTATATATAGGGAGGCTTCGCGCCGAATAGGTAGGGAGAATCAGGCATTAATGGTCATCTATTTATTACCTATACTGCGAACTACCTGCTTGACTGCTTCTTCTGCCTCCCACTCTGTGCTTTACCATTTTCTCTGGGAATAACCTTGCGATGCAACGGCTCTGGGAGGCGCGGTTTGTCCTAATAAGGGACCGTTCCCCACGTTAAATATCATCATCATCATACTCCCAGCACCCAAGGCTTTGTGCTTAGGTACGGCAAAGCCTCCCGTCTGCCTGCTGAATCCACCGTTCGCTTCCCACGCCTCCTAGAACATAGAATAGATCCTTCGGGTCGTATCTGGACTTAATTTCACTCAATTTGCCAAAGTGTACTCCGTAAAATACCCGCTGCCAATCAGGCTGCTGAAAATCCGCCTCATTGAGGTACGCAGCTCCGTTAGGTGTCAAGTGCTCAAGTGGAGGAAGGAGGTCGTTTGTGATTGACTCTACCCCTCGAATGTTCGCTTGCCAGTCTGTGTGGTTGAAAGGCGTTGCAACCACCGCATTGAAAATAGATTCGCGCCAGTAGGGATTAGCTCCGATACTATCGGCAGCATGTTGGGAGACGTTGAAAGAAACGCCCGAGAATAGCGCTCCAGCAGTCGTAATATTGCGTATCGTTGCAGTCAGTTCTGCATTGTTAGTTTCAACCAACGTTCGGGGAATGAGCCGTCCACCAATGTTAAGACCAGAGACGTTGACTGGTTGCTGGCGTAGGACCCCTTCCAAAAAGCTTGAATGCGTTTCCGAATGGTAGCTGAATTCTATGTTTAGTCTCCTTAGCGTCTTTAATATGGGCTGCAGAAGCTGTTCAAGTTCTGTTTCCTCGAGTCCGGGCCCGAAAAGTGTAGACAAACCGAAGGACTGGGCTGTTATGAACCATGCAGCGACGGCACCAGCGTCGTTAATGGACGGGACAAGCATTGTAAATTCACCCACGGCCGCGTAAAAATCCTCTGTCGCTAGTTCCGGAGAGCCGCTAGGAGGTACAAAAGCAAGGCTAGCGGTTGAGAGTGTCATCGGTGGGTGTGCTCTCACTGTGACTGAGAGCACAGCACCGAAGGTTCCGCCACCTCCACCACAGAGTGCCCAGAACAGGTCTGCATGCGCCATTCTTGACGCTGTTACAATATCCCCTGATGCGACTACAACCTCCCATTCCAGCACTTGGTCCGCGGCCAAGCCAAATTGTGAGGCCAAAGGCCCGTGGCCGCCTCCTTGGGTGTAACCACCGGCAAAGCCAACGGTGGGCTGGTTAGCTCCTACGACGAGAAGGCCATGCGAATGGGCAAATTCATAAGCCTCCTGCATTAGTATTCCGGCTCCAAATACAAAAGCCTTCCCAGAGTAGCCTGCGCCGTTGTATTCTTTCAGTTCCTTGGTTTTCATATTATGGGTCCAAAGGCTTAAACCACGAGCACCGGTCGACTTGCCATTATTATCATGACCGGTATGGCGGATCACCAAGCGGACATTATGTGCCTCGGCAAAGCGTATTGTTTCCTGGTAGTCCGCGGCTAGTGTAGCATTGACCGCAAACCTGACGTAATTTCCCCAAGTACAAGGGGTCTCCGGGTCCATAAAAGGGTTGCAGGAGTTGTTGGTGAAGAATGATGCCATTATAGAGGAAGGGTCATTCAGATGAGTTTGTGGTTGGGACCATCTGTCTCGAAGGGCATCGCACTGACCAGACTGATAGCCAGTTGGTGTGTCATAGTGGCAAGGCGCAGCAATGGGAATCGTAGATATCAACTTCCCCCCTATGGTTGAATTAAAGTCATCCCATTCTTCCATGGCAGGCCAACATGGGTCTCCTGGGAAACAACGACAGTGCGTGTCAGCGCTTGGGGAATACGCGCCTCGCACCACTGCTTGAAGTGATATGAGGAAAAGCGGTGATCGAATCATTGAAGATAGTCTAGGATGCGTAGCTATCATGAGTGGATTGGGTGGAGTTGCATTTGATGGTTTTGAAAGGTAGATGAAGCAGTTATAAAGTAGTCTAGATAACGAAGTCCTTCTTGGCAGTGAGACGGAGCTTCGAAAAAGCCACCTAATTTCTGAGAGCCGAACTTCAACATTGGGACATCGAGTATTATGCTTTAGAGATATTTACGTCAAGTCAAGTGTTAGATTTACCAGTGTTACTCTTGTGGATATGACTACGGAAGGAGGGATCCTCGCCGCAACTTGGCATGTGTAACGACATCCTGAGGTGTTAGGTCTAACAGTCTTGTCACTGCGGTCAGAGACTGATATGTAGGCATGGGGCGCGCTCCTACCGGCATTAACTCCCCTTCGAGCTTTGGTCTTGCTAGATACCTATGAAGCAACACAGTCTCGAACTTGGCAATAGTAAAGGCTCGGTGAGGTTGAGGCCGGGACAAACTACATGTCTGCCCAACTGTAGTCTGAATTTCTTTCCCCAGAAGAGTCGTAGAAGTGTTGGGTGAAAGGATTTGTGCATGGGTAAGGCAGACTTGGCCGACCAAAGTCGGATGACGGTTACATGGCATGTCTTGGAGGTTCGGTGTAGTTAAATGCAACTCTGGTAGATTATATACAATACAGAAGTACCTTGCAAGTGGTTCTCTCTAGGAATCCGGAGGTTCCCTCCGGGAAAGGTGGTCCACCCCTATTCGAGGTAGTAAAAGGCGTTACGCAGCTTTTTATATCCTTCCATAACCTTTTATACGTTTCCATTATTCATCCTTTGATTAATAATAGAAATAAAAGATTAATAAGTAAATAATCCGCTTAATAAGTTATTATTTACAAATATATTATGTTATGCGTTTATTTTATTTTATTAAAACTTTATAATTTAAATAATAATTATTATATATATTTAAATAATATCTTAAAAATTCCCCTTCTTTAATTAAATTTATCTTATACATTTTATATATAAATTCTTACAGGGTAGTTTTATTACTCTTTACAAGGTAAATTTAATTTTATCTTATAATCGTATTTTATTTTTTATTAATTATAAGCCCGGGTTAATAGCTTCTGCTAATATAATAACTCATTTAATTTTTATAACTTAATTAAACCCTTACCGATATAAATATTTTTTTAAAAGTCGTTAAAATTAGATGCAGTTATTAGTAAATTGTTAAGGTTTTTCTAATAAACGGTATTTAAAGATAATGAAAATTTAAAGTTATAATATATTCAGATTATAATTACTTTTATTTATAACCGCGTTAATTGTATTATTATTAAAGAAATTAAGGATAAGTAATTTAAATCCGATAATAAGAAAGATTTAATTAGTTTATATAGATTAAAAGTTGAAATTAATAAGTTAAAGGTTTAAAATATAATTTATAAATAATAAAAACTTAGAAATTTATTATTTAAGTTCTTAATTTACGAATTATAAATAAAAAGTTTTTAAATATATAATAAAACAATTATAACTTAAATAGTTAATTTGTTAATAAATATACTTAAATATTTTATTTCGACTATTATATAATATATCCGAAAGGATCTTAAACTATATATAACTAAAGCTTTTTATTATTACTTTGAAATAACGAAATAAAAGGTTAAACAAATAAGGAGAGAATATTGCACTTTAAAAGATATAAAATCCTTAGGAAAAGTTAAAGTAAATATAATAATAAGCGCTATTATTAATATAAAACTTTTAGCGAAATAAAAAGAGAGTTTTCTTATTTTTACGATAAAGTTCTTATAAATTACGAAATCTTATTAATAAAGTAAAAAAAAAGAATTAAAATAAAGCAAGTAAAAAAGAAACAAAAGGGAAATAAAAACAGAGGTTAAAAAGTTTATCCATATAGGTTAACCTATTAATACCGATAATAAATTAATAAGTTCATAGAATTTAAAACCCCGATTCGAAAATTATTAATTAGCGGGGAAACCGTTGAAATATAACTTTAAACAACCTTAGAAAATTAGGATTTTAAAAATTATATATTTTTTACTTAGCCCTTAACAGGGGTATAATTATAAGTATAAAAGATAAAGCATTTAAACAAAGCAAAGCTTATAATAATTTATTATATATTTTTAATATAATTAATAATTAATTAATTTAATAAGTATAAACAATATATAAAGAACTTTTAAATTAATAATTAATACTAAGATTATATTTTATATAATAACTTAAAAAACTCCATGTTTAATTTAAAGGGAAGAAGTAACGTTATAAAATAATATAAGTGTAATTCTTTTTAAATAAAGAAAGTTAATAATTTAAGATATAAGTATATATATAATAGCTGACATGGTATAATTAAATGAGTTTATTATATTCTCGAATTAAGTTTATACATATTTATTATAAATTTTTTAATAAATAAATCTATGAATATTAAACTTTATAATAAAATTAAAATAATAAATTAATGTTTAAAATATATTAAAAAAACAGTATTATAATAGGCTTAAATAATATAGTTATAAATTTACTTAGTTAATACTTTAAAATAATAAGCTAAGGTATAAAGTATGAAAAGCATTAATTTAATCTTAATTGAAAATAATTTAATAGTTTTTAAATAAGATTTTATATATTTTAAAAACTGAAACTGCGGAATATTATTTAAAGTTAAAATATATTCTAATATATATTTATTATTTAATAATAATAAGAAATACATATTAAACAACGTAGTTTTAACTATGAGAATAGTTTACTCTTAAATATATTTAATACATGTTAATATTATTAATATTTTATAATTAAGCGAATAAATACCTTAAAATTAAACTAATAACTGAATCATTTTAATAATAATGGGATTAAATATATTAAAACCTATTATAAAGCATACCGAAGTAAATACGATATATTATAGCATATCACTTTAATATATATTAAACAACTTAATAGTTTAATCGAATAAATAAACCTTATTATCTTAGATATATATAAGGTGTTTTTAATAAAATTTAGGTTATCTTAATATTTTCAATATAAGGTTATATTAATTATTATTTATATATATACATATATAACCGTATATTATATAAAGTTTGAAACTTTAAAATACCGTTTAAATTTTTCCAGGATTTTAAAATGTATATAAATTATATATTTACGGAGAGATATATAATATCCATTATTATTAATCGATATAAGTACAAGTTTAATATTCCTATTAATAAAAAGGTAATTATAAACTTTAAGATTTAATAAACAACGGTTAAATAATTTCATAACATTTAAATATTCGGCTGTTATTTTATAAATAATACCGTTAAAAGAGAGATAATATAAGGGGTTAAAAATGGATATATTACGCTTTAATAGCTTTGATTTATAATGTTACCGAAAAGTATATGTAAATTTAAAAAGGTTATAAAAAAGTTTAAAATTAACAACTTAATTTA
Source organism: Monosporascus sp. MG133 (assembly GCA_004155925.1). NCBI lineage: Eukaryota > Fungi > Ascomycota > Sordariomycetes > Xylariales > Monosporascus > Monosporascus sp. MG133. Next base: position 102,425 of record QJNX01000001.1, on the reverse strand, counting down.
AGATATTATTATAACATTATAAATAATACCATCTTATACAAGTGCTGTTATAATAAAATGTAAAAGAATCGTTTTTAATTAACGGATATTAAATAAAATTAATAAATATTAAGTATAAATAATAACTTTACTTATAAAAAAGAAGAATTTAAATGAAAATCACTAGTAATATAAATGTAATACCTTTTTAAAATATAAATAATAATTTAATTAATATACTAACTTTTCTATTAACGCTTCCGTAAACGTGTTCAATTTTTAATAAAATATTATTTATAATAAAGTAAAAGTAATAATAATAATAAAAATAACAAGTAGCGACTAAGAAATACTAATAAAAGGCTGATTAGGGATGATATAAAAATAAAAACGAATAATATTTTATGTAAAAAAATACGATTAACCGAAATTATTATTAATTCTTAATAAAAATAAAGAGAATATTAAAGTAATAACTTTATTAGTAAAACTTAGCATTTTTAAATAAATTCTATTAACTATTAATGAAGATTATTATTTAATAGTTTATAAAATTAATATAATAAACTATAAATATTCGAACACGGATATTATAATCGACTTATGATGAAATAAAAACTTATAAAAACGCGTTAGTTTATTAAGTTTAAATTTATAATAAATATAAACTTTTTAAATATAATTAAATAATTAATTTAAAAACAAGTTAAATTTAAAGGTAAATTTAGCGCCGAAGGTTTTATTTAATAATTAAGTATAAATTACTTTAAAACTTAATATTTACTATTAATGATATTTATTATTAAATATTAATATATTATATAGCATAACGCCAAAGATGGTTTCGTTCATTTTAATAAAAACATGAAAATATAAATCCAGGTTTATAAAAGCTTTTATTTAAACGTTTAACATCGAAATAAAATGATTAAAATAAATAAATCTTTATACGGTTTTAAGTATTTACGTAAATTTTAACATTTTAACTTAATTAATATATTAATAAAGCATATTATTATTATATAATTATAAGATAATAATATATATATAAAGAAGAATAATATAAGCTTATGTAATAAAATTATATATATATTAAACTAAATATAATATAAAAAATAATCTTAATAAAAACTAAGAAATATTCTTTTATTTTATAATATTAAAGGAAATAAATTATTATAACCATTTTTTTAAAGAAAAATATAAAAGCCTATTAAAAATGAATTAAATCTTTAATGTAAAATAAAATGTTATTAATAAGGTATTAAAGCTATATACAAGCTAACGCCTGGTCCACGACAGTAAGTACATACATGCACCGTCGTCGTCTAAATACGCAACGCGTCCAGATACATACGTACACAACTGATAACACGACGTGTTAGATATAAGGGACATCAGTTATGTTATCTTAAATGGCTAATTACGTACGCTCTCATAACGCGTACTAATCCTTAAAATAATCTAGCCCCGGAACATATATATTCCGATCAAAGGGATATCTCCATATATGGGATACTAATATACCTTTACTAACTGATATACCCCCTTAACGCTTTAACGTAATCATGGTATTAATCGTCATACTTTATCGCTTCTTAAAGCCATAATTTTCCATTTTACTTTTTCTCCGGCAATTAAATCTTTTTAATTAAGTAATTCCTCCTTTAAAATAATTTTTAAAATTTTCTTCCGTTAATTTAAATTTTTATAATATTTACTAATTTTAATTATTTTTTAAAATATTTAAAAATTTTTCGTAATAAAATTTTAATTAATTTATTTATTAATATATTACTTATAAACGTATAATTTATTTTAATTAAATCCTTTTTTATTATTTTTCGGAACTAATAATTATATATATTTACGTACCTTAATTTTATTTATAAAAATACGATATCGGCGTTAATAAACCGTATAATTTATTAATTATCGTATTACATACTTAATAATCCCGTATCTGAAATAACTTTTAATTTTTTAATTAATTAAAAATTAAATAAGGTTTTTTTATAACTTACGCAAAAATATAATAATTCCGTTTTTGTTATAAAAATAATTATTATATTTTATTTATTTATTTATTATTTTTTTATTTTTTTAAATAATTTTATAACATAAGTTTAAAAATTTTTTCGATTAATCGTATTATTTACAAAAAAAAAACCTCGTTTTAAATATTTAACAAATCCGTACCCCCGAATTATAACGTTACCGATTTGGTACCGATTAAATATAATATAATTTAATTAATAGCTTTATAATATATATCGTTAAAGTTTAAATTAAATCGGGCAAATTAAAATATAATAAAGGATATATCGGCTCGTATATTAATTATTACGTAAAAAGTAAAACCGATTTTTTTCTAGTATTTATTAACGGAATTTAAATAAGCTAAATTGAAATTCGGCAATAATTCGATACCCGTTATAAATATATTTAAAAAATTAAATTAATTAATTTGTTTATAAAATCGGATTAAAATAACCAGATTTTTTTGGGCTTTATTTTTAATTATTTTAATATTAAAAAATTATTACAAATTTTCACTTTTTATAAAGATATATTATTTCCGTATTTTTTAAATTAATTAATCGATAAAGTTTTAATTTTTTTTATGATATATTATAATAATATTATTTACAAAAAAATAAATAAATATTTTTTAACGAATAAAATGATATAATTCGTAAGGAATAAAATTAAATCTTAATTCCTTAAACGTTCCGGTAAAATCTTTTTGTTATAATAAAAATAATTCCCTTAATTTATATAAAACTTTTTTAATTAAAAAAATTTTACCGTATTATAAATATCTTAAAAACGTTTTTATATATATTTCGTAAAATAAATTAACGTTTACGAAAACGTTTATAACGTTATATTATTTAAGCTTGAAGTCGAATTTAGCCGTTTTAACGATTAAAATTCGAAATAATTTTTTAACGAAAATAAATACGTATATATTATTATAAACGTTTTTAAATTATTAATTATTTCGTTCGACGAAACGGGCTTTATATTGTTAAAACTAGCTATATTTATTAAACTTATAAATATATATTTATATATGTCTTAAAACTTATTTCCTTTTAATAAAAAATTAATTAATAATTTCCTAAAATTATATTTTTTTATAATTTTATAAATAAACCTTTTCGGTTTTGCAAAATATTTCCCTTAACTGATGTATATTTAATTTTTTATAATTTCGTAACGGTACTAATAAGTTACGTTTATATGTTTAATTTTACGATTTAAATATTTTTTATATATTAAAATCTTATAATTTTTCCGATTAAAATAATACGTATTTCGGGTAATTAATTTCCTTAAATTTCCGTAATTTACCGACCGTTTATCGTACGTATTTATAAAAAGGGTTAAACGTTTTATATTAAATACGGTTTTTTATATTTTGTATTTATTTCGAATAATATTCTTTTAATACGGGATATACGGAAGGTTTACGCCTTTTACCCGTAAAGTACCATAATTTGTTCTTATTATTCTGGATTAAATAATATAAGGGAAAATTAAGATTTTTTTTATAATTTCCGTCGGCGTAATAATCGTAACAGTTATAAAAATAAATACTAATAACGGTAATGGTTTAAAAAACGGTAATCAATCGAATATAACGGTCGTATAAAAGTAATTAATCTTTTACGAACAGGTTTATTTTTTTTTATTCCGTACGTTTTTTACATTAATACTTTTTTGGAATTATTTTTTTTATTTAACCGGTAACCGAACTATTCCGTTTAAATTTTCGTTTTTTTATATATATATTAAATAATTATTAACTTAATTAAATATTTTTATTTATGGGATAATTTTTATAGTTTCTTTTTTATAACGTACAAAAAGTTATTTTTTAAATTTTTAATATTATTTAAAATAATAACTTTTTTTATTAAATTATATATTTTAAATAACGATAACTTTATTAATTAATAAGTTTTAGATCTCGAAAATATTCGTAAATTAATAACGGACGAAATAATTAATTTATATTTTTTTATAATAACAATTATTATAACGTAAATTATATAGCCGTATGCTTATAAATAAGCTTATTAAAATTTCCGATTAAATATTACGACGTTATTTTTATACGTTAAGTAAATATAATAAACCTTATATAGGTTTTGTTAAAAAAAAGCATATTTAAGGATCCGGTTATATAAATAAATTATAACTTTAAAGATATATACGATTAAAAACGAAAATAATTTAACGTTATTTCGTATCGTAAATTTCTTTTTTAATTATACCCTTTAAACGTTTTATACCCCCGTTTTAGGTTTAAATATACGGTATTAAAAGTTTAAGGTTAATATTAAAAAAAAGTAACTGGAATATATTCCGAAATTAATAATTTTTTAAAATTTCGTTATCGTATTCGAATATTTATGGAAATGTTTTATTTTGGTTTTTTAAAACTTTTAAAAAGTATCAAAACGTTATAATTAATATATTCTGGTTTTAATTTTTAAGGTAAATATTTCAAATAAAACTTAAATATTTATCGGTTATAAATATAACGTATTTATATTTTTTAACATTTTTTTCGAAATTTATGAAATCGATAATAATTTGTTATTTTAATCGAAACGTTTTTTTTTCGGTTCGCGGCGTATTTACCTTTTAACTTTCGCCTTATTATATATTTAATATTCGATTATTATAAAACTTTTTAAACGGATTTTTTTCGTATAAAATTATAATTAAATAATTACTTTAAGGCCTGGATAATTTAATTATAAATATTATATAATACCGTTATTTATACGTAACGGTTTTTTCGTCCAAAAATTAATATTTCGTTTATATATACTTAAAGTTATATAAAATATTATAACGTTAATATTTTTAATAACGAATTAATTAAATTTATTTATTAACGTAATAATTATTTAATTAAACTTATTTCGAATAAAAGTAATATTTTTTCGGTTATTTTATTAATATTACTTTTTCCGGAATTACCGAAAAAATAGCAAATTATATACGAAATTTTTATAATAAGTTACGTTATATAAACGTAACATTTTTAGGCCCGTAAGGTTTTAAAATAAAACGTTTATTTTGCCATATTTATTAATCGGAACGAAATTTTTATTTACGTATATTCCGTCGCCTTAAATCGTCGTCTTATAATTTAAAAATCTGCTAATAAGGTTAAAAATATATATCGTAAATTTTAAATTCAAAATAAATAAATTCCTTAAAAAATAAAACGTAACGTTTATCGTACCATATTAATTAAAAATATAACATACGTTAAAACTCGTTTTTTTTAAAACAGTTTAATTTATCTTTTAAATAATTAATTTTTTTATAATTTTTAATAAACGGTCGATCTTTTTTTTAAGGATTAATTGGCAAAAATTCGGCCCTTAACGTATATTACCATTTTATAATTAAAACGGAAATTTATTAAAACTTTTTTAAAAAATGTATAATAACATTAAGGTAATATATAATAAATATTTAAATACGTTTTATAATGGATACGTTACGTATCCGATTTTTAACGCTTTTTTTTATTATTATTTCGTTCCGAATAAAAACCTTTATAACTATTTCGTTTTAATCTGCGGCCTAAAATCCTTTTTTACGGTTAAAAATTAATATCTTTAATTTTTTCCTAATTAAAATTATCCTAATTAAAAAGATTTATAGCTATCCCGTAAAACGTTAAAAACGTTACCTTAACGTTTTTCGATATTAATTATAAATAAGTTATATTTTAATAATCCAAAAAATTAACCATTATTTTTTAATAATTAATTATACCATTATTAATTTCTTTTTTTTTTAAATTATTATCCACATCCCTATAATAAAAACCAGTATTATATATAAATTATTAACTTATACGATTATCGTTTTCGTTTTTAATACGTTATATCGTTATTTTTAAGCCATAATTCTTTATTATTTTACGATTTATTCGTTTAATTTTTTTATTAACTTTAAAACTTATTTTAACCGTTTACGGTATTTCCGATAAGTATTAATTAAAATATTTATTATTATATACCTTGCTGGATTTAACTAAATTAGTATATTATTTCCGTAATTTTTTTTTAAAAAAAACTTATTTTTTTAATCGTTAAAAATATAAATTTTAAAACTTATTTCGTAACATTGCTAATATTTTTACGGAAATTATCGTATTTCCGGTTTTCGTAAATATATATAAAAAAATCTTAAACATAAATTTATTTACCTTCCGTTATTATTTTAAGCATATTTATTAAATAACCGTTTCGATCGGTTTTTTCGACATATATAATTTTAATAAATAAATTAATCACTTATATCGTTTCCGTTATTTAACGAAACCGTTTTTTCGAATAAGTAATTATATCAGATTTTATAAATTTAATAAGCCATAAAATATCTTAATCAAAATCGATATAATCTTACATATTAAACGTTTACGCTTTAAATCGGAATTCGCCTTTAAAACGATCCTAATCTTTAAATCCTTTATAAATAATTAAAAACGTTAACGGTACGGTTATTATTATAAATAATAAGAAATATAAATAATTACTAATAATATATAGCTTATATCGTTTTAATAACAACTAATTAGTTAATAATAATACGAATTAAGCGAATAAAACTTTTAATTATTAAATATAAGGAATATTAATTATATTATCTTAAATAACTAGTTGCATACGCTCTCGTAACGCGTACTAATCCTTAAAGTAATCTAGCCCCGGAACATATATATTCCGATCAGAGGGATATCTCCATATATGGGGTGCTAGCACACCCCTGCTAGCTGATACGACGCGACCGGAGGATACATTCCAAAAACCGTACCCCAGGCGGGCCGGATGAAAAACCAATATAGGGGTCATAGCTACGGTAACAAACAAATGCGATTACGTATACGATATTTTTGATTAGTTCCAGAGCCACAGCCCCCAGCTAGCTCTAACGCCCCCAACCACTCCAATTGTCGCCTGACACGACGCGAAGCCGAAGTTTCAAATGGTCCGTGCACTGGGCTAGGCGCCACCCAGAGCACGTTATCCCAAGCTGGATTCGAACCAGCCGTCTTGTCGCAAGCTGAGGTTGCCCAGGCCTGTAGCAAGCGCGCGAAAAAAGACACCCAGGCTCGCAACCACTGAGCCATTAGGACATTAAATCTTTAATATATTTAAATTTATAACTTTACTTAGTATAACCTTTACGGTTTATATATACGTTAAATTTAAATTAAACCTTAACTTAAACTATTTTAAAGAATTAAATAATATTTAAAGTTTTTATTAAAAAATTTTTAAAAAATGTTATTATATAATTATAACGTAATATCGAAATAAAACTATATACCGATTTAAATTAAAGCAGTAATATAAATAACCGGAAATTAATTTTTATTTATATAATATACTTGGAAAATATACGGTTTAATAATAGTATTAATTAACTATTTTTTATATAAAATAAAATAATATAACGAACCAGTTATATATCTACCCGGAGGCATAAGCAGTATTAAAATTAAGGCTTAATTTATATGTAATAATAATATAATAAATAATTTAAGGTTTACCGGTAAAAGTTTTTAACTAAATCTATCGTAATAATAAAATATGTAAATAATTCCTATATATTTTTTTAAAATAAGTAATTTATTTATTTAACTAAATATTAGATTTTGTTTTAACCTATTCGAAAGTTTAATGTTTTTTCGATTTCGAATTCGCTATCGTTTTCTTCGATTTTAAAATCCTTTTTAAATTAAACGTTTTTTAAAGTTGGATTAATAAGAAAATATAAAAAAAAGATATATTTTTTTTCATTTAAGTAATAATAATATATAATTAATTTTTTTAATAACTTTTTAAATTTTAAAAAGCTTAAGATTTTTAAAATTAAACTTATTATTAAACCTTTTTATTTTAATTTATAAAATATTTGATGTTACGTTTTATTTTTATTCTAATAAAAATTAATATTTACGTATTAATTATTTTAATTACTAAGTTATTATTTCGTATTTATATATAACTATATAAAAAGATATATTTATATTCTTATTAATAAACGTATTATAAACTCTTTATATAAATAATAAAGGTTTAACCTAATTATTTTATTAATCATTAACGTAATTCCGAAAATATTGTTTTAAAATTTGATTTACTCGTTTTATTTAATCATTTATTTAAGAATAATAAATTATCGAAAACTTACGATTAATATTGAACTTAAACGTAAAAGGATTAATTAAATAAAAGTAAATATTTTAATATTTCGTACTTATTTCTATAATATCGGATAAAAATATAAACTAATTATATTAACGTTATAATTCGTTTAAAAGCTAAAAACTAAAAATTTAATATTTAATAAATCTGGTAATAATTATTTATACTTTAATATATTTAATTCAAGTAACCGGATTTATCGAAATAAATAGATTAATAATATTGTTTTAAATTATAATACCTCATATTTTATTAAAACTATTTACAAGTGATAATAATTTATATAACTTTTAATAAGTTATTTTAACCTTTATATAAATATTTCAATCTTTAATACTTATTTAATCATTTAACAAAATTTAAAAATTCGCACCTTTTTAAAAATATTTGGTAAATTTATATATTTCTTAATATTTATATAAAAGGTTTTCGTTAAGTTTCTTAACGAATTCCTTTTATTATTAATAAAGGATATAAATTTGTTACGAGATAATGATTAGTTTTTATTATTGCCTTTAATTATTTAACTTACGTTAATTCCTTTAAAAAATGTTACTTTTATATTATATATAACTATACCGGTTTATCTTTCTTACGGTATAGTACGTATATATAACGTTTAAAAACTTTAGTATCGTAATTTCCTTGTCGATTCTAGTATCCACCTAAATATTTTCCGTATCTTGAATATGGTATATTTTAAAATTAAATTTAAATAAACCAATTCTTGAATTTTTATAGCTTTTTTAATTCTTAAATTCTTATAAAATAAATAAAGTTTTTATGGTTTAAATAACTATCGAAAATTTCCTTCGTTACGTTTAAAAAAGGTTCCCGTTTTTTAAATATTAGGATAATGGTTAATAACTTCTTATTATAAATAAGATATTTAAATTCCGCTTCGTTAAAAGTTAAAAAGAAGCTATTAAATACCACTCTTCGTTACTTTTTAGTTTTTTAAATTATTTTAAGTCGTTTTTTATTATAATTAAATAACTTTATTATTAAGGTGTTAACGATTCCTTTTTTTAATTTCGCGAAAAGTTTCTTTTACTTTCTTTAAAAGCTTTAATCTTTTTCCGGCATATTCTTTAATATTAAGCTTAATTAAAGGATTAACCAGTTTTTTTATAACCCTTATTTAAAAAAGGTATAACCGGTAAATTCTAAACATTAATAGATGTTAATAATGGTAACTTTATAAAGGATTAGCCGATTTTTAGCAACTTTTAATTTAAAATTTAAAATCTAAATCTCTTCAAAGGTAATAATAAAGCCTAAAAGATTTAACTTCTGCGTATATTATACGTTCTTTTTAAAGTTTATTAATAAATTCATCTTTTTAAAATTTCTAATACGAATACGATATATATCTGATATTTCTTTAAGGTTTTTAAATAAACGAAAATATCGTCTAAATAAACGAATATAAAATAATTTAAAAGTTTTCGTAAAATAATAATAAACATGTTTTAAAAGGTAGCTATCATATTAATTAGCTTTTATAATATTACCTTCTATTCGTAATATTTATAAATTATTTTAAAAGTAATCTATTATTTTCCGCCTTTAATTATACAAATTAAATAATAACCGTCCGGTGAATTTAACGTTATAAATTATTTAATCTTATTAATATTAAAAGATATCCATTTTTCATAATAATATCGTTTAATTACCGATAATTATAAATTTATTAATATATCACATTTCCGTCCTTATCGCTTTTAATTTTGCCATCTTTTATCTTTAATACTATTATAACGGAATATTTTACGAGCAACTCGGATTTTTAAATATAGCCTTTTTTAAAGTTTCGTTAAAAAAATTTAAAAATTTTTATTTTTTCTGGGTTTATATAATAAATCTGGTAGAATGCTAAGTAATTTTCTTTTTGAATAATAATCCGATAATCTTATTAATTATAATTAAGCAACTTTTCGTAAATTCGTTTTTTAAATAACTCTTTAAACCGTTAATACTTAAAAGGTATTCTTATTATTAGATTTAAATCTTTAGCTTCTTTAATTATATAACAAGTTTTATAAAGGCTTTCTTTAAATAAGTTTATAAAATTATTTTTAAAAAAGCGTTTAATTTCTCTAATTAATACGTAAATTATTAAAACGAAATTATAGCACTTTTAAAATAATATCGTATTTTAAACTATCGGCTATATCGAAAGTAACTTTTTCCAAATATTTTTATATTTAAATTAGAAATTCTTTATTTTTCTTAAAATTTCGGCTATTATCGGAAATAGATAAACGTTTATCGGTTGTTTATAATGTATATAATTATTACTTATATCCTTTAAAAGTTTAATATTTTTTTAGCTACTTTAAAAAAATTACTTTCTGTGCCGGAATTAATCATAATGTTAAATAATTTATTTTTGTAATAAATAAGGATCTCGACATAATTCCGAATTTTTTTCTTTACCTTAAATAAGGTTTCATAATTATAAACTCCTTAATATCTTATTTTCGAAAGCTTTCGTAATGTTTTAATTAATATAATTTAAGAGCTAAAAAACACCTTTACTTGCGGGCCTTTTTAACCTCATATTTAATATAATAATCCGTCGTATATTTATACCACTTTCTATTATTAAACTTGTATTTAAAGGTAATTATCTTCTTCTAGCTCGTTTTCGGATTTTACTTTTTCAATTTTAAATTTAAAAAGCCTGCAAATTTATAAGGATTATAAACCTCCAGAGGGTTTATTCCTACGGCTAAAGCCTTATGCTAATTATAAGACATTAAGGTATAACATAAACATCTTTAAAATATGACTTTTTTATTAAATCCAAATTTTAGGTCTAAGTAATAAAATCTGAGGTATTTTAACTATTGAAAGAATTCGACATATCGGCATTCGTTATTTATCTTAGTTAACATCTTTTTATCATACCTTAATTAAAAGTTATTATTCTTTTAGTCCGTAAGTAAAATAAATCATCTTAATTATAACAAACGGTTTAATATAAAAACGGGTAATCATTTGCTGAAAACGGGGGCTTAAAGTATACCGTACATTTTGGAAACTTATAAAACTCCGGAAATAATTATTTATACCTACCGAAATCTATTAGCAATTTACCGTCTTAATTATATATTGTGTATTTCTATATATCGAAAAAATAAATATATCCTAGCGTAATAATTACCTTGAAAGCTATTCGTCTTGAAATAATATTTGCAAACTTTAACTATAAAACGCTTATAAATAGTATAGTTGTTATATTTTAAATTTTTATTTTTAGGCTTATTAATCGTAAAAATAATAAATTTTTAATTAATAAAAATACAACTAACTCTCTTTTTATCCTTTTTCTTACTCTCTGTTTTTCGTTCGGCCGCGTAAACTTTCTTTTTAACAAAAAACCCATATTCGTTTTTATAATAATCTTTCTTATTATGATTAAAATACTTAACGTTGAATTTTTTTTAAAATTCGTTTAAAACAATATTAATTTGTTTCTTGAATTTATCATTTTATTTTTTACTATTAAAACATTTATTATTACTTCGTTCGCCGGTTCTTTTTTTTCAAAATACCGATTATAAATACGTCGGTCCGTAGTAATAACCTTATTAGTATAGTTTTCGAAAACCTTAATTTTAAATTCCTTATAATTTTTATTTTTAACTTAAAGTTTTAAGTTACCTTATAAAAGTATTAGTTTTTTAATAACTTCAAAATTATCATTTAACGGTTAAGTTTAATTTATTTAAAAAATATATATTTATTTAATTACTTATTATTATTTATTTCCATTTTTAAATAAAATTTATATTCTTTTTTTAGAATATTTATAGTGACCGAAAATATAATTAATAATACTTAGGATATTATCGGAATAATCTGTTAAAGAATTTTTTGAAATAGGTTCGAATTAATTTAATAATTTTCTATTAAAAAGCTTTTATAAAACTTAAAATAATGTTTATTTTAAATTAAAAAGGTTTATATCCGTAACTTCGTTATAAGATTTAAAAAAGTATTAACTTATAACCCTTAACGTTAAATATTCCGTAATAAGTTAAAAATATATAATTTTTTCCCGGGTTGAAATTAAATTAATTATAAGGGATATTAAGGTTTTTAAAAAAGTTTAAAAATTCTTATATATCGTATATATTTAACATTAACCTTTTTTTAACTTTATAACTTTTTCAGCTAAAAGGCTTGATCGTTCTTTAACCGAAAACCTTTTTTTCTTTTTTGGGGGATTTTTGCTTTATACGTTTTTCTAACTTCCTTCCTTTTAGATTTTTCGGATTAAATTTTATTGGATTTTTTAAGGATAAGAGTAAATTATGATTAAAAAAAATTTATATTCTTAATTGTAATAAACAAAAGTATTATATTATCGATTAATTAAAAAATATTTTAACAAGGAATAAATGGTTTAATCCGATTATTAATCCTTTATTAACTAATAACGAAAATAACTATATTATTTATTTTTTAAATATTATTTTAATTTATCGATTTTATTAATTTAATAAAATTTATATTTAATTAAACCTTATATTATTCGTTAATTATTAATTAAAAAATTATTATTATATAACGAATCTATTATATATTTACTTAAAAATATAAATAATATCCGAAATAAAGTCTTACTTTAGAACTAATATTTATATAATGTTACGGCCTCGTCCACCGTAACGGCTCCAGTATATATGCAGCTGTTAGCACCAGAATGATTACCACAAATGCGATCATTCGACCGATCTTTTAGCCCTGGTGGCGTGATGGTATGGTGCAGCCATAACATATAATAAATAAATCGGAATATTATTCGTTAAAAAGATTTATAAACTTTTCCTTTAATCAGAAAACTATACCTTTAATTAAAGGTTTAAATTAATAATTAAAAAAGGAACTAAATATATATTATTTATATAAAAAACCGTTCGTTATATATCTATTTCTCATAAGTAAATATGTCGTGAATCTGTATAATCTATGTGATCTGCTCCCAGATCACCCAAATCCTCCAGATCCCGTTGACCTTGGCGGGGAAAGCCAAGCTTTCTCTCACCCGAAGATCAGCTGCGTAGGGCCCGCCCCAGGCCCCGAGGGCTGACTTCTCCAAGGACAGGAACCCCTGTTCCTGTACTGTAACATGCAGTCGCATTCCACTTCTTATATTCTCATGCTGCACCCGTCACTGATGAAGAGCGGTGAGAGCCTCGGAAGGCATATGGGACTACCAGAGCACATGCTTGAATGGGAAAGAGAAGGTTTTCGATGCTGGAGGCAGTTTACGCCGCATTCCTTTGACTATGGGGTAGCATCCACCAGCATTACATCACTACCTTGCCATAAGAACCGGCGATGGAGATTTCGCTTGGTATCATCGCAAATTCAGGCATCCGGATGCGAATACGAAATGCTTATGCGGGAGGAATAAGGACCTACAACATCTGGTACGCTATAAAAAGGTATAAGTTACCTTTAATTAATAGCTCTACAGGTTTTGCCAACGACCTAAGTCGGGAAAAAAAGGGAAGTTATACTTAAAAATGTTAATAAGTAATCCTTAATACTTTAAGAAGTTTTTTAGGATAATTGGTTTTTATAACGTTATTTACTTCCGATAAAAACGGATTAAAAAGGAAAAGCATAAGGAAAAAAAGTAAGTATAAGTATAAGGTTAACGTTAAAGTTACGGATTTCGGTTTTTAATTTATAGAATTTTTTTATGCATATTATACTTAATTTACGCCGTAACGCGTAACTTTAAGTTTTACTGAACGGAGCATATATGGTCTGGAAGGGCCTTAACGAAAACGAAATATCCTATGATCTTTAAAAAAATGGCAAAAATGGAAACTGAAAATTACCCTTATTCGGTCGTAGGGAGGTTGCAGCTCGGATCGCCATGGCGATATATTTTCGGACTTGAGTTTCTAGATGGGGTTCTATATATTGTTATATAGAGTAAGTCCTAGCCTGGCACGCCACTTATGCCCAAAGGGAGGCTCCGGAGCAGCTACAGGGTTAGCTGCTCCCCTGGCGTTAAACGTTAATAATAGTAATAATGGGTAGCATCCAATGACTGACTAGTAACAGCACCTGCATAAATTGCCTTGAACTCGTCAGCCACATTTTTTGCCTAGACTTGATGGGTGGTATTTGGTGCCTGCATGTTAGTTGTTATTGCGTCGAAGCTGTTTATTGGGGCTCGGTGCTTTTACTTCGACTCGGGCGTTGTAGTCACGGTTATAACGGTACCCGTACTCAACCAGATAAACATCAGCCTGCTGATTCGATGAAGCACCCCGACGTCTAACTATGTAGGTACCATCGCTTACATCATACCAATATTGACCAAAAGTTCCACCCTCGGTCGGTTGCCACTTCGTGCTAGCTCACGATTTCTTGTTATGCAACATGGGTGTTCATGAAGATCGATTCATGCAAGGATTTATGTGGCATGGAGAAAGAACGAAATGGATCCATGGCAAGTTGAGCACCTGGCAGTCCAGCGTCGTGCGATATATGTTCATGAGCTTTCATATTTGGAGGATACACATAAATAAACAGATTTCTCCATGTATTGTAGAATGATACTAAAATAACGTTCCTGTTGAAGAAGAACTGGCCGCCTCTGTGTGGTACGACAAGGAAATGGCAATGAAGACAATCTAACCCTGTGGTAACAACTGAACTTTCTAGAGAACTTCCCATCACTTCGGATTGCAATGCAGAGAGCGGGGAGGGGCACAGGGCAGCAGTATTGAGAAATTGCCCATGTCTTGGGTCTTGCTGAGTCGCCCGAGCCTTCACTCCAGTACTATATGGCTCAATTCTCCCTTCAAGCTTGGCCAACTCAAAGCCCTCGGGGCCGTTGCGCGAGTCGGCTGTACTTACTCGGGAGTGGCCTTCATCTGTCTGATCATGCTGTCGGTTTTCTTCATTGAAGCTCATGCGAGTGCGAGCTGTCGTGCTCAGGGGATACCATCTGCCCTGTCCCTTGTTGAGTCGGGAGCTCTCCGATTCCTCGTCAGTGAACGGTTGCGCTCCCTGTGAGGCGAGGAGCCCAGCTTAATTGAGCCACGAGTAGGCCTAGGAGAGGTAAACGAGAAAATTGAAAGTAGCCCTTTAAACCCGCCGGTGCCAGAGCCGAGTGTTGACTTGATTTTCTCGGCGAAAAGGCTGAAGAGGGTTGGAATACTTGGAAGGCATGCGCACACAATTGTCAGATTGGCTTCTAATCCACCGAGTAAGGCTGCGATACCGGCGTACTCCGTGAAATGGGTAAGCATCCAGGTCTCTTGCGTGTTATACACGAGTCTAGTGATAGAGATGGCGCAGACGCTGTCGCGCTCCGTTAGTCGAGTGTCCATTGTTTCTAGGCTGACTGGCATCGTGCTAGCAGCAAGCCGGAACTTACAAGATACCGATGGTAAATAGGAAAGTCAAAGAAAATTTCTTGCTATTCTTGAGTGCGAGACTCCAGACAACAGGCACTGGGAGTAAAAGAACCAAACAGTCTAGGACAGCACCGATGGCTGCCTGAGCAACATAGAAACGTGACGTATTAATACATCTGTAGTCGGGATGCGAAAGCTTGTCCCAGTTGGCTTCGAAAGGCCTACAGCTTGCGAGGGTGGCCGTGGTGAAGGCGACTCCATAACTGGCAGTGATGCCCATCAGGATATAAGCCGCTGTGCGAAAGTGGCTGTCGGTGGAGAAGATAGACAGAAAGAAGTCAAGGATCGAAACTTTAACCAGCGTCACTGCCAGTGTTCCGCAAACTCCGATGACTATGAATTGCTATGGCCAAAGTCACAAGATATTCCCGACAGGACTGCCTGGAGCACGCAAACGCACCTTGGCAGAGAATAAAAGCTGGTCTGGAGTAACTGTTGTTACCGACTGTCCGATTCCCCCGTGGGTAACGCAGTAGTTCTCGCTGATGATGAGACCCAGAGTAAAGAGCTGAGTGACATGTTCAATAAAATCCCAACAGATATATTAAAGACTGAAAACTTTTACCCACCCATGAAGCAATAATGGTATAGTCGCATAGCCTCATCTTAACTCGCCGGATGAATCGAGCCCAGAATCTTAGGGCAAGAGCAACGAAAGAGAGAGCGAGTCCGCAAGTATTCACGGCCAGGACCGCGGTTGGGAGCCTCATGGACGTGGAGTAAGGCGCCATGTTTGTGATGAGAGCATTAGATTAGACCTTGAGAAATAGCGAGCATAGATTTTGAGAAGAGACTGGGTGTGCCTATTCGAAGCGCAAGGTAACACATACAGTGCAGCTCCTCTTGAGCTTCTATATACCTATATGTACTTAGGTAGACAGATCGGTAAACATGCTCCTTAGTATTCAGCTTTACAAGAGACCGTTCAGCACACTGCACATGTGTAACCCACCCTTATGGAAACTTTGAATGTTCACGTTACAGCACGTAGATTACTACCCTCAGCTTTGCAGGGGGGTCTTAACCAACTGTAACCCACTCAAAAATTGAGGTTACAACGCGTGAATTACACAATGATAAGTAATAGGGTACATGGGTACGGAGGCCCATATAGAGTTGTATGGGGAAGGCACCCCAGTCTTCAATGTACCTACATACGTATCTAGGTATGCATGCATATAATAGTATGTGTCCTACGCCACTTATCGACCCACCAAATCCCGCTTTAAAGCTTCGTACCTAGGTAGGAAGCATTACCCTTCTTATAAAAACCAAAAGAAATTCTAAAATAATAATTCTAATAAGGAAGATACAGGCGAATCCAAGCGACAAAAGAGTGGCTAGGCATTCTGAACTACCTTTGGATGCCATAGAGCAACGGAATTCTCCGTACGCGAGTCGGGTGTCAGATTATTCTCCGTACCCGAGTCGGATGTCAGATTTGTATAGGAGTGGCCGACGAGCGGAGGTTCGGGTCGGGGTCGGGGGAAATGGGGAATGGGGAAAGGGGAAAGGGGGAAGAGGGGAAGCGGCCGGAAAGTGGGTTGGGACATTGTATATGCTGGGCACATAGTACAATCCAGCAGGGATCAATACCAGCACCGTATGATGAATCTCGAGGCAAAATGCCCCTCTGTGCGATAATACAATGGCGAGCCATGAAAAGTGATGATTCTGATCTAACAGTAGATGCCAGCACCACACAACTGTTTCCCCTCTTGTCAGGTCATATAATTCTTAGCTTGGGAGCCCCTCAGCATTGGTGCCATTTCGTGGCCTCCGTCAAGCCATACATAACATGCTTGCGAATCCAACTTAGCAGCAGACATTCAGTGATGTACGAATAGACAACCCCAAGCGATGGAGCAAGAAGGATATATACTCGGTCGCAATTTCTCAGCAAATGCGAGGTCTGTTCTCATGTCATCCTCTACCGCTATTGTCATCGAAGCATTGACAGAAGATAGGTTAAACTTGCAATATTTCCTCTGGAAAGATGGGGGATTTTCCTTACACCCCAGCATCCCGGCGGCTCTGGACAATCTTCGAGTGGCGGAAATTGGTGTTGGCACTGGGTAACTCTACCCGATCCCGTGATTTTCGACGGCTGTGCTGAAACAACGCCGCACAGGATCTGGCTCGTCGACCTCGCGCGTCACCTTCCTCCTACTGCTCGTATCGACGGGTTCGATATCGACCTGACTCAGTGTCCACCGAAAGATTGGCTACCATCAAATGTGTCGCTGCACAATGTTGACTGCTTGGTAGAATTGCCCAAGCATTTGCTTCAGCAATATGACATTGTGCACATCCAGCTTTTCCATCTAGCGGTCCACAATAATGATCCGGCCCCCATTATACGTAACCTTGTTGGACTTCTGAGTATGTTCCTCGAGTCTAATAATCAATGTATGCACACTGACTAGCACTGCAGAGCCAGGAGGGTGGATTTCCTGGGGAGAGATAGACTACAGCAGCTGGAAGATCATGCGTACGAAGGAGGGGAAGAATGTGAAAGACAATTTGACCCCGCTCCTTGAAATGATAGGAACATTGGACGGGGCGAGGCCAAACTGGGCAGCTGATGAGTGAGCATCCCATACTATATTCCCATTTAATGAAATTGACCGTAGCGTGGACAGCTGGCCAATTCGATTACCCGACTTATTCAAACAGAATGGGCTCATAAATATTGCCACAGACAACCGGCCGTTTCCATTGGAGTTGCTTCCTTTCCAGCTCGACACAGCACTGATGGCCGCTGAAGAGGTGAGCTACAAGGCCCTAGATCCTAGGCTTAACGGCTCTGGTGATCGCTGCAGACG
The DNA here is from genome assembly GCA_004155925.1 of Monosporascus sp. MG133. Classification (NCBI taxonomy): domain Eukaryota; kingdom Fungi; phylum Ascomycota; class Sordariomycetes; order Xylariales; genus Monosporascus; species Monosporascus sp. MG133. The sequence continues at coordinate 83,915 of QJNX01000001.1, read as the reverse complement.
CTTGATTTCCAACGTTTTTCTGGAAAGACAGAAGCTCGCTTATAACGTTGGGCGATTAACCGTAGTGGCCCAACGTCCTTCGAAGTCAGAGACAGATTAATTATGATCATGTGTGCTAGCGGAAGAAAGAGTGGACAGTTCACTGGAGGTGCTTTGGTAGGAGAAATTGACTTGGAATTTACTACATCTACATGGCGATTAAGGAAATAGTCATCAAATGGTGTAAGTGACCGTTTGAGCCGAAACTGAATCCCCCGGACAACCCCCACCCCCTGCCTCAGTTCTGGAGGCCAACCTGCTTGATCAGGGTTTCAGCTGTCCATTCGGGCTTGCTGATGAATGGAGAGTGACCAGAGTCGACCTTGATGACATTATCGATCTTGTGTGTGCCGCTTGCCTTTGCCGTGTCGACAAGATACTGCGCGGCAACCACTGTAGTGGGCCTATCCCCTGTGCATAAAATATAGGTGGTCGGGATATGGCGCCAGGCGGCATAGGTGGCCGTGCTCCAAAAAGCTCCAAGGCTCTGTGGACGCAGGTCTTTGGCTAGCTCAGCGACAGCTTCATCGGCGAGGTCCTGATAAAACATGTCCTTGGCATCCTCAGGTCGCACAGTGACGATACCGGCCTGTTTCAAAAGAATGAGTAAACGGCCAGAAGGAGCTGAACCACAGCAAAAACGCGCAGACTGGGTCTAACATACATCGAAATCGGTCCTCATTTCGGGGACCATGTTGTCACGCGTACCGTGCTGGGAATGTTGAAAACCCTCTGGCACAAGGAACGCAGTGATATAGACCAGCCTCACGACCCCACCTTTGAAGCCCTTCGACAGGCACGACTTCTTGTCTAAACCTTCCAGCGCGGTGCCGCCAGTCATACCGCTGAAGCTATGCATGACAACAGCGACATCATGCTCTTGAACAAGGTCTGAGACGGTCTTCTTTATCGTTTCGACATCTTGCGACCAGTCGGGGGTGGGTGGGTTAGACCCAGATGAAGGGAGCTCAGGGGTAATGGCCGTGTAGCCTGCCTTGTCAAGTGCTGCAACGACGCTATTCCAGCACTTAGGACTGTGCCACGCGCCATGAAGCAGAACGAATACGGGTTTGGACATGCTGTTAGAACCGATAGCGTTGGAATCAATTCGTAAAGGAACAGGAGACAACTGTGAATGCCGAACACTCGTTTTTGCACACAATCAAGATATATTCATATATTGCTTCGAGTCAGTTGAGAGCCATCCTCCTCCGTCAAAGCCTGGCCTAAGCTGGACTTGAGATTCCGCCAATACATCTGTATCACATCGGCTACCTAGAATTACGTGCATAGTACAGTAGATGCCGTACGTACATGGGTACCTATGTACGTGACGTGACTTGTACCATTGATTGCTGTCCCGCCTTCCTATATGCACCTACCTACATCCTGGGTACCTAGGTACTAAGTGTACCGAAGTATGCACATGCAGGTATGGACCATCCCCCACTTCCTTCTGGCCTCGATGCTGTGCCTCTGCAGCCTGCTTAAAAAGAGCAGATTTAATACGAGGCAATTGGATGCCACGATGAAGTACCAGGGCAGCACAAGATTGTCAACTCAGCTACTTTGGCTGAGACATGGACCGGCCAATGCCATGAATGGTCAGCTAGCTGTGATAGGCCGCTGCAGAGTTCGTACCGCCACCCTGTAGGATTCACCAAGCTGAGTCCGCTATGTTATAGTGAGCGAGCCGACGTGCCTTCGATGTTACCTGCAGTGTAACGCTCTATGTAACACTCTGTGCAATTGTAAGGCACAGACGGTGATTCCTCGGGCATCTTTCTAATGTATTGTAGTCGGTACTAAGGCGACCACCCCATCAGCGGGCCACCATTCCCACATACAAAATCGCCAAAATTACTATATTTTCATTAACCCTTTAAGATTTCAGGAAAAATTGGAACAATATGCGGTCTTCGTAATAATAATTGATTTTGAGGGCTTTATTCACTAAAAATTAATTAAACAGTTTGTTAATTACGTAATACTTTTTGAACTTTTTTGTATTCCGAAAAATTATTTACTATATTTTTTTCCATCTATTACGGAAAAAAATTTATAACCAATTTTTTATTAAGGATATAAAGATATTTATATATAATTAATAACTTTAAAAGGTTATATAATTCAGGTTACCTTTTTTAAATATTTTAATTATATAAAAAGAGATATTATAATATTAAAAAATGAAGGCAAAGTGGAGCTACTTTTATAAAAGAAAAATTAAACTTTTATATAAAATATTAATAATAAGACGAATATTAAAGATACGGAAGTAATAATTCAATTTCTTATTAGATAATAAGTAAATTTAAATTTAAAAACAGCACCGTATTTGTACTTATTTTTTGCTACGTACTTATTTATAAATTAACCTAGTTATTCGGTGTTAAAAATTTGCTATATCATTTGTATATAAAAATGTTAATGCTTTATTTTCGTAATTTGAACCTTAATTTTTAAATATAAATCTTAATATTTATAGTTATCACTTTATAAACCGTGTTATTTAAAGGTCTTATTTATTATCCCGTTGGCCGCTTTAATATCTATTTTTATTAATTAATTAGAAATATATAGTTTTGTTAATTTTGTATGGGAAATGGTGGCCCGCTAAGGGGATGGCCCGTCCATGGGGTAGTTGCCTTAGTTGGGTACACGTACGACTCTCAGGGGTATTTTTTATTAGTTACCTTCACTACCTTACAAGATTCCCTAGACAGCTTTTATATATACTCCTATACGCTTTTATATATAAAATGACCTTTATTAAGTCTTCTTATGTCTTATAACCTTTAGCGCCGTTTTTTATTTATTTTATTTATTAAAGGCATTCGCCAGTTGTAATTGGCAGCGATATTATGCGAAAGCATCATTATTTAATATATCGAAGCTAGGCTTTTTAAGCCCATACTAGAAATTGCGAAATAGTTTTAACTTAAAGTAAATATAACTATTAAGAAGCTAATAAAGTGCTATATATAGGTTATGATAATAGTAATTTATAGCTATTTAAAAATAAGTATATTTTTATATAGATTTATAAAGGTTTACTTATTAGCTAATAATTAAATCAAGTAAGACGGTAAAGATAACTAATAAAGAATATCTATAAGCTTTATATAATTGGTAGTAGTTTTCGAATATTATTATCAGCCTTGGACAGGGATTATGTCATGTTTTATCCCGCATATTACTAATACTACCGGTAAACAATACATGAGTTGTCAGCTAGCAGGAGTTGCGCTATCACCCTATATACGAAGAAATTCTTTTTGATCCGAATATATATATTCCGTAGCTAGATTATATTAAAGTATAATGCGTGTTTTAAAGCACTTGTAATTAATTATATAATATAATATAACCAAAAACTCTTATATTTAACAATTAAAAATCGAATTCATTTAATTCGCGTTATTAATAATTAATCAGCTGTTACTGGGCAAAGTAGGTTATATATTAGTAGTAATTATATATCCTTCGTTATCCGTAATAACGACCGTACCGTCGACATTCTCCGTTATTTATAAGAAACCCAGAGACTAGAATCGTTTTAAAGGCGAATTTTAAGCCAAAACGTACGCGTTTAGTATTTGGCATTTTATTAATCTTAATTAAGATAATATATAACCTGTCGAATTTATGAAACCCGATAAGATTTCTTATCCGAAAAAATGATTTCGTTAGGTAATAACGTAAGCAGTTAATTCCTTTTTTAAAGGGATTATAAAAACCGAGAAAATCGATTATATAAGTTATCTGATAAATATTTTCGAAATAACGATAAAAGGCAGATAAACTTATACCTAGGATTACATAACGTATATTTATAAAAATTGGAAATATAAGCGTTTTTGTAACAAAATTAACGTCCTTACGAAATAAAGCTTAAAGGGGGTATTTTTAATAATTAAAAAAATGAATTTTCTTTTAAGAAAAGATTTAAAGTTATAATATTCTACTTTGGCTGAATCTGACAAGGTATATAATAACAGGTTTATGATTAATACTTAATAAAAGTATTACGAGAAGTTAAAGTAAACTTTAAAATTAACGAAAAAATTAAATAAATAAATCGTAAAGTAATAAGAAATAATAATTTAAAGATAACGTTATAGCGTTGTAAAAACGAAAATAATTATTATATAAGTTAACGACTTATATATAACTTTGGCTTTAATTATAAAAACCTGGATAATTACTTTCCAGATAATAAAAAACCCGAAATTGATAATGGTGCGATTAGTTACTTAAAATAATTATTAACTTTTTAGATTATTAAACGTTAACTTGCTGCTTATTTATATTATGAAATATTAAGGTAACGTTTTAGATATTTTAAAAGATCCCTGCAAGCCCTTTTAATCAGCACGATTTTAACTAGGAAGATATTAAGTATAACGGCTGACTGACTTAACCAACTATTAAACCCTAGTCGTACGGTTTACATTAGCAGTAATATATAAGAATCCGAGTAATAAATTAAAAGTATAATTACGTTTAATGATAGTAGATATTAAAAATAATCTGGAGAAATAAGTCATATTATAAGCTGGTATTATTTAAGTTATAAAAGTATTAAGCATATACATTTAAATTAAAATCCGTTTAAATCCGTTAAATTTATCCAGATCCGTACCGTATAAGTCAATGAGGTTCGTATAAATCTGGAAAATTCTTTCGGATCTATATTTTCTAAACGTATAGATTTTTTAGATCCGTTAAATTTATCCGGATCCATATTACGTATCTTAAAGTCCATATTGAAATGGTTTTTATATTTTCCGACCCTCCGTTAAAAGGCTAAATTTTCTGGTTAAATACGATCTCCTTTTTCTAAATTTTTAGCTTTTAAAAACTAATGTCTTTGTCGCATTTATTGGGTAAATAATCTTTTTCTTATTTCTATTATTAATTATTTTATTCGTTTTATTTAACGGTATTAAAAAACGGAAGTTTCGTAACCCTTCCGATTTAAAAAAAGCGTACAAATTTTGGTTTTTAGGATTTAAAATTTAATTTCGAGGTTATGTTTTATTCCGTTTATTTTAAACATAAAAAAAGTATATTATAGTAAAGAATATAGCAAATTACCGTAATATTCCGAAACATAATAAAAGATTATAAGGTAAAGAACTTTTGCTAAAAAACGGTTTATTTAATTAAAAAAGGAAATAAACGAAACTTTGAAACGGAAAAATAAAATTATAAATACTTTTTAACGTTTACGTTAATAATAAAAATTCTTTCGTTTAAAAGTTAGAACAATGATAAATAACAGGCTTTAATCATTAAATGAATGAAAAGAATAAAAAAGTTAGATAATTATAACGAACCTGTCATATATCCATCTGGAGGTATAAGCAGTATCCGAAATGGGGGTTCTTGATTTGCAGGTAACAATAACCGATAAATAGGGGTGTTCGTTAAAAAAATTCGCGGACTTTTCCTTCAACTAAAGAACGGTGCAGTTGCCTCTGGTTAAGAGTTTAAATTAATAGCTAAGGAGCGAAACTAAATAGATGTTATTTATAAAGGGAAACCGATTGTTATATATTTATTTCGAAATTTAATAAGTATGTTTTGGATTTATGTAATCTATATAATTTATGTAATTTAATTTAAGATTACTTAAATTACCTAAATTAATTAAATTACTTAAACCTTGGTACGGGAAAGCTAAGCTTTTTTTTGCCCGAGGTTTATCCGGTCGGAACCTTCCTTAAAAACCTTCCGAGGATAGGTTTTTTTATAAACAGGAACTTTTGTTCCTGTATTATAATACCATTTTCCTTTTCCAAGGATTTTTATCTTAAAAATAAGACCCGTAAGTATCCTTTTTATTTTGTTAAAAGGGTTTCTTTTAAGCTTTTTTTAGCTAACTTTATTATGATAAGTCGTATTTAAAAGAAAAAAGGAAAAGGAAAATTACGCCCGAATTAGCGCGATTTTCGTAATATTCGTACTAATTTAATAAAAACATTTGGTACCAAAATATTTTTTTATTTTAATTGCGTTCGGTTAAAAAAAACCGACTATTTTTTTATTTTAAGGCAGTAAAGTTGTAACTGTTGCATTTGCCATTAACGTTTATTTTGCGACGTTTTAGTTATAAATTCCTTAAGGAAGGTAAATAAAACTTAAAACCGTTTGTTTCGGAAGTAGCGAAAAATTAAAGAAAATTTTTTAACGTTTCAGGAAATCGCGAAAAGGGAATAAAAGGCGGTGGAAGAAAGGTTAATTAAACTGCGGCGTTAGCAAAACGAAAAATTAAAAGAGTTTATTGGAAAATTAAGACGGTTACGTTTTTAATAAAACCTTTTTAAAAAAAGGGCCTTAAAAATGCTGAAAGAAGGTTTAAAATTAAATTAACTGGAAGAACGGGAAAGGTTGGAAAAAAAGCAGCGTCGTATGGAAGCAAAATAAGCTTAGCTTACTTCTGAAATAAATGCCGTGGTTAAAATATTTACTTTTTTCGGCTGGAACGCCGAAAACCTGGATTTAGGTGGGGAACTATTATCGCTTACGATTTTGGTTAGGTTAGGAACGGTCGGTTAGGATTTTGCCGATAAAAATCCTTAACCAGGTCCATTATATTTATTAAGTACTTAAGTAATTCCTAAATGTTTTTTTTAGGTAAGTAATTTATTTATTTAACTAAATACTGGATCTTGTTTTTGACCATTTTAAAGTCCAGTATTTTTTCGATTTCGTATTCGTTATCGTTTTTTTTAATTTCGAAGTTTTTTTAAGCGGGGCGTTTTTTGGGGCTGGTTTTAATAAGGAAATATAAAATACGGGATATATTTTCGTAATCTTGGGTAATAATAGTTTATAGTTAGTTTTTAAAATAACTTTTTTAATTTTAAACGGGCTAAACTTTTTAAAATTAAGTTTATTATTAGGTTTTTTTATCTTAATCTAAGAAAGATTTAACGTAACGTTTTGTTTTTGACGTAACAAGTAAACCTTATTTCCTTTTGCTAAAATTAATCCTTTAATTCTTTTTTTATTATAATACTGGGCCATTTTTTGTTGCAAAAACTGTAACTTAGTTTATAATCGGGCCTATATTATTTTGATTTTTATTACCATTATTTCTGCTCGTAAAGCTGCTATAATGATAACTGGTACCTTACGTATTAACTGTTTTGGTCGTTGGGTCGCTACGTCGTGTCCATACATAACTATATAAGGTAATATGCCCATATTTTCGTTAACGGACGTATTATAAGCTATTTATGCAAATGGCAAAAGCTTAACCTAATTATCCTGCTAATAATTAACGTAATTTCGAAAGTATTATTTTAAGGTCTGGTTTAATCGTTCTGTTTAATTATTTATCTAGGGGTAATAGGTTATTAAAAACTTAAGCTTAGCGCCAATTTGTTTAAAAAAGCTGGTACCGAATTTCGATATAAAAAGCTTATTTCGATCAGAAATAATTTTTTCTAGTATTCCGTATTTATCGAAATAATATCGAATAAAGGTATAGGTTAACTATTTTGCCGTTACGGTTTTTTTAAAAGGTAAAAAATATCCATATTTAATAAATCTGTTAATAATTACCTATATTACATCATATTTAATTCCCGTAACGGGATCTTTTGATATAAGGAAATTAGTGATAAAATCCTAAGTTATGGTATTCCATACTTTATCAGGTATTTTTATAAATTGTAACAAACCGTACGGCTTATGGCGGATTGTTTTTGCCTTATTATAAATATTGTAATCCTTAATTACTTATTTAATTATCTAGTAAAGTTTTAAGAAGTCGTATTTTTCTTAAAGTTGCTTAATGGTTTTAAATACTTTTTAGTATTTATATAAGGGATTTTCGTGGAATTTTTTGACGAATTTTTTTTATTGCTGGCAGGGGATATAAATCTTGCCGCGAAATAATAGTTAATTTTTGTTATTTCCCTTTAACTGTTTAATTTCCTTTTGTTTCTTTAGGTCGTAAAAACTTTTAAATTAAGTTAACTCCTTTAAAGTAAGTTATCTTAAGGTTACGTACAATTATATTATCCCATTATCTTTACGATATAACACCTGTACGTATCGTTTGGAAATTTTGAAATCGTAATCTTTTTTCCGGTTCAAAATATCCGCTTGGATATTTTTTTTACCTTTAATATAGTAAATCTTAAAGTTAAATTTGGATAAAAAAACCATCTAATTCTTATAACGTTTATTTAATTCTTAAATCGTTATAAAGTAAGTAAGATTTTTGTAATCGGAATAAATATCGAATAGTTCCTTAATCCTATTAAGAAAAAGTTCCCATTCTTTTAAGGCGTAAATAATAACGAATAATTCCTTATTATAAATCGGGTACCTAAATTCTGCATCTTGCAGTACTTTGAAATAATACGTTACAAGGTACCATTTGTTATTTTCTTATTATTTTAGGACAATACTTAATACATAATTCGACGCATTTATTTTTAAGCGTTTCTTCTTATTTGGGTCCGGTAATCGTACGATAAATTTACTAATAATTACGTCCTTTAATATTTAAAACGTTTTTTTGGCCTCCTAAGGAAGCTTAAATTCTTTTCCAACGTACTCTTTCGTAATAAGTTTGGTTAAAAAATTAATAATTTTGCCGTAATCCTTTACCAAATACCGTACGTAACCAATAAATCCTAAAAACTGATAAATATCCGTAATAATAACTTTATCGGAAATAGGCCACTTTTTAACTACTTTTAATTTAAAATCTTGGATTTAAATTTATCCAAAGGTAAAGGTAAAACCTAGGAAATTTAGCTTTTAAATATACCAAACGCTTTTTTTAACGTTTACTAACAGGTTAACTTTTTTAAAGGCTTTCAAAACTTAAGTAACATACTTTTTATATTTCTTTAAGGTTTCCGAATATATAAAAATATCGTCCAGGTAAACGAAAACGAATTTATTTAAAAACTTCCGTAAAATGGTTATAAACATATATTAAAAACTGGTTAAGGTATTAATTAACCTAAAGGGCATAACCCGATATTCGTAATATCCGTAAATTATTTTAAAGGCAGTTTTTTACTTTTTACCTTTAACCATTTAAATCAGGTAATAACCATCTGGCAGGTTTAACGCCGTAAACCATTTAACTTTATTAACGTTTTCCTTTATAGTATTTATTAATATTAAGGAATATTTATTTTTTACGGTAATATCGTTTAGTTAACGGTAATTATGAATTCGTCGGTATATTAAATTTCCATTTTTATCGATCCTAATTTTACCGTCTTTTATTTTTGGTACCATAATAACTGGGTACCCTGCAGGTAATTCAGATTTTTAAATATAACCTTTTTCTAAGTTTCGTTAAAAACTTTTCCAAAAAACTTTAATTTTCTTAAGATTTATATAATAAATTTGGTAAAACTTTAAATGGTATCCTTTTTTGATAGGAATCCTATGGTTTTATTAATTATGGTTAGGTAACTTTTTTTTAATTCGTTCCTTAAATAACCTTTTGAACCGTCGATATTTAAAGGGCATTATTATTATAAAATCGATAACCTTAACTTTTTTAATTACGTAACAGATTTTATAAGATTTTTCCGGAAAGTTATCCCATAAAAGCGTTTACTTTTTTTAATTAATTCGTAAATTACTGGAACGAAATTATGGCATTCCTAAAATAATATCGTATCCTAAAATATCGGTAATATCAAAAATAATCCATTTTAAATATTTTTATATCTGGACCTTAAATTTTTTTATTTTTCGAAAAATTTATCCGTTATCGTAAGTAAATAAATTTCTATTAACTGTTTGCAACTTGTATAATTATTACTTATATTTCCAAAGGATTTAATATCGTTCAGTTACCCTAAGGGAAATAAAATTTCCTTCTGTTCCGGAATTAATCATAACGTTAAATATCTTATTTTCATAATAAACGGGAATTTCGATCTAACTCCGTATTTTTTTTTATGTTTCACATAAGGTTTTATATATAAGGGCTTCTCGATACCTTACTTTCGAAGGCTTTTGCCGTTTTTTAACTAATACGCCTTAGGGGCTAAAAAACGTTTCCATTCGCGTACTTTCCGGGCTGCATGCTTAATATAATAATCATCCATACACTTAAACCATTTTCTGTTACCAAACTGGCACTTAAAAATAACTATTTTTTTTTAGCTCTTCCTTAAATTTTATATTTCGCGAACCATCGGGTCAAAAAGGTAAACCTTCGAAAGGAATATTTTCATAACTAAAAAATCGTATTTATCGTACGGTACTAGTACGTAACATAAACATTCTTACGCTATAACCTTCTGGCTCTATTTTAATTCGGAATGTAAGTAACAAAACCTAAGGTAATCTGGCCATTAAGGAGTTTCTGTACATTTGTACTTATCGTCGGGTTTTATAAACGTTTCCTTATTATAACCTGGCCAAAAGTCGTTATTTTTTTTGGCTCGTTAATAAATAAAGCAACTATAATTATAACAAATAATAAAATGCAAAAGCCTATAATTATTTGCTGATTTAAAGTATATTATACATTCGGAAAAAATGTAATATTCGGAAGATAATTATTTATAACTATCGAAATCTTTTCGTAATTAACCGTTTTGGTTATATATTTTACATTTTTATATATCGAAATAACAAATATATCCTAACGAAATAGCTATTTTAAAGTTCGTTCGTCCTGAATAATATTTATAAACTTTGGCTATAATACTTTTGTAAATAATATAATCTTCATAATCTGGGTCGTCGTTTTTAACCTTATTAATCGTAATAATGGTAAATTCCTAATTAGTAAAAATAACGCTTATTTCCTTTTTATCTTTATCTTTACTATCTGTATCTCGTTCGGCCGCACAGACCTTTTTTTTGGACTAAGGAATCCTATCCCTTTAATAACTTTTTTAAGGATTTCCCTTTTTTGGTAAAAAGTAACACTTACTTTTAAAATGGCCCTTTTTACCACAGTTAAAATATTTAACCTTAAACTTATTTTTTTTAAATTCTACTAAAGCTACTTTAACTTCTTTCTGGGATCTATTCTTTATTTTCTTATTATTACTAGAACGTTTATTATTACTTCGTCTACCGGTACCTTTCCTTTTAAGATACCGATTAAAAATACGTCGGTCGGAAATAATAACCTTATCGATATACTTTTTAAAAGGGCCTTCCTTAAGGACTTTAAATATTTTATCCTTAACTTATTCCTTTAAGCCGTCGTAAAAAGGAAAAAATAACGTTTTTTTTGGTAACTTAAAAATAATTACTAATCGATTAAACTTAGTTACGTATTCGGCAACTAACGTAATTTGCTTTAGGTCGTATATTTTTTTAACCGTATGTTATTATTTATCGGTATCTCCGTATAAAGTTCGTATTCGTTTTTTAAAATACCTATAATTACCAAAAATATAATTGGTAATATTTAAGTAATCGTCGGAAAAATATATTAAATAATTATTAAGGATGGGTTCGAACTAGTCGAATACTTTTCCAGCCAGCAGCTGGAAGATAGCCATAACCTTTTGGTAATCCTCCGTCAGAAAACTTTCGTACCACTTAAGGTAAAACCTGGCTTTAACCAAAAATCTTTTTACATTTATAAATCTATCATAAGGTTTAGAAATAATTAACTTATAACCTTTAATATCAGGTATTTTATGGTAGGCAGGAAAAGGTATAATTCCTTTTCGTTCTCGGCCGAATAACGGAAGGGCAAAAATTCGGGGGCAAAAAGTAAATATTTCGAAAAAAAGTATTAAAATTTTTGGATAAAAAGTAGTTTTTGGAACCGTAAAAGCCTTTTTTAATTATTAAGCAAATTTAACGTTTTTTTTTTAGAATCTTACGACTTCTTTAATTATAAGGTCCAGTTATTAATTAATCGTAAACTTTCTTTCTTTTCCCGTATCTGCGGTAAAAACTTCCTTAACTTTTTTTTCGTAATCTAACTCCTTAGGTCATACCTTAATAATTTCTTTTACCTTTTTAAAAGTAAAGGTTAATTATTGTTAAAAAAAAAAAATTTTTCTTATCCTTTAATTCTGGTAACCTTTAATAACATATTATCGATTAACTAAAAAACTTTTTCGATAAGGGATAAATTATATAATCCGGTTATTAATCTTTTACTAACTAATAACGGAAATCGAATAAGTTATTTATTTACTAAACGTCGTTCTGTAATATCGTTTTCATTAAGTTTAATAAAACTTATATCTAATTAGGCCTTAAATTATTCGTTAACTATTAATCAAAAAGTTATCAAAATATAACGAACTTATTATATATCCACCTAAAGGTATAAACAATATCCGAAATGGGGGTTCTTAATTTGCAGGTAACAATAACCGATAAATAAAGGTATTCGTTAAAAAAATTCGCGAACTTTTCCCTTAATTAAAAAACGGTATAATTACCTTTAATTAAAAGCTTAAATTAATAACTAAAAAACGAAACTAAATAAATACTATTTACAAAAGGAAACCGATTATTATATATCCATCTCGAAATTTAATAAATATATCTTGGATCTATGTAATCTATGTAATCTATGTAATCTAATCCAAAATTACTTAAATCATTTAAATCAACTAGATCACTTAAACCTTGGCGCGGGGAAGCCAAGCTTCTCCTTACCCGAGGTTTACCCGGTCGGAACCTCCCTCAGAGACCTTCCGAGGACAGGTTTCTCCACAGACAGGAACCCCTGTTCCTATACTGTAACAATAATAAGGCGGTTATACTGGCCGCGCAGGGCGTATAAACCACAGACCTTATTAATTAATTTAAGATCCAAAATATTAATTAAGCATTATTAAGCGACGTAAATTAAAGTACCTTTAACCCGGATGTTTCCGACGTTATTAATAAAAGCTTTTTAAAAGGCGTTAAGTTCTTATAAGATTCTTTATAAGTTCTTAGGTATTTTTTAATTTTAGGTTCTTTTTCATTTACCTAGGTATTATTTTTTACCGGGTTTTTTTGGTATTAAAGATCTTTTTAATTCCTTATATTAATATATTTTTGATTATCTTTTTCTTTTATCTTATATACATTTAAGTTATATTTGTTATTAACTTTAATAAAGAGATATAAAAGACGAAGTAAAACTTAACTTTAAGGGGAAATTCTAAATAATAATTATTTTTAAAGATTTCCTTTTACGACCTTATACGGTCCGATATACTTAAGATTAAGTTTTTTATTAAGTCGTTTAATTGGATATTTTTGGTAGCTAGGTAAATTATCATTCTTTTTTAAAAGATTAATCCTTGAAACTTTTTTTAGGTTATAATTTTTTAGTATTTAAGTACGTGCGAATATAAGTTTTGTTTTTATTTTATATGTAATTATTTAAGCTTTTTTAAAATAAGAATTACTTTAACGTTAACTGGTTTATTGTGTAAATTCTAGTAAAGTTTTAATTTAAATTAACGTTAGTTAACGTTATTAAAATACTTTCGTAATAACTTATATTATAAGTTAATTAAGCTATTAATATATTTTAAACCTAATTATTTTGTTTGTAATTAATATAATATCGTAAATGCAAGGTTGATCCAGGCTCAAGCCTTATTTTCCACGCTGAGCCAAATACACAGAAAATCATTACACATATAATCCACACGATAGATACTATACCCAGTATCTTCGAACACGATAACTGATTAATAGTTTTCACGGTTAATAATACCGTAAATAAGTTTTAAATATTTAATTAATTTTTATTAACCGTTTATAACTTAAATTTAATTATGTTATAACGCTTTATTAAAATTTTAAAATAAATATAATATTTTTATCTGATACAATTTTTATAAAGTCGGTATATATTAATCAGGTACGTAAAAAGAAATCGTATATTAATTATTCCGCATTTATATATTCGTTAAATAATAGGAAATACTTTTTTAAAAATCGATTTATTATTATATAAATGTTCGTATAATATACACTTATGGTTAAATATTCTAATAATATTAATGTAGTAATAAAAATAAAAGTAATTAAATTTATGATTATTTTACGACTGGTAGTAGTTATACTTTTCTGCATAGTTTATAACGTTATATTTCGTTTTTATTATATAAGTTAAATATAACGAACCTGTTATACACCCACTTAAAGGTATAAGCAGTATCCGAAATGGGTATCTTGATTTGTAGGTAATAATAGCATAATAAATGGGATGTTCGTTAAAGAAAATTTGTGGACTTTTCCCTTAATCGGAAAACGACGCCTTTAATTAAAAACTTAGATTAATAGCTAAAAAGCGAAATTAAATAGGTGTTATTTATATAAGAAATTGTCCGTTATATATCTATCTGGATTTAATAAGTATATCGTAAACCTGTTTAATTTATGTAATTTATATAATTTATGTAATTTATATAATTTATGTAATTTATGTAATTTATGTAATTTATGTAATTTATGTAATTTATATAATTTATGTAATTTATGTACTTTATGTAATTTATGTAATTTATGTAATTTATATAATTTATGTAATTTATGTAATTTATGTAATTTATGTAATTTATGTAATTTATGTAATTTATGTAATTTATGTAATTTATGTAATTTATGTAATTTATGTAATTTATGTAATTTATGTAATTTATGTAATTTATGTAATTTATGTAATTTATGTAATTTAATTCCATATTAATTAAATTATTTAAACTTTGGCATAAGGAAATTAAATTTTTTTTTGCCCGAGGCTTACCCGGTCGGAGTTTTTTTAAAGGATTTTCGAAGATAAGTCTTTTGAAAGATAAAAATTTTATTCCTGTATTTTAATATTATTTCCCCTTTTTAAGGATTTTTGCCCTAAAGATAAAAACCGTAGGTAACCTTTTTATCATTTGTTAAAAGGGTTTTTTTTAAACTTTTTTTAATTAAAATTTATTATGACAAATTATATTTAAAAAAAATTTAAAAAGAAATTACGTCCGAATTAACGCGATTTTCGTAATATTCGTATTAATTTAATAAAAACATTTGGTATTAAAGTATTTTTTTATTTTAATTATATTCGGTTTGGAAAAACGGACTGTTTTTTTGTTTTGGAACATTAAAGTTACGATTATTATATTCGTTATTAACGTTTATTTTGTAACGTTTTAATAATAATTTTTTTTAAAAAAGTAAACGGAACTTAAAATCGTTTATTCCGGAAGTAACGAAAAATTAAAAATAGTTTTTTAACGTTCCAGGAAATTGCGAAAAGGGTATAAGAAATAATGGAAAAAAAATTAGTTAAACTACAGCGTTAATAAAACGAAAAATTAAAAAAGTTTATTAGAAAATTAAAACGGTTATAGTTTTAATAAAACTTTTATAAGAAAAGGATTTTAAAAAATATTAAAAAAAGGTTTAAAATTGGATTAATTAAAAAAACTGGAAAGGTTAAAGGAAAAATAACGTTACGTAAAGGCAAAATAAGCGTGGTTTATTTTTAAGATAAATGTTATGGTAAAGGTATTTATCTTTTTCAGCTGGAACGGTTTAAATTTGGATTTAGGCGGAGAACCGTTATTACCTATAACCTTAACTATATTAGAAATGGTCGGTTAGGATTTTGCTGATAGAAATCTTTAATTAGGTTTATTATATTCGTTAGCTATTTAAGTGGTTCCTATGTGTTATTTTCCGGTAAGCAATTTATTTATTTAACTAGGTATTAAACTTTGTTTTTAATTATTTTAAAGTTTAATACTTTTTCGATTTCGAGATTGTTTTCGAACGGAGCGTTTTTTAAGGCTGGCTTTAATAAGGAAATATGAAATATAAGGTAGATTTTTATGGTTTTGGGTAATAATAATTTGTAATTCATTTTTAAAATAAATTTTTCGACCTTAAAAGGATTATGTTCTTTAAAATTAAGTTTATCGTTACGTTTTTTCGTTTTAATTTAAAAAAGGTTTAACGTTACGTTTTGTTTTTAACGTAATAAGTAAATTTTTTTTTTCGCTAGAAATAATCCTTTAATTTTTTTATTATAATATTAGGCCATCCTTTATTGCAAAAACTGTAACTTAATTTAAAATCGGGTTTGTATTATTTTGATTTTTATTATTATTATTTTTGCCCGTAAGGTTATTATAAAAATAATTGGTGTCTTACGTATTAATTATTCGGCTTATTAAGTTATTACGTTTTATTTATATATAGTTATATAAAATGATATGCCTATGTTTTCGTTAACGAACGTATTATAAATTATTTATATAAATAATAAAAATTTAACCTAATTATTTTATTAATAATTAACGTAATTTCGAAGATATTATTTTAAAGTTTGGTTTAGTTATTTTATTTAATTATTTGTTTAAGGGTAATAAATTATCGAAAATTTAAGCTTAATATTAATTTGCTTAAACAAATTAGTGCCGGATTTAAACATAAAAAAAATATTTCGAATAAAAAGATTTTTTCGATTAAAAAATCTTTTTTTAGTATTTTATGTTTATCAAAGTAATACCGAATAAAGGCGTAAGCTAATTATTTTGCCGTTGCGGTTTTTTTAAAAGGTAAGGAATATTTATATTTAATAAGTTTGTTAATGATTATTTATATTATATCGTATTTAATTCCGGTAATTAGGTTGTTCGCTATAAAAGGATTAGTAATAAAATTTTAAGTTATGGTATTTTATGCTTTATTAAGTATGTTTATAGGTTGCAGTAAGTTATATAGCTTATAACGAGTTATTTTAACCTTATTATAAATATTATAATTTTTAATTATTTGTTTTATTATTTAACGGAATTTTAAAATGTTATATTTGTTTTAAAATCGTTTAATGATTTTAAATATTTTTGGGTATTTATGTAATGGATTTTCGTAAAATTTCCTAATAAATTCTTTTTTTACTGGTAAAGGATCTAAATTTTGCCGCGAAATAATAATTAGTTTTTGTTATTTCCCTTTATTTATTTAATTCTTTTGGGTTTTTTTTGGTCGTAAAAGTTTTTTAATTAAGTTAACTTTTTTGGAATAAATTATTTTATAGTTATATATATTTATATTATTTTATCGTTTTTTTCATATAGTATTTATATATATCGTTTAAAGAATTTTAAGTTATAATTTTCCTTTCGGCTTAAAATATCCGTTTAAAAATTTCTTTTACCTTTAATATAGTAAATTTTAAAGATAAATTTAAATAAAAAACTTATCTAATTTTTGTAACGTTTATTTAATGTTTGGGTAATTATAAATCGAATAAAATTTCTATAGTTTAAAAAAATATTAAATAATTTTTTAATGCCGTTAAAAAATAATCGTTAATAAATTTTTGTCGTAAATAAGATCTTTAAATTTTGCGTCCTTAAAATCTTTAAAAAAGTACGTTATTAGGTATTATTTTCCGTTACTTTTTAATTACTTTAGAATTATTTTAAAGGCGTAATTTAAAACGTTTATTTTAAGTCGTTTTTTTTTTATATAGTTTAATAGCTTAATTCCCGGAATGTTAATAATTTTATCCTTAATTCTTTAAAAGGTTTTTTTTGCTTTCTTTAAAAATTGGAATTTTTTTTAACGTATTTTTTAGTAATAAGCTTAATTAAGGGGCTAGTAAATCTGCCGTAATTTTTAACCAAGGGTCGTATATAGCCGGTAGATTCCAAAAATTAACGGATATTAGTAATAATAATTTTATTTGAGATTAATTAATTTTTAACGGCGTTTAATTTGGAATTTTAAATTTAAATTTGTTTAAAGGTAATAATAAAGTTTAGGAAATTTAACTTTTAAATATATTAAACGCTTTTTTTTACGTTTATTAGTAAGTTAACCTTTTTAAGGGCTTTTAGAATTTAAATAACATATTTTTTATATTTTTTTAAAGTTTTCAAAGATTTAAAAATATCGTTTAAGTAAACGAGAATACATTTATTTAGAATTTTCCGTAAAATAATAATAAGTATATATTAAAAGGTGGTTGGGGTATTAATTAATCCTTATAATATAACCTTATATTCGTAATATTTATATATAATTTTAAAGGCGGTTTTTTATTTTTCGATTTTAATTATTCGAATTAAATAATAACCGTTTTATAAATTTAAAGCTATAAATTATTTAACTTTATTTATCTTTTTTTTATAATATATATTAACGTTAAAAATATTTATTTTTGATAATAATATCGTTTAGTTATGCATAATTATAAATTCGTCGGTATATTAAATCTTTTTTTTTAATTTTAATTTTATTATTTTTTATTTTTAATAACATTATAATTAGATACTTTATAAACGATTCGGATTTTTAAATATAACTTTTTTCATGGTTTCGTTAAAAATTTTTTAAAAAGCTTTAATTTTTTTAAGGTTTATATAATAAATTTAATAAAGTTTTAGGTAATATTTTTCCTTAATAGGAATTTTATGATTTTATTAGTTATAATTTGGCAAATTTTTTTAAGTTCGTTTCTTAAATAATTTTTTAAACCGTCGATATTTAAGGGATATTATTATTATTAAGGGAAAAACTGAAACTTTTTTAATTATATAATAAATTTTATATAATGTTTCTTAAAATTATTTTATAAAGACGTTTAATTTTTTTAGTTAATTTATAAATTCCTGGAACGAAATTATAGTATTTTTAAAATAATATTATATTTTAAAATGTTAGCGATATTAAAAATAACCCTTTTTAAATACTTTTATTTTTAAATTACCAATCTTTTAATTTTTCGGAAAATTCGGCCGTTATCGTAAGTAAATAAGCTTTTATTAATTATTCGTAATTTATATAATTGCTGTTTATATTTTTAAAAGATTTAGTATTTTTTATTTATTTTAAAAAAGACAAAATTTTTTAGGTTCCGGAGTTAATTATAGCGTTAAATATTTTGTTTCCATAATAAATTATAATCTCGATTTAATTCCGTATTTTTTTTTGTTTAAAGTTTTATATGTAAGGGTTTTTCGGTACCTTATTTTCTAAGGCTTTTATAACTTTTTAACTGATATATCTTAGGGGTTAAAAAGCATTTTTATTTGCGTAACTTTTTGGCCGCATATTTAATATAGTAATTATTTATACATTTGAACCATTTTTTTTTACCGAATTAGTATTTTAAAAAATTTCTTTTTTAGCTTTTTCTTAAGTTTAATATTTTACGAATTATTAAATTAAAAGGATAAACTTTCGAAGGGGGTATTTCTATAATTAGGAGTTCGTATTTATTTTATAATATTAGTAAATAATATAAGCATTTTTGCGTTATAACTTTCCGGCTTTATTTTAATTTAGGATATAAGTAATAAAATCTGAAGTAATCCGGCTATTAAGAGATTTTTATATATTATATTTATCGTTTAATTTTATAAACGTTTTTTCATTATATTTTAGCTAAAAGATATTATTTTTTTTCGTTCGTTAATAAATAAGGTAACTATGATTATAATAGGTAATAAAATGCAGAAATTTGTAATTATTTGTGGGAAGTTTAAGGTATATTTTATATTTTTGAAAAATGTAATGTTTTAAAAATCATCGTTTATAATTATTAACATTCTGTCGTAACTATCCGTTTTAGTCGTATATTTTATATTTTTATATATCGAGGAAATAAATATATCCTAACATAATAGCTACCTTAAAAATTATTCGTCCGGGATAGTATTTATAAACTTTAATCGTAATATTTTTATAAATAATATAATTTTTATAATTTGGGTCGTCGTTTTTAACCCTGCTAATCGTAATAATAGTAAATTCCTAATCGGCGGAAGTAAGGTTTATTTCCTTTTTATCTTTCTTTTCGTTATTTATATTTCGTTCGGCCGTACGGATCTTTTTTTTAGGCTATAGGAATTTTTTTTGTTAGGATTCCCTTTAAGTGGAAAATAATATTCGTTTTTAAAATGGCCTTTCTTGTTATAATTAAAATATTTAATTTTGGATTTATTTTTTTAATATTTTGTTGAAGTAATATTAATTTTCTTTCAGGATTTAGTTTTTATTTCTTTTTTAATTATTATAACGTTTATCGTTATTTCGTTTTCCGGTACTTTTTTTCAGGTACCGATTAAAAATATATTAGTCGGTAATAATAATTTTGTTTGTATAATTTTCGAAAAAATCCGTTTTTGGTACCTTAAATGTTTTATCCTTAACTTAAGGTTTTAAGCCGTTATAATAAGGAAAAAATAATCTATTTTGTAATAGTTTGAAAATAACTATTAGCCGGTTAAATTTAATTATATATTTGGTTGCTGAAATGATTTGCTAAAGTTTATATATTCATTTAATTATTTGTTACTATTTATTTATGTTTCCGAATAAAGTTTATATTTAATTTTTTAAAATTTTCGTAATCGTTACAAATATAATTAATAATATTTAGGTAATTAACGGGATAATTTGTTAGGTAATTTTTAAAAATAGGTTCGAATTAATTAAGTACTTTTTTAATAAATAGTTACGAAATAGTTATTATATTCTGGTAATTTTCCGTTAAAGAATTTTCGTATTATTTAAGGTAAAATTTAGCTTTAATTAAAAAGATTTTATATCCGTAAACTTATTGTAAAATTTAAAAATAATTAATTTATAATCATTAATATTAAGTATTCCGTGGTAAATAAAAAAGGGTACACTTCTTTTTTGGTTTCGATTAAACAAGGGAGGAGTTGAGGTTTTTGGACGTAAAATGGTTCCTAAAGGGGGTATAAGATTTTTTTTTTTTTTTTTAGTTATCGGGCAAGTTTGGCACTTTTTTTTTAAGTTTTATAACTTTTTCGGCCCTAAAATTTAATCGTTTATCGGTTATAAGCTTTTTTTTTCTTTTTTTAATTTTTATACCTTGCGTTTTCTTCCTTTTTCGTCGGATTTTTTAGGTTAAATTTCGATGGCTTTTTTTGGGGTAGGGGTAAAGTACTGTTAAAAAGAAGAAAACTTTTTTAAGTTTTTAGTTTTAATAATTACAGGTGTTATATTATTAATTAACTAAAAAACTTTTTTAATAAAGGTAAATTATTTAATCTGGTTACCGATTTTTTACTGGCTAATAACGGGGATCGAATATATTATTTGTTTACTGAACGTCGTTTTGTAATATCGTTTTTATTAAGTTTAGGAAAGCTTATACCTAATTGGGTTTTAAATTATTCGTTAGTTATTAATTAAGGAATTATTAAAATGTAACGATTTTATTATATATCGATTTAAAGGTATAAGTTATATCCGAAATAGGAATCTTAATTTGTAGGTAATAATAATATAATAAATAGGGTATTCGTTAAAAGAATTTACAAATTTTCTTTTTCGGAAAATCACGTTTTTAATTAAAATTTTAAATTAATAATTAAAAAGTAAAATTAAAAAAATACTATTTATATAAAATTTCGTCCGTTATATATTTATCTAGATTTAATAAATATATCGTATATCTGTTTTATTTATGTAATTTATGTAATTTAATCCCAGATTATTTAAACCTTAGCGCGGGAAAGCCAAGCTTTTTCTTGCCCGAGGTTTACCTGGTCGGAGCCTCCCTTAAAGACCTCCGAGGATAGGCTTCTCCAAAGATAGGAACCCCTGTTCCTGTACTGTAACATTAAATACTTATAAGATCTGTTTTCTGATAAACTTTATTTTAGGAAAGTAATATATACGTTATAACCGTTTTATTTTTTTGTAAGTTTTAAGGTATTTATATAACTAATATTTATATATTTCGCGTATTAATTCTTTTTTAATAATATTTCTGTATTTAAGTTATATTTATATTTTTCTTTTTTGATAATTAATTATTATAATATTAGAATTTTTAGTATAAGTCGGATGTAAGTTTTTTTAATTATTAAACTTTGTCGTACTTTTATATATTCCTTTTTGTTAAATTAAATCCTTGATACGGGATTTTAAGGTGTTTTTCTTTTAGGTTTAGTTATTTATTCAGAGCGTTCGCCATGCCGTTTTTTAACCCTTTTTTATAGATAATAATGAAGTTAAATTCTAAAAGGTATTCCGTATAACGGTGTTATCGTTCTGTTAGTTTTCGGGTAATAGTAAACCGGATAAGGTTTTTATAACTTATACATACCTTAACCTAATATTAGTTTCTTTTAAGGTAATGTAAGAATTCTTATTTGAGATAATATAATTTAATATAATTTTTTTTAATTTATAAAAATATAACGTAATAAGGTACAAGTTAACTTAATTATTTCGGTACCCGATCATTACGTTCAATGTATAATTCGAAATATCGGTTTCTTGTTTTACGGAACGATTTAGGTTATATATAATTAGTACTAGCTTGCTGGTAATTACGTTTTTAATTTTTTAAAGCATTTTTTTGTTTCGGTTTTAATCAAAAATCGACCTTTTTTTAATGAGGTTAAATAAGGGTATCCCGATTTTGTTAAAGTTACGAATAAACTTCCGGTAATAATTAACGAATTAAAAAAGAAATTAAACTTTTAATACTAGGAATAAGGATTTTTAATTGTTAAATTATGCTTACTTTTTAAACATTTATTTTCATATGTCCTAAATACGGTACTTTTTCCATCTAGAATTTGATCTTTCTAGCGTTAATTAAAAATTAACGTTTTTTAAACTCCGAAAAACTTTACGGACGTATTTTTTATATGTCTTTTCCGAATTTAAGTAAGTAAGAATATTATTTAGATAAAAATAATAAAAACATTAAAATATTTACGTAATACGTAATTAAAATTTTAAAACGTTATAAGTACATTATTAAGCTTAAAAACTATTACCACATATTCGTATAGTTTGTACTTAATTTTAAAAGTTGTTTTTTATTTATTTCTTAGTTTAATACGGATTAAATTATACTTATTTCGTAGGTTTAAGGTAATACATTATTTGGTTCCGTAAAAGTAATTTTTTCTTTTAATCATTAAGGCTGAAAATATCCGGGCTTTAATTACAATAATGTTTAATTATTGATAATTGATGATTAATCGTAATTATTCGTTTATTTTTAAGTGTACGAAAAATATAAAGTAACTTGTTAATAACTTAAAATATTTAATATATGTTTTACGAAACTTATTTTCGAAATATTTCCTTAATACATATAATTTCTATATATTTAAATTATATATACAAAACCTCTTTTTTATGGGTGCTTAGATTATTTCGTAATCTTATTTATTATAGTTTAATAATTTTATATCCACTTATTCCTTAAAAATCGCTCATATTTATAATATTATAATAATACTTTAATTGTTTTTTCGGTTTTTAAAATTAATGTTATAAATTATCGTTTATTTTGTATAATCGTACTTTAATTAAAAGGGTAACGTTTTATAGGTATTTATTTCGTTCTTTTTTTCTATATATTAATTCTTTTCAAGTAATAAAGCTTTTATCGTAATATTATGTTTCTTTTTACCATCCTCGCTATTAGTTAAGTAATAAAATCCCTTTTAAATCGTTTTTATTAATAAGAAATAAAACGAATTTTACTTAGTTAATTTCTTAAATAATTACAGCATTATATTAATATAATTATTATTTACTAAAACGTATATCGTAATTTTATATTAAGATAATATCGAACTTAATAGATATATTTAACTTTAAATATAAGTTTCGAAATAATCAATTTCGCCGTTACTTTTTCCGTTATTACTAGGAAATCCAATATCTTTAATATTTTTAGTTTCGTAAGGTTGGGGTTTATTCTTTATAATAAACGTAATTTGTTAATTATATTTAATTTAAGATAATTCGGGTTGGTTTCGTAATTTATTATACCGGTATATCATTGTTTTTAAATTTGTATTTTAATTATAATAAACATAATTTTTATCCTTTTTATTATCGTATATAAACTTTTTAATAGATATATATTAAGTTTTATTACTTTTACTAGCTTATAATTCTTTTTATAAATAAAGTATATTTTTTAAATTTAGCTTTAAATTTTTAATACGTTCTTAATTCTTTTAATTAATTGTTTAAATTTCTTTAACTTCTTCTTTTTTACGTCGTAATTAAGTTTTAAATTTAAGAATTCCGTATAGAAATCTTTTCGTCGGATATATTCGTAATCTTTTAAATTATAATTTCCTTAATATTAAGCGTTTTATTATATTATATCCTTTTTTCATTTCTTAATTTCGTTTTATAAATCGCGTTTTTATTAAGATTCTTAATAAACGATGAGGTAAATCGTAAATTATTAATAACCTTTTATAAGGCCTTTATAAATATTTAATATAGCCTTTTTTTTACTTTTTATAATTATATTATTCGCAATATTATATACAATCTTATTCGAAATAATTTTTCTTTTTTAATTAACCTCCTTTTATTATAAAGATATTAATAATATCTTATATGGTTATAATACGAAAGTACCTGTATTATTTTTAATCTTTTATATCCTTTTTAATTTGGTTTATAAAATCGAACCTTTTATGATATATAGAAGTAATTCGGCATTAAATATATTTTTGTTATTTTTGATATTAGGGGTAATAAGCTTTTAGGTAATAAATAATATATATTTTACCATATCGGTTAGTCTTTCCGAAATATAAGTCTTCGTTTTTACCTCGATATTTCCTCATCTATTTATTTAATTCCTATTACTTTTATCGTTACTACTTTTTTTAGTTATATATAAGATAATAATTATTTTAATATTAACATTTTCCATCTGTTATAGTTCAAGAATTATCAAGTAACCGTCGGCCCTGCTATAACATCAGCCTGCCGTTTAATAAAGGCTTAAAAAAATCTCTTAATTTTCTGTAATCTTTTTCGTATTTTTAGGGTTAAATTAGGATCTTTTTTTCTTAATTATGCGTAAAATTATTACTTTATTTATTTCCGTTTTTAATCTTCTTTCGGATACCGTGGTTTTCATAATATCGTTACTTTTTAAATACCTGATATTAGTTCTTAAAACAACGCATTTTATTATAATTATAATATTCGATCTGGAACCGGTTTCGCGGCTAATTGCGCTTAATCTTATAAATTCCGATGTCGTTCCATAAAACGTCAAAGGTATATAACGCCTTTTCGCTTAATTAATTTTAAAGAACCTGGGCGATAATAAAATAAAACGCTTTTATTCTTCCTTCCGTCGATCGTAATTCCGGTCATTATTATTTATAACTTCGGTAATATATTTACCGAAGGGAACTAATCGTTCCATATTAATAATTTTGTCTTTAACGTTATTATTTAATTTTTTATAAAAAGGTACATTAAAATATCGTTTTCGTTGCTTAAGTATCTTACCTTGATGATAGAATATTTAAACTTAATAACATATTAAAATATTAACCCCTTTTATTTAAACCTTAATAATTATGATACCGCGGTACGTTCCTTATCCGGACTTTCGAAAATATCCCTAAGTCTTTCCTCGAAATTAATGTAATATTCGGAAAAGGTTTTAATAAGTTATTACTATTTTAATTTTAATTTTCGAAGTAATTTCGTAATATAAGCTCGCCCTAATTTAACGCGTTTTTAATTAAAAATATTATTACCGTAAAAGCTTTACCGGCCTATTTAATAATTTTAGACAAAACGTAAATATATAAGAATTTATATAAAGAAATTTTTCAATATTTCCCTTACCGTTTTAAGATTATAATTTTTTGACCTTAATTATAATAATATGATAAAAAAAATCTAAACTTTTTCCGAACTTTTTAAATAATCGCCTTTAATTTTTAAACTTTTCCTTAAAGTTATTAAATTGTAGATATTTCGGTTATGATATTAATAATATCAATTCTTAAACTTTAATAATATAATTAAATAAAAACTTATAATATATAATAGCTAATTAACCTAATTTAAATAATTGTTAAAGCCTAATCATACGGTTTATATTAATAATAATATTATAAGAATCCGAGTAATAACTAAAACATATAATTACGTTTAATATTAATAAATATCAAAGATACTTTAAATGATTAAAATATATTATAAGCTGGTATTATTTAAATTATAAAAAAATAAACGTATATATTTATGTTAAGATCTAGTTACAAACGTTAAATGTATCCAGATCTGTACCGTATAAATAAATTAAATTCGCATAAATCTAGAGAACCTTTTCGGATCCATATCTTTTAAGCGCATGGATCCTTTTAAATCCGTTAAATACATACGGATCCATATTACGGAACTTAAAATCCATATCGGAGATATCTTCCACATCCTCCGACCGTCCGCTAGAGAACCAAATCTTCTAGTCATAACATAAAAAGTATTTACCTTTAATCGCAAGGAAGAACCTTAGGCCGTAAGTCGAAACGAAAAGGTAACCGTAAAAGTTCTTAAACGAGCTAAAATGATAATGAGCGAAAGCGCCAAAAGTCGGATATATAAGGTATATGCTATAAAGCTTATTTAAATATTTATTATAAATTACTTTAACATGTATATATATTTCTTAAAAAACCGTTAAAAAGTCTACCTTTAAATTAAACAATAATAATATTAATTTAAAAGCGTACCGGGCCCGTTTAATGCTTAAAAGAAAAAATTAACCATTTATTAAAAACTATAAAGAATATATTATTTAAAAAATAAATAGTTTTTTAAAACAAATAAAATAAATCCTAACGTATTTTTAAACTTTTGATGAACGTAATATAAAGGTCGCGCTTTATCCCTTAAGGAATTTATTTATTCTGAGCTTAAAGTTTACGATATATATTTATAAACGCATTAATAAATTTTTAAATTATAAGAAAATATTTTAAAAAGAATATACTTAAAAAAACTTCATTTGAATTTAAAATATAACGAAAAATAAACGTATTACTTTAAAACTTTAAGAGCCTGAAGACGGTACGATTATACAACGTAACTTATTATAAGGATTATATATATAATTTAATATCTTTTTAATAATCTGAAAAAAAGGATTAATAAAATAACTAAAGAAATAATAGTTTTATTCGAATTAAGTTTAATTGCAAGGTTGATCTAAGTTCGAGCCTTACTTTTCAAGCTGGCTTAAATACACAGAAAATTATTATACATATAATTCATATGATAGATACTATATCTAGTATCTTCGAATTCGATAACTGATTAATAGTTTTTACGAATTAAGTTTAATTAAATAATTACTACGTTAATAAATAAGGTTGATTAATTTATTATTAAAAGTATTAACATAATAAGAGCTTATATAGCTTAATTATTCATAGAAGAAACGTTTATTTATATATAATAAGATTCCTATAAACTGGTAGCGGTATGATATGGTATCTAAAACTAAGATATTTAAACCCTGAAATGATCGCTTAATTATAATGTTATAAAAAACAATCCTTTTAAACCGTTTAATAACCGTCTAATAGCAACTATATAATAAGGCGAAATCTTAAAGGTAAATACGCGGAAAACCGAAAAAAAAAACGTTCCGATTAAAATATTAAATTGCTATTAATTCTATAAAATGCAAAAGAAACTGTAAAAAATATAATTACGTTATAATCACGATTAATAAGTACTTAAGTTATATTTAAAATGTTTTCTTTAATAATCGAAAATAAACTATATTATTTTCAATATTCCGATATGTTTTTCAAAGAATTTAAAAAATTAAAACAAGGTTTTCGTTATAAAGATCCGATTATAATAATAAAATCTTCAAATATTATTAATATCGAAATATATTTTATTAACCCTTTTTTAATATTAACTTAAACTTTCGATACCATATACCTAAGTTTTAAACGGGGGTATAAAAGGCCTAAAAGTATAATTAGAAAGAAAACGATTATAATAAGGAACGGCCTTAGATTTCTGTCGTTTCTCATCGTATATATATTTAGAGTTGTAATATATTTATATTACCGTATCTTTCAATATTTTTTGTTTTAATAAAGTTCATACGAAATTAATTATCTTTACCTTGTATATAAAAGCGGCATTATTATAATTAATCGGAAACCTTAATAAACCTATTTACAAATCTACGGTTATATAACTTACGTTATAATAATTACTATTATAAAAGAATATAAATCTTAAAATCTAAGTTAATTTTTTCGTAAAATATTAATTTAGGAATACTTACGAAAATTAAAATCCGTTCATTAATAAAATTATTAATATTAAAATATATAATTTAATAGAAAACATCCTTATAAATAATATTAAAATTTAAAATTTTTTTTTACGTTATAAACTACGCATTCCGCAAATTATTCCGATAACTAAAATTATCTAATTACTCCTTTAGTTATCTAAATATATATATTTAAAAATAAAACAAAAATTTAAACAGAATAATTTTATTTTAAATTAAATAAATAAACAATTTTAAAATAATCTAAGCTTTTATTAAAACGTACGAGATAAAAGAAAATAAACCCATTCGTATAAAAGTAAATACCTGTATATAACCGTTATATTTAAATCATTTTTATCATTTAAATTTTTATCTTTATTTACATTTATATTAATAAGTATTACGATTATCATGCCGGCGGAAGTGAAAAACATAACATTAAATCTTTATTATATTATTTAATTTATAATAATAATTAAAAACGAAACTATATAACGGATCAAAAATGTAAATCTTTATATATATATATTATAAAATTTTATTCAAAGTCGTTATAAAGTTTAAAAAGTTACATTTAATTGTCATCCATAACTTAATATCTAAGTTTACTTAATAAGTGGCCGGTAAATTACGGAAATTTACGGAAAATAATTATCCGAAATACGCGTTATTTTAATCGGAAAAGTTTAAATATAATAGAATATAATAAAATCTTAAATCTTAAAGCTGGATATATAAACATAACTTTCCGTTATTATTAAAAGGCTAAAAAGAACGAAATATATATCTGTTAATCATTTTTTCCGCCAAATTAAAAGACTTTATTTATAAATTTCTAAAGAAATATAATTTTATAAACCGGTTAATTATTATTTTTTTAAACGGAAATAAGTATTAAAAATATAAAAATAAATACTTATAAGTTTAAGAAATATAGATAATTATAAAAATATAAAGTATGTTATATTATACGAAGTTTTTAATAATTTAAAATCGTTTATAATAATATATATATATTTATTTTAATTAAAAGGTGGTTT
Organism: Monosporascus sp. MG133; assembly: GCA_004155925.1. Taxonomy (NCBI): domain Eukaryota; kingdom Fungi; phylum Ascomycota; class Sordariomycetes; order Xylariales; genus Monosporascus; species Monosporascus sp. MG133. Next base: position 54,773 of record QJNX01000001.1, on the reverse strand, counting down.
TAAACTTTAATTATAACTAGAGTTAAGTTCGATTTAAAACTGAAATAATATAATATTATAAACACTTTAACTAACGCAAATCTACCCTATTAAATATTTATATAGATATTTTTCAAATACGTACAACGTAATAAACCAATTTTAATTAAAAAGGAATTTTATACCTTTAAAAACTATTTTTATTCTAATAGTAAAGATTTATTAAACATATAAAAAATTAAAACGTAATCTTATTCCTTACGAGTCTTATTATTTTATTCGTTAAAAAGGACTTTTTATAAATAATATTATTATAACTTACCGTAAGAAAAATTAATGTACTATTAATTAATTAATTTGATAAATATGGGAACGATATACGTTAATAAAAAGTAAAATCTTATAATACTTTTCTAATATCGAAATAATTAAAAATAAAAATTAAATCTTTTTAATTATTATAATTTAACGTTATACAAAAATTAATTTCATTTTTAATAATTCTTTAAATAACTTTTTGAATATATTAATAAAGAGCGTTAAACTATTACCAAATTCAAATTTAACTTATTTAAGTTTTATTAAAAGTCTTAAAAAAGATCTGTTTTATTTTATCTATAATAATTAATATTTAATTTAATATAATTCCTACGATATTTCGATTAATTTAATTTAATTTAAACCTTAATATTATATATTATAAAATTAGAATATCAGCGTTATAACTTAAAAATAAAAATGTATCAAATATTTAAAATTATATAAAAACTAATAAAATAGTTAATAAATAAATAATTAACCGTAAAAACCATTAATCAGTTATCGTATTCGAAGATACTGGGTATAATATCTATCGTGTAGATTATATGTGTAATGATTTTCTATGTATTTAGCTCAGCTTGGAAAATAAGGCTTGAACCTAGATCAACCTTGTAATAAATAAATAAAGCATTATAATTATTTTTATAACTTAAACGAAATTGTTATCCTTTATATAAACTATATAAAGAAATTATTTTCGATTAATTAAAAAATTAAACGTTCGTTTAAAAATAAACTATTTAAGTATATAATACGAAAAAAAAAATTATAAGGCTTATTAATGCGGATATTATATTTTTAAAATGAAAATTATAATATATTAATTTATATAATTTTAAATTTTATAAAATTCTTAAAAGAATTAAAATAAGGTAAATTATACGATTAAAGACGATATATTAAGGAATAAATTTCGAAAGCCTTATTATATTAAACTTTAAATATTTTAAAAAATTATTAAAGTTAATAAATATTATAAAAAGCTTTATTTAATAAAAAGAAATTAAATAATAATAATAATTTAAAAGAAATTCATTATGTAAAAAGATTTAATTATTAAAAGAAAAATAAATTGGACAGTTACGGCTTTAAGAAATAATAAAATATAATAATTAACGCTATAATTACGTCAAAGAGTTAAGGGGGTATGTCAGCTAGCACGGGTTACGTTAGCACCCCATATACGAAGAAATTCCCTCTCATCGGAACATATATGTTCCGTAGCTAGAATACATTAAAGTACAGGACGCGTTTTAGAGCACCTGCAACTAGTTATGCAATACAACATAATTGATGACCCTTATATGTGACATAAGTCTCCTAATGTTACCATACATGTGATTGCTCACTTATTACTAAACTGGAGCGTTACCTGCTTAGTAAGTATACCTAGGTAGAGAGCGTCTGAGTACAAGAACCCATGAACTGTGGATCTCTGATACCTAGGTACATAGGTACAAGTTCCTTCCCCACCGCCATACCCCCCCTGCCCCAACCTCACCTGCTCCTACCAAACTGCGAGTCTGTGACCCGAACACTACCAGGGTACGGTAGATGCGGCTCAGCCTACAGCCGCTAGCAACGGGAGCACGTAGAGACATGCCATCCACAAGTTCCACAGCCGAAACGTCCGCTTGTCAGCCTCAACGCTACGACATGCAAGCATTATGCAGGCAACCGCAAGCCCAAGCATTCCAATCAGTATCGACACAACGTTGTTAACATGCCAGTAAATGGGACAGATCACCGACCAGGCCACCATGGGTAAGGCCGTCAGCCAACGGGCTAGGCTGTCCCCTACCGCCAGTGGCAAGGATTTCCGCCCCCGCAGCCCATCTCCCACCTGGTCAGCCAGGTCTTGGGTTTGCACCGTTGAGAAGACGATTGCAGCGATGATGCCGAGCCATTCTAGCATCACTCGGTGCTCTCCAGATAGCGGCATGTTGAGGGCCACTTCCAGCGCTCCTGAGGCGAAGCAACAGAAACCCAATGCATTGATGGCGTTTCGGCTGACCCAGCCCCAGTCGGCCATATTGAGATCATTGTATCCGAAGCCGAGCACCATGAGTGCTAGGCACTGCCTTACTCCGCCGAGCCACAAGCTAGCGAGGAAGGCGCTTGGGTAGAGGCAGAACATGAGGGTCTTGGCTTGTGAACTCGTCATTCGCCCCGAGGGCATTGTCCGCCACGGCTTGTTGTGACTGTCTTCTAGAATAGCTTCCGGTTGCCGTTGGTTGTCTATGGCAAATGGAAGCAGGTTGATCCAGACCATGAAAATCGCCCTAGGGAGACGGCTGAGTACTTGAGCCCACTTGATGCTAGAGCCCCCCTCTGACGAAAGCGCGAGAGCATTGAGGATCCCGAATGCCGTCTGAGGGATAACGATCGTCTTCAGGTCGCTAAGCGTGAATAGCCAGACGGAGTAGCCGTAGAACAGCCACGTTCTGTATCGAGCCTTGTGCAGCAACTTGACGGGTCAATGTTAACTCTATGTCAGTTGACCTCCAAGAGGTGCCAACTTACCCAGTCCATGAGTCCGGGACGCATAATTCTAAGGTGCCTGACTTCCCTGATGTGGCAAGATTCTCGCTGGCATATGTATGGGAAAATCTGATCCGTAGGCTTCCTCGGATTACCCGCCCCTTATGAACGACTTTTCGATGTCCTTACGGCCGGCACACTGGCAATACTCCGCACAATCATGCATGCATCCCTGCAATTGCTAAGTGTTTCCATTTTGCTATGCCACTCAGATCCTTGTCTCTGTACTACACGTCATTGTTCGAGCAAAAAGCTGATGGCTCGAGAAAGCTGACACATTGCAGCGTTAAGCCAGGAAAACAAAACAAAGTTCTTTGGAGATACAATATCTTTGGGAAGCCTGTCTTGATAGTATTCTTTACAAGGTTATCCCCCTTTCCGTAGCCTTTTCATTTGAATTGTACAACACTTCTCTCTTTACCAAATCATCCACCATGCTACCTACAATGCCTATCCAGCCTTATCTAGTGGCTGGCATTCTCGGTATATTATCCCACATCACCATATTCATCCGAGGAGAATGGCATATCCAAGCTCCGACCTTGGTTAAAATCTACTTCTTCCTTGCGCTTCTGATCTTTTACGCCACCCATCGTGCTGTAGGAGACGTCAGCACGACCTTAGATATCACTGGTCGTATTGTGAGCACTTACGTGATTTCTCTATTCACCAGTATCGTCATCTACCGGCGCTATTTCCACAGGCTGCGACATTTTCCAGGCCCTTGGGTAGCTGGCATCACGAAGCTTTGGCACGTGTGGCAGTGCCGCACGGGGAAGAATCATCTCGTCCTTGAGAAGCTCCAGAAAAAATATGGGCGCGTCATTCGTACTGGCCCTGAGGAGCTCACCATCATTGACGCTGCAGTCCCACCAGCCGTTGATGGGCCCAGGAATGGGTGCACTAAAGCTGTTTGGTACGACTTTTTGCTCCCAGAAGTTGCCCTCAACACGACTCGAAGCCTCCAAAAACATGACGCTCGACGGCGTATATGGAATAGAGGTTTTACCCCCAAGGCGCTTGCTATTTACGAAGAGCGTGTTGTGGAATATGCGGAAACGCTTGCCTCACGGATTGAGCAACTTTCACAGGAAAATGGCTCTGTAAACGTTTCAGACTGGTTTTACTGGTTCACGTTCGATGTGATGGGCGAGTTCGCCTTTGCGAGATCGTTCGATATGTTACGGGACGAGAAGTGGCACTTTGCAGTGCAATTATTGAGGAAAGCCATGGGCTTGCTTGGGCCTTTGAGCCCAGTGCCCTGGATCGCTCAGATCGGATTCTATCTTACACCCTGGATGTATGTTGTTCGGGACTGGCTTGCCATGATGCAGTGGTGCAGAGATCGCATGGGCGAAAGAATAAGTGTTTGCCAACCCCAGTCACTGTGTCAAACTTTACGAACCTGACCAAGCTACAGAGACGAGTTGAGAGACCTGACGTCTCACATTGGCTCATCGAGGCATCTCTACAAAAAGGCTCTCTGGAGGCCGATCGCGCGTGGCTAGACGGCGACGCCGTCACCATTATCATTGCAGGAAGGTCAGCAGCTCTCAATCTCAACGTGTCTGCAGCAAAGCCTGTTTCTCTAACCCCATATAGCGATACTATTGCCCCGACGCTCGTGTTTGCATTCTACGAGCTTGCTCTTAACCCAACGCACCAAAATAAACTATTGTCCTATCTAGTAGGCATAGATATTTATGATCATAAGCAGCTCGAAACCTGCGCTCATCTGACAGCCATTATCAACGAAACTTTGCGTCTTCACCCTCCTGTTCCTACTGGCGGATACCGCCAGTCTCCTGCAACGGGGATGACCATCAACGGCACCTATATCCCTGGAAACGTTACCATTGTCTCACCCCGGTACTCTCTCGGTCGCCTAGAAAGCTCGTACGAGATCGCGGACCAGTTCATCCCTGAGAGATGGACTACGCGGACAGAAATGGTCAAAGATGCCCGAGGTTTTGCACCATTCTCGCAGGGTAGGTTCAACTGCGTTGGCAAGAATCTTGCCATGAGCGAAATGCGGTTTGTTATAGCCTTGCTGATCAAGAGATTCGAGGTTGGGTTTGGAGGAGATAATAAGGGGGAGAAACTGTTTGCCGACCTCCGGGATCAGTTTACTGCTGCGCCAGGGAGATTAGATTTGCAGTTCCGACTCAGAAAATAATTCTGAGCTCCTTACAACCTGGGCCTTCTAACTACACACATTGTATGACAGTGACGCCATTATTTCAACGGACTAAATGGGCATTATTTGAGTGAACCCTTTGTGCTTTGGCAGAAGTTATACAATCCATGGCAGTACTTTCTATCATGCTCACGGACTTAGACTCCAATGAATATAAGCATTGTGAGCCGATGGGACATACATCTTAGCCCTATTATCGGATAAGCAGCTTAATACATTATGCACCTATCAATTAGTCTATTTGGTGCAGTGGCATGCGCAACACTTATGGGGGCGGTGTTATGACCTGACAAGCTTGGCGGGTCTAGGGACGATCGGGGCTCCAAGGAGGATGATCCTGTCAGATATAGGGGGCATCAGCTGCGTTCTTCTATTCAGCTAGGCGCGTATGCTCTAACGTTACGTGTCGGATATAGGGGACATCAGTTGTATTGTTCTATTCTGCTAGGTGCGTGTGCTTTTTCGTACGCGTATGAACTGAAGTAATCCTAGCAATGGAACATATATCGTCCGATCAAAGGCGGGTTGGTATGCTATAATATGCCTGGCTAATTAACATACTTCCTTAACGCATTAAAACATGTACGGCATTAATTACAGCATTGATTTATATTATATCTTTTTTCTAACGATTAAACCTTTCGAATTATTTAATCTTATATTAAAATTAGTTTTTTTATTAGTTTCAAGTTTGAATATTATTTACTACTGTTTAATTAATTTTATTAAATAGTTATAAACCTTTTATATTAAAATTAAAGATATATTATTAGTTTTTATTATTATTTAATAACGGACATTTGATTTTAATATAATTATATCCGGTTATAACGTTTGTTACATAAAGCTTAATATGTTTTAAGTTATATTAACCTTGCTAACCCTGTTAGATATAAAGGGCATTAATTCTGTTATATTATTTAATTAGTTTTAGGTGTTTTAAAATGCGTACCATATTTTAATGTAATCTGTTTACGGAATATCTATGTTCCGATTAAAAGGAACCTTTTTATATATTAGATGCTAACGTGCTTATTATTAATTAACATTCCCCCTTAACGCCGTAAGGTAATTATAGCGTTAATTATTATCTTTTATTATATTTTATAATCCCAGTTACTTATTTTACTTTTTTCCGATATTTTAAGATTTTTGTTTAATTAATTTCCTTTTAAAGTATCTTTATAAATTGTTTTTTTAACGAACGAAAGTTTTTATAATATTTATTAATTCTAATTATTCTTTTTTAATATTTAAAAGGTTTATATAATAAAGTTTTTACTAATTTATCCATTAATATATCGTCCGTAAGCGTATAATTTACCTTAATTATATTCTTTTCCGGCTTTTTAAAATTAATAATTATATATATTTACGTACTTTAATTTTATTTATAAAAAATAATAACGTTATTAATAAACCGTATAATTTATTAACTACCGTATTATATATTTAAAAATGAAATATTAAGCCAACTTTTATACTTTTTAATAATCGAAAATAAAATAATTTTATATTAATAACTTATATAGAAATATTAATTCACTTTTAATCTTGAAAATAATTAATATAATTTATTTAATGTTATAGCCCGACAGACTTGGCGGGGCCAGGCACGGTCGGAGGTCCAAAAAGAAAAGAACAGGTAGGTCCCTGGTTACGTAACCTGCTCGATAGGCTCGATTATAACGATTGGTCCATAAGCATCAAGCCGGTTAAGTAGGTATAAGCGTTCGATGGGTTCAAGACGGCTCGATAGGTAAAAGGTCGACAAGCTGGTCGAGTACGTCGAGCCGGAATAATATATATACGTTCGTATTTTTTTTATAATTTAGATAATATTAATACATAATATAATTTAATTATTTAAATTATTTTTAATATTTATTAATTTTAAACGTAATTATATTTTTATTTAATTATTTAAATTTCCATAATATTATTATTAATATAAACCGTACGATTATAATTTAATAATTAATTAAGTTAATTAACCGTTATATATTATAAGTTTTTATTTTAAAATATTATTAAATTTTAAATAATATTTTCGATATTATATTTAATAATAAATAACTTCTTAACCTTATTTATATAATTCCGGAAAATATTATAACTTTAAATAATAAAAAGGTTTTATAAAAGCCGAACTTTATTTAAAGAAAAAATATTTTAATGATTAAATATAATAAATAAACGTATTATTTAATTCGAAAGAAATAATACCGGCCTTATTATTTTGCTTAAAATAACCTAAAAAGGGCTTAAAGGGAAAAATAAGGGCCTTATGGTTATAAGTTTTTCGGGAAAAAATTAGCTTATTTAGTTAATATTTATTAAAAAATCCGGAAAGATATTAAAATTACTTAAATTTAAACCGTTCGATGAAGCTTTTATTAAGTTATAATTATTTCTTATTTAATACCGAACTTATTTTAATTATTTCTTTATTTAACTTACGACCCTTACGTTTAAGGTTAAGTTTACGGTTAGCTACCTTAAAGGAAATATAATTATATAATTCGAATTAACCTTAAAAAAATATGTTATATTTATATTAAAAATACGATTACCAAAAATACGAATAATATATAATAATTATCAAAAATTCGATAATATATTACGGAAAGTTTTCGACGCAATAAACGAAAAAATAAAGGCCGAAATATAACTTAAGGATTTAACTTAAAAAGTGTTTATATTTAATTACGGTATTATATTTATTTAAATGGTTTCGAAAATAAATTAGGGATAAAAAGTCCGAATAATTACGTTTTTTAAAGGCCTAAAAAGGAAATATAAAAAAAGCTTTTTAAGAAAAACCGATTAAAACATTTAACCGATCATATCGTAATAATAATTAAAATTAACGATCGATAGTACGCATAAAGGACCAGAAACGCTAAACGTAATAATAAGATTAAATATTCCACTTATCCCAGTATTTTACGGAAAAATAATACGTTTTACGGCATACATTCAGGACCTATAGAATTAGGAACCGTATAAAAAGGGATTAAAATTAAGTTAAATGCTATAATTACGATAAGATAGGCTATATTAAGAATTAATACAAAGTTCCTAAAAAAAGGCAACGTAATAATGAAACCCCGGTACCCGAAGGACGATTAAGAGATAAAAATAATAAGGCCGTAATTTTCGATATGATTAAAAAAAAGGAAAACCTTAATTTATTCCTAAAAATACGAAAAAGGTTACGGAAAGCCAAAATATTTTTTAAGGGGGTAATTATACGATAATATACCGTTATAACCGGATTAACAGTTATTTAATAACTATAAAAATACGACGGATAAAAAGAATTAATACCAAAAAGATGAATATCTCGTACGTAATAGAAAAAATAATAACGATAAAAATAGTAAAAGTTAAATAAATGGATTAAGGAATACCAAGGTTGGGGCGAAGCCTTATATTTAGGAAAGCCTAATTAATATAAGAAATGATACGCCATCTATTGCATAAAAACCTATTACTTCCGATATCAAAAATAATAAAAATATATCTAATAACGAAATATACGTATATACTAATAAAAATTAGATTTCGAAAACCAGAGCGGAAAAGATATTAAAAACCAAAAATAATATCGATACTTACGTATTATGGCTATACGAAATACTATCGATACCTTCGTAACAAAAAAAAGCTGGCCGGAAGGAAAAAGTTATTCCGAATAAAATTTTATATATTATTACGAATAGTATAACTATAAGATATAAAAAGAATGAATATATTAAACCGTTATAAAGGCCTTACGAAAGGTTATTTATAACTTACGTTTTAAGTTATTATTTACTAAAAAATCTAACGAAAAATGCGATCTAAAGGAAGAAATTTGAAAATGCGAAAAATATATAGCGTAATACGATACCTAGTAATAATAAAAATATTATCCAAAAAAGTTAATATATACCCTACGAGAAAAGTTTTATGCTTAATTTTTTAAACTTGAAATTTAGTTACGATACCAGGAAAAATAATTAAAAGAAATTTAAAAAGTTAACTGAAAAAACCAGGAATATATTAAAAGTGTGAGGAAACGCGTTGCAATTCGGGATATCGCTGTTGTTCTCATTAATGTTGTTGTAGGGAAGGTGTGTAAGTAGCTAGGTCTGGACTATATACATACAGGTGGTGGGGCTATCACGTCCACCCCTCCGTTACCCTAGGCACCCCTTATACCTAATTCCTTCAGCCACCACTCATATACTAATACGCCCTTATGGCTAAAGGGATTTTCACTGCCGTTAAAGCCATCCACAGCTTCGCCGGCGCCCTTAAGCCTTTAGGCTTCCGTCCTAACGTTCTCATTCTTTAATAGCCAGCCTGGTACTTTTTGGAAGGCTGGTTATATAAATCTTTTAAACCGTTAAGGATAAAGTAAGCTTCGTATACCTAACCCTTTTATTTTTTATCATAAGATTCGTCTAATTCGTCGTCGATATTATTATTTCTTTTTGCCTTAAAGCAGTTTTTTATTTTATAACCGTATTTGCCGCAATTAAAATAAAACGGTTAACCCTTTTTATTTTATAAAGGTTTACCGTTTCGGTCGTATTTGGCGTTATAATTTTATCCTTCCGACTTTTTACCCTTACTTTCTTTATTTCGAAATTCGGCGACGAAGTCGTCATAAACCTAATTAACCGTCGTTATTATATATTAGTAAAAAATTCCTTTTATTCGTAACTTTTAACCGGTAACGTTTTCGATCGAATTTAAAAATATGGTAATTTATTAACCGTTATTAATAAGTATATCGATTTCGTTATAACGGCGTATTAAACGTTTAAATTCGACGATATAATTAAACGTTAACGTTAATATTTTTTTAAAATTTTATCGAAAAAATTAAAGTTAACTAAAAATATTTATTTATTAATTAATACCTTTAATTCCGTACGAACGCTTTAAAATTTTAAATATTTCCGTATTTTTTGTAAAACCGGTAACGATTGCTATAAGGCCTTTTTTAACGTTCGCGATAATAGCGGTAGCTAATTTAGTTTCGTTTATATGGGTAAATTTCGCCGAATTACCGTAATAATAACCGATCGTTATTAAAGCGATTTAAAAGGCCGTTTTTTATATCTTCCAGTTATTATTACTGCGTAAACGATTTTCCTTACCGAGCTTAAAGTCGAAATATTTCCAGTCGAAATACGTATCTTTTTTTTTTCGACAGTTTCGTTCGATAACTTAGCAAACGCCTTTATTAATTACTTTAGGTTAAGGCCTTCCGTCGTATTTTTTTTAACTATTATAGCTATTTCGTTGTTACTACCGAATAGCAGACTTTCTCGTTACTAACCGTCGATATGGCTAGATTTTTTTTTGCCCTGCCGTAAAAACTTATACCGATCTTTTCGGCTTCCGTTGCCCTTTAATAAGGACTTATGCCGATCTTTTCGGCCTCCGTTGCCCTTTAATAAGGACTTATGCCGATCTTTTCGGCTTCCGTTGCCCTTTAATAAGGATTTATGCCGATCTTTTCGGCCTCCGTTACCCTTTAATAAGAACTTATGCCGATCCTTACGGCCTCCGTTGCCCTTTAATAAGGACTTGTACCTTTGCAACAGGCCTCTTATTCGCAACCACGCGTCCGCTGCGCCGACGACCCCTCCCTAAGGGTACCTCGAATTACGTACAAAATGGGTGTTTCTGGATGTTAATTAACGGTTAAATTGCCAAAAGACGGGCCCAGAAATGCTACCATATGAGGAAACGCGTTACAATTCGGGATATCGCTGTTGTTCTTATTAATGTTGTTATGGGGAAGGTGTATAAGTAGCTAGGTCTGGGCTATATACATACAGGTGGTGGGGCTATCACGTCCACCCCTCCGTTGCCCTAGGCACCCCTTATACCTAATTCCTTTAGCCACTACTCATATGCTAACAAAAAGGTTAGAAATAGGCCAAAAAATAAACGCTACCTATAAAAGAGCTATAAGCTGGTAAAAGTAAAAGAAATTAATATATATCCCTTAAAAAACTTTATATATAACGATAAAAAGGATAAAAATTCCTTTTATTATAATCAAAATAAGAATTAGGAAAAAATAATATACCGTTATAATAAATTACGGAACCGACCCAAATTATATTCAACCGGAAGTAATTAACGAATTACGTTTATTATAGAAAAATAAAACCGAATCTTACGAAGTTAAAAATGTTAAAGGTACCAAAGTTACTTATAATAATAAATAGGTTAACCGTAAAATTAATTACCTTAAAATGCTTATTTAAGAACGAAAATAAACTATTAATTTCGTTTTATTTTAATACGGAATTACGATATAATTTTCGGCAGAAAATAACTATATTAATATAGCCCCTTAATTAATTAAAAAACTGGCCAAATAAAGTTTATTTTTTACTTTATTAATAAAAACGATTTAAAAAAAAGATTTTACCATTTGACCGATGGTAACGATAGCAAATGTAAATGTAAGGATACGATAAAAACCTTACTACCTAAAGGAAAATAATATATATAAAAACAAGGACGAAATAAATATATACGACGCGTTATTATTACAATCAGAATACGAATATATAAAATAAACGATAATTTATAACATTACCCTTTAAAGCCAAAAAATTAATTAAATTATTATTATATCATTATAAATACGAATAATTTTCAAGGAACTAATCGAAATAAGGTTAGCAAAATACAGTAAATAAAATTACGAAATAATTTTAAAAGATAACAAAATAATTACCTTTTATCCTATATATAACCTAAATTAATAAGAATTATACGTATTACGAAAATATTTCAGAAACAAACGTCGGAAAGAAAATATTAAACGTTTTAAGTTATTAATAAGTTATTTTATATTTTTCGTATTAAACAAAAATAAAAAGTTACGGTTAATAATCGATTACCGGCAATTAAACGATATTACGGTTAAAAATCGTATATTTTTATCCTTAATTATTAAAATAAAGAATTACTTTTACGGAACTAAATAGTTTATTACTTTAAACTTACGAAACGGATATAATTTAATTCGTATTAAAATAAAAAAACGTATAAAAAACAGCTTTTGGGATTAAGTACGGATGATACGAATATTTAATAATATTTTTCAGGCTTACTAATATATTTACGACGATTTAAAGGATAATTAATTAAGTATTACGTAAATATCTTAATATTTTTGTTTTTTATTACCTTAATAATATTCTTATTTATTCGATTTGGGAAAAAAAATATGAAAAATATATTTATAAGCTTCTTTAAATTTCATAAAATACTAATCTTTTAATTAATGCCGAAAAAAGCGAATTCTATAAATAAATAAAAACCGTACCTAAGATATATTATCACCCCCCTGATATATTAAGATAAATCCTAAAAAAAGTAACAGTTTAAAAATAAAAATTATTTATTATAGTTACCGAAATCCACTTTTTTTTAGATTTATTAATTATTACCAGAAGTTTGTTCGTAATTTTAATAAAATTACGATATCTTTATTTAACCTCGTTAAAAAAAAACCGAGTTTAATAAAAACCGAAATAAAGAAAGCTTTTTAAAGGATTAAAGATATAATTACCAACGAACTAATATTAAATACGTACGATCTAAGTTGTTTCGTAAAACTGGAAACCGATATTTCGGATTATGCATTAAGCATAATAGTCGGATATAAAGATAATTAAGATAATTTATATCCTATTACGTTCTATTTTTACAAATTAAAAGGAGCCGAATTAAATTACGTTATCCGAAATAAAAAGAAATTAATTATCGTTAACATTTTAAAAAATTTAAATATTATTTTAAAAGGAACCTATATTAAGTTAAAGTATATATATATTACAGAAATCTTACCCGGTTTATTACCACCCGAAAGTTAACAAAACGATAACTTTATTACGTAAAATACCTTTCGGAATTTAATTTTATTATCGTTTATAAAAAAGGGTTAAAAAACGGTAAAAGAAACGTTTTTAATAAACGACTAAACTTAAAAAATATCTCCTTAAGGTTCTATATTAAATATTTAACCTAACGGAAAGAAGATACATAAAACCATAACAAATTAAAATAATCAAGAGGATAATATGCGAATTATATCAGAAAATTTAATAATATAATAACCAGTTACAAAAAAAAACCTCCCCAAATACCAGAAAAGTATTACGAAATATTAATACGCGAAATATATAAATATCAATTATATAAATACCCTAAAATCCATAAAACCTTAAAACAGTTAAAATATTTATATTACTTCCTTAAAATAAAGTTAATAATAAAAAAAAATTTACGAAAGTATAATTTATGTAACAAAATTAAAATACGATACTATAAATCATACGGAAAATATAACCATTACCAGATATAAAACGATTATAAAATTTAATTATTTTAATTTTATTACCAAATTACCATTATAAAAAAACCCAGTAACAGGTATATATTATGAAAACACTTTTGTAATCGTAAATCGTTTTATAAAATCTTTTTACTTTTTATTATTTTACGAAAATATAAACGTAAAATAATTAACATACGTTTTTTTTATTTACCTTGTTAATATATACGGGTTTTTAATAAACCGATAAAAGTACCATATGTATTTCGAAATTTTAATAAAGCCTTATAGAATAATTAGGCCTAAATTATAAGCTTTTAGGCGCCTTTAAACAATAAATAAATGGCCAGGTAAAAAAACTAACTAAATATTTAAAACTTACTTACGGTATTATATAAATTACGAACAAAATAATTAGGTTGAAAAGTTACTAATAACTTAATTAACTTATAATATAAGTTATTATAAAAATAATAGGTTAATATTAATTAATATTATTTTTAATATAATATTAAAAGTTTACCGAAATTTATAAAAAAAAATTTAATAAACTTTAAAATAATTTTTACCTTGAAATAATTTAGGTAATTATATATAAAAATAAAAACAAAACTTGAATTCCTACGTATTTAAATATGAAAGTATTATAACTAAAAAAAGTTAAGGAGAATAATTTTTTAAAAAAGGAAAATAGTTTACTTAATTATAAAATAATATTTAAACCAAACGATTTAACAAAAAATTCGATTTTAAATATATCGGATTATATAAGTTACCTCAGCTAGCTCAGGCCTCGCTGGCTCTTAAGTTTTCCAATATACTCCGCCAAAAAGCTAAAAATTAACCAATCAAATGCCGTATCCCCGTAACGAGCCAGCGAGGCCTAAGTTCAGGTTATGCGGACAGGGGTCTTGTTCTGGGCGCTCCCACCAAAATTATCAACTTTCTTTCGATTTCTTTAAAAGATTTAAAAGATTTATATAAAACGAAGCCTTTTTGCAGCCATTTTACGGCCGATAAGTTTAATCCTTTATATATACGTTTAATATAAGCTAACGTATATATAAGGATTTTTTCCAATTTTTTTAGATGCAAATTGCGGCTAATATAGCTAGGTTTAGGTCTGGGAAATGGGCGACCGTGACGGCCTTATCGCTGCGACAGCATAACCATCGGTCGCATTATCGTATACCGGGTTTCCCAGGTATATTTTATATGGGAAAAGCCCGTATATTAATTTTTTCGGCCGTACGGGTTATGGTCGTTACGTCGCAACCCTAAAAAGGTTCCGGACTTGATTAACCGGAACGCCTTTATGGTTACGACGTAACAACCATAACCCGTACGGACAAAAAAATAACTAGACGGGCTTTTCCTATACTAAGTTACCCTTAAAAGGCCCATAGCGAAATATTATACGCGGTAATTACGTTATCGTAACAAAAAAGGCGTTCCGGATTAAAGATTTACTTAGAACGAAAATTTTGATTTAATTCTTTAATATTTCTCCCAATCCAAGTCCGATTCGGGAATTATATATAGGGTTAAGAACCCTTTTTAAAATTATATATAATAACGTTTTTTGTTATTTTCTATTTATTTTTATTATTATTATATTTGCCAGTTTTTAAGTTAAATTTTTGAAAAATTATATGGAACTGCTTAAAACAAGCCCCAAAATTTACAACTTGATATCAGGCCTTATTTTTAAGGTTTTGTTATTTCTGTAGATATTTTACTAATTGAGTTAGCGTGGTACCTAAAGCTACGGTTTTTTCAAAGCCTTTGCTGCAGCTGCGCCGTAGGCGCAGCCCCAACCTCAAAAATGGGGCCTGATCTTGATGAGGTAATATATAAGGTCATAAAAAGACTTTTTAAAAATAATTATTGATTACAGTTATTCTTTAAATTTAAATTTTACCTTATTTTTTATATTTTTTTGTTAAAATTAATAACGGATATAATCTAAATTAATACGGAACAAAATAAGAAGGTAATAGAAAACGTACCAGTATAAGAAATCGAAAAAGTTTTTAATACCAAAAAGAAAACGGCAAAAAATAATATTTAATTAAATAAAAGGATTATTTAAAGTTAAAAAATATATGAAAGCCGGTAAAAAACCTTACGGAAGCTTAACGCTTATTAAAAAACTTTTATTAATAATATCGGAAACGTTAGGGTTAAGAAAGTTCCAGTTTACGTTATCCAGATCGGATCAGTTAACCGCGTTTATATTACGAAAGGACGAGGTTATTTCGGCCTTTAACTTACGTTATTTTTTTTCTAGACGTTTTAATTTTTTTTTTTTTTTTTACCTCCGTATCCTAAATTTTCGGATAAAATATTTCGCTATTACGACGGCGTAAAAGTTTTTTTTAACTACGTAACCAGGTAAAATACTTAAACAGTTCCGTAAACTGCTATTAAACTCGAAATAGCTTTTTTTCGGCTAAACGTTAAACGGATTTTAAACGATCTTTTTTATCTAATAAATTTTGGTATATAAGTTCGAAAAGGCCAAAAAGGTTATAAAAATTAATATGTTTAAGATAACGAATATATTTTTTAAAGCTAAAATGGGCTTCGTAAATTTTACGGTTAATTTTGTAACGAAAACCAAAAATATTATTTAATATAATAAAACTAAAACGGTTAATTCGTTTCGAAAAGAATAAAATATTTTAACGTTAACGAAATTTTTTTTAATACGATTAAATATAATAATTAATAAAAAAATATTAATAAAAACGAAAAAATTTTATTTATTAAATAACGCGACAAATAATTAATCTTTAAGGGCAAAAATTCTGGAAGGGAGAAATCGTATTATGATCTGATAAATTTAACGGGGCCAGGTACGGTTGGAAATCCAAAAAGGAAAAAATAGGTGGATCCCTGGTTACGTAACCTGTTCGATGGGCTCGATTATAACGATTAGTCCATAAATATCGAGCCGGTTAAGCAGGCGCAGGCGCTTGATGGGCTTAAGACGACTTGATAGGCAAAAGGTCGATAAACTGGTCGAGCACGTCGAGCCGGAATAATATATATACGTTTATTATTTTCTTATAATTTAGATAATACCAGCTTATAATATAACTTGGTTACCTCTAATATTTTTAATATCTGCTATTACCAGATATAACTATATTTTCGGCTTATTATTCAGATTTTTACAGTACTATTGCTAACATAAACCGTACGATTAGGGTTTAATAGTTGGTTAAGCCAGTTAGCCGTTATATTTAATTACCTGTTATTTTACCATTCTTTTAAATAAATTAATAACGTAAATTTAAAATTCTTTTAGTTAATTATATTATTCAGTAAAAAAAAAAAAATTAGATATTTAATAAATGCTTATTCCGGAATTATAACGTTAACGTTATAGTTTTAATTAAATATATATTATTAAGGTTTAAATTAAATCGGGCAACTCGGAATATCGTAAAGGTTATATTAGATTATACTAATTATTAAATATATATATTAACAACTCGAAGATACTGGGTATAATATCTATCGTGTGGATTATATATATAATGATTTTCTATATATTTGGCTCACCATGGAAAATAAGGCTTGAACCTAGATCAACCTTGCATATATATTAACAATAAGGTATTTCCACTGTTTATTAAAGAAATTTGAATATATCAAATTATGACTAATAATATCTGAATATTTATTAAAAGGATATTTAAAGTTTTTTTTTATTAAGAATTAAATTAATTATCTTATTTATAACATCGAGTTAAGATTTATTAAATCTTTTTAAAAAAAAGATTTAAATATTCGATATTAAGGAATTAATATATCTTCTTACCTTTTATAAAGATAAACCGTTTCTGTATGTGTTAAATTAGTTAATTAATAAGGCTTTAAATCTTTCTTTATAAATTATAAGGATATCTTTTTTTAAAATAACTTTTAACGACTAAAAAACTAAGATTTATAAAAAAGGGATTAAATTTTAACTTTTTTAATATCTTAATTAAATCTTCCTATTATAATACGAATATTATCCTTAATTTATATAAAATAATACTAACTAAAATTTTTTAATTACATAATAACTATTTAATAAAATAAATCAATATTAATAAAAAGGTTTATAATATTATATTATTAAAGTTTTAAATCAAACTTAACCGTAATAATAATTAAAGTTAAAAATGATTTTTTTCCGTTAAAATAAATACGTATATATTATCTTAATAATTCTTAAATTACTAATCGCTTATATAATGAAACATATTTATATTTTGATAATTAATTTTATTTATTACATTTATAAATCTATATAAATATATATCTTATAAGTTAACTTTTTTTTAACAAAAATTTTATTAACGGCTTTTTAAAATTATTCTTTCTTATAACTTTATAAATAAACTTTTTCGGTTTTACGAAATAATTTCGTTAATTAATATATTTTTAATCTTTTATAATCGTAAAATAATTACGGTAGGTTATATTTATATATCCGGCTTTATTATTTAAAAACTTTATTTTATTCTTTTATATTAAAATCTTTTAATTAAAATAAAGCTTATTTTAATTAATTTCTTTCTTAAATTTTTATAAATTACCGGCCGGTTATTAAATAAGTTTATAAAATAAATTAATCGTTTAATATTAAATGCGGATTTTTTAATTTTATAATCGCTTTTATTAATTTTTATATTACGGAATATATAAAAAGCTTACAATTTCAGAGTATAAAATATTTATATTATTTACTACTATTTTAAAATAAATAATATATTATAAGATAAAGTGTTATTAATAAGATATCAAGCTATATATATATACTAATACCTGGTTTACGGCAGTAAGTATATATATGCACGGTCGTCGTTTAATAACGCGATGCGGTCAAATATATATATACATAACTGGTAATACGATACGACCGGAGAACACATTCTAAAAACCGTACCCAAAGGGGGCCGGATAAAAAAACAGTAGGGGTCATAATTACGGAAACAAACAAATTCAAATAGTACACGATTAATTCGTTCCAGAGCCCCACCAAGCTCCAACGCCCCCAACCACTAGCTCCAATAGTCGCCAGCTACGCTACAGGAGCCGAAGCTCCTAGAATAGTCCGTACAATGGGCTTGGTGCCACCTAAAGCACGTTATCCCAAGCTGGATTCGAACCAGCTGTCCTGTCGTAAGCTGTAGGTTCCCCAGGCCTGCAGCAAACGCGCGAAAAAAGGACATCCAGGTTCGCGACCACTAAGCTATAAGGACATAAATAATAAAATAAAAATATAAAATTAATTTCTAAATATTTACCTGCGTAATACTCGTAATAATTTAAAGGATGAAAATAATTTAAATATAACGGTTATATAAAAATAAATATTCTTATATAAATATGTTTATTTTTTCTTATTTTATTTTTTTTAAACGTTTATTTTACTTTAAAATTATTTTTTATTTTATTTAAAGTTAAATTATTATATTTATAAGTTTGATTTAAATATAAACCTTATTTTCCAAGCTGAGCTTAATATATAAAAAATCATTATATATATAATTGACGTAATAAATATTATACTTAATATTTTCGAATACGGTAATTAGTTAATAATTTTCGTAACCAAGATAAATTATATACCTCAGTTCCATAAAACCTTATTCTGAAGCAGAACCTTATTTTACAGTAGAATGCGTGGTTGCCGATAAGCTTCGACCCTGATGAACTTTATACCCGCTGGCTGGTTCGGCAGGGTCGCAGTAAACCTTAAGAATAAACCTTAAGAATAAATCTTAAGAATAAACCTTAAAATAAACCTTAAGAAATATTTAAATTAATAACTTACTTCGTTCTTAAATATAATTTTCTAAATAATTAATCTTACGGTTAACCTATCCGTAATTTTCAGTAAACTTTTAACCTTTTACGCTTTTAATTTCGTAAAATTTGATTTTATAAATATATAATACTTATAAATTATTGTTTTAGGCTTAATATAATCCGAATCCGTTCCGTAATTTATTATAATAATATATTTATCATAATACAAAAATTTTTTAAGTTCCTTATTATTATATATACAGTCTTTTAAAGGGTTTATATTAACTTCTTTTTCCTTCGTTACTTTATTACTTCCTTATAAATAACGTTCGTATTTTACATTCTTTATAATTTTTAAATAAGTTCTTAATTTTATTATTAATCTCTTATAATAGCAGCCTCAGCCTAGAAAATAAATCTCGAACCCAGATGAACTTTATATTAATCATTTGCAGTTATTTTAATTTTCTTTTTTAACCGGATAATTAAATTATATAGATAAAAGTTTGTATGGAAGCATCTCTGTGTTAAATATATTTAGATTTAATTAAATAATATATATATTAATATTAAAAACTATATTAAGTTATATCATTTCTTTTTTTAAATTATATTTTATACTTTTATTTTTTAATTAAAATTTTTAATAAATTATTACAAACTGCTAATTAGCGTTTATAACGATTTATATAACTCTTTTTTTTAAATCTTATAAATATAATATATATAATAATATATAAAATCTTAGTTAAAGGAACTTTTTCACTTTAACCTCTTTTTTATTATAAAAATATTAATAGCATTTTATATACTTATATTACGTAAATATTAATATTATCTTTATATTTCTAAAATGTTAATATAAAGTTAAAAGTTATATTTAAGTTAAGTTTAATATATAATAATATTTATATAATAAAATCTATTAGATAAATATTATATTTAATAATTTTAAATATATTAATTAGTTAATAATTCTTATAATTAAATAAATTATACATCTTAGTCTCGCAAAGCCTTACTTTAATGCCGACTTTAAAGCCGACTTTAAAGCCGACTAATAGGTGGTTACCTATAACCTTTAACCTTGGTAAACCTTGTGCTAGTTACGGTTCGGCAGGATTATATAATATAATTTAAAAGATATTAAACTTTACGTAATATATCTTAAGGATAAAGCTCAGGGTAATCCTTAAAAATAAACTTTAATTATATATAAAAGATTGTTTAAGTCTTTGCTAGTTTTATAGTTAGAAATGTTAGATGTTAGATAGGAAAAATGTTAAAAACTTTAACCTTAATCGTTTTTATAGTTTTTTAAGCTATTATTAATTAAGATAAAATGCCGCGTAATTACGAATATATGATAACGGTAATCTCTATCTATAAGATTTTTACAAAAACCATTTTATTTACGGTATTTTATTTTTAGAAAGTTATTAAATAAAGTAAAACTATCGATGTTAATCAGGTCTAGATAAAATTTTATTTAATTTTCGATTTCGGCTTTTAATTTTCGAATACGATTTAATTCGCGAAAATAAGAGTTATCGATTTTGAAGGAACTTAGTATCAAGTAATAAAAAATATATTAAGATATTATTAATAAAATTATAAAAGAAATCTTTATAATCTTAATATTTATTTTAATTTATTCTAATAATTAAATATAAATAAGTTATTTTTATACTTCGATATTAAAAGTTTTTTTATTATTTTTAATATTAAACGCAATACGTTTTTTATTTAAAACTACCTATTTAGCTTTACTTCTTTATATTATTATTATTTTCTTTATCTCTTATATTTCTTTAATTAGTAAAAACCGTCACTCTTATTATATTAAAACATTATTATATAACAACTATTCAAAAAACGCCTTATTTCTTTCTAACTTTTATTATATTTTAAATAAATTTTTTTTAATTATATTAAATGTTTTAACGTTAATAATATTATTAAACCTTTTAAGCTCTTATTAAAATATTAAAATGTAGCCGTTCCGTTATTTCTTTAAAATTCTTTTTAAATCTTTATAATTACTTATTTCCCCCTTAAAAAGACGTAACCGTATAGACAAAATTAGATAAAATAATAGATTGCTACCTTAGTTCTTATGCTTTACTAAAACCCTGTAACGAACCTGTCATACATCTACCTGGAGGTATAAGCAGTATCCGAAATGGGGGTTCTTAATTTGCAGGTAACAATAATATAATAAATAAAATGTTCGTTAAAAAGATTTACGGATTTTTCCTTTAATTAAAAAACGGTACAATTGTTTTTAATTAAAAGCTTAAATTAATAATTAAAAAGCGAAATTAAATAAGTATTATTTATAAAAGAAACCGTTTATTATATATTCCTTTTGGATTTAATAAATATATTATAAATTTATATGATTTATATAATTTATATAATTTAATCCAGATTATTTAAATTATTAAAACTTTAATACGGGAAAACCAAGTTTCCTTAAACCCGAAATTTTTCCGGACGGAATTTTTTTTAAAAACTTCCGAAGATAAGTTTTTTTAAGATAAGAATTTTTGTTTTTATATTATAATATTATTTTCCCTTTTTAAAAATTTTTGTCTTAAAGATAAAAATCGTAAATATCCCTTTTAATTTAAAAGGATAACTTTTTAGTTAATTTTATTATAATAAGTCGAATTAAAAAAGGAAAAAAAAGGCGCGTTTAAATTAATACGAATTTCGTATTAATCGCGTAAAGTTTATTAAAAAGTTTGGTTCTAAAATCGTTTTTTATTTAAATTATATTTATTTTAAGGAAATTAAGTATTTTTTTTGTAATAAGTATTTTAAGTTATAGTTATTATATTCGTCGTTAACGTTTTGGATATAACGTATTAGAAATAAATTTTCTGTCGAAAATTAGTAAGGAATATAACCGTTTAAAAAAAGAATAACGTAAAATGGAGGATATTTTAATAACGTACTAGAAGTTTATAAAGGTATAATAAAAATCGGTTGAATAGAAAATAAGGAAATTCGTTAATCGGTTAAAGCGTTTTCGTTTTTAGTAAAAAGTTTTAAAAAAGAAAGTTATCGTTATTTTAAAAAAAGGATTCGAAAGGGATTAATAGGAGGATTAAAAAAGGGTGGAAAAGGTATAACGTCGTATAAAGGTAAAGTAAACGTAGTTTGTTTCTGAAATTAATATTATGGTAAAAGCGTTTTTTTTTTCGGGTAGAACGTTAAAGGGTTGGATTTAGGCGGAAAATCGTTATCGTTTATAACTTTGGCCGTATTAAAAACGGTCGGTTAAAATTTTGCCGGTAAAAATCCTTAATTAGGTTTATCGTATTCGTTAAATATTTAAACGGTTTTTATATATTATTTTCCGGTAAGTAATTTATTTATTTGATTAAATGTTAAATTTTGCTTTTAATTATTTTAAAATTTAATATTTTTTCGATTTCGTATTCGTTATTGTTTTTTTCGATTTCGAAGTTATTTTTAAATAAGGCGTTTTTTGGGGCTGGTTTTAATAAGGAAATATGGAATATAAGGTATATTTTTATGGTTTTGGGTAATAAAGTTTGTAGTTAATTTTCGAAATAACTTTTTTAATTTTAAACGGATTAAATTTTTTAAAATTAAATTTGTTATTAGGTTTTTTTGTTTTAATTTGGGAAAAGTTTAACGTTATATTTTATTTTTAACGTAATAAATAAAAAATTTTTTTCGTTAAAATTAATTTTTTAATTTTTTTTAATATAATATTAAATTATCTTTTGTTGCAAAAATTATAATTTAGTTTATAATTAAGTTTGTAAAATTATTATAATAATAATTAATACTTTACGTATTAATTATTTTGGTCGTTAGGTTATTACATTATATTTATATATAGCTATATAAGGTAATATGCTTATATTTTCGTTAACGGACGTTTTATAAGTTATTTATGCAAACGGTAAAAGTTTAATTTAATTATTTTGCTGATAATTAATATAATTTCGGAGGTATTATTCCAAGGTTTGGTTTAATTATTTTATTTAACCGTTTATTTAAAGGTAATAAATTGTTAAAAATTTAAGTTTAATATTAATTTGTTTAAAAAAGTTAATATCGAATTTAAATATAAAAAGTTTATTTCGATTAAAAATAATTTTTTTTGGTACTTTATATTTATCGAAATAATGTCGAATAAAGGTATATGTTAATTATTTTATTATTACGGTTTTTTTAAAAGGTAAAAAATATCCGTATTTAGTAACTTTGTTAATAATTATTTATACCGTATCGTAATCGATTCCGGTAACGGGATTTTTCGATATAAGGAAATTAATAATAAAATTTTAAGTTATAGTATTTTATGTTTTATTAAATATATTTATAAGTTATAATAAATTATATAATTTGTAACGGGTTATTTTTATTTTGTTATAAACGTTATAAATTTTAATTATTTGCTTAATTATTTGGCGGAGTTTTGGGAAATTATATTTTTTTTAAAGCTGTTTAATAATTTTAAATATTTTTTGGTATTTATATAAGGGATTTTTATGGAATTTTTTAATAAATTTTTTTTGTTGTTAATAAGGAACGTAAATTTTGCCGCGAAATAATAATTAATTTTTGTTATTTTCTTTTAGTTATTTAATTTTTTTTGTTTTTTAGGTCGTAAAAGTTTTTAAATTAAGTTAATTTTTTTAAAATAAATTATTTTAGGGTTATATATAATTATATTATTTTATCGTTTTTTTGATATAGTATTTATATATATCGTTTGGAAATTTTTGAATCGTAATTTTTTTTTCCGTTTAAAATATTTGTTTAAATATTTTTTTGGTTTTTGATATGATAAATTTTAAAGTT
Source organism: Monosporascus sp. MG133 (assembly GCA_004155925.1). Lineage (NCBI taxonomy): Eukaryota > Fungi > Ascomycota > Sordariomycetes > Xylariales > Monosporascus > Monosporascus sp. MG133. The sequence goes on along the minus strand of QJNX01000001.1, from coordinate 30,720 downwards.
AAATTTAAATAGGAAAATTATTTAATTTTTATAACGTTTATTTAATTTTTAAATAATTATAAATTTGGTTAAATTTTTATAATTTGAATAAATATCAAATAGTTTTTATTTTTTGAGTATTAAGATAATCGTTAATAATTTTTTATCGTAAATAGAGTATTTAAGTTTTACGTTTTTAAGGGTTTTAGAAAAGTACGTTATTAGGTATTATTTTCCGTTATTTTTTAATTGTTCCAGAATTGTTTTAAGGGCGTAATTTAAAGCGTTTATTTTAAGTTGTTTTTTTTTGTTATAATTTAATAACTTAATTATCGGGGCGGTAATAATTTTGTTTTTAATTTTTTGGAAAATTTTTTTTGTTTCGTTTAAAAGTTCGAATTTTTTTCCGATATATTTTTTGGTAATAAGTTTGGTTAAGGGGTTGGTAAGTTTGCTGTAGTTTTAAATTAAAGGTTATACGTAATTAGTAAATTTTAAAAATTGACGGATGTTAATAAAATAGTTTTGTTAAGGATTAGCTAGCTTTTAACCGTTTTTAATTTGAAATTTTGGATTTAAATTTGTTTCGGGGTAATAGTAAAGTTTAAAAAATTTAGTTTTTGGATATATTAAACGTTTTTTTTCGCGTTTATTAATAGGTTAATTTTTTCGAAAGTTTTTAATATTTAAGTAATATGTTTTTTATATTTTTTTTAAAGTTTTTAAGTAAATAAAAATATCATTTAAATAAACGAAAATGAATTTATTTAAAAATTTCCGTAAGATAATAATAAGTATATATTAAAAATTAGCTGGAATATTAGTTAACCCTTAAGGTATAATTTTATATTCGTAATATTTATAAATAATTTTAAAAGTAATTTTTTATTTTTTACCTTTAATTATTCGAATTAAGTAATAGTTATCTGGTAGATTTAAGGTTATAAATTATTTGGCTTTATTAATATTTTTTTATGGTATTTATTAGTATTAAAGGATATTTATTTTTGATAGTAATATTATTTAGTTATCGATAATTATGTATTTATCGATATATTAAGTTTTTATTTTTATTAATCTTAATTTTATTATCTTTTATTTTTGGGATTATTATAATTAGATACCTTATAAGTAATTCGGATTTTTAGATATAACCTTTTTTAAGGTTTCGTTAAAGGTTTTTTTAAAGGGTTTTAATTTTTTTAAGGTTTATGTAATAAATTTAATAAAGTTTTAAATGGTATCCTTTTTTGATAAAAATTTAATAATTTTATTAGTTATAATTAAATTTTTTTTTTTAATTCGTTTTTTAAATAATTTTTTAAACCGTTAATATTTAAGGGGTATTATTAATATCGGGTTAAAAGTTTTAGTTTTTTTAATTATGTAATAAATTTTATAAAATTCTTTTTTAAAATTATCCTATAAAAACGTTTATTTTTTTTAGTTAATCCGTAAATTGCTAAAACGAAATTATGGTATTTTTAAAATAATATCGTATCTTGAAATATCGGCGATATTGAAAATAATTTATTTTAAATATTTTTATATTTAAACTTTAAATTTTTCCGTTTTTCGGAAAATTTGGTTATTGTCGTAAGTAAATAGGTTTTTATTTACTGTTCGTAATTTGTACGATTATTATTTATATTTTCAAAAAATTTGGTATTTTTCGGTTATTTTGGGGAAAATAAAGTTTTTTTTTATTCCGGAATCGATTATGGCGTTAAATATTTTGTTTCCGTAATAAATAAGAATTTCGATTTAATTTTTTACTTTTTTCTTTACTTTATATAAGGTTTTATATATAGGGGTTTTTCGGTACTTTACTTTCGAAGGTTTTTGTAATTTTTTAATTAATATATCTTAAGGGCTAAAAGGCGTTTTTATTTACGTATTTTTTTTATTATATACTTGGTATAATGGTTATTTATATATTTAAACCATTTTTTGTTACCAAATTGGTATTTAAAAATAATTATCTTTTTCTGGCTTTTCCTTAAGTTTTATATCTTGCGAATTATTAGGTTAAAAAAGTAGATTTCCGAAAGGGGTATTTTTATAATTAAGAAATCGTATTTATTATAAGGGATTAGTACGTAACATAAATATTTTTACGTTATGGCCTTTTAGCTTTATTTTAATTCGGGATATAAATAATAAAACTTAGGATAATTTGGCTATTAAGGAATTTCTATATATTTGTATTTATCGTCTAGTTTTATAGGTATTTTTTCGTCATATTCCGGCCAAAAGTCGTTATCTTTTTTGGTTCGTAAGTAAATAAGGTAATTATAATTATAATAAACAATAAAATACAAAAATTTATAATTATCTGTTAATTTAAAGTATATTATATATTCGGGAAGAATATAATATTCGGGGGATAATTATTTATAGTTATCGAAATTTTTTTATAATTAACCGTTTTAGTTATATATCTTACATTTTTATGTATTAAGGTAATAAATATATCTTAACGTAATAATTACCCTAAAGCTAATTCGTTTTGGATGGTATTTATAAGCTTTGGCCATAACGTTTTTATAAATAATATAATCTTTATTTTCTGGATCGCTGTTTTTAACCTTACTGGTCGTAATAATAATAAATTCTTAATCGGCAGAAGTAAAGTTTATTTCCTTTTCATCCTTATTTTCGTTATTTATATTTTATTCGGCTGCGCGAATTTCTTTTTTACGCTGAAAAATCCTATTTTTTAAAAAATTTTTCTTAGGATTTCCCTTTTTTATTAAAAAATAATATTTGCTTTTAAAATGGCCCTTTTTGTTATAGTTAAAATACTTAATTTTGGATTTATCTTTTTTAAATTCCGTTAAAATAACGCTAGCTTTTTTTAGGATTTATTTTTTATTTTTTTATTATTATTAAAACGTTTATCGTTATTTCGTCTGCTGGTACCTTTTTTTTTAAGCTATTAATCGAAAATACGTCGGTCGGTAATAATAACTTTATTTATATAATTTTCGAAAAATTTAATTTTAAGTATTTTAAATATTTCGTCCTTAACTTATTTTTTAAGCCGTTATAATAAGGGAAAAATAATATATCTTAAGGAAGTTTAGAAATAATTATTAATTGATTAAATTTAATCGTATATTTAACGGTTAACGTAATTTGCTGAAATTTATATATTTATTTAATCGTATGTTATTATTTGTTTATATTTTTATATAAGGTTCGTATTCGTTTTTCGAAATTTCCATAATCGTTAAAAATATAGTTAATAACGTTTAGATAACCGTTAAGGGAATTTGTTAAGTAATAGTTAAAGATGGGTTCGAATTAATTAAGTACTTTTTTAGTAAATAGTTAAAAAATAGCTATAATTTTCTGATAATTTTTAGTTAAAGAATTTTTATATTATTTAAGGTAAAGTTTAATTTTAATTAGGAATTTTTTTATATTTATAATTTTATCGTAAGGTTTAAGGGTAATTAATTTATAACTTTTAATATCAGGTATTTTATAATAGGCGGGAGGGGGTATAGTTTTTTTTCGGTCGTAATTAAATAAGAAAGGGGCAAAAATTCGCGGATAAGGAGCAGGCGTATTAAAAAAGGGTACTGGAATTTTTCGTTAAAAAGCGGTTCTTAAAAAAGCGGAAATTTTTTTTAATTATCGAATAAATTTAGCGTTTTTTTCTGGAATTTTACGATTTTTTTAGCCATAAGATCCAGTCGTTGGTTAGTTGTAAGCTTTTTTTTTTTTCCTTTTTTTAGTTTAGTGGTAAGGATTTTTTTAATTTCCTTTTTTTTGGGGTCGGATTTTTTAAGCAAAATTTCGATAATTTTTTTTGTTTCCTTAAGGGTAAGGGTTAATTATTATTAAAAAAAGGAAAACTTTTTCTGGCTTTTAGTTTTGGTAACTTTTAATAATATGTTATCGATTAATTAAAAAACTTTTTTAATAAGGAATAAATTATATAATCCGGTTATTAATTTTTTATTAATTAATAACGGGGATTAAATATATTATTTATTTATTAAATGTCGTTTTATAATATCGTTTTTATTAAGTTTAAAAAAGTTTATGCTTAATTGGGCCTTAAATTATTCGTTGGTTATTAATTAAGTAATTATTAAAATGTAACGAACCTGTTATATATTTACCTAAAGGTATAAATAATATTCGAAATAAGGGTTTTTAATTTGTAGGTAATAATAATATAATAAATAAGGTATTTGTTAAAAAATTTGCGGATTTTTCCTTTAACTAAAAAACGATATAATTGCTTTTAGTTAAAAGCTTAGATTAATAGCTAAAAAGCAAAATTAAATAGGTATTATTTATATAAACAACCGTTTATTATATATTTTTTCTGGATTTAATAAGTATATCGTAAATTTGTATAATTTATGTGATTTATATGATCTGGTCCAGATTACTTAGATTACTTAGATTATTTAGATTATTAAAACCTTGGTACGGGGAAATTAAGTTTCCTTAAGCCCGAGGTTCTCCCGGACGGAGCCCTTCTTAGAGACCTCCGAGGACAGGTTTTTCCAAGACAGGAACCCCTGTTTCTGTACTGTAACAAACCCATCCCTCTCGCAGCTCTTATCCACGTCGATTTTTGTCAGAATTCTGGAAGTTCTTCGCAATCCGGAACAACCGGGCAAACTATTGCTCGTAATCCTTTAGTTTGCATTATTCCAAAATCTGAACTTCGAGGTCCTCTTTCAGTTTTTCCAATAATATCTTTATGATATCCCATATTTTTCGGCATAAGTATTATTAAAAATCGATTACTGTTATTTTTGTAAATTAAATCGTATCCGAAAATAAAAGCAAAAATCGATCTTTTTAGGAAAGATTCTTTGGATCAATAGTATTGTTAATAGTTGTGGCCAGTCCTGGAACTTTATAAGAACTTTATATCGTAAATAAAGCGGTTTCTTTATAAATTCTTTCATTACAGATTACCGGTATAGTATAGTTAAAATAACGCGACATATTTAACTATCTTAATAAATAATAATTTAGCTATTTTAATAAATAATAACTCGAAAATCCGTAAGACCGATTAAGGTTAAAGTTTCTAGCTTCTTTCTTAGTTAACGTTAATATTCCTAGCCGTAAAACTGGTAAAGGTTCGCCTAACTTTTTATGCACATTTAAGGTTTACCTTTAAGGTTTATTATTAAGATTTATCGTTAATGTTTATTCTTAAGGTTTACTACAGCCAGCGGGCATAAAGTTTATTAGGATCGAAGCTTATCAGCAACTATATATTTTACTTTAAAATAAGGTTTTGTTTTAAATTAAGGTATATAATTTATATTAACCGTAAAAGTTTTGGTTTAATTATTCTATTCGAAGATACTGGGTATAGTATTTATCGTATAGATTATATATAGAATAATTTCTTATATATTTAGCTCAGCTTAAAAAATAACGCTTAAACTTAGAATAACCTTATATAATTATTTATTAAATTATTATTAACTTCTTATTATCTTATAAATAATAAAACTATAACCCGGTTCTTATTTAATTAATTTTAAAATATCTTAATTATCTTATTATAAATTATTTTTCTTATTTTGATCGTCGTTTATAATACCGGTTATCGACCTTTCCGATTTCTTAAATATATTTATTATGTATAAAAAGTAGTTTAAGTTTAACGATTTTATTATTAATATCGTTTTTTAACTTTTATAAAAATGTTAATAAAGTTATAATTTTTATTATCTACTTATTTTACTTTAATTATAACAGGCCTTTAATATTTTAATATACTTTATCGTTAATCTTTTCCTTTAAAATCTTATAATTTAATATATTATAATATATATTTTATTTAAATATCCGAAATTAATCTTTTATATATTTTTAAAATTAATATAAAAAAATACATCAGGTATTAATAAGTTATTATATATTATTCCTTTATTTTATAAATAATTTCGTATAATAAATCTTAGTTAAATTAAAATATTAATTAAAAACGTTATTATTATAAAGATTTAATTTATTTTATTAATATTTATTTTAAAATAAATAAAATTATAAACTTAAGTAATATATATATATATATATATTTCTTTTTTATTATAAAGCTATAACTTGTTAATCCTAAGTTTAATAATACCGATTTATATTTAATAAATAATTTAAACATATATTTTAAAATATTAAGTAATAATTTTAAATCTTTATACTTGATTTTAAATTTATATAATAATAAACTTTTAAATATTAATTAATATATTAATAATATAACGTATTATTAAATAAAACTTATAATATAAATCGGCTTTAAAATTACTTAATTATTAAACTTTAACCGTATCGTTTATATAAATAATTATATTAAAAAATGAAGGTAATTAATAATAAATATTAAAGGTAATTTAAATAATTATATTATATTATAAATTAAATTTATCTTTAAAACATAAAAATAATAAACGTATATATAAGATTAAGAATTCGTTTAAGTTTAATAAATTAAGACGGATTTATTCCGTATAAATATATAAATTTGTTTAAATTTATTATTTATTTCCGATTTGTTTTATATAATTTTAAAATTTATTTAAATCCGGTAAATTGTTTTAAATTTACGTAACCCGTTTAAATTTAACGGCGTTTTTAAAACCCCGTCCCAACCGTACCTTAGCCTGTAAGGGGTTTAGCTTGTAACATCTTGTTACGCTTTTAAAGTATTAATAAATTCCCCATAATAAGCCAAGGGTTAAGCCCTCCGTATGCCTTATTGCTTTACGCTGTATCTCTTCTAATCACCCCTTTTTTTCTTTATGGTTAAGGCAACTCAACTGGACATCCTGCAACCTTCGGGGCCATACCGCCGACTTGAGTTCCTTACGGACTTATTCTCTTAGGCATAGACAGGTTCCTTGTTAATAACCATTCTAGCACCCGACGCCTGAAATGTTACCTTGTAATTACAGGTGAATAGTGGGGGTTATAGGAGAAGGAGAATGGCGAGGTATGAAAAGTTGTCCGACGCTCATTTCACATGGATCACGCGATTAGGATATAAGTGTAGAAGAAAGGAGAAGAAGTGTCTTCAGCTTAGCCTTTGTGGACTCGGCAAAGCCGGTTGATGTCCTCGGAACGAAATATGTGGGTTAGGCGCCGTGCTCAGCAACAGCAGCTGATCCGAAGCGCCTCGTTATCCTGTCGGAGACATCCCATGTGGGGCCCGGTTACGCGGTAGTCTTGCATATCCATAGCGAAGGGAATTCCATCATACGCACAGGGTTATGTATTGAGGCAACAGGTATGTAAGGCGGCCTCGGCGTAAAACACATAGCGCGCCCTTCGGCTACGCCCCGACGCAGCAGGCGGAGCCTCCGCACCTGCCGGTAATACCTTGCGAGTGCCATTATGGTTGGCCACCGACGCGTCAACATCTAGGTGATTACATGCAGTTTCCCTTTCTTGAGATATCTTGCGAAACAAAAATCCGGGCCCGCCTGCGGCCAACAGATGCGTCGAGTAGGACCTCTACCCCCTTCTGGACGAAGATGAGGCTAAAATTACGAGGAACGAGATCATGTCCGAATGCATTGCCTTCCCGTCGGCAGCCAGTGATAAGCGGTATATTTCCCGGAACACCTAGGTATATAGGGCCTTAGCGCCCGTATCCTGCTTTTCCTACTTTTACGCCTCTTCCTCCTTTTTCTTTCCTCCCTCTTTTTTTCTCCTCTTTTTTTCCCTGTGTTTCCCTTTCTTTTCTTTTTACCGTCTACCTTCTTCTCCTTCTTTCTTTCCTTTCCCCTCCTTTTTCCCTTCCTCCTTCTCCTTTGCCTCATCCTCATCCTTATCCTCAGAGCCCAAGCAACAACAATCACAACCCAAATTTTTTTTTTTAAAAAAAAAATAAAAAAGAAGAAAAGAAAAAAGAAAAGAAAGGAAAAAGGCCCACTACGGTGGCGTCCGTACCATTCTCGCTCGGCGCGTGCGCCTGCGCCTGCGCAAGGAGAAGGCGGATGGGCTTACCTACCTATCAGAAGGCCGACCGACATGACCGGCAGGTTGCGAGGGCGCTGGGGTTTGCTGCTTCGACTTGCTTCCGAGGCGGCTCCGGCTCCGGCTCCGGCTCCGGCGTCGACGCCTAATTACTTAAACCAGTGATCGGAATAATGATTGATGCCTGGGGGAGGGTAGCTGGCCTGGCCACGGAGAACGGTAACCTCGAGGACCTGGGTTGGGATCCAAAGTATAATTTTCGCTTCCTGACATTTCCACCCTTACCCGCGATGGCCCATACTCGGATTTTCGACTGCCGTGGTGGTGGTGATGGTGGTTTCTGGACATGGGCTTGTGCCGTAAGCGGGGACCCCCTATCCGCATGTTCGTCGTTCTCCTGATGAGTAATTATAGGTATTGCGGGGACATTGAGAGCTGCCTAAGTAGGTAAGTAGTCTACCGGACGTATGCCCATTGTTAAACTTGTTGGACATATTTGCTGCGTAGTTTGAGCAAATTGTTACACATAAGAAGCATGAAGGCAAGCCATCCTTAGGCTGATAAGGGTGCGATATCAGGCAACATTGCTAGCTAGAAACCCCATCGAGGAGTACTTAATCGCGTATGAACCTGGACCACGGTGGAAACCCCAGACGGAAAGTTGCAGATGGCCAAGACTCACCCTTCGACAATAGCATACCGTACGGTCGAGGTGTTGAATCGAACAAATTGACAAATTATGAATATCTAGATGCCACGCAGAAACGCCAATCGAAAACCCCTTGTATACATACCGACCCGGCCAGCCAAGCAAGAAACCAAGAGCAAACAAAGATGTTGAAATTGCGCACACCAGAACATCCACCAGAAGCTCGACCGGGCTTGTTGTATGATCCTTGCGCTTACACACCCTGTTCTTTAAATGTAAATATGCCACCCCGTATATGTATGCCCTTCTATGATATGCGAATACGCCGCCGATTATCTCAATGAGTGGACATCGAGTCCGTAGCGGAAAAGGGGGCCGCTCCGACTGATGCTACCGGTATGTCAAGTCGCTACGACCCGTAATCAGATAATGCCCTGGAGGCTCCAGTCGTTCTTCTGCGCCCGCTCTAGGACTTGCCGTCCCTTGTCTGTGAGATCCGGTCGACCGTCTTTGTCGGTAACTTGGGCGAAGAAGACTGGCTTGAATGGTTCGTTCCTGCGTTCTCTCTCCCTAGCCTTTTCTCGCTGCCTCTCCTCAAGTTCAACCTTGACGTTGGTCGCCTTGGAGTATTGCCTGGATAGGATTGCTTGCGTGACGCCATCCCAAAGCTTCAGAGACTCGTTCTCCGCTTGTATTTCTTTTGGCGGGAGCGACTTTTGTGCTACGCTGAGGGGGTTAAGGTCGATGATGACAGTTTGTTTCTCTGGAGGATGAGAGTCCTAATGAATGAAAAATCAGTACCCGAGCACAGAGCAAGGCCAACAGGGAAGAAATTGAATATATCTAACTTACCACTGGCTGGGGACCTAGGGTGAAGACGATCTTGTCTTTCCAGTTTCCACTGAGTCTAGCAAGTACATCGGAATCGGGAACGTCCTTTATGCGAGTCTTATCATCGTTTTCGGGGTCATATTTGAAAATGACACCCTCCATTCTATTTTGTGCGCGACCAAGCCATCCATCCTCGAGATAGTTCAGAATGGCTTTTATCTTCGTCTTGGGACAGGTAATATAAGCCACGTCGGCAACACTGACGGCTAAGGCTCCGCGGAGGATGCCTCCCAGGTGAGCAGCGGGATGCGTAAGCTGATATGTCTCGTTATCTCGTCGTTCAAGGGTGACAAAGATGCCTAGATTGTGTTCTCCGGGCGAGACTTTGATGGCGGTGCCAGTGAACTTGGCGCTAATCTGGTCATATCCCCTGGCATGCAAGCCTTTTTCCGGGCAGCTGATGTAAAAGGCGCTCACAGGCGGGTGATGGGAGGTCTGTTCGGTCAAATACGATATGCGGACCGTCGGCCCTGCAGGGTTTGGGCCCGTCTGAGAGACAGAGACGGTAGATCCCGCCCTCGACTCCTGCTTCAGCGACTTCAAAGGAGACGCGCTGACGCTTCCGTTAGCACTGTAACTCAGGTTCCTCGTATCGATGCGCGGTGCATTGTCTTCGGCCTCCCAGTTACACCGGAAGAACTCGCCTAGGCAAGAGTTGTACGGCTTGCAGGGCTTCCCCTTAACATATTTTAGATCCTTGGTGAACCAGAAGCGGAGGACCTCGAGCATGCGGTCGAGGGGCTCGTCGGATGTCCCGATGGCCGCGAAAGCCGTGGGGTTGTCGAGGTAGTTCCAATACTCGAGATTGGGGGTGGGCTCGAGGAGTTGGGAAGGGAGTGAGAAGCGAACAGATGCAAGGTCAGAGACTCCGATGAACCTAGACGCTGTTAGCCATCCATCGCCTCTTTTGCTTTATTTAGTGAATGTCGCGTAGCCCAGAATAGCTTGCGCATATCGTAGGAGACAACAACGCGACAAGGCTGGACTCCGCTATCGGATCGAGACTCGGATGGAGGTGGCGGTGAAGTTGTCGCGTCGGCGCTCTCAGCATGACGAATAAGTAACAAAGAGATAACGCCTTACTTTCGCAAGATGGAGATGAAGGTCTTCAGCTTTCCTCCCTCGGACTGAGGAACATCTTCCGTTTCGAGGGTTGGCGGAGGCTGCGATGCCATGATGACAAGTTTAGCGTATAAGTGACGATTAGTATAGAGTGCGTCTGACAAGGAGCTGGAACAGTGTTGCGATCGACCAGGATGGTTTTTGTTTGTGTTTCGAGACGCCCTTTTCGTCGAATAACCGTCCCTTGGACGACCACTACGGGGGTTTCGATGCCCTTGTCAATAACGAGTTCGGTTTTGATCCAACGTCTAGTTAGGAGAGTATGGGGGGTTAGAGTAGAGTGGTGGCGATGGCCTATTGATGGATAAGGAGCTTTGAAGACTTTAGGTTGGGAATTGGCCTGTGACAAGATCCGATAAGGTGACGTTGGCACGCAATCAAAAGTTGCAAGCCGATAAGCAGCGGCTGATCAGTGCTGTACGAAGTATAAAGGTACAGGTACTGTATCGTACGGAGTACCTATACGTACCTACCTTACCTCCAGTGGCTACGAGTTTACGTACCTGGGTAGGTGATCGGGGGTCAGCAAGTAACGGAACTCAGATAAGTTCCGATTTTCCGGTTAGCAACGTTTCCCAGCTTTCGATAAGGGGTGCCAGGCATGCCCGGTGTGGAATATTGTTTCGCATCGTCACAACTTTCCATATCCGATATTCATACCTTCAAGGAATACTATGTAAATGATGAGCTTCTACTATGTATGTTTATCGCGGGCCTCCAAAACGTCCCTTACATATCTTTTCCCCCGAGATGCCTGGTAGAAACTATGTTTATCGCGGGCCTCCAAAACGTCCCTTACATATCTTTTCCCCCGAGATGCCTGGTAGAAACTGTGACTTTAATTGGAGGAACTATCGAGTGCAACGAAGGTTTCAGGGGCTCGGTGTCTGCATAAGCCAATCATTTCACCACGCGCCTGCAATGCTTCCGTTTCATTTGGTCGCCAACCACGTTGTCAAACCACGTTGCCCACCATCATGGCAAAAATATGAATGCCGACAGTTGATAAGCCGAAAGCTTCGAGCCTCGTTGCGGTGCAACAGCTTTCGATGTTTCCGCATCGCGGGAATAAAGTACATAGGCCGAGATTGAGACTCTCCTTATCGGTGCACGTACTTAACCCAATGACGTCATTTGTCCATCTGCGTCTGCCTTATGGCTTCACCCCGCCATAGGCAACTCTACTCAGACCAATGGCAGACGGAGATCTGGAGTACGAGTCTTGGAGTACGAGTCTGGGAGCACGAGTCAGGAGTCCTCTTCATATTACAATATGAAGCTATTCCTCAAGATGGTTGATTTAGAAGGTCACGGTGACTTTCGTCTCATAGGCCCCATATGGGTCAGGGCCGTCAGGCTAATTAACGACAGGCACTGCTTGACCGCATGACAACTCCAAGTCAATAATGAGCATACGCACTGTCAGGCCGGCCAGCAACCGTCACGAGCGAGATTCTATCTCACTCGATTGCCAACTTCTTTTCTCCCGCCCACGACGGTATTTACTCTTCGTACAATATCTTCAAATCCAATGTCGTCGTTTGACCCCGTCTATTCGAGGGCATTTCGTTTAATGCGGTGCTTGAAGTAGGCATACCGCGCCTGGCTAGGACGAATGCGAACAGTCCTTCTCAACCTACTGCAAACCCCGCGTGGTCTGCCTAGAGAGATAGTCTGCTGTTCCAAAGTAGTGTGGGTATGTTTTCACGACAACGAGCGCCCATGTCAGGGGATTCTGGCATTCCTGGAGAAGCTGAGGAGGAGAGGAGTTATCATAAAGTGACTGAAAACGCACGTCTTAGCTCCCTCCTCTGCGCTTTGCGTTAGCTTGGCGCAGCTGTCAAAGGCCCCCCGTGCCGCTGAATGATGGTGCCTGGAGGCGTCCGATTAAGAAGGGAGCGGTGACTTCGCATCAACATAGAGCCATCGAGAGGAAGGGCATCAAGAAACCACGTTTTGCGGTTGTACGCAGCCGCGTGTCTCAACCACCCAGTCGGTAGCCACTCCCGCGCGGCAGCCACTTTAACGGAGTGCGAGCCGTGCATTCTCTCCAGACGGTGCACTCGAAGCGAACAGAAAGTTCCTTCGTCCCGAAGTGATGGAGTGCGACCGCAAAAGAAACGAGATTGCAATAAATGTTCCACTCGGGGCTTTCCACATAGGACATGAGCTCGCCCTTACCGCCAAAAGCAAAACAGCATGCATGTCTGGAACCAACATTGAGGACCGGCTGTCAACAGGCACCCGGGTGCATGCAGGTCGTACAATTTGATTGAAACCATCATCCGGGTTTGACTGCCAACAAGGATCATGCTAGTATATTGTCTGTTTCGACATGAGCTCTGTCAACGGTTTAGTTCCTGCTTCATGTGCATCTTCAACTTCACTTATCCACCTGGTGTTGTACAGTCTAGAACGCTCATTGCGAATTATAGGAAACACTGCCACCCCCCTTCCTGTGTGATGTATGCCGGGCAGCGTCCCAGCATATCTCTGTTGGCATTCCTACGGAAAAGTCACTGTGAAAGGGTAAGTCTCAGATACCACCTCTTCGGACAACCCTGAAGGCCAGACAGGACGTAGAAGCACCGCATCGTTAGCGAATTGGCAGCTCGTACAGGTCTCGGGATGCTGATAGGCCCTGCTTCTGCATGATCCTGCGGACATTACAAGGCTCCCGCCAGCACATATATGATACGCAATGCATAGGTCCTTAGACAGTCCCTCCACAGAAAACCTTGGGGGCGGCTTCGCCGGAAGATAGAACCGGGTATTTGGCCCTGTTCGATACGTGCACGACATCCGAATGCAACCCCCCGCATACAGATCCGAATGGAGGGCTCCAATGGCAGTTGTTGCTTGCGCCTTCCTCATGGGATGATGGTTTCACAGAGAATAAGAGGACGTAGGCAGCGGTCTGCAGGGAGTCCTTTTTTTGACCAATGTTCCTCGAGTTCTCTCCTTTCTTCGGCTTCTCACCCTCATACAAGTACATTCCCGTCTCACGACGTCTCCACCTAAGTTCCTCCTTACCGGAGCCACCGGTTATATCGGTGGAACGATACTCAATCAGCTCGTAACGTCCGAAGCCGAAAGCTTGCGCGACCTGACCATCTCTCTGCTCGTTCGGGGCGAGGACCGCACCGCCAAGCTCAAGGATAAATATGGGGACCGTGTCGTGTGTGTTCCATTCAGAAATTTCGACGAAGCGGCCTTCATCACAGAGCTCGCGAGCCAGCATGACATCGTCGTCAATGCGGCGTGTGGCTTCCACCCGCCAAGCGCCGAGGCAATGGTGCATGGTCTGGGCCTGCGGAAGGTCACGACCGGCCGGTCCACCTGGATGATCCACACCAGCGGGTGCTCCAACATCTCGGACCGGCCGCTCACGGGGACGGCGCACCCGGACCGGGAGTGGGACGACGCCGACGCCGAAGCCGTCTACGAGTTCGAGAAGGCCGAGAACGCGCGCGAGTGGTACCCACAGCGGGCATCGGAGCTGCTCGTCCTCGACACGAGCCTCGAGGCCGGCGTCGACGCGCTCAGCATCCAGGCCTCCAGCGTCTACGGCGCCGGTGAGGGCCTGTTCCAGGGCGCCGCCCTCATGATCCCCATCATGACGGGCTACGTGCTGGCGCGGGGCCACGGCTTCGCGCTCGGCGACGGCACCGGCGTCATCAGCTACGTGCATGTCTCGGACCTGGCGGCGCTGTACGTGCGCTGCGTGCGCTGCGTCGTCGAGGACGGCGGCCGCGACCTGCCCCGCGGCCGCGCCGGCATCGTGTTCCCGACCAACGGCCGCACCACCATGCGGGACATTGCGCGGCGCTGCGTCGACGCCGCCTTCGACTCTGGCATCCTGCCCAGGGACGACGAAGGCTCTCGGGACAGGGAGGTCAGGACCGTGGACCTCGACGAGGCGGCCATCACGACGGCGGGCAACCGCGTCGTCGCGGAGGTCGGGTGGGCCGGGCACAGGCTGACCAGGGGGACCGTGGCGAGGAAACTAGGCTGGGAGCCGACGAGGGGCGGGGAGGCCTGGGCCCAGGACTTCAGGGACGAGCTCACGGCCGCCCTGGCGGGGAAGAGGGGCGTGACGATCGGTAATTGTATCAATGAGGCCGCCGGCGACCCGTAAGGTTCTTTTGATAGAGGGTCTCTACTTCGATCTTGGTCCAGGTAAGCATTCACACCGGCGTTGGCGAATGTATTGGGTCATCATGAGGACTATGCAAAGGCTGTAGGGCACTCTCGTGCTACCGAGGAATCGATCACGTTGGAGCACACACACGGATGGCGGGAGTTGGGCTGGACATCACCAGTTGTCGCTTAGCCGTGACCCGGCCCATATAGCTAGCTGCAAAACTGGTGGTGGGCCACGTCAAAGACTATTGAGCAACTTCAGCCATCTAATGACAACGGAATATGCTTGTATATATACATATATGTATATGCGTCTAGTATCGGCGTTCTATTGATCCGTGCTAGCACGAAGGGCCTGTAAGTTGATTCTACTCAACACCCCGCCTCGAGTTATCCCGAAAGTGTCATCGTCTTTTATAAAATCTCGCCGAATCACTAAATGTCCCTAATCGACACCAGCCCAGTTGACTCCGGGGCCTTTTGCGTCACGTGTACGCCTCGCTATTCCGCGGGTAATCCCGACGCCGATAGCATTACATACGCCATTTCCTACGAACGCTGCAACTATATATAGCGCACCCGAAGATGCGGTTTCGGTAGAAAAGTGGATTTTGATTTGGATTGTGCCCCCGTTGCTACCGTAACGTTTATGATCATTATATGATGGTATGTTGAGGTCAAAGGAGGCTACGTAATGGGGTTTAGCTCTGTCGGGTCGATTTCCCAATTGATATGCAGCCCCCTTCCGATACATGAGTAATTAGTAAATAACTGCAAGCCGACCCAAAACCCCGGGGAATTAAAAAATTGCCAACATTAATTACTCTTTACAGACATAACAGCATTTATTGCCTGAGTTAGGGCGACCTCCCAAGCCTCTGGAACCTCAACAGTTCCGGGACTTCGGCACTATGTCCGAGGTCACATAGCGGACTATAAAAGGGGTCATCGTGTGTTTATATACTGATATTGCCGATAATGTCGCCGTTTCTACCTCCAATATCCGACTTGATTGAAACTGAATCATCTTGCTTGAGCGAGCGGTCCCCTTGCATAAATTATCTATATGCAGAGGTCGTTGCAGGTTAAAGAGAAAATACAGGTCGTGTAGCCTGGATGCACCCCGGTTCCATGGTCAACCTGCATGAGAAATGCAGTCACGCGGGGATTGCACCGTTACAGTCCACATCACATTGCATCATGGACGATCTCCCGATATTGAAGTCGCAGATCACTAGAAACCGGGTTCGTATCTCGTATCTAGTCCATCTTGAATAGGCAAGGTCGTCAACTGCTACTCTCCTCTAGACTAGGTGTGAACATATCACCGTATATCAATATCCGACAACCTCATGTTGAGAGTAGATTTTAGGGAATATCCTTTTCACGTAGACTTTCTTCCTGTAAGTTGAGAGATGACGGCGAAATGTGCTCTAAGGTCGTGGGACACCCCGCATTCTCTGCGCGTCCTCCTTCCCCTCCTTCTCCTCACCCTCTTGTCCGCTCCGCCAGCTGCGGGCAAGATCCCAAGCTCAAACTCCGCAGGTGACCCCGCGGATATCCTGCGGTTCATCAACCCCCTGATCGGCAGCACAAACGGCGGCAACGTCTTCGCGGGGGCAACGCGGCCCTACGCCCTGGCGAAGCCGGTCGCCGACGTCGACGGGCAGAACACGGGCGGCTTCGCCACGGACGGCTCGAACGTCGTGGGGTTCTCCGCCGCGCACGACTCCGGCACCGGCGGGAACCCGAGCTTGGGCAACTTCCCTCTATTCCCGCAAGTATGTCCCGGAGACGAGCTCAACGCCTGCGCCTTCCGGATCGGCGACCGCGCGACGCCCTACGTCGCGGAGAGCGTCGTCGCGAGGCCCGGGTACTTCGCCCTGGACCTCGCCTCGGGCGTCTCGGCGGAGATGACGAGCAGCGAGCACGCCGCGCTCTACAGGTTCCGGTTCCCCGCCGCCGCCGCCGAGGGGGCGGATGAGGTGCACCACCCCCTGGTGCTGCTCGATCTCACGGACCTCTGGAAGAGCCGGCAGAACGGTTCCGTCAGCGTCGACGCCGAGACGGGCCGGCTGCGGGGCAACGCCACCTTCCTGCCGAGCTTCGGCGCCGGGTCCTACGTGATGCACTTCTGCGTCGACTTCTTCGGCGGCGCCGTGCACGACGCCGGCGTCTGGGTCAACAGCCGCGCGGGCACCGAGCCCAAGGAGCTCTTCGTGACGCGCGGCTTCAACCTGTTCTACCTCGAGGCGGGCGGCTGGGTGCGCTTCGCCGACCTCGCCGACGACGCGCTGACGGCGCGGGCGGGGATCAGCTTCGTCGGCGCCGAGCAGGCGTGCGCCCGGGCCGCGGAGGAGATCCCCGAGCCCCTGGGCGGCGACTTCGACAGGCTGGTGCGGGAGGCCGAGGACGCGTGGCGCGACAAGCTGAGCCCGATCTCGGTGAGGCCCGGCGGCGCCAGCGACGACCTGCAGACGAGCTTCTGGAGCGGCATCTACCGCTCGATGATCTCGCCGCAGAACTACACCGGGGAGAATCCGAGGTGGGACAGCGGGGTCCCGTATTTCGACTCGTACTACTGCCTCTGGGACGCGTTCCGCGTGCAGCACCCGCTGCTCTCCATCGTGGACCCGGCGGCGCAGATCCAGATGGTGCGGTCGCTCCTCGACATCTACGAACACGAGGGCTGGCTGCCCGATTGCCATATGAGCCTGTGCAACGGCTGGACCCAGGGAGGCTCTAATGCCGACGTCGTGCTGGTGGACGCCTACGTCAAGAACTTGACAGCGGGCATCGATTGGGAGCTCGCCCTGGAGGCCATCATCCAGGATGCGGAGGTGCAGCCTTTGGAATGGTCATACCACGGCCGTGGCGGACTCCAGAGCTGGAAGAGTCTCGATTACATTCCGTACCTAGACTATGACCCGCTGGGTTTCGGCACGAACTCCCGGAGCATCTCGAGGACGCTCGAGTATTCTTACAACGATTTCTGCCTCGCGACTCTAGCCCAGGGGTTGGGGAGGTCTGACCTGTATGACAAGTACATCCAGCGGAGCATGAACTGGCAGAACCTCTGGAAGGAAGACCAGACGTCGCTGATCCGAGGCAACGACACTGGCTTCACGGGGTTCTTTCAGCCGAAGTACTTGAATGGTACATGGGGTTATCAAGACCCAATCGCCTGTTCGGCCTTAGCTGATTTCTGCTCCTTGACCAGCAATCCAAGCGAAACTTTCGAGGCCAGCGTGTGGCAGTATCACTTGTAAGGCCCCAACTAGACCCAACCCATAATTCGAGTTGGCTCACTGACGTTTTATAGCCTCGTGCCGCAATCAACTTCTACCCTGATCGACTTGATGGGCGGTGATGAAGCCTTCATTTCGCGGCTAGACTTCTTCCACACATCCGGCTTGGCCGACATATCGAACGAGCCGGTCTTCTCCACCGTCTACCTGTATCATTACGCCGGCCGCCCCGCCCTATCAACTAAGCGCCTGCATACGTACATACCATCTTGGTTCAACAACACGAACGGCGGGCTGCCCGGCAACGACGACTCCGGGTCCATGGGCGCGTTCGTCGTGTTCGGCATGCTGGGCCTCTTCCCCATCGCCGGGCAGAACGTGTACCTGATATCCGCGCCCTTCTTCGAAGAGGTCAAGATCGCGAACGCGCTGACGGGA
This sequence comes from Monosporascus sp. MG133, assembly GCA_004155925.1. Classification (NCBI taxonomy): domain Eukaryota; kingdom Fungi; phylum Ascomycota; class Sordariomycetes; order Xylariales; genus Monosporascus; species Monosporascus sp. MG133. Next base: position 12,285 of record QJNX01000001.1, on the reverse strand, counting down.
AACACCGCCACTATCAGGGCCGTCGGGTTCGATCCGAGTTACGAGAACATCTACGTACAGAGCGTGACTGTAAACGGGGAACCGTGGACGAAGAATTGGATTGGACATGAGCTCTTTGCCGAGGGTTGGACGCTGGAGATCACGCTGGGTGCCGAGGAGAGCGAATGGGGGTACGATGTTAAGGATCGCCCCCCGAGTTGGTTCGGGGCCTCTAGGGTATAGAGTTGCTCGATCCTACTCATTGAAATTGCAGATTTAGTTTCTACCCCTGCTGTGCGTGCTATACAGTCCTATGGACTGTCCAGCACGTGTGTATGCTCCTTGTTATGACTTGGCTGATTCGTAGAGCAAAACGAGCCACACCTGAGTCTCCTTTTACCAACTGCTGTCCATTAGAGTCCTGGCAATTACCAGAGTGTCTTAATCAAAGATAGAGCTCGAGGGAAGCCGAGCGCGTGTACAGTGCTCGTTAAGGCATGACTGTCTTGGATACTTGCGCCCGTATTTTTATTCGGCGGGTCTTCTGAACCTCCAGATAGATATGCTGCTACTTCCGCATAATACTGCGAGAATTTGCCGTTCCTGCTGCCTCAGAATAAGTAATCCCTATTAATCTTCCGGCTCGTGGCTACGAAGTAAGGAGTCCCAGTATATTGCTTCTCCTTGCCCGCATGAGTTAGCTTCTTTGTCTCTATTATGGACCGCATTGACATTAATCGAGAATTGTAATATAGCAGGCTATACCTACAAATTACTTCGTCCCATCTAGATAGCCTCAAGTTTCAGCCAACTGACATAAATGATTCATAACTACAATGGGTGCGGAACTTGTACTAAGTATTAAATAGGGGTCGCAACATTACCCTTGAGACTGACACTCATCGGCTTCTTAGAAGGGATGGGCATTCATTATTCACAGGGAAAGAGGCAGATGTAAGATACTGCTCTACAAGAAGAAATTCGCTAGCGTTCATGTTTCTATGCGTCAAGTTCATAACAGCATCTCTTTAGAATGCGCCCCATGGGACAACCAGTCAGTATGTACAAGAAAAGAAGAGAAGGCAACCAATGCTTAGACAGACATACAGAACCAGTCCAGCAGTCAAACCAGGGAAAGTACACTCTATAAAAGAGTACCATTTACATCCCGGTAGACACTCTCAACGAGGTTTCCAGCTCGTGTCCCAAAACTCCAGGCGTTAACTTGGTGTGTGTTCGACAACAAAACCCCCCACCGCCCAGAAGTCAAGCTCCCCCTAAATGGGTTGCAGATCCAACCCGATGCCCTCGCCAGGGACGCACGTGTATCCGCCGGGGACGGGGACGGGGTCCACCTCGTCGCCATCCGGCCGCAGCAGTCCGCCGGTGCAGGTCTTGAAGCCCAGGCCGTCATCCATGCACGTGAGATAGCCCTCGGTACAAGTCGCGCCGCCAGTGGTCGGGGCAGGCTCGATTTCAGACGCCGTCGAGGTCTGGATACCGGTCGGCATGGTGGGAGGCGTGGACGTAGCATCCGGCGACTGAACGGCCGTCGTCGTTATGATTAAAGTCGTATCCGACGGCTGCACTGTTACGGTCGTGGTGGAACTCGGTTCCGGCTCCGGTTCCGGCTCGACCGGCGAAGTGGGCCCGGCACCATCATCGGGGCCGGGAGGCGGAGGAGGAGGGGACCGGGACCCCGCCGCGCGCGGGTTGCCGTCGCACGGCTGCTCGACGAGCTCGTCCTCGCCCTCGGGGCTCTCGACCGAGGGGCCGGGATTCGGGAACCGGATGGGGCGCTGCTGGGCGAGGGCGTCCTCGGTGGTGCAGCCGCCGGAGAGCGCGCCCATGTTGGCCATGAAGAGCTCCGGGAAGCCGGAGGTGTCGGCGCGCTTGCTCACGAGGGCGGCGGCGCGGCGGCCCGCGGCGCCTGCGCGCTTCCCGCCCTTCTTCGGATTCGTGGCGGGCGCGACGACGGTGATGGGGGCGCAGTTCATGTAGAACTCGGGCTGGCCGCCGATGCGGCTGAGCCAGGTCCAGGCGAAGGTGTAGTCGCCGGGGGGGACGGCGTCGGGGATGGCGAAGCGGTAGACGTCGACGTTGGGGCCGTTGAGGTTGCCCCGCTGGTTGCGCGCGGGGCAGCCGCCCTCGATGCTGTGGATGACCATCCAGCTCGAGTCGGGCGTCGGCTGGAGGTCGCGCGTGAGGCTCAGCTGGCAGCTGCCGCCACCGTGCACGGCCTTGCCGTTGAACGAGAGCTTCTGCGGCTCGCCGACGGCCATGACGGTGCGGTCGCCGTCGACCACGAGGGTCTGGCCCGGAAGCTTCTTGCACGGGAAGTTGGAACCGTCGGGCTCGATGGGGTTCGTGGCGCCGTAGTCGAGGAACTTGAACGGCCTCGGGCTCTCGAGCATGACGTGGGCGTGAGACACGACCAACGCGGCGACCAGCGCCGTGGCGGCGGGGGCTGATGAGAAACGCATGGTGACGAAGAAGAAGACGAGAACGTGACGAAAGGCTCCAGGGAGACCGGATGTGTGAGGGAAAGGAAGTACAAGGAATGGAAGAACCGCTGGTATTTTCCTTGGGCAGCAGCAGCAGGAGTGAGGGTTTTAGAAATTGTCGAGGGGAACAACGAGCGCGTAGCTTGAGATAAGATATCTGGATTGAACACCACGCGATGCCTTGAACGACAAGCGAAAAGAAGACAAGGGGATTGTTGTTCGCTATTGCGAGGCACTCAAAGAGAATGTGAAGGACAAAGACCGGCTCTGATGAGGTTATGCGACTGATAGCTCTGATGATCGCCGCAGTAGTGAAGGATGGTGGTGAATCGCGATGAGTGAAGGTATAGCCCTTTTAAGAGAACTACAGGCTGTATAAAAGGAGCGAGCATCGTCCAAGGCATGCGGATATCTGTAGCGAGATTCAGATGCATGGGTTCCAGATACTACCAGAAGCGGTAGGTGAATAACAGAGTGTAGTATGCAAGGCTATGTTAAGAGGATGTGATGTTTGCTCGGCGCAACCTTGTTTGTCCTCAAGGCAGGTAATATTATTCTACAATGGCATGTGGGCCAGAAATTATGCAGTTGACTTGATCCCAACTCAGCACGATTCACAAGCTTCTTCGTCTGGCGCACACACGACCTAACGCACGAATCATCAGGAGAGGTGGATCAACTGCATTCTACATATGCCACCCGCTTCCTGGCCCAGCTAACAAACATGCAAGATCTCGGTGTTGAGGCGCGAGCTTCTCAGCCAATCATCCTCGACTGTCTCAGTGTTTCCGGGAAAATGGAGCCTAGGCAAGGAGTACCAATCGACCGAACATGCAGGTCAAACTCCCCGACACCTAACATTGAAAGCGCAAGGGTGCAGCCCGAACGGTCGGGTCGTTCCCCCAGGTACCTCTACCAGTTATTCACTAGCATCACGCAAAATGTATCTGTATCGTTACCGGATATAGCAGGTTGATTCACTCTTCACCATCTGATTGGTGCGTCGTTCGGGCCAATACTACTCCAATCATAGGCATAAGTCACCTTGGAACTATGAATAACGATTGTCTGCACAAACACATGTTTTAGGTTGGCCCGTCCTACCTGTTTCAGAATGCGTTGTTACACAGCACTCCTGTGGTGACTCCCCGGGTAGACCACGGTAGCATTTAAGCCTTCATTACCCTCTCACTGTACGCATTCATTCACCCAGGTCACAGCTGAGAGTAATTATAGTTCCGTTTCCCTCATGGCTGTCCATCTTCACATACTTAGGATCATGCGGCCTCTCGGCTTTCCTTCACAGAAGTTGCTCGAGGAGTGGTTAGATGCCAAGGTACCCCTGGCGAAAAGCTATTCACTGTAAGCCTGTACACCATTGTGGGAAGGCCTCGTATGCGAAACAAAACTCACCTCCAGGTATCAGCGCCGCAGCACCCATGACCGCGGTGATGGGCCGCAAGTCCGGCCCACCCTCGTCGAGAGAAGACATCCAAGAAGCGGCCACGGCATCCGCGCCCGAGACGAGGGACTCGTCGTCGCCGCCGTAGCATTTGATGCCGAGGCAGGCCCCGAAGTCTCTGAACGCGAGGCGTCTGCGGCGGCGGTCGGCGGCCACCGTGTCTATCGTCGAGTTCGGGAGGAACCTCCTCCTGGCGAGGTCCAGGCCGTCGGCCGCCAGCTCCCTCGACCAGGCGGCGTCCCTCTCGAAGTGGCTGATCCAGAGGCTCATACCGAGGTCGAGGGGGTCGTGGGAGGACTGCAGCGGGCGGGAGCGGTCCACCATGCGCCGGTACTGCTCGATCTCCGACTCCAGCGGCGCGGGCTTCTTGGGGGGTCTCTGGTCGCCTTGCCGCTTTCGCGCCGTCTCCTGCAAGATCCGGAACACGACCATGCCGGTGACGTCGTCAAGGTGGCCCTTGCTGGCGACGAGCACACGGCACATATCCGCGGAGATCTTCCACACCATGGTGGTCTCGGTCTCGGCCTTCGTTGCCGCGGCGCGCCCTCTTTCTCTTTCCGGCACCGGCATCGGCACCGCGAAGACGAAGCGCGGATGGATCGCCTCGGCGAGCTGGATGGCGAGGTCGTTGTACCGGGCCTCCCCGGTCGCGAGCGAGAGGCGGTTGAGGGCAAACATCCAGAGGGTCAGGTAGTGGTGGTACTGGCCGTCGCCGTCAGGGCCGGACGCGTCCATCTTGCCGATCCTGAGGCCGCCCCCAAGCGGCCGCTCGTCGGTTGCGCCAGGGAGGCGGGCGGAGCCGTCCCTCGTTCGGCCGAGCACGTCGTGCACCGTCTGCACCAGCCGTTTCGCGAGCCCGAGGTAGAGGGTCGGCTGGCCCTTCTCCCTCGACAGTGTGATGAAGTTCACGACGCCGAAGGCGTCGGTCCACAGATACCGTCCCCTGTGGCCCCCGGCGCCGGGGTTCTCGGGCGGACTCCACTCGGAGATGCGCTCTGTTGTTTGTTGGTCAGTCAACGGTGCTTCGCGTAAGTATCATCTGCTTATAGGACCGAGACCGGCCCATGGTTATGGTCTGGACGCATACCCGGGCTGATACTGTCAAAAGGCCCGTAAACGGCCTTCATCGCTTCCTCGAATTGCTCTGGCTTGCTACTGTTGGAATCCATCTTCACGGAGCTAAACGGTCTGCATGCGAAGCGTTGTCGGTTGCATCGGAGAGCCGATAGGGATGGTAGTATCAGTGTCTGCGGGTAGCAATGAATCCAGCAGCGCATGTGTCAGTTCTGAGACTCGGCTGTCACCAACGTGCCACAAAGTGCGACGTCGTAAAGACAGGGGGCGACGAATAAGTCACTATATTGTTTATTATGTAGCGATGCTCATCAACTGGCAGGTTGGAATGATTTGTAGGTCAATAACGTGAGTCTTGGTGTTGGATGATGATAATGATTGCGCATGACGTAAGGGTTTACTTAGGATTGAGAGAGGTTTCTACCAGCAATGCTGAATTATTTATACGTATACCCAGGTAGGTAATTGCCCAAATAGGTAAGTGCTCAGTCAGCCACCCAAGAAATTGCATACAATATAATGAGGGTCGCCGAGACCCGGGGATGCTGCAAAAATCACAACGTGCAGGGGGGACGTGTTATCGAATTGATGTGGCAGAAGGCAGAAAACTCAGAGAGTTTACATCTCATTAATAGGACATAGCAAACAGCAGCTGACATTTGTGCAGACCAGACCCGAGTCCGAATCCATTTCTAAAGTCCCATTCCAGACGCCAAACAAGCCAGAGAAGGCAGACCATTATTATAAACACAGAGACACATCCTCTCTCCTCCATAAACAAATACACAACCTCAGCCCCATCAATTTATTACAGAGCCTTGACGGCCTTAAAGAACGGGTTCGCGAGCAGCTTCTCGTCGGCCAGGACGAGTTCGCGCATCTTGGCGACCATCTGCTCCTTCGTCATGGGTTCGGCGCCTCCGTGGCCACCCTTGACCTCGTCCTTCCACCGGACGAGGACCTCCTTGAGGCGGGCGCTGCCCTCCTCGACGTCCTGCTTGCTGTACTGCGAGGCGGTCCCCGGCTCCTCGTGCTTGGTCGTGAAGTCCTCGAGCTCGTCGGCCTTGCGCTTGGCCATGCGCACCACCTTGTCGGGGAACCGCACGAGCTCCGCCACGTGGATGCCGAAGGACTGGTCGCAGACGCCGGGCTCGACCTTATAGAGGAGCGTGACCTCGCGCTTGTCGTCTCCTCTGCTGTTGCCGCCCTCCCCCCTATTACCAGAAGGAGAACCCGAGATGTGCGCCGTGACGTGCAGGTTGCGCACGCGCGGGTGCTGGTCCGCGAGGGCCGTGAGCTCGTGGAAGTGCGTTGCGAAGAGGGCGGCGCAGCCGATCTCCTTGACGATGTGCTCCGAGATGGCCCAGGCGAGGCCGAAGCCGTCGTACGTCGACGTGCCGCGGCCGAGCTCGTCGATGATGATGAGCGACTCGGCCGTCGCTGACTTGAGGATGTTGGCCGTCTCCAGCATCTCGGCCATGAAGGTCGAGACGCCCTTAAGCTGCGAGTCCGACGCGCCCACACGCGCGAGCACCGCGTCGAAGATGGTGAGCTCCGCCTCGGAGCAGGGGACGAAGCACCCGACCTGCGCCATCAGCGCGATCACCCCGATCTGCCGAATATACGTCGACTTGCCGCCCATGTTGGGTCCCGTGATGATCAGGAAAGAGGACTCGTCGCGCACCAGCTCCACGTCGTTCGTGATGAACTGGATGTCGTCCTGCATCTCCATGCACGGGTGGCGAGCTTCCCTGAGGATGGTCGAGCCCTCGCCCCGCGGATGCATCTTCGGACGAACGTAAGACGTAGGTGCATGGACGGAACAGTGGGCGAAGGCGACGATGACGTCGAGATGCGCAAGGACGCCTGCGAGCTGCTCCAGGACCGGGCAGTAAGAGGCTGCGACACCGACGACTTCGTTAACCAAGCTGCTCTGAGTTCTGTTATACGTCTGAGACAGCTGGTCAAATTCGCGCCGGTAAGCCTGCAACGTCTTGGTCGTGAAGTAGACGCCGTTCTTCTGCGTCGAGCATTCTTGATACTTGGAGCTGTTCCGAATACAACCTGCCTCTGTCCGCGTCAATCGCATACACCAGCCGTGAACCTTGTGGTTCTCAAGGAAGATCTTCTTGTCCCTTTCCTGGTCCAGGTCATCAGCAGCGTTGCGGAACTCGCGGTCCATGTCGTTCCTGAGCTTGTCCAGCTTCCTCCTTACAACCCGTAAACCGTCGTCGAATTCCGGCTTGATAATAAACTCATGGTTATCGAGAGCATCCAAGTCCACCGTGGTCTCAACCATTTCCGCTAACTTGCCTAAGCTGTCCGAAAGCTCCCTGAGTTTATTGGTGTAGGCTTCGTCAAGTGGGTCTTTGTAGGTCTCGTCCATCACGCCCTCCAAGGTACCCAGGAAGCCGGGTAATCGAATCACGACCTGATATGCTCTAACGACGTCCTCCAGATTTGCCTTCTTCCGTTGGAATCGCTTCGCTAGACGGTAGAGATCTGGCACCGATTTGAGATGTTCCTCTTGCATGGTCTGACGTAACTCCGTGTCGTTGACGAAGGCTTCCACCAACTGCTGCCGCTTCTCGATCTCTTCTTTGCTCATAAGCGGTTGTTTCAGCCATTGGGACAGTAGCCTGCTCCCAACTGGTGTCCTGCAGTGATTAAGTAGGCCGTAGAGACTCATCGTCTTAGCGCCGTCCCTCGCGCCCGGCATGAGGTTGAGCGCTTTCAGTGCGGCGGCATCTAGTTTCATGAACTGCGACAAATCATGCTGGTACAACTGGTATTGGCCAAAATTGGACGGATCTTGCAATATGCTGAGGTACTTGATCAGCGCGGCTGCTGAGCCCATGGCCAACTTGAGATCAGTCTGGGGCAAGAGAGTGGCAGATCGTTCATCTTTGAGGATGCGGGCGAGATCCTGTTCGATATCCTTGGTGCCAAAATCTCCAGCTGGCCTTTCCGATATGGCAACTCCGCAGTTGTCGATGATCTGTCGAAGCTTGGCTAGTTCGGGGTCTTTGTCCTTCTCGGCCCTATCGTATTGGACAAGACACTCCTTGACGCCAAGCTGGATGAGCAGAGCCTCAAAGTTGGAGTACTGGTCATTGTCGAGAAACTCGCTCACACCGAGCTCTCTCACGCTGGCGTCGGCAAAGCAGACTCCAACAGTCCTACCCTCGGAAGCTTTCACAGAGATCTTGACAGCCAGTATCATAGGGGCGGAGTCAACCTGACCACCCAGTTCGTCTTCAACGTCTTGCAGGTTTCCCGGCGATGCCTGCTTCACGATCTTCCAGTTCATGCGACCGCCGCTACTCGCATATATCTCGACTCGCTTTCCAAGCTTGAAGAGGGCTTCCCGCAGAAATTGTCGGAATACCGTGACGGTCATGGTCACGGATGGTAAACCGCTAGCATCATTTCGACCGAGCTGGCGCACCACCGAGGTCGTCTTATACACCTGCACAAAGTAATTAGTGATTAGGCATAATACGTGGAACGAGCAAGATCTGATCTGGCACTTACAGTTCGCGCGATGAAGTTGGCATCTTCTCCATGAGCAGTGTACCAATCTCCCCGGTCAAATATCCGTACAGTCTCTCCGTCTACAGCAGGGAGGGATTTGAAGAAGCGGATGAAGCCGTGCTCATCGTCGACCTTCAACTCGGGCCGGGACGACATGCTGAATAAGCTCCTATAAATGGTAAAACAACGTTCCGAACAAGAAAAGGGCAGAAAGTTATATCGCCTGTATACAGACCCAGGCTGGTTAGCAAGTCTTCGTCAATGAGGCAGATGTTAACTGATAAGGAAGTGGGTGGACGAAAGTTATGTTACATTAAACTTAGGCGATATGTATGACCTTGACACTTAAGAACGGGGACCCTTGATGGAGAAATCGCGTCCCCTTATCGGTACGGTAGACGATAAGTAGACGTGCTAGGAGACGCGACTTGACGCGTTAAGAGTTTAATGGGCAGGCAATGGGCGGGTCACGCTAATCTTGACCGCCCAACCTTAATTTTCTGCCGACCTGCTTTGCTCAGCAGCGTTGCGTCACATTCAATTGAGAATTATTTACCCCACTAAAATTTCGAAGCTTTCAATATTCAGTTATACGAAAGTCTAATGTGAGCTTGTCTTTCTCTGGTACGGCACGGTACGGTAAGGTACGAATAGTAAATTCCACTTATAGTCGCCCAAAAAATGGATGAGCCGTCTACCACTACTGGGTTGGAGACGGTACCTGCGAAAATATTAGAGGTTGGAGCTCAGAATCAAGAGGGTCACGAGAGCGCTGCCAGCGGAACTCCAAGCGAGACTCGCGGGGTGAAGCGCCCCGCCAAAGACGAAGACGTGGATGACGCTAGTGGTGAAGCCAACGGCGGCGATGCTGAGACCACGACTGAGACACCCGCCGCCTTATCTAAGAACCAGCAGAAAAAGCTGAAGCGACAGAAGAGATGGGAGGAGAAGAAGCTGCACATGAAGGAGAAGCGGAAAGAGAAGCGCCATGACAGGAAGGAGCGCAAGAAGCTCGAGAGGGAGGCTGAGATGGCCGCCGCCGCCGCCGAGGGGAGGGAGCCGGCCCTGGGCCAGCCCCCCAAGAGGGATCCGGGCAAGCGCGAACAGGTGCCCGTGTCGGTCATCATCGACTGCCAGTTCGAGAAGTACATGATGGAAAAGGAGCTCGTGTCCCTCTGCAGCCAGGTCACCAGATGCTACTCCGAGAACAGGAATTCCCAATTCCCCGTCCACCTCTTCGTCAGCTCCTACAGCGGCGCCATGAAGACGAGATACGAGACCGCCCTGGCAAACCAGCACCAGAACTGGAAGGGCATCCATTTTAGGGAAGGGGACTTCATCGAGGTTGCTAAAGAAGCGAAAGAGCTTATGGCTAGTCCACAGGGAGGGAAGACAACCGAGCTACTCGAAAGAGGCCGGGACGCTAGCCTGTCTTTCGTCGTACCCGTCCAGGACGGCAAGAAGCCCAAGAAATCCACCCCCATAGTCGAAACCGAAGCGGAAGACGTCGACAGGTCCGTCGTCTACCTCACCGCCGACTCGCCCTACACGCTCAACTGCCTCGAGCCGAACACCTGCTACGTCATCGGCGGTATCATCGACAAGAACCGGGAGAAGGGGCTCTGCTACAAGATCGCCCGGGAGAGGAACGTCAGGACAGCGAAGCTCCCCATCGGCGAGTTCATGGTCATGCAGAGCCGCCACATACTGGCCACGAACCACGTCATGGACATCATGCTCAAGTACCTCGAGCTGGGGAACTGGGCTGATGCCTTCATGAGGGTCATCCCCACGAGGAAGGGCGGGAAGCTGAAAGAGGACGACGATGCGACCACCGAAGCGGATCAGGCGGAGGGCCGCGAGGAAAACAATGTCGAAAACGACGGGACGGGAGCCGGAACGGAACAGAGGAAGCAAGAAGACGTAGAGATGGTGGATGGAGACGCCGCCCAAGGAAAACGGGTGCCAGTCGGCACTGCGGAATCAGAAGGTCTCGACGCCCAGCAACCCGAAGTAGAAGGAGCCAATGCGGATGAGGGGTTGCAGAAGAACGTGCTCGGTCAAAAGGAATGGTCTGCCCCTCCAGTTGAGCGGGAGGAAATCCAAGACCCTGTTGGGACAGCCGCGGGATCGGGAGAGGTCGATCCTGTGAGCTTCTGTGCAGATTCCAGATCCTAAGTGCCATCAGTAAGCGGTCGACGACTCCCAGAAGCTGTTGGTATATACTGTGCGATGTGGAGGGAAGCGAAGATAGAAGATACCCGAGAACAATGAATCTAGCCTACGCCTAGCATTAACTCATAAGGTAATCATCGGTAATCCGGCTAGTTTTGAAATAAGAAACGGCGGCATCCATTAAGATCAAGTTCGAAAACAGACGAGCGGCATGGGGTGGTTAGCCACCCAGCCTTCGGCTTGATCTGGCCATTGCTATGTAGGGGTATAATATATCATCCACCATAACAGCCTAACCCGATACATACGACCATACCACTCGGAAAACTCGGGATCCCGTCCGCTCTCCCCTCGATAAGCCGAGTAGGGCCAGATCAGTAGTTGGGTCGGTGACGACCAGCGAATCCCTGGTGTTGTATGTTTTTCTTTTTCTTAGAAATTTCCTTGTTTCGCCTGCAACCAACCCCTTTTCGGTTACCGGTGCGCGGCCGCTACTGCGTCCCAGAGCCCCACGGTATGATCGTATGAAGCCGACGCGAGCGTCTTGCCGTCCGATGAGAAGGCAACTGTCTTGGCGGAATAGCCATGCCCCAAGAGCGTCTGCCAGTCGGTCTTTAATAACGTTTATTAAACGATAGCCTTTCTTCAATTGCTTGTTTCTGCCCTCGCTTATGGTGGGATTGAACACAAGCGCGGAGCCATATGTCTGTGACGGAGCCCGCTCCATAATCGATCCATGACTGACAACAAACTTCTCCGAATTTCTCAGCAATGCAATAAGACGAGGGGCTGCATCCGCGTTGTGACTAGAAGTGGTTAGTAACTGGACGTTATTATAGCGGTATTAACATACCTGGGCAACATGCAGAAGCTTTCTTATCGTAGCTTGACTACGGCCACCTGTCTGTCCTAGGCGGCCGTATGTAACGGTATCTAGCCGTCCACATCCTTTGCCGCGGCGTTAGCGCCTCTGTCAAGGAGCAGCCGCGCAACTGCCTCGTGTCCGTTGCCGGTAGCCACGTCTAACGGCGTCGAGCCCTCCATAGTTTCTGCCGCTATATCAGCGCCTTTATCGAGAAGCAGCCGCGTAACTGTTTCGTGCCCGTTTTCGGCAGCTACGTGTAACGGCGTCGAGCCCTCCATAATTTTTGCCGTAACATCAGCGCCTTTATCAAGAAGCAGACGCGTAACTGCTTCGTGCCCTTGTTCGGCAGCTACGTGTAACGGCGTCCAGCCGTCCTTTACCTTTACCTTGACGTCAGCACCTTTGTCGAGAAGCAGCCGCGTAACTGCTTCGTGCCCCTGATAGGCAGCTACGTATAACGGCGTAAAGCCGTCCTTTTGCTTTACCTCAACGTTAGCGCCTTTATCGAGAAGTAACCGCGTAATTACTTCGTGCCCGTTATAGGCAGCTGCGTATAACGGCGTACAGCCGTCCTTTTGTTTTGCCTCGACGTTAGCGCCTTTGTCAAGAAACAGCCGCGTAACTGCTTCGTGCCCGTATTTGGCAGCTATATATAGCGGCGTACAGCCGTCCTTTTGTTTTGCCTCGGAATA